>JAUPFT010000008.1:42766465-43498965 GCA_036936625.1 Parnassius smintheus behrii | reverse complement strand
TTGCAAAAAATTTAGAAATGTAAAAACTAATTTTCAAAATAATTGCTTAGAAAGATTTATAAAAGATTTGGAAATATAAAAACCAATTTTTAAATAAAATTTTGTTTTAAAATTTGAAAAATTGCACAAAAATATTTATAAAAAATTAGAAATGTAAAAACCTATTTTCAAATGAAATTTTGCTTTCTCCTTACTTGTTTCATAAATATTATCAATATAAGTGCAAATGGAGAATACACATACAGAACGAAAATAAATAAATATTGAAGATATTAAATTTCACTCAAAGGGAATTTGTTTGGTTTTTCAAAATAAGAATAATCACATTCAAATATTTTTTTAAAAGCTTGCCTAAACTGGATATCGAAAGAACCATAAATGCAAAAAAAAAATACTATTTTATTGAACCAACCCATAGGGTCCATAGTACGGATAAAATATCTCGAATGACCGTTGTATCTTACACTTAAAGGAGACCATAATATCTAATAATTTGTACATATCGACTCGAACCTAGCGCAGAACATATAATTATACTCGTTTTTTATAAAGGACTTCTTTTAGCGGATTATTAGGCGTCAAAGATGTTTTCTTTCTTTTTTTACTATTATTGTAGAGTTAAGAGAAAATGATAAAATGTCTTTTATTTAAATCAAAAGCAGTATATGTTTGAATGTTAGTTAAGAGTCACTATGTACGTATTGTCAGATTTCGCGTTCTTATAGAATTGTAAGATACAGTGTTTATTTTACAGATTTTACCCTAATCATAGACCCCATTAATTGGTTCAATTCAATGCTCAGCTTAGGTAAGCTTTTTCAAAGTGTTTGAATTTGATTATTGTTATTTATTTAACAAAGGAATATTTCCTCTTAGAGAAACTTGATATCTTAAATATGTTGACTCGAAAATGCTAAGATTTATACCTTTATATGAAAATGGTGCATCCTTAATTTTAATATCCTAACCCTAAGTGTAGGAATAAATTTAATAATTTGGGCTTAATAGTCTGAGTAGTAGTTGTATTCCCATAGGCTTTGCATATCAACTTAAACTGAATACTCAACAAAAATCCCGACTTTTACTCGTATTTTAATACCAGTCGCCATAATTCTATATATTTTATCCTATTAATTTCCTTGATTTCCATCTAAAACTCAAAAAGAATGGAACGCAAGCATATCATGAATTACAACACTACCTTAATGCACTCAATAAAGCCGATATTACACGGTTCCATTTCGGTTCAATACTGCTTTCAATTTAATTGCTTCAATGAAATTGATACGTCTAAATACATTTCAATGCGATTGTGCAATCTCATTGAAAGCTAAGATTCACTGAACCCTTTCAATGCAATTGTGGTAATATTGGTTATTGTTCAAGGTGGATGAAACGTGTATACATGAAGATTGAACGGTGACTCATTCCACGAAGCGTACAGCGAAGCGTACGCACGTGCACCTATTTCGCTATATTTATTTCGAAATTGAGGTGCTTGAAGCTCCTCTAATTATCCTTCTCAATATTAACTGGCGCACCCACCAACGTCGAGATTTTCTTTTTTTATTTAACTCATTTATTAAATAGTCGCAAATTAACTAAATTCCCGCACGTACGAATTGGCGCGACATCGCAATGCGTTGTGAACATTGAATGTCATTTAAATGATAAACGTGTATATTAATAAATTCATTCAATGTGCAATATCCAATGCTTTTCAATGGAATTGTTTCAATTTGATTGAACCGTGTAATAACGGCTAACGGAAAAAGTAATCTCCCGCGACGCGTGAGTTCAACTCACGCGTCGCTCTCAAACTTATAGCAGCGTCGCTAACAATGCTAATGGCCTCTTTTAACACTGCAACTGAGCACAAAATGCTAGGAGTGGTTCATGACAATAGTAAAATTTGAAACCGCGACCTTTGAGTTTCGTAGTCCATGTCCTTAAACATAAGACTATTTTTGTTTTTTTTTTTGTTTTTTGCAATGAAATAAATAATGTTTACCGGAACGCTATGTGTGAGAAATGAGGGACTGAAAGATTTATCGTATCACATTCGAGTCAATCCTCCGGAATGCTCTCCGTACCTTTTAGCTATTCCCACTCATTTGTTCTCAGGGCGTATCATTAACCACCGTAGACTCCACAAAATTTATTTTCATGCCCCCCTTCGAATAGTTTTACAAATGTTTAACTAATAATATTTAAAAGGTAAGTATGTTAATGTTCAAATGCTTTTTACTGACAGCCTGGTTGTCTAGTGGTTGTAAAAATGACTGCTGTTCATAAGGGTTTGAATCCCAGATCGGGCAATAAAGCAGCTACCCAAAATCAGGAAGTTGGCGGTGTTTCAGGTCCGTGCCACGGAAAGTCTGTTGTCTCATCGCACCATAAGAGTGAGTGAAGAGAGTGCACCTGAGCATACGCATTCACTAGCTGCCTGCTTTTGATCACTTTCAAAATCTTTTACTAGTATCAAGATGATACTAGTAAAAGATTTTGAACATCTTGATTCTCTAACTCGAACGTACAATGTACCTGATGGCAAGTGAATACTGCTGGCTGCAGTCCTTGGACACCTATATCCAACTTCAATAATAGATGGCTGCCAATCCGAATGCAAGATGGAATACCACACATCCTGTGTTATTTGCTCTCTATTCCCTTCGGATCGAAACCGGATAGGTAAACCATGTTCTTATTAGAACCCTTTCTTGAATTTAAAAATATGTGATCTGAATGATTTCTTATATTTACGCGAACACTACACATTGAATTACAACTATGTTTACGGATTTTATCACGTTTAAAAAAATGAAATTAAACGTTTATTCAATGTTCCATGAACATAAATTTCATTCGTGCTTACACTTTTGTAAAAGTTACTGTTATCCTATGTAAAAATTACGTATATTATTGTATAAAAATAAACTGATTTGCTTCTTAAACGAGGCGATGATGCAGGATACATACGACCGTTACCCTTGTGACCTTTACCTCACCCTTCGTGTAAATGAGCGATCCGTTAAATTGATTAGGTAAATACGTCGATAAAAGAGAATGTTAAGTTTTTAAAACGTGTTCTACCTGTCTTTTGTGTTTCATTTCAATATAATTAGAGTACTTTAATCTTCAATGACATGTCTTAAATGACAGATGCTACACATATGAATATATATATATATATATATATATATATATATATATATATATATATATATATATATATATATATATATATATATATATATGTAGCATCTGTCATTCCATTCAGTCATAATGGAGGGGGGGGGGGGTGCCTTCAAGGCAAAAGTAAATAAATGTTTGTTAAGGTGTGTAATTGCGCTTTACCATCGTTATCTGCATCGCCGCTGTGTTGGGATTGAAGTGGGTGTAAAAAAATCTTTTACGTCTTGGTACAGAACTCAAAAAGCTATTTGACATAAAAGAAAAGGAAAAACAATCTATAACTTGATCTTTTCTCTCAGTCCGTAATAACCCACAACTGTCTTATTTGGCTCCTTTGGGTCATATTTGCATTAACTGCCACGTTGGTAAGCTCTGCGATCTCAGTACTAGATGTATCACAACTTTGACGCTATTTCCCGTCGCACCTGGGCATTTTGTACATACGAGTAGTATGAATGACATGCTATACTACCCTCTGTCGGAAACCAAGTGAAAATATTGATCAATACGCAGGAAGGCAGACTATAAATTTGAGTCTAATGCGGCTTTCTGCCAATTAATCTGCAAAACACTGACTTTACACGTATTTTTCGTGATAAAATAATATAACTCGCGTAGATAAGAAGTGTGTGCCTAACAAATTTGTTCCACTTTTGCAGTATAGACAATTTATGGTACCACGCTTGCAAAAGGACGTACTACAAAGCTGTGTTGTCTTTAAACTTACTTAATTAGTGGAAGATCAGTTCCCACTACGATTGGAGTGCGCGCGTAGTTTTACATTCTGTGCTAGTATTTCAACCATTAAAGGAATTTAAGGCATGTTTAGACTTCTTTATTGTAATCAGAATAGTTTGTCTAGCAGAGAAGATCCAAATTTGTTACGTTAACAAAGATGCAAGTAACTCTGGGTCATCCATCGTATCTTACATCTCTCTTGTTGCCTCTTACTTCATCTACGGGATGACATGGGGTATAGTGGATTCTCTTATAAAATATTTCATTAGACGGCGACTTTTATATTTCAAGAGTGTAATGTATACAAATTTTAGAGGTATATATAAGTATAGAAGTGATATATATATATATATATATATATATATATATATATATATATATATATATATATATATATATATGTATAATCATTTTGACTTAATATATAAATAACAAAATTAAACAAGGGTGCAATTATGAGATCATTTAAAAGTTAACAAGAAAAACTCTTCAAGTCGATGATGAATATTGTTTGCAATTTGCTTTAAAACATACTTGTGAAAGCTTAAGAAAACTAGTGGTTGCTTTATATTCACATAGTTTCAAATATTCACTTTGAAAGATGCAGCTTCAAAACATAATTTAAGCTTAAATCGTTGAGATCGAAATTCTTAAAGAAAATAAATTCAATGCAACATTTATTTTTTATTAAGGCGTTTTTGAGTTCCTCTTCGTAGAATGTGTATTTTAACACTACTATCATTATTTATTTATTCACTTAAAAACTGGAATCCAACATCATACTGCTAAAGATACATACGACGAACTTTATGCCATGCGGCATTCTCTGCAAGTCAATGTGATGGTTATATCGCTGTTCTATCGGAAGCCATAAAATGAATATCCTATGAAAAATAGTTGATATTACACCATCTGTAAATAAATCAAATATTAAAACTTTCTTTAATCATATTTATTCTATATGATAGGTGTTTTAAATTATTAACAAAATAAATATTTCATATTATTAACAATAGGTTAAGCTGTAGCTTCACTATGTGGTGGCAGTATCTCTGTGTAGATGTTGTGTAAAAGTAAAAAGTAAAGTAAAGTTACAGCCTATATACGTCCCACTGCTGGGCTCAGGCCTCCCCTCATTTCGGAGAGGGTTTAGGGCAAGGAAGTGTCCGCCGCGCTGTCCAAATGCGTGTTGACGAACTTCACATGTCTTCGAAATATTTTTTTTCTTATTCCTCAGACATGTGTGTTTCCTCACGATGTTTTCCTTCACCGCCGAGCACGTGGTAAATCAGCACTTAAAATTGCAAATAACAATTTCATTAGTGCCGACGGGGATCGAACCCGGGTTCCTCGCGTTCTGTTATATTTACAGCGAGCGTTAACCACTGAGCTACCACGGCTCTGTTGTCTGTTGTCTGTCTGTCTGATATTGTGTAGGAATATCCATTACCCTATATCGTCCCGTTGGTGTCGTAAAATGTGACAGTGGGAAAGAAACCAGGAGATGGGCAGCTACGTCTTCCCAATAACAATAAAAACACTGCGATTGCCAACCCGCCTGGCAACGGTAAGGTAAAGGTAGTGTAATCTTTTGGCCGCTCTAAAGTTGGTGCCCATGAGACTAAACGAGGAGATGAGTTTTTACCACACGGTAGCACTATTTTACCTAATATATCATAAGGCTTGTCTGGAGCTAGCGTGTAGTAACACTTTATTGCAAACAAGATGGCTACATCTAATTTTTGACATCTGTAAAACTTGACCAACGACACAGAAGCCCGGCAGTAAGTAATCTATACATATAATAATAGTATAATATGAATATAAACTACGGTCTGGGAGGTCATCATTTCATTAGCCAAACGTGGGAATAATAGAAATTTTGCCCGTCTTGGGAAAATACTACTTTCAATAGCTTCACAATCTCCGTCTATGAATAATTCAAGATTTCAGTATTGGCTCCAAATAACTTTTGCCTTTCAAAAATAAGGCTTTTTGATATAATAAATACATAAATAAGTAGAAAAGTCATAACTTAACAGAGGCCAAGTTATTGGTTTTTAGAATTTTTGACTGTCTGTCTGTCCGTGTATTCACGATTCACGCAAAAACTACAGATTTCCATAAAAATTTAGGTGTAGGTATTTAGGGACCCAAGACAATTTATAGGCAATTTTTATCTGATTACGTAATTTAAAAAAAGGAGGACCAAGTCTTTTCCTTTTTTATATAATATTGATATGTTTTATTAAAATTATAATTAAAAGTGATCATATTGAATAAACCTATTTATACAGATGTTATCGCGTTAAACTTATTTTTAATTCCTGACATTTCGGGTGCATTACAGCACCCATGTTTATAGGGGGGACTGAGACGTTTGACGTCCCCATGTCATAGGTAGCCGGCTACCTTCTGTTTTTGAATATTAATAATTTTTCGTCTGGTCTACAGCGAAAGAACTTACAGTACTCGTATCTTGAAGTCTTGAAACTGGTATGCTTGGGTTTGGATTTAATTTTGTTATTTATACGATGACAAGCAGATGGCAGCACCCATCCATATTCTCTATTAATATTAGGATCGCGTCCTTCCATCCATCCTTGGTAGGAATCGGTGTTCTTATGCGAGAATTTTTGGCTTACCAAATCTGATGTAATTGTGGGAAACGAACTTGTTCACAGACTGCAGACTTCCCAGAACGTAGGTGGTTTACGTCAGCTGTATGTTCTTTCACGCGGCTTTTTATAGATCTTTTTATTTGTCCTATGTAAGAAAGAACACATTTACAATCTATCTTGGTCACTCCTGCATGTTGTGGAGGAATATTTCACCAGATGGATGACAAACATTGACTAATTTTCTTCGGCGGCCTTAAATAATGTTAAAAGTGGTAAAAGTTACACAGAAAGAAATTTTAAGCTTTATAAAATATATGATTAACATCCCAAATAATAAAAGATGAGCGTATTTAAACGATGAAAGAAACCAGCTAGTTAGCCTCACGGACACCTCCTTCATCTGAATATATTGAGATGATTCTTTGAATAGCTCTTATTTGGTGCGTTATTAGAGCATAAGCAGGCGATTGAAGCTAAAGTCGTGAAAAGAATAATATACATAGGCATAGGCAGTCGTGGAGAACATTTGGCCAATATTTTACATTAAAAACAGGTTTTCTGTGTGTACTGTAAGGAATAATTTACTTGATGTACTTTATGTTGGTCAATAACTTCCAGATAGGATTATAATTAAACATTGACTGATTATCATTTTGTAATCCTTATAAGCATAAACTAAAATTTTAATATGAATTTAAGTGTATAGAACGCCGAAAAAACAATAAAATTATAAAAATAATTTACAAATACTTATTTTTGTTTTTTGGCGTTAAATTTCATAACTTTAGCCTATAGCTCGAGTTGATGATGACATCAGGACGTCAAATATCTCAGTCACTCCATGATATAACCAAAATATGGAGATTTTAAAATAAATCGAAATTGGACGCAATTAACAATGAATCGATAACATTTAAAGCACAAGATTTTTTTATAGAATAAGGATAACAAACGAGCACACAGACAACCTGAATGTAAGTGGATACTATAGCCCATAGACATCTACAATCTATATTCATCCTCAATTAAGAATTGAAATGTGTATTATAGGATTATTCTACAATCTACATTCATCTTCAATTAAGAATTGAAATGTGTATTATAGGATTATTCTACAATCTACATTCATCCTCAATTAAGAATTGAAATGTGTATTATAGGATTATTCTACAATCTACATTCATCCTCAATTAAGAATTGAAATTTATACTATAGGACATGTACAATAAATACACAATACGCAGAGGACTAAGCTGGAATGCCTCGTATCCAGTAAAAAGGTTCTCCGGTTCTCTACACTCACCCTACAAAACACAGCACCATATAGCTGCTATTTTGCGCTGGTGCTCTGTGAGAGCGTGGCACTTCCCCGGTCAAACCGAGCTTTTCGTGCTACAACTATAATATAGTTGCAGCGTGGCTCATCCACGTATAAGATAATCCATCATCCAATTCCTACAGTGGATGTCGAAAGAGGTGACTGTGAGAAATGTCAGAAAGAACTCAAAGCTTCCGACAGTTGGCGGTATAACCAACTCGTTCACGCTTGATGTAATATATTATCCTGTCCAGAGACTGGGAGAAGTGTTGAAGGTGCTAGCCTTTTGCCACTGGAATTGCCAATCTGCCTGCCAAGCTCATCAATTAAGGCAAATCCAGGTAGGATTTATATCTTAAACTTTCTTTCAGCAGTAGAATTTTGCAAACTAATGAAGAATAAGAACGTTTATTCGCATAAACAAAGCGAAAAGATATAATTAAAGTAATATTTTATAATTTCGAAATCGCTTTTGTTAGAAACATGATTTCGCACAATGCTTATACCCGAAAATATATTATTCTTAGTGTTCATACTAACTATATATAGACTGCTGCTATTTCACGATGTTATTCTGTGAAGGAGAACCAGGCTGGTCGAGCCGACCCATTCGTACTGTAACCATAATAAAACTACCACGTTATCTTTTCTTATAAATATGTTATTTCCGTCCCTTATAAATTTTATTCTATTAGGACTTTTTTCTATTAGAAATTTTAAGCTTACTAGTGGGCATTATGCATTATATATTATAAAAACAAAATAGGTTACAAGAGAGAAATGTTTTACCCGATTGTATAATATTAAATAATTGAATATGTTTTCTGTTATTGTTCTCATGTGCGTGCTTGACTGCTATCTCACCTGATGGTGATGCAGCTGAAGTTGGATGAATGGAATACAAAAGCCTACGAACTCGACAACATGCACATATATAATAAACATATACACATATATATATATATATATATATATATATATATATATATATATATATATAAGTTTTGTTTAGTTTCATAATCAGTCAGGCGCCGCTTTGAATTATTTTTTTAGTCTGCAGCGTTCATAAAACAGGCGACAGTAAAATGCGGTGGGTCCTAAATTAAATTCTTCGGCATGGAATGTGTAATTTATACAACCTTATTACAACATGTATAAGTTTTGCTGCAAGACATTAGGACCATATGGCAGGAGAGATATTTAAAATGTTGATCGTTATCCCTTTAATAAATATTTAAAGTATTTATCGGCTATTTTATATAAGGTACTTAATATTACGCTCATAATGTTGGTAATATCCGAATTGCGTATATGCAGTCTATTTTTTCAATTAGTTAAGTAAGATTGCACGTCGAGTAACGATAGTCCATTTAACGATAGGTGGATGCTGTGGTGAAATGACATCAGCATCTATCGTTGATTGAGAATCAAAAATACAAATGCGTTTTTTCACTTATGAAATACTGTAGAAAGCGTTGTTACAGTAATTAGAGATCTCATCACGCACTATACGAAACAATGTAGCATCGTGCGTGGTTCTGTTTTGATCGAGCTAATCTATTTATGCTGCAGCGTGACTGTGAAATGAAAATATTGTATATTTAAGCCATGTGAATTAGAATATATTATATTTTTGATACACTGTTTGTTTTGGTACACAGTTATAAATAAACTGTGTAATAAACCAAACAGTGTATCAAAAGTAATGTGTAATGTGACACAAGTCAGCTCCGACAGCATCAGTAATACGGTGGCAAAACAGCGCCAAATTTTTAACGCACTACATATGAGCAGAAGATTAATAGGAACCCCGATACCAGCTGTAATAGTTTTGTATAATGATTTAAGATAGACATTCCACCATCTTACTCATTATAATCTCTTAAATAATTTAGGTTGTGTGTGTTTATTCCCCAATATGAATAAAATAAAGTATGAAGCCTTTTAAAGAGGCCGGCAACGCACCTGCAATTTTTCAGGCGTTGTATGGGTGGCAATAATCTTCCACTTCTTCTTTAAAAAAATACTAAGATTATAACAGTAGGTACTAGAATTAGCACCCCCATACCAGGATATGACGTCGTCGTATATAAACTAAAACAAACAATAAAGAAACGATCTTTTTCCCATTAGAATCAGGTCGGATTATTCCAGCGGAAGCTAAATTTTGTGCAAAAAAACATGTATGTTTCCAAGTCCTTTCATACTAACCTACCTTCAATCTCATTTCATAAAGTTATCAGGTACTGAAAACAAATATGGATCGAGTGGTGATGTAAAACATATAGTAACTATCCAAACCGCCTGGATGATTGGTGGTCCAATTGATTGATTTGAAATTGAACTCCAATTCACTCCTTAATTTACAAGAACTTTTCTTACTCGCATAACTTTATTGTGAAATCGACTACCACCAGCAATTTTTCTGGATCGATTCGACTTAGCGACTTTCAAGAAAAGAGCGTACTGTTTTTAAAGGTCGGTAACGCATCTGCAAATCCCAGGTGCTGCAGTTGTTCGTGGGCGACGGTAGTCCCTTACCATCAAGTGAGCTGCATGCTCGTATGTCCCCTCTCTTATAATTTTTTATATAGATATAATTTTGGCCAGCAGTATACTTATAACACACTTAAGTCACACCGTTTATAGTTTTAAAAGTATTCATTAATTGCTTTGATCGAATTCTGTTGTGGTCATTTATATAAAATTTCGAATCCTCAAAGCGAGATTTTTATTATTTTCAATATTTTACTGTTAAATGTAAATGTTGATCCTCTGAAATGTTTCATAAAAACTTAAAATAACAATTTCTGAAGGGATGCTGAAGAAATGAATATTTCCGATAGAATTTTATTTCGATATGGAGTTCCTTATTGGCATTCTAATCCTACCAGCCTGGAAACAGCCGGTTTTTTCACAAATTGATTTAGCGTGATACTACTGTCGCTGCTCAAAACACTATTTTTGAACAAATCTGTTCAATTTATTGTGATATTGTAGTCAAGTAAATAAATGTACTTTCTCTATATTAGGAATGAATTACCATCATACTTGACAGGTGAACCAGTCCATCGTGTGGTGGCAGAGTAAGAGCCATCACCCCACTACTTCCATTGAGTGCCTTAAGCGACGTTAAGGCTGGCTTACGGTCGATGGTGATATAACCATCTTCTTTCCTCCATGTGTAAAATATTCGGACCGGTAACGGAGAACAGCGTCAAAGATGCGAAACTCCTGGTACTATAATCGTCAATATGCCTACCAAATGTTACGATTAATGCAAATCCTCCCTCCGATGGGAGGTCTCTGCTTTGGAACTTTTTACACAATTACAGGTTGTGAGGCATTCTATCTTATCATTCACAGATGACAACGTTTCTGTATATTAAATATTTTGATTCAGATGTACAGTACTATGTAAGTTTTATTTTTTTTTTAATTTTACGTGTGGCGACGCTGTCGTCGCGCCATAAGTAAAAACACCAAAGCTTAGTTCACGTCATCATAGTTCTGAGGTTACATGGTATATATACAATAGTTATGTACAACGTTGACAGCTATCCGGGTAGAACACCCTGACCGGCGGGAGTTCTCCCTTTTTGATTCTACGGCCAAACACTGGTTACACGATTTACCATGAAGAAACCTCATAGCTACAGTAATCTGATTAGAAGCGGCGTCAACGAGTTTGAGCTCCACAATGCTGGTATGTTATCCCTACACTTAAATGATGTTATCTGAATTTAGAGTCTTGTGAAATATTTAGAGACAATGGCGGGGTACCCGGTGGCATCCTTTATGGAGACATAACTCTAATACCTTGAAAGCGACCTCTCATGTCAAGGGTACCTCGCCTAGAATTAAGGTGGCTGCAAAGATGCCTAAACTGAGTAAATTGTCTCTAAGGGAAGACTACATATTTGCAGATTTTGACACATATAGTCCATGTGCTGTAAAGTCCTGCAGTGAATTTAGTCTGTGTTTTGTAGTCGCCGCTGGTAATGGGAAAGCTGGTTCCTTTCTCGACCAAATGTAAAGTATAGCGAGAATACTCTGTCAGCGTCTGTGGCTCTATACCATGGGGAGTAGGACAATATGATATCACTACCTTTTAGTTATAGTTTTTTCATTATTGTAAAAAAACATAAAACTGAAAGATAAAATCATACATATTATGCTTGAATTTTTATGTTACTTAAGTAAATGTATATTTAAAAATGAAAAAATAATCTGAAATACGTTTCAAAAAACGTTTAGTCGATAGGCAGGTCCCTAATGTCCCGTGAAATAAAGAAAATTCTTTTGTTAAGTGACTTTTGTATTATAAACATTATCAGTCTTAATAATAAATCGGTGTTTTTTGTTCTTTTGTAATATAGACATCCACAGGCTTGCCTTTGTCGGTCGCAAAAATATATTTCTTTCTCGATTTAAGAATTTAGAATATTTTCTTTACTTTGTGATGATACCTTTTGAAATTTGAATGACGAAATAAATGAATAACTTTTGGTTTTTATTACTTTCAATGCCATGAAAAAATAGCTGTTTCAGTGAAATGCGACTTTATCAAGATGAAGAGGGGCTATAAGTCAAGTATTAATTTATGAACGGAACAGGCTTCCACTCGTTATTGTGAAGGTACTGAATAAGTGAGAGGCCGCTGTAACCTGTAATATTCCAATGATTGCTGTCGAATTTTTATGACTCAAAATTTTTTTTCTCATATACTCGTTATATATATATATTCGTTTACCAGATAGATAATATTAAATTTTAATTAATTTATAATATTTGAATGGATAATCTTAATCCGAAAAATATTGTTACAATAAACATTAAAATATTTATAAGATATGAATTATAACATAATAATATAAAATATAAATTATAAATATAAAATTATTTACAATTCAAACTTTCTATTACCTATTCCGTCCGTCCGTATTCTGATCGATAATTACAGCCGACTGAACAACTTTCAGACGCATATGACTTCCTTTTTGTACAAGAATTTTTATAGTTGTATCCGCAGTTCCGGAGATTAATAATATATTATATTATAATTAGAATATATTCTGCTATAATTATAACATTAAAACGTCCGCAAAATATGTGGCTAGCTCGAAACATTATAACATGTCCATATTAAGATAAAAACAAATAAATAAGTCTAAACGCAGTCGAAAGTAAATCCCTCCTCTACTGGGCAAAATAAAAACTTCTCGCCGTTGCGTTGTGCATGTGATTCTTTGAGACAAAGACAATTGTCTAGGTTTAAAAAACAGCCATTAATGGAGTAATAAGGGTAATTACAGTAAAATCTACAAATAGTAATAATAATGTAATGGCGTAGGGAAGTGACAAACCCACCGCCCACTGATATAACAATTATGTGACAAAACCAGTGAAACCTGTGACAATGACAGTCACCCAGCACCTTGCCTAGAGGTGTTAGTGCCGTGCCTCGGGAAAAATTAAAGGTACAAAAGTTACCCACCATTTCTATACGGATGACCTTAAGTCATTCTACTCCACTCCGTCTCTTCTCTTGGAATTACTAAACATCACTTTTGATTGAATAATACTATTATTTACGGATTTTATCGCGTTTAATTACTTTAATTTATTTTTATTATTATCCCGACGTTTCGGGTGCTTTATAGCACCCGTGGTCACGGGGGGGGGGGGGCTGAGATGTTTGACGTCCCAATGTCATAGTTAGTCTGGCTACCTTCAGTTTTTTTAATATTAATTAAAAAAAACTGTCTATAGTTAGTCTGGCTACCTTCAATTTTTTTTTTAATATTAATTAAAAAAAACTGAAGGTAGCCGGACTATGACATTGGGACGTCAAACATCTCAGTCCTCCCCCCCCCGTGACCATGGGTACTGTAAAGCACCCGAAACGTCGGTAGTTTTATTCAATTTGTGTTGTGTTCGCGTAAATTTAAGAAATCATCACTTGTGATTATAGTAATTCGGGATTTAGGGAACGGATAAGTGTGCGGTCCTCCATGTAGAAAAGGGAAGGGTTGCTAATTCTGAGTGCATAGATTTATCTATGTCCATCAACTTAAGACCCTTTCCGAGGTTGAAACGTACCGATACCTGAGTATGTTACAGACCATCGGTATAGATGAGGCTGGTATGAAACAGTTTGCGACGTGTTTTATGCACGCTTGACCAAAGTGCTTAACAATCTTTTGACCAGTGTGAATAAGACACACCCATAATATAATGGTTGGGTCATGCCTATTCTCATGTATACCTTCGGCATACTCAGGTGGTTTCAGACTGAACTTAACGCCCAGGATAGAAAAGTCCGCACTACCATGACGTCCCACAGGATGTATCATCCGAGATCGTCGGTAATGAGGCTGTACTTGCCGCGAAAGCATTTTAAGAGCGCTTACCATATATAATCGCGAAGTGTGCAGCCTCCGTAGTTACTTCCTGGCGGGATCGGATGATCCATTCTATAGGTCAGCATGAATTTAATGCGAGAAAATTTTTGTACGATGATTTTTTGTGACTTTCAATGTCATTTAAGTCAAAAAGAAAGTTATGATAGACTTCGATTGGCCTTTCACGTTGAAGTCCCATCTCGTACCAGTTTACAACTGGTTTATTGAGTTTAACCGTGTTCGTACTAATCTCACCGATGATCTGCGTGACGGACGGCCTGCTACGACGACGAAAAAACGAAACTCAATAACTGGTTATGGCTTAATCTGGGATTCAAACGCGGGCATCATGATCGGCAGTCACGCATACGATCACTGAGACAGTCAACATACTTAAACAAATAAAAATACATATTATTGAGCCTGGTATGTAAACATTAGCACATTAGCGCGTCGCGAAATGCGTTTGCCTTATGCAAACGTTGATCATACTTGTTTAATAAAATCTAGGCAATATTTATAGTCTTTCACCACTATCTATTGTGGTTTTCTAGGCTTTTGTCCTTGGTTATCGCACTGTTTATTATTTCGTTTCGTATTTCGATGGACCGTGCAGTCAATGATATTTTTGGTCGACATTACTATTCCGTATAACGAGAACCTCGTGAAAGCCGAAAAAGATAAGCAAACAAAATATCTGGACCTGGCTCATTAGGTAACCGACATGTGGGGTGGTCCACCAACCGAAATTATTTTTGTAGTCGTTTCTGTAAATGGGCTAATCCCAGTCAGCCTATTGGGTCATCTGTGGCGGCTGGGACTCCGTGACTGACTGCTACCTCAAGGCTCAAATGCAGAAGGCGTTGCTCCCAGATACAACCCGCAACGTCCGCCGGTTTCTTTCCCGTTCTTCCTTCTTCCCCTAACTCTCAGCCTTTTTAGTCTGGTCTGGTTTAGTCTCCCCTGCCGAGGGCCGCAATCTGATTGGTTTTTATTTATTTATGTATTATTTATTTATGTATTATTCATTTATTTATGTTAGTATATTAAACATATATTTATTTATATCATTTATTTTTATATATTTATTCCGCTCAACGAGATCATTATACATTTTTAATACTCCTTAATAATAATGAACTCCAGACCGATTATCGGTAACTTAGTCCTGTCTCAATGGAGACTAGCCATCTAGTCAGGACAGGATTATAACTTCCGAGGGTATGAGCAAACACAGGTGCTCTCTCTATTCCATCACTCTCATAATACTTTGGGACGGTAACTTGACACGACCGGAGTGAGATTAGGCGGACCAACGGCTTTACTTGCTTTCTAAGGCACAGGAGTAAAACACCGCCAACTTCATGACTCTGGCCTGCTACTGATGAATTATTGGTTATGTGAACCGGGGATTGGAACCCGGGGCCACATAAAGAGCAATCGCGTTTGTGACCACTATATCAATGTGGCAAGCAATATCAACAAATATTAATATCTTATAAGTTCAGTAAAAAGTGTACCACGAGTGGAAATTATTACACCGGATATCATTTGGCTGAATGCCAATCTTGTGAGCTCAACAGGTTAACATATTGTAAGGCTGTGGAGTAACATGCAATAATACTTAGGAGAATAGCTTTACAAGCTTAGTACTTTATACAAAATATACACGATATTACTGGTGATCATTGTTTTTTTTTTGTATTACGACTATAGGAATGAAGCCCTTAAAATGTTCGATATACGCAAGTAAACCGAGCCCAATCTCTAATTCACCGTCACCATTAAAATTGTCCGGCACCATTTTCAGTGTTTACGTAGTGTTAAGATAACTATAGTATAGCTTACCAAGACTGGCACGGTCAGCTGCAGCGTCGCTTTAAATGTGCAAAACGTCTGGTACTGCGTGTTATTGTGTACTCTTACACTGTCTCGTACGGCAAATTTTTTGAATTAATAAAGTTAACAACCGGCCAATAGCGTGTCGGGCCACGCTCAGTGTAGGGTGCCGTAGTTTCCCGTCCGTCACAATAAGTGTTCCTACCTATGAGTTTAAAGGTGGATATCCATTATGTTCGCGCTCCAGCAGCGCTCCGCACTCATGCAACTGCTCCCGGTAGTGGGTACTGTTGTTTCCATCCAAGTCCAAAATGATTTTCCTAGAAAGTCCTTGTTAAGTTCTACTTTTCAGATTTTTTTCATATTTTCTAAACTTATGGTTCAAAAGTTAGAGGGGGGGGACACATTGTTTTTTACTTTTGGAGCGATTATTTCCGAAATTATTGACATAATCAAAAAATGATTTGAGGAAACCCCTATTCATTTTTAAATACCTTTCCAACAATATATCACACGTAAGGGTTGAAATTAAAAAAAAATCACTTCCCACTTTACATACAGGAGGGCTACCCTAATAAAACATTTTTTTCCAATTTTTGTTTTACCACTTTGTCGGCGTGATTGATGCACATATTGGCACCAAATTTCAGCTTTCTAGTGCTAACGGTCACAGAGATTAAGCGAGGACGGGCAGACGGACATACAGACATGGCGAAACTATAAGGGTTCCTAGTTGACTACGGAACCCAAAAATATTACCACTATTAATTTTTATTAAGTTGTAGGACTCTTTCTGCCTAAGAGTCAGTCTGGGCTTGTATCACCATACTAACTACTTCTTTCACGATATAGTAAGTGCTTGCGTAGCTGTGTTCTGGTCTGAAATGTATAGAGATCCAATGCAATTACAGACTGTGAGGTATCCCATCTTAATCGTCAGAGGTGGCAACACATCTGTAGCCTTTTTTATTTGAATTTGGCTGCAGGTGTTCTTACGTTCGTTTGTCATTTCAGTTTAATAAAATCACAACACACACTTGAACATTACGAGTATGAAGAAAAGCGTTGCAAGAAATTATCCGCAGACTAAGATAGAAAACCTCACGACCTGTATTCGTATTTTTTCCTTACAAATCGAAATAAGACAGTGGATACATTGCTGACACTTGATATTCTTCTACGGGGCAAATTTTTTTTTACTTTTTATAAATTATTATTTAGAAAAATTACTCTTAAACGAGACTTGATAGAGCTTAACAGAACACTTAATGGAAGTTACCCCAATTTTTAATTAAAAAAAGAGGGCTTTCGTAGACGTGGAAAGCATTTTGTCTGTTCCAATATTGCTCGTCCAAACTGCCGTCGCTGAAGTAGTCGTGAACAGACGTCGCAAGTGCCACTCTGGCTGATTAAAATATGAAGTGATTGATGCTTATTGCCCCAAATTTGTCCTTTTTAAATCATAAAATTATTAATTCATTGAGAGAGATTGTTAAAAAGGAACTTAAAAACCATTTTCATGTACTAAAATGGCACGATTTTTATTTTGTCTAAAACGATGTTAAGAGTGTAGATACAAAAGGTTAAGAATTTTTTTATTAACAAAGAGTGACGAATTACCATAAAGTCCAACTAAAGCTGTAAGTGAGTACTATAGCTTATAGATATATCAACTTAATTAAGAATCAAAATACAGCAATGATAGCTAAGACGGAATGCCTCGTAAAAAGGGTCTCTGGTAACACTCACTACACAAAACAGCAGAATTAAACTGCTAGTTGGGTTACACGATCTAGCCGACCCAGTCGTATCACGAGTGAAATGGTTTCTTAGTTGCATAATTCACGTGGAATGCAGGAGAATTCACATACTATTTACTTTTATGTTTAACACTAACAAGTTTATGCCTACATCATTTTTAAGGGGCTGATAAATTCATTAATTTATGACACTTATTATTTATGTATTTTAATTTGGATTTTTTTTTTGTGAAAATTTGGCAATTCGTTGGTAGCGATGGAGCTAAGTATGACCCTGTCAAAGAGGCAGGAAGTCGATGGATATTGACTGTATTCTTAGCGTTTATTGGGAAAAGCCCGTTTGATTTTACCGCTATAATTTACTATTACTATAAAATAGATATAATCTCAATATTTTTGGAATTATGGCTGTTCCTTTTTAGTAGTCTGCTTGCTCATGGGCAGTTGCTTATACAATACATTTGTATTGATTGGTTAAATGTATTTGGGCGAGCAAAGATTGAAGATGAAACGAAATCAGCTTCTGCTAACTGCGGTCACACAAGAAAATGTTCGAGCAGTCGAAAAACTTATTCAAAAAAAAAACGACAAATTGTATAATATATAGAGCTTCAGCACGAACTCTTGTATCAGTACCAATGCAAACATGAGCGTTGTTGGGTGGTGCACAACAGAATTTTTTTAAAAAGGCGAGTAAAAAAACGACATACTGCCTAGCAATTAAACATGTTTGTGTTACTACGAGTATATACGTTATTGCGTCAGTTGCAGACTCTACATTACTGATAAAAACTTTTAATGCACTCTGTCAATCTGTCATAACTTATGGGATCTGTTCCTGAGGTGAGGCAGGCAAAACGTACCTAATAGATGCTGAAAGAGCACAACGGGCTGAGCTCAAAGTGTAACTTTTTCTTCTGCATAGATATGCCACAACAATGGTGTATGAAAAAACACATGTACTTAGTGTGAGAAAATTATTTATATACCAACGTGTCAGGTGATTCCATAGGTGCTTTGCACCCAATCAACTTGACTGTAAGAAAACGTAATAGAAGAAATAAAGTAGATAGATACTTAATCCCTAGAACACATAATGCTTTCGCCAAAAGACATTTTTTTTTACCTTACGCCATTAAGGTAAGGTACTTTTAAACTTGGTTAACCTCAACGAAATAATTTTATATTATTTATCTTCATTATTATATAAACACGTTTATTTTTTTAATTTGTTTTCAAGCGTTTTTTAAACTCATTGCAATAAATATTTTTATTGCATATGAGAGATAAACACACAACAATTTATTAAATTTTAGAGTCACATTGTTGGTCATGATTTAAGACAGCAAAATTTACTAAAATTTGCTATAAGAGGATGTCAAGAAATATATCTTATTTTAAAGAGATCCCTTTCAATATGTTAAGTAAAAATGTATTATTTAGTAATAATTTATTGCGTTATAACTCAAAAGGGATTGTCACCATACTTTGAATTATTTTAGAAATACAATTTACAATACGGGGTTTCATTACCACTTTATGATCAGGTGGGATTGTAGTCAACCCTTTGCTTATAATAGGAATAACAAAGAAAATTGAGACAATAAGAAAACAATGAAATTGTTAGCGCAAATTGAAAACTGCAATATTAGGCATTCTGTGGGGGAAGCCTATTGGTAGGCTCTAACGGTAACGATGCAAAATATAAGGGAGATCTCCCCGCCGAACAGAATAGTTTCATCATCATCTTTCATCTTTTAAAAAACGTTACCTACACACTAGGATTTTTCCTGTATCGTGGAGGCAGTTTACAAACATAAATTTCACAAGAACAAATAACAAATAAAAATCAAACAATATACAAGACAAATAAACAACTAAGAGCCGTGGTAGCTCTAGCTAACCATCTGTTAGCGCTCTCTGTAAATTACACAGTACGCGAGCAAACCGGGTTCGATCCCCACCAGCACCAATGAAATTCTTAATTGTAATTTTAAGTGCTGATTTGCCACGTGCTCGGTGGTGAAGGAAAACATCGTGAGGAAACCTGCACGTCAGAGAAATAAGAAAAAAATATTTCGAAGACATGTGAAGTTCGCCAACACGCATTGGGGCAGTGCGGCGGACAATTCCTTGCCCTAAAACCCTGAAATGAGTAACTCAGAAATGAGCGGAGGCCTGTGCCCAGCAGTCGGAAGTATATAGGCTGTAACTTTACTTAACTAACTTTACATACAAATACTTGTTCCATGCGGGATTCGAACCCGTCGCCCTTAGCGCTGTAACTCATAGACAAGCCACTGCTCCATGGAGCTGTCAATATTAGTTTATAGTGGTAGTTTAATATTTGATCCATGGTCAAGGAGAAAAAGAAATTTCTTAACAAAACTTCATTCGTGAGAAAACTGTTTCGCGTCTGCAAAATACTTTTAGTCTGGCGGTAAAGTTAATTTGAAAATATTTAAATATAAATTAAATGGGTAGGTTTATTCACCCTACACGCCATTGGTCAGCACAAAGTTATCGCTGAAAAGCTCGGGTTTTGAGAGTTGGTTACTTGGTTGCGGAAATGTCTCCATTGCGTATTCTGCAGAGATTCAGATTCAAACTTCGAACTCAAATGGTGATAACGTTGGAACTTGAAATCGTTATTAAAATGGAACCATATTATTATAATATCCTAATCAAAACCTTTTAATACAAAAAGTACGTCCGACGACAAGAACCTTTTGTTTCCATTTTTTTCTAAACATCAAAGGTTTTGTCATGGAAAAGCATATTATGTTTTTGGACGGATAAATACGCCGACCCTTTGTGTTATTGAAAGCAGGAAACGGGGCGGAAAATAAAACGTGCCATACCACCATCAAGACGAACATAATATTTTTCTAATACAGATATTTAATGATAATAGACAATATTTTTAATTCAAAGCTATTTTTAAATGTTATTGTTAAACTGTGAGCTTTAAGAAACACTTACTGAAGTCAGTCATAAATCTCCCACATATCTTTATAGATCTTGTTGTTGCTACATCATCGTGTTCATTGTTATGTATGATAAACAGTTAGTTGTGATAAGAAAACACACAATTACTATGAGATATTTGACGAATAAGAAGTTTTGACGCTTTATTGACTACACCCATTTTAAGATTTAAGACCCATATATATCATCTCATATTATTAAGTTTCCTCTTTTATAATTGATCTGGTTTTAATTTTATTTTTAAGATCGTTAAAAATAAAGGTTGTGGCAATTTCTGTTCGCATTTTTTATTTTTTGTTTGGTAAATTTGTTTGCTTGATGTAACGGCAACTGAAAAGTTTTTAAATTAATTAATTTATGAAAAAGAATGACAAAGAAATGACACAGGACACATGTTAGTGGTAGCAAAGGTTGTATTTTGTAAATATTTTTGTTCTATTGTCTTTATCCGGGGACACAGAAAATACGTATTTATATAATAACGGAATAACGTTGTCTGCGTTGTATAAAAACCTCTATATATATATATATGCATGCATAAGCATGTTGGTGAACTTCACATGTTGTCTTCAAATATTTTTTTTCTTATTTTCAGACATTCAGGTTTCCTAACGATGTTCTTCTTCACCTCCAAGCATTGGTACCGGCGGGGATCGAAGCCGGATTGCTCGCGTACTGTGAATTTTACGAGCCGTTAGCCCCTGAGCTACCACGGCTCATATATGAGAAATATATGTGAGTTCGTGTACAATTTACTTATAAAGCTTTTTTTATATTTAAAAAAATCCATTTCGTTGGTGTAGCCCCTCTCTTTCCTACATATATCTGCCCACCAAGCAGCAGTGCGTGCACTTCGATGTTTCGGTATATAATAATAATAAAACAAATTGTAAATCTTTTTATAATATTAATTGTTGTAAAAAATAAATTACAAAAGTTTATGAAGACTGATTCCGAAAATAGATGAGTCTGTATCTTCAATCTTGGAATCATGGGCCTCTCCCAGAGTTATAACACAGGTAACACTTAGGAGAACTATGTATGTTTTCATTGTGATGATAGAAACAAAAGTAAACAATTCCAAAATTAAAAAGATAAATTAAAAAATTATTAAAATATAATAAAGTATTCTATATGTATCACACCTATTTAATACTATACATCTATAGTATACATATGTTTAGTATATTATATCGATATATATTATAAATAATTTAATATTTTTATTATTTCATGTACAATAATAATATACGAACTATGTATGATTACATAACAATTAATATGTAATTTACATGATAAAAACTTAAATAACTAAAATAATAATTAAAATTATAATATTTACGATTAAAACTAATTATATATACAATATAAAAGAAGAAACTATAATATAAAAATTTAAAACGTCAAAAAGACCTGCTCCCCGTGGTATAGTGCCAAGAACGCTGGCTGCGTTTCCTCGCTGAATAGCTATACTTAGCCTTTGGGCGAGGAAAGAACCAGCCCTCTTATCACCAGCAGCGACGACCAGTCGTGGATACAGTTCCTTTAGAAACTTCATTGCACGTGGACCCCACGGACCAATAGTCTCTACAGCAAATGGCACAAATATGTAGTCATTTCTCAAAGACTCATATTTGCGCCATTTACTAGATTCGGCTGCCTCTGATGCCGCCCCGGCTCTAAAACAGGTACCCTTGAGATGAGAGGCCGCCAAAGTGTCAACGCAAGTAGCATCCCACACTAGGGCTTTACCTCTCTCCCAAGGGACCAAAGTCATACCGTCGGGTCTTCTGCCATCGTCTCTAAATATCCCGCAAGGCTCTAAAACCGAGGGGATATTTATAGAGACAAGAGCCCTTCTAATGATTTCGTTCAAAGAACCGTGACGGGAAAACCTACCTGCACTTTTTTTGCATGAAAGTCCGTGGAGCCCAAACTAATCGAACTATGTATTAATGTAACTGATATATTAATTTTCTACATATTAATCACTTCCCTTTTTTGTTTATATATTTATATTGAAATTCTAAATTAAAATCATAAATTCTGTGTATTATTGTAATCTAACAATAACAACAAATCTCGAAATCTAATGTTACACTTTGTTTTGAAAGAGGATAGAAATTTAGAATTTTGTAAAGTTTGATTGAAGCTACTTTTATGGATTTTATCGGGTTTAATTTTAATTATTTAAAAAAAAGAAATAAATAATTAAAATTAAAATAAACGCAATAAAATCCGTAAAAGTAGTTTTAATCAATGTGTAGAGTTCGCGTAAATATAAGAAATAATTTTGTTAAGTTTGTTATAGGGTACTATAGAGAGATATAAACTTTGCCGTCAAGCAAAAACAGTGCGGCATGAAGATGTGGTATGAAGATTATAGAGAACCAGTATATAATTACAATCTGATAGGGATTCAATCTTAATCTTTATTGGAAACTCCTTTGTTTAAAGTTGGTTGTTGATGTCCATGAGCTGCCGTAACCAATTTTACGAATATACCTACTACACAAATTTTACAACTATTACTACTGTTGAACAAAACACATTCATGAAGCAATATCTATGCTAATATTCTTGTTGATGTTCCTCTTAACATACGAGTATTAGAGTGGGTACTACATGCTCATCGAAGTTTGTCTTGAAGTGACGTTAACACAAATTGAATAGGTCTGCTTACAAATATTACCGAAACAAATCTCTTTCTCAATCCAGAAACGGCTGGAATCTGAAAAATAGATACGGGTACTGAAACGAATAAAGAAAATACAACAATCTACAATCAAACTGACGAACTAGTAGAAACATACTTCTGCAACCCAAAACCCAAACCCACCAAAAAAAAACCCAAAGTCACAAATGTTTATTTACTTAGTACTTAATGAAATTTCTTATAGCTTGGTTTATGACTGGCACTTTTATCTTTTAAACCGGAATACATCACTCGTTTGAACCCAGTTTGGCAGCGCAAATAGGTAGAGGGTTGTTCCAATGCAGGCGACTCTCTTTTTTAAAAAAAAGGGGATTGACTAGCAGTGCTGACTCCAAATAACTACAATATTTGTTGAAAGTTTTGAACAACAATATTTATTGTGCAAAAAGTAGCTCATGACAGTTGTCGAATTTTTGATTCAACCATATTAAAATTTAAGTTTTTCTTTTTTTTAATTAAAGTTAGGATGACAAACGAGAACACAGCTCATCCAAAGGCAAAAGAATGCTCTGGTCCACAGACACCTTCATCTGTCCTACATGTAGATTCAAAGTCACACCTGAGTAATAAAATAAAACTTCTATGAGTAAAAAGTTCTCCGTTCCTCTTCACTTACCACAGACAGCATAAAATAGCATTGTGCTGCTATTTTACAGTGGTATTCTATGCAAGCGTGGTTATATTTCGGTTAAGCTGACCCGTTCGTGCTGCAGCCTGTCTTTAACACGTACCACAAAATGAGTAGTTGAGGGTGGACTAAATGGCACCTTAGCACATTTTTAAAATGAATAGTTGAGGACCTTAACCAATTTTTAGAGTAAAATTAAAACCGCATCAAAAGTAAAATGTAAAGTGTATTTTTTCCTTTATTTTTGAGATTACTATTTCCAACTATTTTTTTTTAGGGAAGGTCATATAATAAAGTAGGTTGACCATACTTTTATCAAATTACAGTGATATAGTGTTATGTAAAACGCCTTCTAGTTACAAGTGAAAATCTTTGAGTAGTTGTAACATTTTTTAATTTTGGTTTTAATAAGTTGGAGAATGACTTTTTATTGCATTAGAGGATAGAAAATTTCATACTTATTCTATAATGCCAAATTTCTTCATAGAAAAGTAGTCTCTATACATAATTGTTTATGGGTTAAAATGCTGTGGGTGGGTGCGGTCATATTTAACCTCTTTGAGTTTGACGGAATATCGCTGCGGTCATTTTTAGACGCTTGTACATTGGGAGGTTAAGAAAGGACATTATCAAATGTATATACCGGCATTTTTCAGTCTTCAAGGCCTCGCTCATTAGCGAGTAGAGTATAAGGCGTGTCGGTAAGGTTATATTTGTAAGATTTGATACATTGGTAAAATACGGTAGTAAGGGTTTTTTACAGGATAAGGTTGACAAACGAGAACTCAGTCCACTTGATGGTAAATGATTGCTGTGGCCCAAAGGCATCTACATCTATCGTCAGCTACGAATAAAAATATAGATGCGCTGTCACCCGCGAGGACTAAGATGGAATTCTTTGTTTCCAGTAAAAATGATCTACGGTTCTCTCTCACCATACGAAACACAGCAGCGTTAAGCTGCTATTTTACGCTGAAATTTTTTAAGAGCTTGGTCCTTCTTCAATCGAGCCGACCCATTTGTGCTACCTATTATTAGTAATGTAGCTGCAGCATGGCTCTACTGCGTAAAACACTACACACTAGTAGAGAGTGGTTTACAAAATACTCACTAGTAACTATATTAAAGTTAAAAATAAATATCCTTTTGCTTTCTTTTGCTACGTTATTAAATTAATTTTTCACGTACATATATTCGAATTTTCTTATAGTTTTAGGATGCATTAAAATTTACTAACAAATCGCGGATGTTACACAAGTACAAGTGAAATAAAACACAATGTGTACACACTTTTTCATGATTTATTTTCATCAATTATGTCACTACTTAGATTAACATAAATATTTTCATAGATGACCAGGACGTTAACAAAAAAGACCAACATTAACATCAACGCATCACATATTTAATTAAATTTGAAGAAGTTTGTAATATTTAAACGTAACATATCTATTTAACTTGACATCGAGTAGACATTTATCTATTTAATACTAAAAACTATTCGCTACTTTCCAAATTAATAACGGTTGTGTGAACTTTAAAGTTTTATTTATAATGCAAAGTAATACCAAAAATATAATTGAGTATTATTTAAAGTACATCACGTTAATTATCATGTCAGCAGTTAAAATAAAATCCTAACTAGAGTAGATAACAAAAAATGACTAGAAAGGCAATTGTTGACAAAAATTTTGCATATTTTATAAAATTATCTTCATGGAGCTAATTACTAATACATTTTTTAAACATACAATCTTTATTATAATAATAACCGTTCTATTTTAAAATATATCTTCTGCTTTCATATACATTTATTTGACTTATCACATCCTTTAGCCTAACAAATATTTCTCTACAATAGTCAGTGTAAAGAGCTGCAGGAAGACTTTAAACACCAATAAAAGCATTGATTTTTTAATTATTAGTTAAGAATCCAATGCTTCTTTGATAACCACTAGTAACATTATAACTATCTGTTTTCACAGCGTCATATTAATTACATCGAAAATATCTGTTAAAACATTCCGACAACATTATGATTCATAAAATATTTTCTCACTATCGAATGTTTAATTATTATTTATGCGCATAAATAAAGTTAAACTTTATCGCGACCTTCAATTGTAAGCTTTAATTTTACATAATAATCGAAAAGTGAATTAATAAATAAATAAGTTTGGACGCTTAATGAGTATCATGAGTACAAAGTGGGTAATTTTTTAAATTTTTGAAATTCAATTTAAAATTAATATACATTTTATCTCAGTCGGGCTCTTTTATATCTGAAATAGGTATTTCTTCGAATGAATCATGTAAATAACACAACCATAACTTCACAAATGACCATTTTATGCTTTAGGCTTTATTATATTATGATGTTACATCCAAACATTGTCTTAGCTTCTATGTAGCAATGCTATTAATATTATCAATGTTCTCTTTAACGACTCCAAGTAAGCTTAAAATTCTTGTTTTAGAAGTGGATCCCGATAGTAAGTAGTTGAATGGCGAATTCAAACATATAACTTTCAAGTTCGCGGTTCATACCGTTTAAAGTTAAATATAAAAGGACAGGAGCCTAAAGCGTTGTCGTAACTGGCTATCGATCGTACGATTAAACGATACGATATAAGTGCATGATGAAAAAGGTCGTGCGATGGTCCAACAGGTGTCCTAAAAGCTCGCGCGATGACACGAAGCTACCGTGACGTCACCGCAGCGGCGCCATTTCAACAGTGGCACACTGACTGAGGTGCACAGGTTTTTTATTCTGTTAGGTCTATACTCGTCTCTCGAGCTCGGCTCACAGGTGCCCTTGCGTTGTTACGCTCGCGCGATGATGCACGACCAGTTATGACACTCAAAAGATATTTGTAGCTTTGATTGCATGATCGTCTAATCAAACCCATCGTACGATCGCTTTTAAGCATTTCTTGTGCTCGCGCGAACACTTGCAAGCTTCATTTAGGACACTCTAAACAAATGTGTGTGTTTGATTCCGTCGTGCGACAAAATCGCATCGTTTTCTTGTACGATCGTTACCAATTTCGACGAAGCCTAATGCTCCTGTCCTTTAACTTTAATTGTATCTCAAATAATATTCAATTAAGCCCCTTATTAGTAAGGAAAAATATAGTGCCTGTGAGGATACGTAAACATTGACTAAATACGAAATTGTAAAGAATTTCAATAAATTATATATATTAATTATGTTTATGTTAGATAATAATGAAATTCTAGTATTAAGAATAATTAAAAAATTATTCTTTGAATCCATTTTATTGTGTTATCAATCTTGTCTGTGATAAAATTGTAGGAATTTTGTTATTAATATTGGCTCTAATAATGATTAAGACTTTTTCCTTAAATATTTATGAACATGTTTCTTTGAATATATTAGTTATTATATAATAAAACATTGAAAGCAGTTTCTACTCGTTATCATTACGACTATGTAATTTTAAGGAGAAGAATAATATCAAAATATAACATCTAATACCTTGTCAAGGGAAAGTGAACTATTATAATATATGAGCTAGGATTTTAATATTTATTTATTATTTTCACTTAACAACTAAGCAACGTGGCAAATGTTGTAAAATATACATTTAATTTATCTGTAGAAAATACTTTTGTAGCGTTCATATAATTGTCTTTAAAATATTCAAAAATGTTAAAAATAAGATCATCTCGCTTTTAATTCTTTACAGCAAATAATCAATATCAATAAGCTTCCAAATAGTATACGAAGCTTTATTCGATTTTAAGTTGTAGTTCTGTATTCAATGCATTTATTGAAATTAATACTATTATTAACCGAATATATTGATACCAATAGGACCAACAGGATTAGAAGCGTGACTCATATGCGTATGTCTTACATAAAATTATTTTAAAGCTGTTATACAAGTTTGTTGAAACCCTGTCTACGAAAGGTATATTAGCATAATTGACTTTCAGAAACTTAAAAGTAATTTTAAACAATAAGGAATAAGAACGCTTTCATTTTATTTACAAATTTAACTTTCTCTTTAATACCATTAATAACTCAGATATGAACACTGTCGTTAATTTGACCAGCGAAAATAATAAAGTTGGATCAAAAATATAATAAGCAATATATGAATTAGCCGATAAATTTTTCGTAACCAAGAATATAAAAAATCATACCATACTTAAAACTTAAAAGTTAAAATATGTAAAAAAACTAATCTTATAACTGAATAATGCATTGCTTAAATGTCAGCTACTACAATTTTACGAGCTCCCGTAAATGTGAGAGTGTTTAAATATTTAATACAACTGTAAGTAAAGCTCATGAAGGAGAATTCCGCAGCCGAAGAGCCAAAGTGTATGATGGACGAATAGACAAGTCGTCGTTGAATTAGCGTGGCTAGTTTCGGAGTGGGGTCGCTTAATGCTTAGTTCATTCATTTCAACTGCAAAAAATATATTAATTATTTTACTATGTGAACCGTGTAGTGGCGGCGTAGAATATCCACTACCTTATATCATCCCGTGGGTGTAGTTAGAGGCGACAGAGGGAAAATGGAACGGGAGATGAGCAGCCGCGGCAGTAACATTTTAAAATAATAAAAAACTGCGGTTGCCAATCCGTTTGCTAAATGCTACAACTATGTCGAACCCACGCCCCTTCTCCCTCACATGAAGCAATTTATGAGGGATACCTATGTTCAGCAGTGGACTTTTATATGCTGTAATAAATGGAATGATGGCTCATATTAGTCAAATTTATCAAATTCTTTTCCTTTTTATTCTTTCTTTCTTTATCATCCCGTGGAATTCCACTGTTTGATATACTCGTAAACCTCTGTCACTGTAGTGAGGATCATCTTAAATCGTCACGCATGGTGGGTTTTTTTTACAAGATTTACGATTGTACTATCAGACGTCTCGCATTTCTTATGTTACTCCCATCGGCGGTCTAGGTATTTTGCGTCTGGCGTTAGCGAGCCGGTATACCGCATAGAAAGCGAAATGATACATTTCCAATAGACTACTTAGAATACCTTCGCGATGAATTGCGGAAATGTATTCTCGAAGGGCACCAAGTTTTATACAATTTACTATATTACTTATAAATACGGAGTGTATATATATCTAAGTTACCTGATACGGTTTGTTTTTTAACATCAGCATATCTTTCACCCGGACCAACTTCATCTGGAATTGTCGCAGTACAGGTAAGCTGCAATCTTCCATGAGCTGGAGTTCTCAACTCGGCTATAGATACCCATAAGGAAATAGGGACGTTTTGCGGTTCCCTCGGTTTTTCACGAATCTATACAGACGGTTGAGACATTATTTACATTTCCTAGTTTACTGCACAAAAACATAAGAGAACTTGTTAAAAAATCTAAAGATGGAACCCGGAACTTTTACTTACAGCTACCTATAAACGTTGCTTTATAGGTAGGTAAGCAATTCTAATACGAAACATTGTGACGGTTGAAATTAATTACATTAATATAATGAAACAGAGTAGCAATTTTTTATTACTATTGATGCTTTTATATTGTTTTATGATAAAAATTTTGATAAAACTAACCTTTTTCATTTCTTCACTTTGTCCTTCTTTCAATGTGCATTTGTTATGTTTTGTAGTATTGGGGATTGTGGTTGAAGTCTCACTTACGAGCGCCCAGTACTTGGCAGTATAGTTGAATTCAGGGGCTATGTATCTATGGTGGTACTTTCTGTTTTTATAGCCACCGCCTCCTTTTGTCCTTGTTGAACTTGACACTCGATATGAGAAATATTTAATTGATTCTTCCGGAACCTGAAAGTAAACTATTTTTTATGAAAACCAAAACAAAAAAATAAGTTCTACGTTACAAACGATTATACAGATAGTGCTTTCTTTCGTAAAATTTTAATTTTATCGTCCATCAAAAAAATCAAGAATTTAATAATTATATATACTCGTAGAAAAAGGCGGAGCAAATACTTTTAGTTTTTCTTTTTGACAAACCACAGCGTCCACTTAACGATGTTAAGTGGACTCATAGACATCTACGTTCATCCTCGATTAAGAATCAAAATTCAGATGCGTTGTCATCCCTGAGGACTAAGATGGAATGCCTCGTTTCCAGTAAAATGGATCTCCGCTTCTCTACACTCATCATACGAAACACAGCAGCATTAAGTCGAATATAGCTGCAGCGTGGCTCAACAAAAAGCGAAAAGTAAATGAAAACTCATTAGATGAATTTGTAACTAACTTTGAAACTAAGTAAAATGCTATATTTTTATTAAGATACAGCTGAATATATTCCTTAAAGAAGGAATGAAACAGAATTTACTAATAATAAGCATTATCCACTCGAATGTCGTGGTCATTTTGGCCAATGTGGCGCATCTGTCGAGCACTTTCCGAAGTACTCTAAAATCATATATCAATGGAAACGTTATTAAATAAGCTATCAGATTATGCATAACAGATATATATATATATCTTATATATGTTACAAATAGTTTGCTATCACTCGACGCCATATTATGGCGTTTGACAGATGCGCATATTATTTGAGACGCCAGAATATGGCGTTGGACAGACGAGGGATATAGCAAAACTTAAAATTAATCCACGTAAATTAAAGTTGCTATTACTTAACTCAAAATAGCGTATAAAGCCAATCACCAAAACGTTTTAAATATTATTATTTAATTAGTTTCTGACTATAACGTCTCTATTACTTCGATCGATCCGTTCAATATTTTAATGTAGCTCTTAGTAATTTTCTAAGGTCCTTGAAAACATAAAATTGATACTGTCACGACACAAACCTTATTGCAATTATATCGATCCAGTTGTAGCAGTATGCATTGCTAAGTTGTTTTAACTTTAAATGCTATTCAATGTTTAAGATTTCCCAAAAAATTGGCCATGTATTTTATTTCAAAGCACATGCATATACCATACAAATTACAAAGTAGACTAAGGATCTCTTGATTTACATATTTGTTTAAAGAGTCTAATTAAATCCAATTTAATTCAAAAATAACTCTAGCAGAACTGAATCTTTCCAATAGAGGCAAACAAAATAAAGCAAATAAATTTAGTATTAACGATATAGCAGAAAATTTACATAATATGGAGATTATTTTTAAGAATAATTATGTGCTTGGAATAAGCCACTGTTGAATAGCAAACTTACCGTAGGCATTAGTTGTGGTGATTAGAATTATCTGTAAAGCTAATTGAAACCATAATTACGAGTATAAACTTATTTATGTATTTAACATTTCAAACCTTTTCATTGTCGATGTACCAAGTCAGTCGCGGCGCCGGAGCAGCGGGAGCACTGGTACAATTGGCCCGTAATAAGCCTTCCACCACTATGTCTGGCTTACCAAATGTAATGATAGGTGGGTGCTTTTGAGCATCTAATGAAAAGAGTTGATTAATAATAAATAATAATATCCTATATTCATAGAAGAAAAGTCTCAAAACTGGGTTTATAGAAGTAATATATATAACAATTATTTAATGATTTCTTATATTTACGCGAAAACTACACGTTGATGAAATTAAACGCGATAAAATCCGTAAAATTAGTCTATATTTATTATATTATATTATATAATAATCAATAATACAATTATTTTTATATATCAAATTCAAAATGGTGTTTTGATTATAAGCCATTTTCAGATCCAAAAATTGTTTCTCTTACTGAGGTGATAAAAATGCGACCTACATCAAAAGTACATGCAACATATCTTTGGAGTGGTGGCGTTATGATAAAAAACACCCACGAAACAAAAAGGACGACACGGTGGATGTGTATTTTACGTTCTTTCGATTTGCACAATATCTTAAATCATGTCGTTACTCTAATTCGAATTGAAAATACACCAAATATACATTATTTAAGCCGAGACGTGCGCTACTTTCGATGTTTGTGCGCCGACTTTACTACGAGTATATAATGCTTAGCCGACTGATGTGTGTGTCCTGTGTTTCGCCCGAGTTCTGAAGTCTTTGCTATACCGTAAAATTACCGTATCTATATTATACCAAAAAACTTAAAAAATATCAGTGTTTGTATTCAATTTTCGAACTAAAGAAAACAGTTTTTACTATTTAAATAAAATTCTCTAAGAAAAATAAGGTGTAAATAGAAATACAATAGAATGTTCTTTTTTTTGTATTTTGTACAACAGGTTTTCAAATTTGGAAAGGAAATACCCAAAGGTTTTCATTATACTTACAAACTACAGTCAATTGATGAGTTGGAGACGCAGCTGTGAAGATTGGCGTCTCAAGAGAAACTTCACACCAATAAAGGCCTGAGGCTGATGGATCAAGATTCTCAATCGTAATAGAATTTTCTGTCGCGAGAGACATCTGTAACAATAGCTACCTTCAACGACATCTTACAAAGCTTCAAGCTTTCATACATAATTCAACAACAAGCTCTGTTTACTTTTTCTCTTTAAATTTTAACGAGGCGTTTGGAATTAGTATATATCGTTATAAATATAAAACATTTATTTACGACGATGGCGGTGATAATATTAAATTACCACGTTGCCGTAAATCCAAGTCCTGTCGTCAGACGGATAATCCTTCATGATTAAAGCCTATCCAAACTCTACTACTGAACACAGACCTTGTCCATAAATTGATAGGTCATCATAATAGCTGTAGTCATCACGCTTGCCAGGTGAGTTTGTCTGTTATCAGGAAGATTCTGCTGAACATCTGGTTTTTCAGTTTAACCCTTGTCTCATCTTACGAGCCCCGACGGGGTGATATAGAGTAATGCCTGGTGGGAACTTCACATAACGTTTCATTCATTTGTCCCGACATCTAATGGAAGATCAAAATAATTTTTCAACATTATTATAAGTGGCGATCAAATGAAACAATCAATTATCTAATACCACTACCAGATTATGAAAATATATTATGTAGTTTTCCGCGAAGGCTTTAATAACAAGTTTTATTTTATTCAATATAGTAAAGTAAAAAGTAAAGTTACAGCCTATATACGTCCCACTGCTGGGCTCAGGCCTCCCCTCATTTCTGAGAGGGTTAAGGGCAAGGAAGTGTCCGCCGCGCTGCCCAAATGCGTGTTGACGAACTTCACATGTCTTCGAAATTTTTTTTCTTATTCCTCAGACATGCAGGTTTCCTCACGATGTTTTCCTTCAACGCCAAGCACGTGGTAAATCAGCACTTAGAATTGCAATTAACAATTTCATTGGTGCCGGCGGGGATCAAACCCGGGTTACTCGCGTTCTGTTTTATTTACAGCGAGCGTTAACCACTGAGCTACCTGATTCAATATAGTATGAGGATATAAATAAACTCAGCAGCCGAAAATCATTTTTATTTTTCTATGGAATAACTGGATAAAGGTAAATTATTAGGAAGCCTTGTCCCTCAGAAATCACTGATGATGGTAATAATTCCAACCATAGATTATAATCTGGTGATAACGATGACGACAGTGGTGGATACAAGAAACTAAATACTCACATTAAGTTTACCACCGGGAAATGTATAGTTAGTAAATGGCGGTACTCTTTCACGCACATATTGTAACAGTTTTGCTCCAGACCTCAGGAACTCGACTTTATATAGAAGCTGCGGCGGTACCTAATAAAAAACGTAATAAGTCATTTTTAAAAACCATAGCCCTTGAATGCAAGCTTTTTGATGACGCAAAAACAAACGCAACCATTGTGCATACCGCAAAGACAAATCTTTTATTATTTATAGCATAACACGAAGGTGGCAATGAAAGTGGTTGACATTTCTTTTAATACCTTGCACGAATTTGTAAACACCTTCAGACGATCTCGCTAACTGAAACACTGTTTACTCTTACGACGTCGTTTCCTAATTATATTTTTAATTTAGTTATTATATCATCCCATCAACCTCGATAGTACAGATATTTCTAAATCATATTCAGTTGTTTTCATTCCTATTTATTCTTTAAAAAAATTGTAATAAGTTGCTTGACATGATTGTTGATGTATTTATTTTTATACAAAGTAAAATATTTAAATATACAAATTATTATTACTTGTGTATTGAGGGTCAATGCATTTTTTTTTGGTTATTATTAATGTTTTTTATCTAATCAGCGTGAGTGATTTAGGTAAAATAATTTAACTTTCCAATTACTAATAATTAATGTTTTTATGATTCCTTTCAAAAATTAAATTTGTAGAATCATACAAACGGTACATAAAACATACTGAAAGTTCTAAGCTCCTGACCGCTCACAAATGTTAAAATTTCGTATGTTATAAGTTTTAACAGAAAAAGATTTTTTATTTATTATATATTGTAAATAATACTCATTGAAAGTCACTTTCTAAAATATAAGAAACTCATATTAGAATAATTTTTAGTGGGAAGTCGCATGTCAACTGTTTTTTATTACAAGTTGAAGTTCCTATTTGTCTTCAAAATAATCTTGGTAAAGCAGCATCTCACTCGAGCAATGCAAGACGTTGGTACGCAGAATAAGTTCGTGTCTATATGATTCTCTCCATGACGAAATTCTTTAAGAAATCCCGAATATCACGACTTTCAACTGCAATTACGGAAAAAACCGTGGCTACTGTCAGGCGACTAATAAAAGAAAACTTGCCCATCGCCTATGAGGAAATTTGAGGAAATTTGTGTATAGATTGGTATAAGTCAAATTCAAAAAAGATCATCAATATTTAAAAGATAGAAAACTTTGGCCGCTTGAGTTCTCATGAATTCACCACAGAATAAAAACGGGCAAATTTTGATTGGTGTTAAAATATTGTTAACATTGACATTAACATGGCAGACCCAATCGGCTCTAGTACAAAAAGTAGTTTATATTTATTTTAGTTTTAGGATTAAATTATTTAGGAAAAAATCTGTTTTACGAAAGAAGTCCTGCGGAAATATATGAACTAGTATGTAATGTACGAAATTTGATAGCAAATGTATACTATGCGAAGGCTGTGGAATCGTAGCTAGAGGACTTCTTTAGTTATAAGGTCTATTTTTAAACCAGTATTTTTAAACAGTATAAACCCGAGATTATCAATTAACCATGTTTTGTAATAAGATGTTAAGCATAAGAAGTACAAAATTTGAAATTTTTTATTGTCAATGTGAAATAGCAATGACCTACCTGATGAAGGCAACGCAGTGTAGCGGAACCTCCACGCGCTACCCAACTCGGAGCTGTTAGACGAACATCAACATCTGTCGCTTGTCCGCTTCCTAAAATATTTACTTTACTCATGTACTTACATATTCTTGATATATTATCTTACTAGACTCTTCTGTAAGACATGTGTCAATCGTTCATTTCTAAAGACTTGATCTTTTTTGATTCATCAAACGAACCAAGACATTTGGATCGATTATTCAAATGGATCATTTTGGATTTTAGTACTTTGCGACCTATGAGATCCGCTCGATCATGAAGGTCGTTGTCGTCATTCGGTTTCGATCGGGCAAATACTTCGTTTTATTTTTTATATAAATATGTGTGTATTCTGAACTTTTAATATGCTATATTAAATATATATTTTGAGTAATATTTACTATAGAATAAATGTAAAGCACGTGTATTTCCATATTCATGTACTAGGAAACATAGAATAGACTTATATGTTTCATTAATTATCTCAAATTCATATACAAACAATACTGCCTTATAAAATTAGTATATGTTTGCTGAAACGACTATAACACTTATTTTGAATAATGCGTGGAAAAAAACCTATTCAATCACTATAACATCGTAATTTACGTAAAACAGAGAATCTCAGGTCATAGATTAAAACGTTTTGTCGATCGTTTGTCACAGATTGTTCACAAAAATTATTGCAATCATTAATACTTTTACGAGACCCGAGTTTAACGACAAAATCGTTCACGATTGATACATATCCAGGTACTACATATATTTCAAGATGTTCTTATATTACATGCACTTTAAAATAAATGTTATACGTCTAAGTTAATCAATTTCACACCTTGGGTAAACCACTTCTAACATAAAGAGAAGGGAGCCCGTCGCTCAGCAGTGGCAGAATATAGGCTAATATATTATTAATTAACATATTCATTTTATTATAATTAATCAAACCACGACATACTAATACTTTAAAAGAAACCACAAAACTTTAGAATAATTATATTTATAAAGTAACATTACACCATTAGTTCTCACAAAACAAACCAGATGGCGCTGTACCTAGATAAATCGTGCCATTAAGATTAACCTAAATTTAGAAGCCGAATTTTTTGCATATAGCCTCACTGTCAAGATATATAGCTGCTTACACCTGGTGAAACAGTATATCTATATTTAAAAGTCAAGGAGCAATGTAACGCTTTTACAAGAGGTTGACAAATTAGCAAACCTCTTGCTCCCCTAATGGAATTTGAAGTTGTAAGCTTTTTGTATGAGCCAAGCGCAGCTTTTTTATATCTTATATCATTGTAATGTGTAGTTCATTTTCCAATAATATAAGCAATAACGTCTTACCTATTCATTTCATCTAACATTTACCATTAGCTCGCAAATGGAATTAGTTCTAAAGAAAATAAATAGGAATGTCAGTAAAGGTATAGAGGGACAGGTGGATATGTTTGTTATAATACAAGGATGACCACATCCGGGAGTGTGCGTCCGGGACATGTCAGCAACAATGCCATTCGGTAAGGTAAAACGCTGTGACATCTGCCTTGTTGCAATGTATTTTATGTACATAATTTTTTTTAATAATGATACAGTTGAAATTTATTTGCTAGTCCATCTACTGGTATACTTGGAGCATAGTGACATATAGATGGTACTTTTATAGGTACTTTTATCTTTAGCAGCTATGTATATTTATTTTAAAGATTTTGTTTCAAAAGAAAAATATTTTAATGATTAAAAAATACGAAAATGTTCAAATTTTAATCAATACCTAAAAGCTCAAATAAAGAGTGTAATATATATATATATATATATATATATATATATATATATATATATATATATATATATATATATATATATATATATATATATATATATATATATATAATAGTGATTCTAAAAAATATTATCTGCTAAGCTAGGGGAATCATGAAATTTTCATAAAAAATATTTTTAATAAAAACTTACCTTGTTTTGTAAAAAGTATAAGGTGTAAAATAATTAAGCAGTACGACCATTGTGTCCAAAACGGCACCATTGCCCACAAATTTATTTGCTCGTTACACCATCACTGGTATTCAACCTCTCAGGTTCAGTGCTTTAATAACAAAAGTCCACACTTCATTATCTATGGTAGGAGATAAAAATTAATGCTCTGATCATTTCTTCATTGCCTTGATTTTTTTATTTTTGTGGCTGCAACAAGAAAATAATATAAAATTGGATAAATGCGTGAGAACGAGAGGGTTCTATTTTGGAAATTATCTCCTATATAGTACTGTTTAATATTACTTAATTATTATTATAAAATATAACTATAAAGCTAAGATAGGACGGTGTGCCCACACTGCATGACATGGCTTGTTTGAAGAGCTACCCTACCTTACATGCTAATATTTCTGTATTGAAATAGTATGCTACTAGATTTTTATCTTATATATATATATATATATATATATATATATATATATATATATATATATATATATATATATATATATACTGTGTTTGAAAGAAATTTTAGCGCAACTTTCTCTCGATCATGTGGCTGCAGCGTAAAAAATATAATTACTATTGCATGTCGTAGAGAATACTACTACATACATACTCTAGAGTAACTCATAAAATGTAATAGATTGTGAAGTCACCATTTTCATCACCATATAAAACCATATTATTGTATTACAATCAAAGTCAAAATTAACATTCTTAAATAAATATAAACAGTCCTCTTTCTGTTCTTCTTTCTATTGTATTGATGATATCTCGTAGCGATATGATGTCTCACACTTTTTTGATTGCTATACCTCGCTTACCTTGGTCTAAGCATTTTACACAAACCAATATTGTATTATGTCAAATGCTTAAAGCAAAATAATCATCAATTGTTACTGATTAGATTTTGTCCCGTCTGTGTTCTAAAAGACTACTATAGCAAATACTATCAAAATCTTACGGCATCCGATAGATAGATATATGACCATCTCGTTCACCTTGGATTTATAATAAATATAAATAAGTTTGGCGGTCGAACGCAGAGTCAATAACGCTTACTTCTGGTACTGAATTCATCAATGCGCCTTAGTGTCCAATTTCTACCAGTGGCCTCTTATGGGCTGATGAAAAATGAAGAAAAAATAATCTACGGATACCAGAACAAAACGATCCCTGTAGTTGAGAATTAATTTTATTCAATTTAGCCCACTGACAAATTGCAAAGCATTTATTGTTCAATTGTTAAATCTAATAAAATGTTCTGCTGCTGCTTTGCTGAATTGTGCTCTTATCTGGCATCAACGTCAATTTACAATAGTTTATACTCGAATGACCTATTCACCGTCTGAGAAATACAAGCAATTTCGAAGTGAACTACAGAAAAGGAAAAAAATTGATCTTGATAAAAAAATACACAAATTTATTTTTTGACTCAAAGGAGATGGCCGAAAATTGTATGAACATGTGCCCCAGTACAGAGATGAAATCTATGTCTCTTCTTATCTTTCTAACAATGTGTTATCATTTATATGTTTAATATGATATAATAGTAGTTATACTAATAGCATTTCGCTGGTGGAACATAACTACGCATTTTGCGCTTAAGGCATGCAATATACATTTCACTAGGTAGTCCTGTCTGTGTATTTGGTTAGGTTAGTAGTCAGAGAGCCAATATAATTACAGGTTGTGAGGCATTCAAAATTGGCCTTCAGAGTTGACAGTGCCGTAGCCTTTTTTGTTTGAAGTTGTTGCATGTGTTCGTGGTCGGCAGTAGCCACTTACCATCAAGTGAACTGTAAGTTTGCTTATCACTTCAAATTTGCCAAAAAATATTCATTTTCAAAACTTGTTACGCTTAATATTGAAAGGTTAATCGAATATTTTACATAAGCGTCAAACTTATTAGTAAATCCGAGTATCAATTTCTAAAGTTCAACAACATTCACAAAGCGTAATTGACTCTACAAGCATTAAAAGTTTAACAACGTATACAGTAGTTGACGACGCCAGACGCGAACAACTCCGTAGTTTGTTAGAAATTGCAAAGAGCACTGAATTGAGTTACAATTGCAAGTTGCCCAAACATTTCCAATAAATCAATGATATTACATAAGGCGCTAGCTGAAAACAAGCTCACGTATGCCCATTGTTTGGGATTTCATTGACGTAACTATACTATAGAAGCTGTGGATTTATTGTTCCGTATAATAAACTTCATTCATTGATGATATACATTCATATATTTTTAGTTTTTATTTGCTAACGTAAACTCTTTATTTAGTAACAAAGAAAGGTGTTTAATAAAGACCATTTCAGTGAGAAATATCAAGACCGTATACATGACCCGATGTAATAAAATATGTATAGAAGATAAATATTAAATATGTAAAGCCTATTTGCATTTTCTTCTTTTTTATTGTAATATATTTTTATTACAATAATTTAACTAGAAAACCGTGCAGTGATGGTGTAAGAATATCTACTAAATTATATCGTTAAGTGGGTTTCTTGAAATGCGACAAATAAAACCAAACCTTGAGATGGGCATTAGCACTTACTTAGACATGTGGTAGAGCCATGCTGCAGCGACACTGTGGTTATAGCACGAATGGGTCGGCTTGATCGGAGAAGGACCACGCTTTTACATAATGCCAGCGTAAAATAGCAGGTTCTCTCTCTGTTTGCATTTTGATTATTAATTGAATATTGATGTAGATGTCTATGGGCCACAGCATCCACTTATCATCAGGTGGACTGTGTGGTCGTTTGTAACCTTTGTTCTAAAAAAATGCCGATTTGAAGGGAAAATCCAACTTATGAAAGGGATTAAGCTCGAAACATAAATAGTTCAGACGATATTAGAACTTTCGTTGTTCCCAAATCCACTAAAAAGCGTCGGGAAGTACTTTGGAAGGTATTTACATGAAAATAATTTTTTTGAAGTCGCCTTCTACTTTTTACTGAAAGTATAATTTTATGAACGTATAATTTAACTTACTATTCACTGGCGAAACACCCTACTGACTTGTCCGTATTCACGAATGAACAATATTCTTAAGACGAACACGAATATAACGAAGATTTTTCACCAAACTAGAAACTATTGACTAGTCTTTAACTAGGACAATTTATTCATTAGGTTATATTATCTTCTACCAAGAGTGCAATCAATAAATCCTGGCTAGCCAACGTACAGAAAATTTCAACTCATCGTTTTGTCCAATCCATAGCAAAAAGATCTTAAAACAAAACTCAGCGTATGTCACCACTAAGTCGTAGCTTAAGATTGCTCAGTGGTTATTAATCTATACGTATGGAAGAGAGCTATGCGTCGATATATTGAAGTCCCTCATCCCTTACTTGGTGATAAAAGATGAACTAGACCGATAGGATAGAGATTCGTTGAATGCAGATAATTCAGGACCGTGCCTTGCACCATCCATTGAATTGACCTTTCTCAAAAACGTAAATAGTTGTTATAAAGTTTAGTTTAAATAAAGTGTTTAAGTTATAACAGTTTTATGAGTATATTTTGGATATTAAGCTGGTCGCGGTAAATTTATCCACAAGTCACATTCACAGGAAAATTGAGGAAAAACCCTTTTAATCCGTATCTGAATCCTTGTCAAAAAAAGGACAAGCTAACTTAAAAGTTATAACGAATATATTTTTAAGTAACATTCAAATAATATACAACATAGAATTATCAGATTTGCATATTGTAATTAAATTAAGAATTCTTTTATGTTTATGTTAATGAAATTTATGAAATTATTTGTTAAATACCTACGTAAAATTAAGTTTTGAGCAGAACTTAAAATGATGCGGGCACCAGGTCAGGACCTCAATCGACTTAAAAAAATATCCTAATTTCAATAGATAAAATGGGTGGGTGGCACCATCTGCGAAGGATCTCTTTTTTAATTTAAATATATAATAAGTAAATTTAAAATAAATCCAAACTCAAGCGTAGACCGAACAAAAACCAAAGAAAATTATTTTTCGGATTCTATCGCGTTTAATTTACTAATTTTTAATTCCCGACGTTTCGGATGCTTTGCAGCACCCATGGTCACAGGAGGGCTGAGATGTTTGAAGATCTAAAAAAACCCTCATGCTCGGTTTTTACCATCAGTCAAATGTAATGTCCCTCTGCGAGATGCAGGCTTGATTCTGGTCCTACATAGGACAAACTAAAAGATCAATTGTAACCTGCGTTAAAGAACATATAGCTGGCGTGAAGCACCGACGCTCCAGTAAGTCTACAGTCAGTGAACATGTTCAAGATGGTCCCCGCTATTTCAATAAATATATAGACTAAAAATCCCCGCAAAAGAATACCGATTCCTACTAAGGATGATACGCGAGACAATTAAAATTAAAATACAGGCCAAGTGCTATTCAAACTCGCTCATGAAGAGTTCCGTACCATCTTGCATGATTTAATACCTACTATATAAGAAGAATAAAAGAAGAAAAAAAGAAAAAAATTAAGATCTATATTGTAAGAAAATATTGTTTAAAAGAAAATACTAATAATATAAATCTGTGAAACTAAAATGTCAAAATCGTAATGATTTCTTATATTTACGCGAACATCGGGACGTCAGTCATCTCAGTCCCCCGTGACCATGGGTGCTGGAAAGCGCCCGAAACGTCGGGAATTAAAAATAAAATGTAAAAATAAACGCGATAAAATCCGTAAAAGTAGTTTTAATCATGTCAAAATCGTTTTATATAAATATTAAATTATCTAAATAAAAGCAAATTAAATGCAAAATGAAATTTCCAATCGAATGAAATTCTAATATTATAATAATTCATGTACTTAAAGTTATTAAATTGATTTCGCAAACAAATTTATTCAGTGTAATGAAATTTCCAATTAAATGTAAATCAAATATTATAACAATGCATGTATGTACTTAAAGTTATTAAATTGATTTTGTAACAAATTTATTCAGTGTAATGAAATTTCCAATTATATGTAATTCAAATATTATAACAATGCATGTATGTACTTAAAGTTATTAAATAGATTTTTGTAACAAATTTATTCAGTGTAATGAAATTTCCAATTAAATATAATTCTTACATTATAGTAATGCATGTACTTAAAGTCATTAAATTGACTTTGAGTGTAAATGAATTTTCCAATTGAGTGTAAGTCTAATATTTATAATAATGCATGCATTTAAAGCTATTAAAAATTTACTAAGTGTAAATAATGAGGAATAAAAGGCTATTTTATTTATTTATATAAGAAGAATACAGCAATACAAACTCTGCTAGCATTTCAAGCGTCTTCTTGTTGCCATTATTAAGGTTGAGCAAAAAGCCAAAAAAAAACAAATTTCTAGTAGGGGCTCCTCTTTTAATTTTTAATTTATTTTTATAATTGTTTGTTATAGCGTCAACCGAAAGACGCATTCTGTGAAATATTTAAATCAAATATTTAACTGCCTATCTAATACGGATTATGAAATACGGCCCGCTGCGAGATGGACGGACGGACGGACATAGGCTAGGACATAGCGTAGGCTTAATAATAGGATCCCCTTGGTTGCCCTTCGGGTAAGGAACCCTAAAAGATTCTAATTTTAATAGAGAAGATGGATAGGAGTTGCCGTCTGCTTTTTTTTGTTCTTCTTTCTTTTAATTAACAAAATTAAATTTAAAACCAAGCATACCATAATATAAACATATTGAACAGCATAAACATACATACATATTGAATGTGTAGATCGGACCAAAAATTAATATTCAAAGAATTAAGGTAGCCGGACTAAATATGACATCGGGACGTCAACATTTCAATACACCCCCCCCCCCCTTAGGTGCCATAAAGCACCCGAAAAGTCGGGAATTAAAAATAAGCAAATTAAACGCGATAAAATTCATAAAATTAATTTTATTTAATCTGCAGTATTCGCGTAAATATAAGAAATCATTATTATAAAGTATTAAAAGCTTAAGGTAGTTCGGGTTAACTACGACATCAGGACGACAAACACCTCTGCCCCAGAATCCATGGTATTAAATATACAACTTTTACCATGAGCACTTCAAAATTTGTTTTTGGTCTTCCAATTAATAATAAAGATCTTATTACTCCTACGAATTTAATTATTCAATCATGTGTAGAATAGTAACCTCTTATGACTCGTAGTCTATCAATTGATTGATTACTCAATAGTTAAACAACATATTATAATTCACTTAAATAGATAAAGGTATGTCTTGAAGTTCGCGATATCTGTGATGAATAACTAGATTTCCAAGCGGTTTAGTTTCTGAAAGTAAATCTAGGTCACAGGAAATTACGCTCTAACCTTATTTCACGGTATGTGAACAGATAATATATTATAATATATATTGGACATTTCATAATAAAAAAATATGTTCATCCTTTAAATTTCTCTTACAACATCGAGCGCACAACATTCTTATGGAATTTTTCCTAAACACCAAATATATTAAAAAGTTTACTCATTATAAAATTACAAATCTTATTTCGGTATAACAAATTATTTATACTAGTACTACTATACTACATATAATTTAACCGTGGTAAATTAAAGTGCATTATACTTTTTTATATTTAATTCACCAATATAAGCAAATAAATTGAGAGAGAGTTATAATATTTCCGACTTACATAACCGAATCCCTTGTCCATTTATTTGTTCTTTTACGTACAACTACGTCCTGTACGCTCAATCGTAATTACTACTATTATTCATGTGTCGGGAAAAATGGATCACCTGTAGAGTCGGAGTTTTTTCTACATTCCGCGCGATCTACAGACTTCGGGCGAACGGGCGCCCCTGATACAGCTAACGGTACACTGAAGCCCGCCCCGCCCGGCCGCCGCATCGACCGACGACAACGGCCGATTCTAAGTGCGACTTCACAAAACGCCTTATTACTCCGTCCAGTTAAACGCAATCATTTACCTTTATTAATCGCTGGTGAGTGTAATGGAACACCTGAACTTTTATAGTTTTCCCAATGCCTCTTTCCATAGGAAGATATAGGTATAGCATTCCAAAAATCCACTGCCAAACATAGGCCTAATATAGATTGCCTCATAGTTAACTCGCTTCGCAAGCAGTTGACAACCGCAGGTTTTTTTTTATTCAATTGGATCAGTTTCCTTTCACCGCCACTATACTAATTACACACTTATCACATTTAATTTACTTCTTTTTATATTCCTGACCTTTCCAGTACTGTTCCTCGTAGCCATGATACAATACAATAGATTCTATACCATTATTGATCGGTAAGTACAAAATCTAAAGGACAACAAAAAGTTTGTGCCTATGTGGAATTTGATGTAATACAAAATTTCAACGTAATGTAAGTATGTAATATAGTAAAGCCTGAACTTAACGACTCCTAAAACAATAGTTTGTGTATAAGTGGTGTAAGCTTACGAACCCTTCGCCCACATCACATTAATAAGCCCTTCCCAGTTGCTATTTTAACAACACCTTTACAAAGATAAAGGAAAATAAATTTTCTTAAAGTATATTCCATTCAGCACGTAGATGTTCGATAAACATTTTTCTTATACGTTGCTATTATATGTATGTTTATAAATCCCTTATAATAAGCACGGTATGAATATGAAAAAAATATTGATGTGGCCTTTTGCACTAAAAAGAAAACTGAAAAACACATTTTGAAAATGCAATTATTTCATAATGTATGAGTAAGAGAATCTACTAGCCCATATAATCCCGTTGGTGACGTTAAAGGCGACAGAATAAAATTTAAGAGGATATAGGCAGCAGTATCTTCCTGGTAACAATCCCAATTAATAAAATAATGCAGTTGCCAACATGCCTGTCAAGCCCAGCAACTGTAGCAAATATCCCTAATATATAATATAAAGGATCAAGATTTGATTCATGAAGATTTTATGCCGAATTAATGGTCTATTTAGACGTTGGCGGCATCGGAGGTCTGTGTTTACCACTGCGTTACAGCGCATTACAACAGAAAGGTTACAAGATGAAGGTGAGAAAAACAAGTACAAATTTAGACTGAAAGAAAATATAAGTGGTGTGAATGAATTGTGTATGAATCAGGTAGACTTGGAGAATGTTAAGAAAGGTTTATTAAATGCATCTACTAAAGTATGTGGTGTTGTAAGAGAACGAATTAAAGGAAAAATAATACGTAATGGTGGGATCAAGACGTATGTATGGAAGTTGAAGAAAAGAAGAGAGCGTTTTTTTATTTTTCTTTACAAGGCGCAGGTTCGGCCGCACATGGAATACTGTTCCCATCTCTGGGCTGGGGCTCCCCAGTACCAGCTCCTTCCACTTGACCGCATCCAGCGCAGAGCGGCTCGAATCGTCGACGACCGAGTGCTTTCCGATCGGCTCGATTCACTGGCGCTGCGAAGAAATGTTGCATCTCTTTGCGTATTTTATCGCATCTATCACGGGGAGTGCTCTGAGGAATTGTTCGGATTAATCCCAGCCGCCAAATTTCGTGAACGCACTACACGGCAAACGTCCCGATACCATCCACACCATCTGGATGCTTGGCGGTCCACCACTGTACGTTTCACAAGGAGTTTTCTTCCACGTACAACCTCTCTGTGGAATAGTTTACCACCGGCGGTTTTTCCGGACCGATACGACCTGGTGACCTTCAAGAAAAGAGCTTACTCCTTTCTAAAGGGCCGGCAATGCACCCGCAATTCTCCTGGTGTTGCGGTTGATCATGGGCGGCGGTAGTCACTTAACATCAGGTGAGCCGCATGCTCGTTTGCCCCCTCTTCTATAAAAAAAAAGCGTGGCTAGATTTACTAGTAAAGTAAAGTTAAAAAGTAAAGTTACAGCCTATATACGTCCCACTGCCGGGTTCAGGCCTCCCCTCATTTCTGAGAGGGTTTAGGGCAAGGAAGTGTCCGCCGCGCTGCCAAAATGCGTGTTGACGAACTTCACATGTCTTCGAAATATTTTTTTTCTTATTTCTCAGACATGCAGGTTTCCTCATGATGTTTTCCTTCACCGCCGAGCACGTGGTAAATCAGCACTTAAAATTGCAATTAACAATTTCATTGGTGCCGGTGGGGATCGAACCCGGGTTACTCGCGTTCTGTTATATTTACAGCGAGCGTTAACCACTGAGCTACCACGGCTCTAGATTTACCAGTAACAAAGGCTAATTCTGGCGTTAGTAAGGTGTGATATTGAAAGCAAAAGACACTCTTTAGACATCCAAATAATAGAGTAAAAGAAGTAATTGAAAGGAAAAAACATAAAAGAACGGATAAGAATGATAGAAGAATATCTAATAACTTCCAGGCGAATATTAAAGTGTTCTGGAAACATAAGAACTGCCGGCATATGAAGCAATCCATGAGGTAGGCTTATATGTCGCCTCTGATGAAGTGGAATGGATGGATGAATATACCAATAATACATTGCGTAGGGTGTTGAGCACAAAGATTTAAATAGTTAGATGCGCCTTCATTTTGAAAACTGTGGCATTATTGTTCGTTTGCAAGACGCTGACGCGCACACACTAATGCAGTAGTGTCATCTCTTATTATCTTACAGAAATTGTGTACTAATTTCTCTGTCGCACAATTGAGCGCTGATTGCGAATGAGTGAGCTCACTCATTTGTGAATGGACACATTTTGGAGTAGTCATACTACGGTAAGGGCACATCTAACTATTTAAATCTTTGGTTGAGCATAGGTCTCCTCGCGTTGTCGAAATTTTTTACAAAGTATGACTATTATACCACTCTGATGCGAATATGAGGACTTCACACATACTTCTCATTTAATTGCACGTAACAAGGAATCCAACGTAAAAAGATTTGCCGTAATCGCTACGCTCAGCAGACAGCTTGGCAAATTAAATACCAGATGCGTTGTACCTTCGACGCTGACTCATCGAAAATATAATTATAAATATTTCTCATCATGTCGACTTCACAAGTCATACTGCACTAGGCCTCCCTCAAAGATGCCACAATACACGGTCTGCAGCAGTGGTTCCATTGATGCATCCATCGACTTTCTGCATACTTTACCAGGTTGTCACTCCATCAATGTGAGGGATGGGGGGGGGGTATAGCACTCATAATATGACTGCCTCGTTAGTGTACCCTGTACCCTGGGTTGGGCTAAAATCAGTGGTTGGGTTTTTCTATACTTTCCTTTATAACCTACGGGTCAATATAGGAAGAATTTTTTAATTTAACTAAAGAACTTATAGAAGACAATCTAGTTTTGAATTTCTCAGTCCAATCAAAGAGGTAAAAATATAACTTTTTGATGACGGTTTTAACTTTTAATAAGTGTTTACTTATTAAAAGTTTAATCAGAAACTTAATTTTCATCCACTAGACGTCAACAAAAGTCGAATCTTAAATACTAGTGGGACAAGAGAGGTTTTGGATACAAGATACAGATAGGATAAGATATGCGACGTGGGAGTAAGTTGTTTTACCAGAAGGGAATTAAGAAAGGAGTAAATATTATGTATTTTCTATATATAATACATACCATAATTTCAGGAAAATATTTTTTTAATTACAAAAAGCTAATACTTCTCTACTAACCAACGTGATGGTGGGTTTCGATGCAACAGAAGACGGCAAAGCATACTGACTTAGCTTGACAAAGGCCTGTTTACTTTTATCTTGAAGAAACCTATATTGTAATATGTAATATAGGTATATAAATAGAGGGAGAAATAGGATAGAAAGGCAGTTGCTGGCAAATTACTTCACTCTTTTGCTGTACACATTATGAACGACAAAATAAAACTGCTTGTATATTGTAAAATGATGTTATATGGTTTGATTCCTAAATTAAACCTTTTTGAATAGCATTCATTGACAATACATTGTGCGCGCGTTCCACGGACAGCATCCCACACTAATTAAAAGCCTTTGTTTGAGGACCATATTTTCAATTTATTACGCCGCACATCGGCTTTCTTTTTGTTCCATATCGCTTCCAAAAGAAATTATTTCCTTTAATTTATTTCTTAAAACATATTTAACCTTTGATATAATCTTTTTCTCTTTCGCAATTTTGTGTTTATTTAAGTAATGTCTAGCCATGATTATAGTGAAAGTCTTTTTTACTATAGGAAAAGGGTTTTAGGGTTTAACCGGATACAATTAGAGTTTAGTTAAACTTAGGCGTAGGGTGTCATGGTAGCTCATGGGGCTAAGCGTTCGCTATAAATTTTACAGTACGCGAGCAAGCAAGGTTCGATCCCCGTTGGCACCAATGCAATTGTTAACTGTAATTTTAAGTACTGATTTTCTGTGCACATCGGTGAAGGAAAATATCGTAAGGAAACCATTTTCTTGCCCTAAAATTCTCTCCTAAATTAGAACAGGCTCGTGCCCAGCATTGGAAATGAAGGCTGTGATTTTACTTTCTTGAATAAGCTTAGGTGAATCCGATTTACTCACTGTTAATACTAGTAAATACTACTACTAACTACTCTAATACTACTCGTAAATTCTAGTGTTAGCGTTTGTTTTTGGTAGAAACTAGATCTAGTAAAGTGCAAATAATCGTTAAAGTAAGTATGACTTGTAACTTATAAAACATATTCGAAACATATATTTTACCAAAAGGCAAAAACCGAATTCAAAGAACTAAAAGGAATAAATAAATTTCTCATTCTTTTTTGTATAGAATAAGGGTGACAAACGAGTACACAGTCCACCTGATGGTAAGTAGTTTGTGTGGCTCAGAGACATCTACATCTATGCTCAATAAATAATAAAAATGCATATCCACCGTCACCTCGAATAACCAAAATGGTATACATCGTTTCTAGTAAAACGGGTCTTAGGTTCTATACACTCATCATAAAAACACAGCTGCATTAAGCTGCTGTTTTACGCTGGTATTTTCTGAGAGCATGGTCTTTCGATATTCGAACCGACTCATTCATGCTGCAACTATAATATACCTGTAGCATGACTCAACCACGTATAAAAAAGTCTGAAATCGGGGCTTTAGCTCTTCTATTTACTATGGCTTAACATGGACTTCAGAATGTGAAATTATTTTTTTCTTTGTAGCTCATTTAAATCGGCTTTGACTTTTCGTAAAAAGTTCATTATTTTACCCTTTTGAGTGGAATAACTAATATCACAATGTCAATGTCACCTAAATATTTTCGTTAAAAATTTCCTCTTGTATTTTGCCACTCTTAAGCTAGGAATTTTTTCTCTAAATATTCAGTCATTCCCGAAATATAACTCATTTAATTAAAACAAGAAACTTTAAAACCGGGTCTGAATTGACGAAGATATCGCGTAACAATGAAAAATAGTCGAACTGTGGACCTCTTCCTTTATTAAAGTCGATACGAATATATTCGTAAAATAATATCAGTGACAAAAGGTTACGGTTACACTGGGCTGGTACCAGATCCACCTCAAAGCCGCACCCGTAGAGGATGTGGATCAAAATGTCTTCTGACATTACCCGTATAATAATTAAATCGAATGCTCCTACCTTTAGCCAACCGAAATCGATTGTGTTTAGTTTGTAGAAGGCTAAACCTACATAGTACACATTGTTGTTTAAAACAAACGTGTGCAGTTCACAAGCGGTAGAAGTGAAACCTAGAAACGAATAAAATCGAATCTCGTATAATACGATAATTTTATTAAATGTGGTAATTTTATTTATTTAACAAATTTGTTAATTTTTGTTTATTTTAACGCTTAAATTTTATACTAACTATCATTAAAGTACCGGCACCGCACAAAGAGGAGACCAGGATGATAGGAAAAAACTCAATAAAAATATCAGCAATGTTATTAGCATTAGCATAGAATACTATAATACACAATAGAATGGCTGTCAACTTTATTCTGCACGTGGATCCGAGTCACTGGGAGCACACATACAAGCAATTACGTCGTATTATCGGTTATCACTACTAACTACTAACAAACAAAATTTTAGACTTTTTATTAATGTTTTTGATACATCAATATTTCTTAATTTTTGATTCTAATATTTACAAAATATAAACAGTTTCGACTTACTGGTTGTAGAATATGTCTCCTTTATTTAAATTCCATTTCCTACTGATATTTCGACACGTGATTATTGCACAATTTGTCATTTTTTAAATAATTTGTATGCAGCGACGCTTGACACGAAAATTGGAAACGATTGATTGTGTTGATATTTATAGGTGTTAATTGACATGTTAGTGGCTACACGGGCCACATCCCCACTCCCCCGTTCTATTATGTATGTATTATATACTTCTAATCAAAAAAATCGAAACACCTTCGTTTTAATTTGTTAAAAAATTGAAACACCTAATTTAATACAAAAAAGTTTTCATTCCATGAAAAAAAAAACGTTATTGTATAGCTGGCAATCCGGCCACTACAATGGTACAAATTAGAATTTCATTTCTTTATCCTCTAAATGAAATGAATCACTATTTTGAGACAAATGTGCGTCTGCAGTTGGAGACCATTTCACGTTTAAACTAAAAATTTGCGTTTATCTTTAACATTTTTGTTTTTAATTTGTTTACTGTTACTTTAAGAAGTTTTATTTCCTAAAACATACTTCGCCCACAGAAGCCGCCCAAGTGGTGGCATTGCTGGATTCTGAACTTAGGCAGCGTGTTGTGGCTCGAACATTGCATTTAAGCCTGTCATCTGTTCATATAGTCTACTACCGCTATCGAGAGACTGGTATATTCACGCGCCGTTCTGTTTATCTTTAACATTTTTGTTTTTAATTTGTTTACTGTTACTTTAAGAAGTTTTATTTCCTAAAACATACTTCGCCCACAGAAGCCGCCCAAGTGGTGGCATTGCTGGATTCTGAACTTAGGCAGCGTGTTGTGGCTCGAACATTGCATTTAAGCCTGTCATCTGTTCATATAGTCTACTACCGCTATCGAGAGACTGGTATATTCACGCGCCGTTCTGGATCTGGCAGGAATTGGGTCACCTCTGAGAGAGATGATCGATTTGAAGTATCGACTTCTTTACGAAACCGGCGCCTTAATGCATTTCAACTGCAGCAGCAGCTTCATGTTGTACGAAGGGTCGCTGTAAGTGACTCTAAAATTAGAAGAAGGTTAAAGGAACGTGGACTGGTACCAAACAAGCCAGCAAATGGACCGAAATTAACTGCAGACCATTGAAGAGGGCGCCTTGACTTTGCTCGCGAGCACCTTAATTGGTCATACCTCCAATGGCGCAAAGTTCTCTTCTCTGATGAATGTAAAATCATGCTCTATGGTAACGACGGAAGGAACAAGGTCTACAGAAGAGATGGAGAATGCTTTGCACAATGCTGCATTGAAGAAAGGGTCAGTTATGGTGGTGGTTCATGGACGGTTTGGGGAGGAATCAACGGTAGACAGAGCTTTCTTTCGTGTCTGGGTCACGTCTACCTACCTTGAACTGTCATCGTTACGTGGAACAGAGCCTAACGTGATGCCCTATGCACATTTTATCGGCAACGGGTTCACATTTTTGCACGATAACACCAGAGCCCACACCGCGAGCGTCGTACGTGATTACCTTATCGAAGTCGGTATCTCCACAATGGAATGGCCAGCAAGGAACCCGGACATGAATCCAATTGAACATCTCCGGGATCAACTAAAGAGGTAAACCCGAGCGGGAGGTCCTGCCCCAGACTCTCACTTGACCAGCTGAAAAGTGCTATTCAGGAAGAATGGGACAACATCCCATAGCATGTCATCGTAGCTCTAGTCCGATTGATGAAAAACCGGATGGAAGTGGTGATAAGAGCTCGAGGAGGGAACAATAGTTATTAAACGTTATTTAATAAAAGTTTTTCCCTTTTTTTTACCTACGTGTGTTGTTTCATTCATTGCCTTCGTTCTCCATACAAAATGAAAATGACTTATTAAAAAAAACATGAACCCTATGAAAATTTAATTTGAATTTAGAACAATAACATTAGAATTTGAAAACCTCATAAAACTCACTATTAAGCGACATTTGATATTTATTCTTTAATAATTTAAAAAAAAACTAATAATCCTTACAAAACATAAACTTACAAGGTGTTTCGATTTTTTTGATGAGAAGTATAGTATTCTAAACTCGAAGTTTTCACTTAAAAAAAGCAACTGGCCGTATAAATAAAAAGAAGTTATTTAACCTAAAAGACGTCGTGTGCATACTTTTTCTGAAAGCAATATTTAACGCATGTTATCCACGCTACATCTCACGCCCTGCCGAACCTAGGCCTTAACCGACCCCGCGTATTCCTCATTATCATCATTACGGCCCTTCACAAGTTCACTGCTGAATATAAGCCTCTCCCAAAAACACCGAAAACAAGGTGAGTCATCTTCTTGTCTGCATCTTTTGACTTCTGCATGTAAAAGGTCATCACTCCATCTAGTATAGAGTCGCCATAACAATCCAAGATTTTGCTTACTGGTACGAGAATCTTTCGTCCCCATCAGTTGTCGGTTTTTCGATCTTTAAGGCCAGCACATTGCCACCTCAATTTTCTGAACCGTTGGACCATGTCAGTTACTATCGTTCTACTGAGGATATAAGGTGCCGCGTCACATGTACAGAAATTGTGAAACTAAGTTCACAGTTTATTAGTGGAGCTTACATCCGAGCGTCCAACATTCTCGTAGAAATTCAAGTCGTCGTTAGGTTTCCTTAGCGAACACAAGTTTACCATTTCCTAAGCCGATTGCGATGCAATGTTACTAAAGCTTATAGTGAAAATGTAACTAGAAAGAGAAATAAAATAGAAAACATATTTAAATATTATTAAAGAAAAATAATCATGTATTATTTTTTAATAACATAAAAGAAAGGGTTACTGAAATGAAATCGCAACCAATGGATCCTTTATCGTAACAATACACATACAACATATTCCCAAAAAATATGCAGGAGCTATTTATCAAAACTTTAAAATATTTAATTAAGCATAAATTGTAATAATGCTATCAAAGATTATACGATTGATAATAACCCTTGTATATGAGGTTATTGCCACCATGCCTTTTCAACTCCAACGAATAAAGCATTCATTTAAACTCATTTTCATATAATCTATCGGTTACAGGTTATAAATCTTCTCAGCAACGAAAAGTTGAATAAGTAAAAGTGAATTTCATTGTCTCGTAATTCGAAATGTAATTGACAATAAATTGTTTGCTATCCTGAAACAGGCTGAATTACAGTATGCTACTCATATAAGTAATTAGATATAATTAAAGTAACGTATAACTCGATGATACTTAAATAGACCCTTATTGCTCAATTACAGCTTGTTGGTTCTAATGAAACGAAATTAGTTCGAAATATACAAATTAAACTTGATACTGTAATAAAGAGATACACCATAACCACGAACAAATAAATCTGTTGTACAAAGGCCTCCTTCACAGATTAACTCATAAGGTCTGGATGTCCAGTTTTTTCTTTTGTCGCCACTTACAACACCCACATGATTGTGTGAGGCAGTGGATTGTCTTACGCCGTCGCTTCATGCGGATAAACCAGGGATTCTTCATAGCATTTCACAGTTTTCATAAAGCGTATTATGTTATATTATTTGGTTAGCACGTAGTCATTCTTAGCATGTACCCAGCAGTAAGGCGTATGTAAGAAGTTAATTTAGTTTTGGTCGGTAATTTAAAAACTAATTAACGCTCCACCTGTTAGTGGGAGGCTTTTGAAGGCTTCAGATGGCCAGCCAAGTCAAATCACAAAAGGCCTGAAGACAAGGATGCAACACCTCATAGCCGTAATTATTCTTTCTTATCTTTCAACCCAGAAAACAGCATATTTCACAAGCCAGAAGATATGATAAAGAGGCAACAAAGAGGAATAAAATAGATACGGTACTGCAAAATTAAAAGACCATTTTCAATTATAAATTCGACATATAGGTTGGCTCGCGGTTGCTTTGATTGTGATACAAAACAACATCGCAAATATAATTTCACTATTGGTTGAATTCAAATACAGAGTGAACAGTGAAATAATCAAAGCGGTCATTCGCAAGTTAGCAAGTAAATACATTCCAAAATGTTATTATTATCTAATTATGTAACTACAAAACGAGTGAGTTTGACATATCCTCTGAATGAAATAATAAAATGACTTTTATCAAATATCATGCCATATTGTGGCATAGTAAGGAATTTATCATTCCATTTTGTCATTTGGGTAGGGAGGGATATATCCAGCACTGGAATTTTACTGGCTGATCCTATATATTTTAGTGGCAGTACAAGCTATTCATCTGAGCTACTACGGCTCTAGAACCAACACACTATTTTATCATGAGACATCAACAAAATATAAAATAAAATAATTAGTACAACTATAAAAGTAACCGCTATTACATTATTCTGTACAATTCATCTCAAATCCATACAATTCCACTCAAACTGAAAATCCCATTTGAATACCGTCAGCTCCAGCTAACGAAGCTACACATTTGACGATTATTTAGTAACTGGCAATATAAAATTTCGAACTGCTCTTACACGGTCGTAGTAACGAGAAATGACGAGACGTGAGCAATGAGAAACTTTTAATGGGTACAGTTATTAAGACGGAAATACGTGAGGTTACGTCACACAAGTAAAAAAACTGACCATAGACAAAGCTTCATCCAACAGCCCTACTAAAAATTATTGATACACTACTACGAGCTTAACTGCGTGTGTGCTTGAGCACTGACGGCTCGTCACTCGTCATACTCACGTACAGAAAGAAACCGCTTTAAGCCAGGTAAACCGGCTTGACCAGTGGTCAAACTTAAAGTGTACAAGTCGCGCATCTAGCTTGGTTTAGTTGCACGTTTTATTTAAAAATTATAAATGAGCAGGGCCTGATTTACCCACAGGCTAATTAGGCTGGAGCCTAGGGCGCGAGGTCCGAGGGGACGCTGAGCATGTCCTTGCAAACACCACTTATTGTACAGAATAAAAATTTATATAATATTCTCAATATATAATAAGAGTAAGTTCCGCAAGTATTTTACTTGTTGCTCTTTATTTGCTAATAAACATATAAATATATAACGTCATTCTTCGATTGGACGTGATTCAAAGATTTTAAACCGTTCAAACTCTCTTCTCTACCCCTTATTTTCTGAAAATGTTTTTCCAAGGCTGTCCAAGGGGAACTTCTGTCAGCCATTTGATTCCATCTCTGCACAGGGAGAACAACTCATTGGCCCATGCTGCAAAAAAGAAAATCAATCTTTTAGGTTCTCTTTTTAAGTCCAACTTGACTCTAGGTGAAGGGGTGTACTCACCGTCGACCATCTTGCTGTGTAATTGTTCTCTACTGCATGTGCAGCTTAGAGAGCGCTCATTGTGCAAAACACTCCTCTCCCTGAACGGCATAAGTCGAGTGGGCATGATGGACTCCTTCCTATAGTGCCGGAGGCGGTTCATCCGGAGCTATCACCGGTTCTAGAGTGTCTGTTCCGGTAGTCATACTCCCTAGGCGTAATCCTGAACTGAAGACAGCTTTAGTGTACCCCGTTCCAAAATAGACGAACCCATTCAATTACAGGCTTACTTCCATCGTCTCCTTGTTTTCCAAAATAATGAAATTTATTATAAACTGCCAGCTCATAAGGTACCGTAAAGACCAGCAGCTGATCAATGTAGTTTCCATCAGAGTCGTTCAGCGTCTAGTTCTAATCGTCTAATGTAGCTGACTCATAGACTAACGGATGTAATAGAGTCAAGGAGATGATTAAAACTACTTTTACGGATTTTATCGCGTTTATTTTTACTTTTTATTTTTAATTCCCGACGTTTCGGGCGCTTTCCAGCACCCATGGTCACGGGGGACTGAGATGACTGACGTCCCGATGTCATTGTTAAACCCGGAGTACCTTCAGCTTTTTTAATTATTGTTTATGGTCCGATCTATGCAAAATGAACTAACTTAAAAAAGCTCCATTTAAAAATAAAAAGTAAAAATAAACGCGATAAAATCCGTAAAAGTAGTTTAAATCATGTGTAGTGTTCGCGTAAATATAAGAAATCATTGAGTCAAGGAGATTTTGGTTTTAACTTTGAATATAGCGAAGCCCTTCGAAGCTCATCGAAAGGAAGCCCTTCGATGAGCTTTGACACAAAACGGTTCTTTAAATGCCACCTACCTACGGGCTTCCTCTCCAATTAAAAATTTCTCGCAAATTCAGGAATTATGTTTTTGAATGACAATCAATTGTAATGATTTTGTATTGTAATTAAATAATTTATCATTATTTTATATTTATGATCGATGTAATTTCTTTTTTCAAATTACGAATAGTTAATTTGAAAATAATTTCACCGTTTTAATGGTGTGATGCTTGAAACCATTGATTCCGACGTTTAGGATCTTGAGGCACATTTAAAAACATTTTGTTGGGAGTTGTTTTGGTAGTATTTCCTGCATCTTGTAGAGGAACATGACACTTGAACGTATGGTAAAAACTGACTAATCTTCTTCGGCGGCTTGTAGAATGTTCTGGTAGAAGCTTGCTTCAATATGTAGCCAATATTGTCTATGATACCACTGGTAAAAGCAGGCAGACGCTCGTCTGTGGCCGGCTCCACTCGGTCACTGTGACGTAGGCGCTAGACCCGAAGCTTGTTGTATTGCAATATTTGCTTGACGTTCTGTAGCTTGGCGGCCAGATATTTCCAGTCACAGATCCCCTGTGCTTTCTGAAGCAATGAATTTCCCACGGTAGCTAACTGTGATGGATAGTGAAAGATGGTAGTACCGCTCTGCTGAGAATGCCGAGCTTTTAAGAGGCCAATTAATCTTTCCCTTCCAAGTGACTGCATCAAGTACGTCATTCGATAAGTCGATTCAGAGGATACTGATGCCGGCTAAGGCAGACGCATAGAAAATGCGCTGAAATTAAGGATATATGACTATAATGTTGGAAGAGGTGTCAATTAAGGAGACGTGTTGTTGGTACTAAATCTTTTATACCTACCTAGTTATACTGCCCTAAATTTATTATACCTTTACACTAATAAATGAGGGCTACAAGTCGAGGCACGTAAGTCTAGCGCTGTAGGAAACGTGGATGGAATAGCTACGCACGTCGTATCAGTACAACAATAGCTGTAGTCGTACGCAAGTAACAGTAGACAACCAGCGCGTGTGAACGATACGTGCAGCCAATCAACGCGTGTGGATGTTACGCACGCCCACCTCGCACCCGCTTACTACCCCACGATATTTATTTTCGACTTATGCGCAATAACGGTCACCGTTAGACTTTCATTTCGTATAATATACACTACACGACAAAAGGGTTTTTTTAGCGGTTAACACGCATACCTATGTCTTCTGAAGTTTTAAAAGAACTAGAATCGTTCCCAATCCGGGATTGCGGATTTAGTTTTTTAAAGAACTATTATATGTACATTACTTAACAGTAGACAAGCAAATATGTAAGAAAACTTTTGATAAATAAATAAAACAATATATATATATATATATATATATATATATATATATATATATATATATATATATATATATATATATATATATATATATATATACACTACACGTAAGAGTGTGTTGGTGATAACTTAAAACAGCAGATAGGCAATAGCATCTGCCCTAAAAATAATTTAAATTAAAAATAACTGACTTTTGCCAACCAACCAGCCAAGCGTGCAAATATGCATAATACCCCTATGAGACAATATATTAGGGAGCTTTATGTCCATCAGTGGGTTTTGATACGATTTGATAATGATGATAATGGTATCCTTACAACTTTTTCATAATATACATATAACATAAACACTCACGCCTGTCACCCAGAGGAGTAGGCAGAGACTACATACAGACTTCCATTTGGCACTATCCTAACACACCTCTCTCGCCTCCTAAACATCCAAATACCTACGCATACATGTTCGTCTGTTAAAGGTACTCCTAATTTTTCCGTTTTCAATATATCGCCAATTTGGTCGATAAACTTTCGCCTTTTTGCCACTTCTGCAACATAAATTTTCTTGTCACTCTTTCCTCATTCATTCTTTCCACATGACCAAACCACCGAAGCGTTCCTTTCTTAATACTGGTCACAACATCATGTTGCAACCCACTCTCTTCTCCAATCACACAATTTCTAACCCTGTCATTCAGATTCAGCTTACTCATAAAATAATATTATCCTTACCCATACACCTCTCTCGCCTCCTCCACATCCATATACCTACGCATACATGCTCAACGAACTCGAGAATCTTTCGTCCCCATCAGTTGTCGGTTTTTCGATCCTTAAGGCCAGCACATTGCCACCTCAGTTTTCTGAACCGTTGGACCATGTCAGTTACTATCGTTCTACTGAGGATATAAGGTGCCGCGTCACATGTACGGAAATTGTGAAACTAAGTTTACAGTTTATTAGTGGAGCTTACATCCGAGCGTCCAAAATTCTCGTAGAAATTCAAGTCGTCGTTAGGTTTCCTTAGCGAACACAAGTTTACCATTTCCTAAACCGATTGCGATGCAATGTTACTAAAGATTATAGTGAAAATGTAACTAGAAAGAGAAATAAAATAGAAAACATATTTAAATATTATGAAAGAAAAATAATCATGTATTATTTTTTAATAACATAAAAGAAAGGGTTACTGAAATGAAATCGCAACCAATGGATCCTTTATCGTAACAATACAACATATTCCCAAAAAATATGCAGGAGCTATCTATCAAAACTTTAAAATATTTAATTAAGCATAAATTGTAATAATGCTATCAAAGATTATACGATTGATAATAACCCTTGTGAATGAGGTTATTGCCACCATGCCTTTTCAACTCCACCGAATAAAGCATTCATTTAAACTCATTTTCATATAATATATCGGTTACAGGTTATAAATCTTCTCAGCAACGAAAAGTTGAATAAATAAAAGTGAATTACATTTTCTCGTAATTCGAAATGTAATTGACAATAAATTGTTTGCTATCTTGAAACAGGCTGAATTACAGTATGCTACTCATATTTAAAGTAATTAGATATAATTAAAGTAACGTATAACTCGATGATACTTAAATAGATCCTTATTGCTCAATTACAGCTTGTTGGTTCTAATGAAACGAAATTAGTTCGAAATATACAAATTAAACTTGATACTGTAATAAAGAGATACACCATAACCACGAACAAATAAATCTGTTGAACAAAGGCCTCCTTCACATATTAACTCATAAGGGGTGATATTTGTTTATTTTCTTCAGTTGTAGTCTGGATGTCCAGTTTTTTTTGTCGCCACTTACAACACCCACATGATTGTGTAAGGCAGTGGATTGTCTTACGCCGTCGCTTCTAGCAGATAAACCAGGGATTCTTCATAGCATTTCACAGTTTTCATAAAGAGTATTATGTTATATTATTTGGTTAGCACGTAGTCATTCTTAGCATGTACCCAGCAGTAAGGCGTATGTAAGAAGTTAATTTAGTTTTGGTCGGTAATTTAAAAACTAATTAACGCTCCACCTGTTAGTGGGAGGCTTTTGAAGGCTTCAGATGGCCAGCCAAGTCAAATCACAAAAGGCCTGAAGACAAGGATGCAACACCTCACAGCCGTAATTATTCTTTCTTGTCTTTCAAACCAGAAAACAGCATATTTCACAAGCCAGAAGATATGATAAAGAGGCAACATAGAGGTAAAATAGATACGGTACTGCAAAATTAAAAGACCATTTTCAATTATAAATTCGACATATAGGTTGGCTCGCGGTTGCTTTGATTGTGATACAAAACAACATCGCAAATATAATTTCACTATTGGTTGAATTCAAATACAGAGTGAACAGTGAAATAATCAAAGCGGTCATTCGCAAGTTAGCAAGTAAATACATTCTAAAATGTTATTATTATCTAATTATGTAACTACAAAACGAGTGAGTTTGACATATCCTCTGAATGAAATTATAAAATGACTTTTATCAAATATTATGCCATATTGTGGCATAGTAAGGAATTTATCATTCCATTTTGTCTGTCATTGTGTTTGTGTGTGTGTGTTGTTTTTGTGATAGGGAGGGATATATCCAGCACTGGAATTTTACTGGCTGATCCTATATATTTTAGTGGCAGTACAAGCTATTCATCTGAGCTACTACGGCTCTAGAACCAACACACTATTTTATCATGATTAGACATCAACAAAATATAAAATAAAATAATTAGTACAACTATAAAAGTAACCGCTATTACATTATTCTGTACAATTCATCTCAAATCTATACAATTCCACTCAAATTGAAAATCCAATTTGAATACCGTCAGCTCCAGCTAACGAAGCTACACATTTGACGATTGTTTAATAACTGGCAATATAAAATTTCGAACTGCTCTTACACGGTCGTAGTAACGAGAAATGACGAGACGTGAGCAATGAGAAACTTTTAATGGGTACAGTTAATAAGACGGAAATACGTGAGGTTACGTCACACGAGTAAAAAACTGACCATAGACAATGCTTCATCCAACAGCCCTACTAAAAATTATTGATACACTACTACGAGCTTAAATGCGTGTGTGCTTGAGCACTGACGGCTCGTCACTCGTCATACTCACGTACAGAACCGGCTCGACCAGTGCTTAAACTTAAAGTGTACAAGTCGCGCATCTAGCTTAGTTTAGTTTCACGTTTTATTTAAAAATTATAAATGAGCAGGGCCTGATTTACCCACAGGCTAATTAGGCTGGAGCCTAGGGCGCGAGGTCTGAGGGGACGCTGAGCATGTCCTTGCAAACACCACTTATTGTACAGAATAAAAATTTATATAATATTCTCAATATATAATAAGAGTAAATTCTGCAAGTATTTTACTTGTTGCTCTTTATTTGCTAATAAACATATAAATATATAACGTCTTTCTTTGATTGGACGTGATTCAAAGATTTTAAACCGTTCAAGCTCTCTTCTCTACCCATTATTTTCTGAAAATGTTTTTCCAAGGCTGTCCAAGGGGAACTTCTGTCAGCCATTTGATTCCATCTCTGCACAGGGAGAAAAACTCATTGGCCCGTGCTGCAAAAAAGAAAATCAATCTTTTAGGTTCTCTTTTTAAGTCCAACTTGACTCTAGGTGAAGCGGTGTACTCACCGTCGACCATCTTGCTGTGTAATTATTCTCTACTAGATGTGCAGCTTAGAGAGCGCTCATTGTGCATAACACTCCTCTCCCTGAACGGCATAAGTCGAGTGGGCATGATAGACTCCTTCCTATAATGCCGAAGGCGGTTCATCCGGAGCTATCACCGGTTCTAGAGTGTCTTTTCCGGTAGTCATACTCCCTAGATGTAATCCTGAACTGAAGACAGCTTTAGTGTACGCCGTCCCAAAATAGACGAACCCATTCAATTACAGGCTTACCTCCATCGTCTCCTTGTTTTCCAAAATAATGGAATTTATTATAAACTGTCAGCTCATAAGGTACCATAAAGACCAGCAGCTGATCAATGTAGTTTCCATCAGAGTCGTTCAGCGTCTAGTTCTAATCGTCTAATGTAGCTGACTCATAGACTAACGGATGTAATAGAGTCAAGGAGATGATTAAAACTACTTTTACGGATTTTATCGCGTTTATTTTTACTTTTTATTTTTAATTCCCGACGTTTCGAGCGCTTTCCAGCACCCATGGTCACGGGGGACTGAGATGACTGACGTCCCGATGTCATTGTTAAACCCGGAGTACCTTCAGCTTTTTTAATTATTGTTTATGGTCCGATCTATGCAAAATGAACTGACTTAAAAAAGCTGAAGGTACTCCGGGTTTAACAATGACATCTGGACGTCAGTCATCTCAGTCCCCCGTGACCATGGGTGCTGGAAAGAGCCCGAAACGTCGGGAATTAAAAATAAAAAGTAAAAATAAACGCGATAAAATCCGTAAAAGTAGTTTTAATCATGTGTAGTGTTCGCGTAAATATAAGAAATTATTGTGTCAAGGAGATTTTGGTTTTAACTTTGAATATAGCGAAGCCCTTCGAAGCTCATCGAAAGGAAGCCCTTCGATGAGCTTTGACACAAAACGGTTCTTTAAATGGAATTATGTTTTTGAATGACAATCAATTGTAATGATTTTGTATTGTAATTAAATAATTTATCATTATTTTATATTTATGATCGATGTAATTCCTTTTTCAAATTACGAATAGTTAATTTGAAAAGAATTTCACCGTTTTAATGGTGTGATGCTTGAAACCATTGATTCCGACGTTTAGGATCTTGAGGCACATTTAAAAACATTTTGTTGGGAGTTGTTTTGGTAGTATTTCCTGCATCTTGTAGAGGAACATGACACTTGAACGTATGATAAAAACTGACTAATCTTCTTCGGCGGCTTGTAGAATGTTCTGATAGAAGCTTGCTTCAATATGTAGCTAATATTGTCAATGATACCACTCTTAAAAGCAGGCACACGCTCGTCTGTGGCCGGCTCCACTCGGTCACTGTGACGTAGGCGCTAGACCCGAAGCTTGTTGTATTGCAATATTTGATTAACGTTCTGTTGCTTGGCGGCCAGATATTTTCTGTCACAGATCCCCTGTGCTTTCTGAAGCAATGAATTTCCCACGGTAGCTAACTGTGATGGATAGTGAAAGATGGTAGTACCGCTCTGCTGAGAATGCCGAGCTTTTAAGAGGCCAATTAATCTTTCCCTTCCAAGTGACTGCATCAAGTACGTCATTCGATAAGTCGATGCAGAGGATTCTGATGCCGGCTAAGGCAGCATGGAAACTGCGCTGAAATTAAGCATATATGACTATAATGTTGGAAGAGGTGTCAATTAAGGAGACGTGTTGTTGGTACTAAATCTTTTATACCTACCTAGTTATACTGCCCTAAATTTATTATACCTTTACACTAATAAATGAGGGCTACAAGTCGAGGCACGTAAGTCTAGCGCTGTAGGAAACGTGGAGGGAATAGCTACGCACGTCGTATCAGTACAACAATAGCCGTAGTCGTACGCAAGTAACAGTAGACAACCAGCGCGTGTGAACGATACGTGCAGCCAATCAACGCGTGTGGATGTTACGCACGCCCACCTCGCACCCGCTTACTACCCCACGATATTTATTTTCGACTTATGCGCAATAACGGTCACCGTTAGACTTTCATTTCGTATAATATACACTACACGACAAAAGGGTTTTTTTAGAGGTTAACACGCATACCTATGTCTTCTGAAGTTTTAAAAGAACTAGAATCGTTCCCAATCCGGGATTGCGGATTTAGTTTTTTAAAGTACTATTATATGTACATTACTTAACAGTAGACAAGCAAATATGTAAGAAAACTTTTGATAAATAAATAAAACAATATATATATATATATATATATATATATATATATATATATATATATATATATATATATATATATATATATATGTGTATATATATGTATATATATATATATGTATGTGTATATATATATATATATATATATATATATATATATATATATATATATATATACACTACACGTAAGAGTGTGTTGGTGATAACTTAAAACAGCAGATAGGCAATAGCATCTGCCCTAAAAATAATTTAAATTAAAAATAACTGACTTTTGCCAACCAACCAGCCAAGCGTGCAAATATGCATAATACCCCTATGAGACAATATATTAGGGAGCTTTATGTCCATCAGTGGGTTTTGATACGATTTGATAATGATGATAATGGTATCCTTACAACTTTTTCATAATATACATATAACATAAACACTCACGCCTGTCACCCAGAGGAGTAGGCAGAGACTACATACAGACTTCCATTTGGCACTATCCTAACACACCTCTCTCGCCTCCTAAACATCCAAATACCTACGCATACATGTTCGTCTGTTAAAGGTACTCCTAATTTTTCCGTTTTCAATATATCGCCAATTTGGTCGATAAACTTTCGCCTTTTTGCCACTTCTGCAACATAAATTTTCTTGTCACTCTTCCCTCATTCATTCTTTCCACATGACCAAACCACCGAAGCGTTCCTTTCTTAATACTGGTCACAACATCATGTTGCAACCCACTCTCTTCTCCAATCACACAATTTCTAACCCTGTCATTCAGATTCAGCTTACTCATAAAATAATATTATCCTTACCCATACACCTCTCTCGCCTCCTCCACATCCATATACCTACGCATACATGCTCAACGAACTCGAGAATCTTTCGTCCCCATCAGTTGTCGGTTTTTCGATCCTTAAGGCCAGCACATTGCCACCTCAGTTTTCTGAACCGTTGGACCATGTCAGTTACTATCGTTCTACTGAGGATATAAGGTGCCGCGTCACATGTACGGAAATTGTGAAACTAAGGTCCAAAATTTTCGTAGAAATTCAAGTCGTCGTTAGGTTTCCTTAGCGAACACAAGTTTACCATTTCCTAAACCGATTGCGATGCAATGTTACTAAAGATTATAGTGAAAATGTAACTAGAAAGAGAAATAAAGTAGAAAACATATTTAAATATTATGAAAGAAAAATAATCATGTATTATTTTTTAATAACATAAAAGAAAGGGTTACTGAAATGAAATCGCAACCAATGGATCCTTTATCGTAACAATACAACATATTCCCAAAAAATATGCAGGAGCTATCTATCAAAACTTTAAAATATTTAATTAAGCATAAATTGTAATAATGCTATCAAAGATTATACGATTGATAATAACCCTTGTGAATGAGGTTATTGCCACCATGCCTTTTCAACTCCAACGAATAAAGCATTCATTTAAACTCATTTTCATATAATATATCGGTTACAGGTTATAAATCTTCTCAGCAACGAAAAGTTGAATAAATAAAAGTGAATTACATTTTCTCGTAATTCGAAATGTAATTGACAATAAATTGTTTGCTATCTTGAAACAGGCTGAATTACAGTATGCTACTCATATTTAAATTAATTAGATATAATTAAAGTAACGTATAACTCAATGATACTTAAATAGATCCTTATTGCTCAATTACAGTTTGTTGGTTCTAATGAAACGAAATTAGTTCGAAATATACAAATTAAAATTGATACTGTAATAAAGAGATACACCATAACCACGAACAAATAAATCTGTTGAACAAAGGCCTCCTTCACATATTAACTCATAAGGGGTGATATTTGTTTATTTTCTTCAGTTGTAGTCTGGATGTCCAGTTTTTTTTTGTCGCCACTTACAACACCCACATGATTGTGTAAGGCAGTGGATTGTCTTACGCCGTCGCTTCAAGCAGATAAACCAGGGATTCTTCATAGCATTTCACAGTTTTCATAAAGCGTATTATGTTATATTATTTGGTTAGCACGTAGTCATTCTTAGCATGTGCCCAGCAGTAAGGCGTATGTAAGAAGTTAATTTAGTTTTGGTCGGTAATTTAAAAACTAATTAACGCTCCACCTGTTAGCGGGAGGCTTTTGAAGGCTTCAGATGGCCAGCCAAGTCAAATCACAAAAGGCCTGAAGACAAGGATGCAACACCTCACAGCCGTAATTATTCTTTCTTATCTTTCAAACCAGAAAACAGCATATTTCACAAGCCAGAATATTAAAAAAAAATTATTATAAAAAAAAAATATATAATTTCACTATTGGTTGAATTCAAATACAGAGTGAACAGTGAAATAATCAAAGCGGTCATTCGCAAGTTAGCAAGTAAATACATTCCAAAATGTTATTATTATCTAATTATGTAACTACAAAACGAGTGAGTTTGACATATCCTGTGAATGAAATTATAAAATGACTTTTATCAAATATTATGCCATATTGTGGCATAGTAAGGAATTTATCATTCCATTCTGTCTGTCATTGTGTTTGTGTGTGTGTGTTGTTTTTGTGATAGGGAGGGATATATCCAGCACTGGAATTTTACTGCCTGATCCTATATATTTTAGTGGCAGTACAAGCTATTCATCTGAGCTACTACGGCTCTAGAACCAACACACTATTTTATCATGATTAGACATCAACAAAATATAAAATAAAATAATTAGTACAACTATAAAAGTAACCGCTATTACATTATTCTGTACAATTCATCTCAAATCTATACAATTCCACTCAAATTGAAAATCCAATTTGAATACCGTCAGCTCCAGCTAACGAAGCTACACATTTGACGATTGTTTAATAACTGGCAATATAAAATTTCGAACTGCTCTTACACGGTCGTAGTAACGAGAAATGACGAGACGTGAGCAATGAGAAACTTTTAATGGTTACAGTTATTAAGACGGAAATACGTGAGGTTACGTCACACGAGTAAAAAAACTGACCATAGACAAAGCTTCATCCAACAGCCCTACTAAAAATTATTGATACACTACTACGAGCTTAACTGCGTGTGTGCTTGAGCACTGACGGCTCGTCACTCGTCATACTCACGTACAGAACCGGCTCTTTAATTATTGTTTATGGTCCGATCTATGCAAAATGAACTGACTTAAAAAAGCTGAAGGTACTCCGGGTTTAACAATGACATCTAGACGTCAGTCATCTCAGTCCCCCGTGACCATGGGTGCTGGAAAGAGCCCGAAACGTCGGGAATTAAAAATAAAAAGTAAAAATAAACGCGATAAAATCCGTAAAAGTAGTTTTAATCATGTGTAGTGTTCGCGTAAATAAAAGAAATTATTGAGTCAAGGAGATTTTGGTTTTAACTTTGGATATAGCGAAGCCCTTCGAAGCTCATCGAAAGGAAGCCCTTCGATGAGCTTTGACACAAAACGGTTCTTTAAATGGTATCTACCTACGGGCTTCCTCTCCAATCAAAAATTTCTCGCAAATTCAGGAATTATGTTTTTGAATGACAATCAGTTGTAATGATTTTGTATTGTAATTAAATAATTTATCATTATTTTATATTTATGATCGATGTAATTTCTTTTTTCAAATTACGAATAGTTAATTTGAAAAGAATTTCACCGTTTTAATGGTGTGATGCTTGAAACCATTGATTCCGACGTTCAGGATCTTGAGGCACATTTAAAAACATTTTGTTGGGAGTTGTTTTGGTAGTATTTCCTGCATCTTATAGAGGAATATGACACTTGAACGTATGATAAAAACTGACTAATCTTCTTCGGCGGCTTGTAGAATGTTCTGATAGAAGCTTGCTTCAATATGTAGCTAATATTGTCTATGATACCACTGGTAAAAGCAGGCACACGCTCGTCTATGGCCGGCTCCACTCGGTCACTGTGACGTAGGCGCTAGACCCAAAGCTTGTTGTATTGCAATATTTGCTTGACGTTCTGTAGCTTGGCGGCCAGATATTTTCTGTCACAGATCCCCTGTGCTTTCTGAAGCAATGAATTTCCCACCGTCGCTAACTGTGATGGATAGTGAAAGATGGTAGTACCGCTCTGCTGAGAATGCCGAGCTTTTAAGAGGCCAATTAATCTTTCCCTTCCAAGTGACTGCATCAAGTACGTCATTCGATAAGTCGATGCAGAGGATTCTGATGCCGGCTAAGGCAGCATGGAAACTGCGCTGAAATTAAGGATATATGACTATAATGTTGGAAGAGGTGTCAATTAAGGAGACGTGTTGTTGTTACTAAATCTTTTATACCTACCTAGTTATACTGCCCTAAATTTATTATACCTTTACACTAATAAATGAGGGCTACAAGTCGAGGCACGTAAGTCTAGCGCTGTAGAAAACGTGGAGGGAATAGCTACGCACGTCGTATCAGTACAAAAATAGCCGTAGTCGTACGCAAGTAACAGTAGACAACTAGCGCGTGTGAACGATACGTGCAGCTAATCAACGCTTGTGGATGTTACGCACGCCCACCCCGCACCCGCTTACTACCCCACGATATTTATTTTCGACTTATGCGCAATAACGGTCACCGCTAGACTTTCGTTTCGTATAACATACACTACACAACAAAAGGGTTTTTTTAGCGGTAAACGCGCATACCTGTGTCTTCTGAAGTTTTAAAAGGACTAGAATCGTTCCCAATCCGGGATTGGGGATTTAGTTTTTTAAAGACTTCACGACATTAGTTTGTTCCAATACTCAATGGCGAGTTCTCAATGGTGATGTAGGCACGCAGCCTTGTGGAAAACTAGCATTAATACCCTCGTAATAATAGTCCACGATTCAATTGAGTTTTTGAAAAGAAAAAAAAAAGAAATTTGTTGCTTTTTTATTTTAAGTATAAAGTTATAACAAACCGAAAATAATTTTTTGAACACGGTACGTATGACGTGCCGATAGTGCTCGAGAAAGCCGGACACTTTTATGATGTAAAAATGTGATTTTGGTTCTATTTTACAGGCAGCTGATGCGTGTATTCATTTTAAATTAGTTTGTTGTTATATTTATCATCTGCTTTTTTATTTAATTTATTAAAAGTGTCTTATTTAAATAATTATCGTGCTTGTTCATTACGTTATGTGGAATTTACCTCTACCTTTACACTAATAAATCAGGGCTACAAGTCGTGGCACGTAAGTCAGTTTTTACCTTTCACTCAAGTGTCATATTCCTCTCTACAAGATGCAGGAGTTTACAAACTTGATTGTGAATGTGGTCTCTCATATAAAGGGGAGACAAAAAGATCAATTAGAACCCGTATAAAGGAACGAATAGCTGATGTAAAGCATCAACGTTCCGGGAAGTCTGCAGTTTGTGATCACATCCTCAACGGCCCCCACCATTACATCAGATTTGATACACCACAAATCCTCGAAGAAAAACATCGATTCTTTCCACGGATAAGGCTATTGAAATTAAAAAACCATCATAATTTCAATGGAGAAGGAGGCTGGGTACTACCACCTGCTTTTTGCCTGCTTTTGCCTGCCCAGTAATTAATAAAATTAAAACTATACCAAAGTATTCCACTGCAAGACTTCAAAACAAGTAAGTATGTAAAATAAGTTCATTCTGCGTAGATCGGACCATAAATAATAATTAAAAAGCTGAAGGCACTCCGGATTAACACTGACATCGGGACGTCAGTCACCTCAGTACCCCGTGATCGGGTGCTGAAAAGCACTCGAAATGTCTGGAATTAAAAATAAAATAAATTAAACGCGATAAAGTCCATAAAATTAGTTTAAATCAACACTAAAATTTAATCTAAAAATAAGGATTTTAACATTTATTCGCTATAAAATTAAACTTTTATCTTATATTTTATGCCACACTTGTGGTTGAAATCATTTGAAGTGCAATTTTTATTTAGCCATTACGCAATGATAGTTTCAACTTACAGGTATAACGCTATTGGCTGAATTTAAAATACACTTTTGCAGTAATTTAGATTTATAGATTTAGATGATTAAGGAAGCAAATTGGTGTGTCTTAAGTTTTTAGTAACACTAAGACTTTATCCAATTAACTAAAACTATTCTAATAAATCAGTTACATTGTGGCCGTGGAAGGAAAATCTCCCGCCAGGCAAGGTGGTCTGCCCGGGGGGACAACGCTCCGTGTGATAGTTCGGAGATGTTTTATATATACTGTTTATTGTTCGGAATTTTAATAGCGTGATTTATGCTTCCGTGTATTTCACTTGCGGTGCGACGACAGCGCCGCCACAACATTAACTAAATAATTTACTGGGAGTAACAAAAAACATAAGTAATTATTAATTATGCTGCAAAATAAACTAAGTCAACATCAAACTCAAAGCAAAAAAAAATTAAAAACAAAACGAATTCCATTTAATTTGAAAATGATTTTAAACATTCTCGCTTATAATAATATCTCTTTGTTAAAAAATTTTACTTTGAAAATTTTCTTTTTCGGAACAGCTACAGGTACATTTTAGTTATATTCTGCTACAGACTAATTTGGATTGTACATCAATAAAACCAGAACGTGTAATTTATACTTGATTTAAACGTAACATTAAAAATAAATTTATTGGGTAAATATTAAAGACATACGAAAATAAAAATTCCTAAACTACAATTGAAATGTAATTCGCAAAAATGGATCACTGCTTCATTTTTTGGATTCAGCCATAAGTGATAATTAAAGTAACTAATTTAACATTAACTAAGGAAATTATGACCTGTATTTTATACACATGATGGCGTTACTTTTCTATGGCCAATTGTCTTTGTATGTAACTGTACAGTTCCATAAAAAACATTTGTATGGAAATGTACGGTGGGTAGGGGGGTTGATGTTAATTTTAGTTTACTTTGTAGTTTCGCTTTTAGCTGAAATATCCTACTCCTGATACTCGCGTGTGAACTGCACACATGTTTTTTTTTTTTTGGAAAAACGATAAATTGTTAAAATAAATGGTTTTTGACTATCGTAATTCTCAATAATGCCACAATAATACATCCAATTCAGATTAAGCCGGGTCGGATCGCCAGTTATTATATTTTTATATATATATATATATATATATATATATATATATATATATATATATATATATATATATACACTACACGTAAGAGTGTGTTGGTGATAACTTAAAACAGCAGATAGGCAATAGCATCTGCCCTAAAAATAATTTAAATTAAAAATAACTGACTTTTGCCAACCAACCAGCCAAGCGTGCAAATATGCATAATACTGATAATGATGATAATAGTATCCTTACAACTTACTCATAATATACATATAACATACACACTCACGCCTGTCACCCAGAGGAGTAGGCAGAGACTACATACAGACTTCCATTTGGCACGATCCTGACACACCTCTCTCGCCTCCTAAACATCCATATACCTACGCATACATGTTCGTCGGTTAAAGGTACTCCTAATTTTTCCATTTTCAATATATCGCTAATTTGGTCGATAAACTTTCGCCTTTTTGCCACTTCTGCAACATAAATTTTCTTGTCACTCTTTCCTCATTCATTCTTTCCACATGACCAAACCACCGAAGCGTTCCTTTCTTAATACTGGTCACAACATCATCTTGCAACCCACTCTCTTCTCCAATCACACAATTTCTAACCCTGTCATTCAGATTCAGCTTGCTCATAAAATAATATTATCCTTACCCATACACCTCTCTCGCCTCCTCCACATCCATATACCTACGCATACATGCTCAACGAACGAATTTGTGCCCGACATAAATACGGGTGGTCGATAAAATTTCGCCTAGGACGTCTCTTTCCGACTCTGCCGTTCACTTCTGCAACATAAATTTTCTTTGTCACTTTTTCCTCATTCATTCTTTCCACATGACCAAACCACCGAAGCATTCCTTTCTTAATCCTGGTTAAAGATTTTGGTTTGCAAGGTGATGTTGTATCATCAACATATATCTTCCCTAATCACACAATTTCTCGCCCTGTCATTCAGATTCAGTCTACTCATAAAATGATATTATCCTTACTCATAAAGTAATATGATCAGGGTACTATTCAAAAGTAAAAAATTAGTTTACAAAATTACACTAGTACAAATGACGAAAAATCGATAACAGCCTAATTAAGGGTATGAACTGCAAACTCGAATAGTCGTGGGTTCAAATCTACCAATCATTATACGTAGAAGAGTAATGTTGCAGCTACGAATGGGTCAGCTCAACCAGCAAATAACTACGTTTTCACAGGATACTTAAAATAGCAGCTCAATACTGCTGTGTTCCTTATGGTGAGTGTAGAGAACCGGATACCCTTTATACTGGTAAAGAGGCATTCTCAGTCCTCAGGGGTCACCCCTAAGGACTAAGATGGCATTTTCTGATTTTGATTATTTGAGATCTGAATTATGATTATTAAATGAGGTTAAATGTAGGTGTCTATAACTTACAGTATCCACTTACCATCAGGTAGATTGTGTGCTCGTTTGCCACTCTCATTACATATAAAATACACTCCTGACACTTTAAGCTTACTTTAAGTGGTTAGTAGTGTTAGTTTACAAAAAATGCCTGGTTTGTATCGCTGAACAGCGAGGCTAATCCACTGACCTAAGTATCTGCAACCTCCGTGACCTTTTAGGTCATCAGATATGTTGACCTGTCGTGACAAGATATCGGAGTATTTTTGCACTTCGTGTGTGCTACCAGCAAACATTATTTATTAGATTACTGTACACACATTAAAATTATCAAAAAATACTGTTTTACTAGGTTGTGGAAATTTATTTCAGCTAGAAGTTTGTCTGAAACCTTTATATTACCTTTTTACTCATTACATAAAGCTGATTGTAAATTAAAAGATTACTAATGTAGGTCAATTACTACTTAGCTATCAAAAAATTGTTGTCCGTTTATCGAAATTACTAAATAAGTCATAAGCAGAACTCCAAAATGCTACTGCTAAATATCATAACAGGTACTTTTTGCTATGTGAGATCACTCATTGATTAATATTACTTAGTCAAATGATCTCCAAATTTAACTTATTGCAATACGTAGAGGTAGTTAAGCTGTCATCTAATAACTCACAGTAGAATACGCCACACAAAATGGATTACATTAATTTCTTCTTATTTGTACCTCGGTCACAAGAAATTAATGATTTCTTTAGTGATACTGTTGAATGTGTATCTAACCATTAGCGCTTGCCGTTATTGTTTACATAAAGAAAAAAACAGCGGTGAATATTTAATGAAACCAGTCAGCACGACCATTACAGAAGAGTAGTTTAAGGATGTAGACTTGCTACTGGCCAATTTTCGTACTATTCCTAATGTATGAAACCTACGGATGAGTTTGAGAATGTTTGCATATGAATAAGGTTTTATAACTACACGCAATTGATCAAGATTCAGTTTAGACGGTCTCCCTAACCTAGATGTACACCTGGTGCTGTAGTCACCCGAACGAAATCTTACAAACGCGAATTCTGTTATCTTACTGCACTAGAGTAAAGGAACACATAGTAAAAGAACATGTCGTGTCTCAAACAAAGCTTTCCTCATTTAAATATTATTTAAATTGAGAGATTAGCTGTACTGTACTAACGCATTGAAGTGTACCTTTTATATATCATTTCCATTTCCCCAATATTCAAAAAGTTCTAGAAAAATAAAAAAAAGATGTTCGGTACACCAATGATTTGATTAAAGATATACTATAATCTTATTTTATGTAACGCCCGAAATGGGTTATCATTCACCAACACCCGTAAAGTTTCTCCAACAAATCCCTAAACTTTTATATCGCTAAAATGCTGAGGCCAGTAAGTTCATGAGCATGATGCATAAATATTCATAAGCCACTTTATTCATGAGTCAGAAAATACTCGTGGAATAAAATATCAATTTTTATTTTTACCTACATATATATCAACATACACCGTTTCTGTAAAATTTGCTTTTACCTTTTTTATCTTACATAATTAAACTTGCTAAAAAACTTTTAGCATTTGTAGTGTGGTGTGTGTAAAGAAATGTTACTAAGTCGTAGTATTCCTTGTCTACCTAAGTGCTTACCTAGGTAGGTATCACCTCAGATCATAGAAACAAAAATAAAAACTTATAGTATCTATTGTAATTATAAAAAAACTAAAACTAAAAACTAAAATTATAATACAACCCTACTCCCAGTGGTATAGTGCCAAGAACGCTGGCTTAGTTTCTTTCGTTGAATAACTATACTTATCCTTTGAGCGAGAAAAGAACCAGCACTCTTATCACCAGTGGCGGCGACAAGTTACGGATGTAGTGCCAAATATTATTTAATACAAATATTATTTCAAACACATAGGACCTTCAGCGTACGTGGATCCTAATCCGTAATCCTAGCCGTAATCTCTATTATTCTATTAATTATCTATCTAAAATATAACATTATCAGAAATTTTTCCATAAAATTTTATAAAACGGAGAATGCCTTAGAAATTAATAATTTTGATAATGTGTAAACGTCATCTACAACCCCTAGGGAATAGTGGCGAAATATTCCTGCCTTAAAAAGAAACAGGAGGCCTGTGGCCGCTAATAGGTTTATGTAGACTATTATTTCATATTCCGATTGACATATGTGGCTTTTTCATCTGACTGCTGCCGAAAAATCTGTACTTAATCGCTGAACCTTAATTTAATACATTTATCCTCGATTTGAATCAAAATGCGAATACGTTGTCACTCGTGAGGACTAAGGTGGAATCCCTCGTTTCCAGTAATAAGGGTCTCCGGTTCTTTACACTCACCATACGAAACACGGCAGCATTAGTTTACTATTTTACGCTGGTATTCTGTGAGAGCGTTGTCCTTCACCAGTCAAGCCGACCCATTCGTGCTACAACTATATTACTAATATAACTGCAGCATGGCTCTACCACGTGAAAAAATATCCCTAGCTAAATAAGAACTTAATTTTATAATTAACAATTTCATTGGTACCGGCTGGGATCGAACCTGGGTTGCTCGTATACTCTAAAAATTGCAGTGCATAACCTCTCTAAGATAACACGTATCAAAATGGGTGTACCCGGCAATAGACAATGGAATTCGGTCTTTCAGATTCGTAACTCAAATTCCATAGATTGGAAGCAGTATTGCATAGTCAAAGTCAATATATTTTTATTCAAAAATGTCCTTTGCAAAGTACTTATTAAAAATCCAGAAACCTACACATCAACATGTCCCTAATATAGGGAAAAAAGGGGCAAGTAACTCACAAGTGGATTCAAAAGTTCTTGTAGAAGGGTATCGATTCTGCCTACACTGTAGTGAGTATGAGCAAATATTTACAGTTAATGTATGTTATTTGGCGTATTCCCGGGAATACCTTTTGTTTAGCAGTGAATGAAAAAGGCTGTTACAGAAGTATTATAATTAAAAGTCATTCGATTTCCATGTTTAGGCTAGTTCAAAATCGTCAATATTACCTTTAAATGTATTAGACTTATTTTGAACGAACTAACATAACTACTTTAGAAAGAAGAAGTTCTTTTAAACAAACTATTTCCATGCAGCTCAAAGCTAAGACTATCCTGTTTCCTCTTTTTATGCATCTGCTACTCATCCTCAAGAGACTGCGCGAGAAAACCGACCGGATAGTACCAACTGCATAAGACACACATGTCTTAGTACTTGTATGTAAACGATCTTGCTTTAGAGAAAATAATGATGCTCGGCGTCTGAATAGACGTTAGAAGTATTCATTACTTTCTTCTTCAGAAAGTGGAAGAAAATGTGATACGCTGTCAATTAATGAATTTTCTTTTAAATTTTATCTAAAACAACAAGAAGAGTTTGTAGTTTTTTTTTGAGAAAACGAATGTGCTACAGGTATTTAACCTTTACGCATTTAAATTTTTATACTTTTTCCACCCAACCACATAAAATACAACTTGAAAGTAAATTTTGAGATTTTTTGGTACGGTACTAGTTAAAGGCTGCAGCATGGCATTTAGAAAGTATTGAGGTCTACTACTTAAATTTAATGTTCCCTTATCTTTGGTAGCAGTCAAACTAAATAAAGTGCTTAAAAACTAAAACCACGAAGTTATAATAAGATAAAGTAATCGTAATGACGTCAATAATAGCTGTACGGCGCATAGGATTTCATTTTTATGGTGACTTAATAATAAACTAAGATTATAACGCGTCATCAAGATTTTAATAATAAAATAGTAATAAAAGATATGAAATATATATATATATATATATATATATATATATATATATATATATATATATATATATATATATATATATATATATATATATATACAATATTATAATCTAATTAAATTAAAAAAATATAAAATTAATTATCGATGCGTTTGTTTTTTTAACACATGTTATGACTTATTAAAGCAAAAAAAAAAACGTTGGGCCTATTTCATGAAATTTAATCTGAAATTGCGTTCCCGTAAATGCGAGCATATATTATTTTAAATTTCAAGACAAAATACGAAATATAATAAACGAGCTGTTGCAAAGCAGGTCAGAAGCGCCGTCTTTTAATATCTTTGCTCGAAGAAAATATAAAGGAGTATAGAAAAGCATTTCATATTCTTGTTGAAGTTTCATCATGATACAATTTAATTCAAACTATAGTATAGTAGTACAATATATATCACATGTTTCGGCTAGAAGTCAGAGTGCAGATGTACACTAAGACTGAGTCGGCTACAACTAAGCAGCCAATTTCTGTTGATTAATCTTAGTAATATTCTTTAAGTTGTCGAATATTATATAGCTGACGTGAAGCACCGACGCTCCGGGAAGTCTGCAGTCTGCGAAAATGTTCAAGATCGTCCCCACCATTACATTAAATTTGATAAACCACAATTTCCAGCAAAAGAACACCGATTCCTACCAAGGATCACGCGAGGCTATTGAAATTAAAAAACATCCAAATTTCAATAGAGAAGATAGATGGGTGCTGCCATCTACTTGGGATCCTATAATTAACAAAATTAAACCCAAACCTTAGCGTACCACTGCAAGGCTTCATGATGTCGAAATGTCGGGAATTAAAAATAATTAAAATTAAACGCAATAAAATCCGTAAAAGTAGTTTTAATCAATGTGTAGTGTAGTGCTCGCGTAAATGTAAGAAATAATTACGTAAACCTGCTTTGTTTTCGCCGTTAAAAAGAGGTCAGCGATAAACGATATACAATTTTATTAACCTTACCAAGTGATTCATTCAATACTGTCTATCAAACTCCACTGCTAAACTCATGTCTCTGCTAAACTGGTTTATAATTGAGCAATATTTGCTATAGTTGCCTTGTTTGGCAGGCGAATTTTTATTTCTTAGTTCTTGTTAAAAAGATGTTGTTGCTTTTACTATTATTTGGTAACCTCTGTTGCCTCTTATGACACCCACGGGTCGTTAAAATGGTGTAATGAATATTCTTACACCGCTACTACATGGTAACTTTACCACGAATTAATTTTAATTATCATTACCATCATCACTAAAACCTGTCACTTTTTATTGCTGACCATTTGTTTTTCCCATAGATTGCCTCATAGGTGGATATTGCAGGTTGGCAACTGTTTTTTTTAAATATTTTGAGTTGTTACCAGAAAGCTGCAGTTGCCCATCTTCTGTTTCATTTCCTCATGTTGACTCTTACGATATTCACAAAATAATATGAGGTAGTGGATTGTCTTATTCTGCCACTACACGGCACAATACTTTTAATACATTATTTTGTAATAATAGTTTTCCGCTTAGAAGACCAGAGAACAGGTATAATTACAGGCTATAATGTATCGTTTTAGTCCTCATGGGAAGCGCCGCACCTGTCGTTCTTTTTCCTTTGCGTTACCAGGTGTCAAAATTCCCTTGTTTCCACTTTTTAACAAAAATATATAAAGTAATTGCGTCTTACAGGTTACTGGGTAATTTGTTGTCAATTTCAATTAAAAGTGCGGGGTGCAAAAAGATTTATCAAACTGACCTATATCTTCTAAGATATAAAAAATTATCTCTGTTTTTTCGCATTTCCTGCGCTGCTCCACCATTTTTCAGATTGCAGTCATACTTTGTCAACATATTGCGTGCACTTTCGCGGAGGTTGTCAGCACAGTACCATTGACTTACAGTAGATGGCGTGGGTACTTTAAAAATTTATTTGAAAGTTATAATACCTATATCATTCAAATTCAATGAATGCATTAGTATTTAAACAATATAAGTCTTCCAAATCTAAAACGATATTTCGACAAGAGGGGTATAGTTTCAAGAACTGCTAAGTCCAGTAGCTTTTAAATGTCAAGGGAGAGAGAGAATTTATTGTCATTTTTTTCGAAAATTACTTCAGCGATTTTATTTTTCAGTTTTGTTTAGAATAAGTATCTGAAATTTATACAAATATCTATTTGCAGTATAATAATGCTTCCTGTAAATGTAGAAGACGAAAACGTGATGGACTTAGCAGAATTTGAAACTGAAGCTCGGACATTGCTGGTTTTGAATCTGATAAACTTGGACATTGCTGTTTTTGATATGACAATTTTGAGGTATACTTCACTCAACCTAACCTGATACTTTGATGTGCTCTTCGAAAATAATATTTATTTTGAACAGAATTAATTAAGTAGGTAATGGGTATACTTAAAGATAAATAAAGAAACTGATAGTAACATTTTTTAAACTTTATTGGTAAAAATTAAATCATTAGGTCGTTTAAAATTATTAGTTCTTGGCACGAGGTTCCTAGACCAACATCATTATTTTCATCCTCTTCATTTTCCACTTCTGGTATTTGGTATCAATTTGTCATAAAAAGAAAACATGTCGTAACTCCTCCAGTCGCCGTCAAAGTGAGTACTTAACAAGTTGTTGACATCTCTAATTTTTGTTGCTTTAATGGTTCCCGATCCAAATCGTATATCTTGCGGATTGATCATGTTCGTAAATTTGCCTTTTCACAGACATTTCTATATGCTCCGGTGTCAGAAACATAATGTATTTCCCCTTTTACCAATACATTTTCAGCTGTAACTTTAGAACGCTTCAATATAAATCGCTTGCACTTTATAAAAGGCACATGCCAAGTTCCAACGGGTTGTAAAACCTTTTTGGCAGCGTCTTTCCAATCGTTGACTGGAAATTCTTGTCCTACTAAGATGAGACTGGAATATTCTTTTATAATGTTTGTGTAACCAGTCGGCTCCAGTATTTTGTCTCGCTTGCGAAACTCCTTCTCTATTCTCCCGAAAACTCGATCTGCGGGAAGAAAAGACTGACCCACGACAGGAAATATTAATTCCATCTTCTTTATATGTTGAGAAGCTTCTATTAACCACTTTTGGCACATTCCTACAATAATATTAATTTGAAGAAGAAATGTCGTTTCATTTAATCGATGATAGATCGCAGATGCAATTAAGTTAGAGTCTTTCGGAAATAGGTCTTCAGGCCAAACATATGCAAAAGTACTGTCTTTATTTAACTGTGACTGAAGAGCCTGCTACAATTGTGAAATTAAAAAAAAATCTGTGTAGAATAATAGGTGATTGGGAATTTCGGGTAGCAGTATGTTATTTTGGCAGTCATATGATAATATAAATACATTCGGGGAATCGTTTTTACAGAAACTGAAATAAGCTTGCGCGCGTTTTTTGTGAACTCTGAACTAGATCATCAAATCACTTTTAGTTCTGTTATCTCTAGCTCCCTTAGTTTTCTTTGCATATTGCAAACAGACAAAGCAGATGCTTGTGCGCGGCGAACCGAATCCCAACACCATCAAAATGATATATTTTTAAAATTCAATATTTAAAAAATATCAACAGCTTTAGTTTGAACTGATAAGTTGGAATGACCAGTTGAACTGACCGTGTGTGGCTCCATTAAAGCTTGTGACCCAGGGTGTCTACGATGTTAAGACCTTTTTATAATGGCCCAGCAGCCAAGAATTTTTAAATGGTTTGTGACATCCAAATAAAATAATAAACGTGTAAATACAAGCTAGAAAGCTATTAAGCAATAAATACTAAGCTACTTACATGTGCATTGACCTAGATTTGATTTAGAACTAATAATTTCCTGCACTATGCCATAAATTAAATGCTGATAACTTTGGTAATAACTTTAAAGCTTGGTACACAGAACTTACACAAGTTGTAAATATTAGTTTATAATTTTCAAATACTGGCAATAAGTCTATATTTATTACTTTTTTATTTTCTTTAGATATGGAATTGTGTATTTTGCCAGTATTATGTAATAATTTAAAATTGATTACAAAAAAAACTGTTTACAATATTCATAATAATCGTTGCATTGTGAAGTTTTTGACAACTTAACCCAGTACATCTCAGTAGACAGTCTACGACAATAGTATCCTAAGGCGCTTAAGCAGATTAAATTACTTGACGTTTTATATCACCATCGGATCACTTGTTTTATTCATATCTAAATTCTTTGTTTGCTACTAAATAGGTACTAAATGTTTATATCAGTACGAAATGTATATCTATCATTTGTTTTCCATATTTAATACACACATATTCTATATTTTATTTTTTTATTTTATCTTTAACGGAAACATACAAAATTTTAGTCTAATATATAACACATACTAATCTTACATTTAACTAAAAATTTCTAGAAAGATTTTGACTCTTGTAGTGCTGCTACTCGATACTATAAGGCGCTGGTGGTAACTAGTGTCATCATGTCGTATTGATTGTGGCGCGCAACACTGCTCTCTCCTAATACATGCTCGTCCCGAGCATTATCGGCCGCATAATAGCGCGCCAGTCGATCCACATGGACGATCTTAGCAGTGCCTCTTGCATCTTTCTGTATCCGGTAGGTTATGTCATTGATCCTTGTCACAATCGGGTACAGTCCGTCCCATTTAGTTTGAAGCTTAGGAGATTTCCCTTTGCTGCGAATTGAATTAAGCAACGACACTACCTGAACCTGAACCTTCGTCGAACCATTTGTTGTTCGTTTTCATCTTTTCAGACATTTGCTGGCCCGATTGTCTAAATGTCATTCATTTTGTTTCGCAAGTCATTTGCATAATCGGTAATACTTCGACATCAGGTGGTATTCCAGTGATTAGCATGAACACTTTAAATTTCTTTCAGAATTAAATTAATAAGAATACATTCATTTTATAAATATGTTAATAAAATTGGATTCCTTTTAGGTTCACTTAGTCTTTATCCTGTAACTTCTTATGGGTGTCGTAACAGGCAACAGAGGGTAGGAGAAACAGAAGTTGGGCAAGAACATCTAACAAAAACAACAAGACTAATAACTAACAGAAAGAAGATTGGCATCGGCATCCAACAACAACAACAAAACTAATAATTAACAGAGGATGGACAACAGCATTTAACAACAACATTCAAACTGATAGCTAACAGTAACAACTTAAAATAGTAAAAAAATACTGATGTGAACCCTCCTGCCAAACAACGAGTGTGCATACAATGGCAATATTCTCCTTTGAGACAAACTCTGGGGGAGGTCTATTTCCAGCAGTGCATTTTCAGTAGGCTATAAAGGAATGAATGTATAATATAATATTATATCAGCAGTTGCATTATAAATTATTCCCAAGGGAAGGAAATAAACGATATCAAACAAGACAAAAAACAATGAATTGGAATTCTTTTTTAAAATTAAATCAAGGCACGCTTAGTAATCGTGCTTAATGGATTGGCTATATTCTAGATAACATTTATGATAACTATTAGAGGTCTAGAGGGTATTATCTTGGTCTTTATTTTCAAGAATCAAACGAACTACTAGTTAATGTAATGGCATATAACTGGACGGCTCGGTTGCGCAATAGTGAAGTATTTAGCAAAGACACGTCGAAGTTTCGTATCCCAAACAGAAGAAGTGTTTGTATGACCTACAAATATTTTTCCAGGTTTGAATTTTTTTGAATGAACAATCATGTAAAACAAACTGAAATTTATAACGAACGTTTATTCCATCTAATGGTAAGTGGCTACTGCAGTTCATGGACACCTTTATACATCTTCAAATAAACAAGGCTACAGATGCTTAACCTCTAAGGACTAATACGGACGTCTGTAATTATACTGGATCTCCATATCCGCTTTTTCGAGTCAGAAATAATTAAGAGGTACCTATAAGTAATCCTAGGCATGGATTTCTTACACTTAGTAAAATATCAAAACGTGGAAGCTCTTTACAAGTCCACCGCTGAACATATACATTCCCAAAGATTGCTTGCTGCATCCATCGACTTCCTGCATATCGTACCAGTTCGTGACTTCAACTAGCGGGGGGCAGCCCTACACTTAACGCTTAACAATATCAGGTTGCCACTCGAGAACCTTTTTTCCCCATCAGTTGTCGATTCTTCGAGCTATATTATCTACTTAGTATTCTTAAAACTGCATTAGTTACCAATATGCATTCAAAACAATGAGATTTTGTTCTAAAACAACAATATAGTAAGTAACAGCTACGATTGTACTACAATCCTTATAAACTACTGAATTAGTACTTGTAGATATTGTGTTTGTGGACTTATAACGATTCTAGCTTCTACGCAAATATAATAGATGCAAAGCTTGCTTAATCATAATCATGCAATCTGCTATTCCTATGTAGCTTGAGCAGCTATTAATGTCAAGCTAATCGCTCAACGATTTCCGAGATTAATTTTACTTTACATAATGCTGTTATGCACCTGATTCCGATACGCTTTGTTACTTAGTTGTCAGGGCTGTAACAGATTTTATTTTTATTAATTTTAATTATTATTTTTGCAAGTAATCGTAAATGCGTCTATTAGTGAACGTATAAACTCTGAACGACTTCACAGAGTGATTTCATATTCTATAGTCTGTTTTGTGGATCTAAGCCCAAGCAGGTGGTAGTACCCAGCCTCCTTCTCTATTGATCCTCGCGAAAGAACACCGATTCCTACCAAGGATAATACGTGAGGCTATTGAAATTAAAAAACATCCTAATTTAAATAAAGAAGGAGGCTGGGTACTACCACCTGCTTGGGACCCTATAATCAATAAAATTAAAACTAAACACAAGCATACCACTGCAAGACCTCAGGACAAAATCAGTTCATTTTGCATAGATCGGACCATAAACAATAATTAAAAAGCTGAAGGTACTCCGGGTTTAACAATGACATCGGGACGTCAGTCACTTCAGTCCCCCGTGACAATGGGTGCTGGAAAGCACCCAAAACGTCGGTAATTAAAAATAAAAATAATTAAAAGTAAAACTAAATAGTGTAGTGTTCGCGTAAATATAAGAAATCAATAAATATCCCTCCTATGAAGCAATTTATAGAGGCGGCTTATGCTCAGCAGTGGACTTTTATAGGCTGTAACAGTAAAGATTACGTTAAAGTTACCATAAAGTATTAATAGCAAACGGCCATTCTGCAGTCGAATGCCATTCACATTTGACAAAATATAATTGTTAGAAAACACTCGGTGAATCTACGGTACACGTCGGAGCCACTTCGCTTCACAGACTCCGGGTGCAAGAAAAAGACGTGTTCCCCAAAAATAGGTAATTTGTAATAGTAGATATAGTCACAGAATTAATAATTCTTAACGCGAGATTGCTTCGTTCCCCAGTTAACTAATTCTACCGTCACTTATCGCAATAATTTTAGTCTGCATTTGTTTGCTGAAAATGACGACGAGAAGCAAAGAATCTAAACTGGTTTCGGGTGAAGAAGTTAGTTTAAAAAGTTATTATCGCTAAACGTAATTATATTTACGAACGATTACAAAAAATTTACGAGACCTCAAAGGGCGCACTTAATTCCTTGGACGAGCAGAATTTATTTCTTAGCATCGCTTCGAATATAGAACAATTACGTAGTGAGTTTCAAGAAGTTCTAGATAACTATAATACTAAACATTTAAAATTAAACCCTACTGCAGACGTTGATTACGAGGCTTGGAACTCATTTGAAGATTTATATAGTCGTATTAAGTGCCAAGTTACGAAAATATCCACATCGTCTTCCACTGTTACGTTAGAAAATAGATTTCCTACTAAATTAAAAACTTCACTTCCGCCAATTGAATTAATGTCATTTAACGGAGACATACGCCAGTGGTCCATGTTTTATCAACAATTTAAGACATTAATTCACGACAATTTACAATTAACTGATGCCGAACGTGTTTATTATTTGGTTAACAAATTGAGTGACAGGGCGTTTATCAGTTTGTGCCGGGTTAGCCCCTACCGCAGAAAATTATTCCATTATTTGGAATGTTCTTATAAGAATATATAATGACGAACGCACACTCGCATCTACGTATATTAACCAACTATTGAATTTAACACAGGTGAACGCAAACACAACAGGAGGTTATCATAAATTTATGGACAAATTTGATGCTTCAATTAATGCTCTAAAGCAATTAAAAATTGAGGACTTAGCTGATTTTTTGTTTTTAAATATTGCACTTAGAAAATTAGATCATGACACTGTTAAGTCATTTGAAATGTCTTGTCGCACAATTAGCATACCAAACTACGCCTCTTTAGTACAATTTTTATACAAACAGAATAGGGCTATATGCCATACATTTAATAATTCGCATACTTTATCTACATCCAATAATAATCGAAACAAATCACTTTCAAATAAATTTAGTAAAACATTTATTAATACAGATCCTTCGCATTCATGTATCTTTTGTAAATTAAATGATCATGAACACTTGTATATTTGTCCACGCTTTTTAAAATTAAATACACAACAACGTTACGATATTATTAAACAAAACAATTGTTGTATTAATTGTTTAAGTAATAAACACTCGACTTCTTTTTGTAAATCGAAGCGTAAGTGTATATACTGCGCGCGGCGCCACCATTCTTTAATTCATTATGACCCGAATCAGAATGGCTCTAAGACTGCTTTTCGTAGTAGCAATACGTTACACTCAGAGGTAGTGCAGACGCGTAACGCTAATGCATGCAGCGCTCATTCGATTAATTACCGCGCAGTTAACGATAATAAGGTAAATTCTTCTGTCGCTCACAATTCGAATACGGAGGAAAACCAAAAAACACTTACCTCTTCATGTAATATTTCTCGCGATTATAGTACTCTCCCGCGCTATACTACTTTATTGGGGACTGCAAAAGTAAAGGTCGTAGATAAGTACGACAATGAACATTTTATTCGATGTTTAGTTGACCCCGGATCCCAAAGCGACTATATTACGAAGGATTGTTGTAAACGCTTATTTCTTTGCGTTTCGAATAAAAATCGTTTTACCGAAGTACATGGGATCGGTGGTGTGTCCCAGAAGATTTCAGGTGTCACTTCACTGCAGTTCACGTATCGTTTTAATGATAACAAATTTTATCATATTGAACCATTAGTTGTTCCGACCTTCACGGGTCAGTTGCCAGATTCGATAGTAGATGTTTCAAAAATTCGCTATTTAGATAAAATACGCTTAGCAGATGATCAGTTTTATCAACCTGGGTCTATAGATATTTTATTGGGGGTTAATACCTACATAAAACTTTTGTCGCCTGAAAACTTAATTCATTCGCAATGGCCTAGTGCCATAGAAACATCACTCGGATATATTATTATGGGTGATGCTGAAGTCGCTATATCACATCATTCCCCGCGTTCATTTGTTTCCTGTTCTTACGATACAAATTTAAATCAAAATTGTCTTAATGATATAATGGAAAAATTTTGGAAAATTGAAGAACTTCCGCAAAAATTATATTTGAGCCGTGATGAGCAGGAATGTGAAGACATTTATACTTCTGCTACTTACCGCCAAAACGACGGACGGTATGTGGTCGCCCTGCCATTTAAGAAAAGGCCCGACATATTGGGTGACTCTTTAATGAATGCAAAAAAACGCTTCTTACTTTTGGAAAAACGCTTTAACAAATATCCCGATCTTCGCGATTAATACAATGTGGTTATACGGGAATACATTAATAAGGGTATTTTATCCGCTGTTTCTGATAATTATTGTATAAAGCCTTCTTTTTATTTGCCGCATCACCCTGTCGTACGGAATGATAAAAGTACAACGAAGTTGCGCATCGTTTTAGACGCTAGTGCTGTCGGATAACGATATTTCTTTGAATGACATTTTGCACACCGGGCAAAATTTACAAACAGACATTTTTAATATTTTATTAAACGTTAGAGTTTATTGCATCGCTTTCTTTGCAGATGTTAGGCAAATGTACTTGTGTATCGAAGTCCAAAAATCCCATCGCGCTTTTCAACGCATTTTATATCGGTTTTCTACGGAAGAAACTATACGAACATATGAATTTAATCGCGTCACATTCGGATTACGCTCTTCCCCTTTCCTCGCACTTCGCACTTTACGCCAGTTAGCCGCTGACGAAAGGGAGTCCTATCCCCTTGCTGCTTCTGTAGTGGAAAGGGATATTTATATGGATGACCTCGTTTCCTCCGCGCCTTGCGTCAACAACGCAGTCAACACCGCCACTCAACTTATCCAAATGTTTCGCCGAGGTGGATTCGATTTGGTTAAGCGGACAAGTAACTGCAAGGAGCTTTTACAACATATACCAGCATCACATCGTCAACAAGACTCGGTATCATTTGATGATAATGACATTTTAAAAATTTTAGGCCTTCGTTGGTATCCCGCTACCGATAAGTTTTCCTTTCTTGTTTCGCCGCCACCGGTCACTTGTACCAAACGCGCTATCCTCTCCGCAACCGCTCGCTTGTACGATGTTTTAGGACTTGTCGGTCCAGTAATACTTTACGCCAAATTATTAATTAAAGCCTTGTGGGTTCTTAAACTTGACTGGGATGAGAATCGACCCACTAATATTGTCAATACATGGCAGCGATATATATCAGAGTTACCTTTAATCTCACACTTACAGATTCCACGTCATATCGGCGTAAATGAAAAATCCCATGTGTCGCTACTAGCCTTCGCCGACGCTAGTGAAAAAGCTTACGGGTGTGTCATCTATTCGCATGTTGTTAACGGAAATAATTCTCCAATTATAACGCTCCTATGTTCTAAATCTCGGGTGTCTCAATTAAAGGTTATAACTTTAGCCAGGCTTGAGTTGTGTGCCTTGGTTTTGCTCGCTAAGTTAGTACGCACCGTTTACGATTCGTTGTCATTGAGGCATCCGATCGACAACATTTATGCGTTTTCAGATTCGGAAGTCGCGCTCTGTTGGTCGTGTTTTTCACCGCATAAGTTCAACACCTTTGTTGCTAACCGTATTTCGCAAATACAGTCCTATTTATTACCGGATAACTTTTACCACATCGCCGGCTCGGAAAATCCTGCAGATCATATTTCGCGTGGACTGTTACCCTCACAAATTTTAAATTGTGACCTTTGGTTACATGGGCCTTCGTGGGTTTCCTTGCCGTGTAAAGAATGGCCTGTACAAAGGTTCGCATCAACTCATATCAGTTTACCAGAAGAAAAGACTGTGTCGCTTGGAGTCAGTGACATGGAAGAAAACCCACTTTATATCACATTGACGCGTAAATGTGGTATACGAAGCCAGAAGGCTTATTTATGTTTATTTATGTGCCTCGTTACTAAGGCAGAGCATTTAGAATTAGCATCTGATCTAAGTTCGGCAAGTTTTTTAGACACTTTTAAGAGATTTATCTCTCGTAGAGGTCCATGTCGATTTATATACAGCGATAACGGTACTAATTTTGTCGCCTCGCGTTCATATTTACATGAATTACATGGATTTTTAAAATCAGAAGAATATTATAAGGCATTCAGTCAGGTGCTCACTGATAATCGCATTGTTTGGAAACCCAACCCTCCAAGCGCTCCACATTTCGGGGGTTTGTGGGTCCAATATTAAGGTTGTGAAAACCCATTTGTTTCGCGTAATAGGTAAGCAAATCCTCACGTATGAAGAAATGCTTACTACTCTTTGTCAGATCGAGGGTATCTTAAATTCTCGCCCGCTTTATGTATTAAGCAGTGATCCATCGGAACCTATCGCACTTACACCCGCACATTTTCTAAATTTAAAACCACTTGAATTCTTACCAACTGCAGATTTAAGCAAGGAACGTATTAATCTGTTATCACGCTTTTCTTTAATAGACTCTTTAGTTCAGTCCTTTTGGAAACGCTTCAGATTCGAATACTTACATACATTACAGAGTAGAGTGAAGTGGAATAAGAACTCTACTGCCATCTCTGTAGGGACGATTGTTCTAATAGACGTGGATAATACTCCACCGCTTCAGTGGCCTCTAGGCGTTGTCACCGAATTGTTTCCCGGTAAGGATGGTGTGGTACGCGTTGCGCAAGGTAAACTTAAGAATTCCACTTTAAAACGCCCTCTTATCAAACTGTGTCCTTTACCAACACAGTGATTAATATAGTTAATTTTACATTATCGTTTATATATTTAGTTTAATTCTTAGGTCATAACGTCGCATCATTTCGCTACTATATAAGTATTTATCTATATATATATATATATATATATATATATATATATATATATATATATATATATATATATATATATATATATATATATCTATATTTTTATAGTATATTTGCTAGTTGAGGATACCTCAAAGCCGGGGGGGGGGGGTGTTCGCGCCACTTGCACTATCGCTTAACGCTCAAGGGATTCGTTAATTATTATCCAATGAGATTACTGCAAAGCCCATTTCCGGTTTCCTATCTACCGCCCTCTATGCCCAGCATGTGAATTCGTGTGTTAACGGGCACACACAAGTTGAGAAGACACGCAACCAACCGCACCGCTTATATCTCGCATCATCGCTCCCGCCCTTGTGTAATTTGGATATTGAATTATACAAGCATATAGTAAAAAGTATTGCAATAACGCTATATTTCGTGATTATCTGTGAAGCTGATAAGTGTGAAGACAGCCGGCAGCCATCGAGACACGAGGCAGATCAGCGGAAGTCCAGGTGGGTGCACATGCATTCCTTCACGTCCTTCCTATATCCCGAATTCAGGGGATTTGCAGTATCACGAATAAATTAAATTCCATTCAGCGCTCGCACCGCGCTAATATACAGTCCACTATTCTATTTAAATTAATAGCCGCACCGCGTAACATTATTTAATACATTTGAACCAGCAGTTTGGTGGTTGAAGGCCAAACGCCAATATCCACCAATATTATTCTGTTAGAAGTGTAATATTTTTATAAGTATATAGTATTGTATTTTTATATAAATATAATATATTTTATTTAATAGGCTTTTAGTACTAAAATTGAATATTTGTTTACTAATGATAAATAAAATATAATAAATAAACACTCACGCCTATCACCCAGAGGGGTAGGCAGAGACTACGGACTTCCATTTGGCACGATCCTGACATACCTCTTTCGCCTCCTTTACATCCATATATCTACGCATACATGCTCGTCGCTTAAGGCTACTTCTAACCTGGCTCATTTTCAAAGTATCTCCAATTTGGTAGATAAACTTTTTCCTAGGGCGTCTCTTCCCGACTCGGCCGTTCACATCTGCCATATAAATTTGCTTTGTCACTCTTTCCTCATTCATTCTTTCCACATGACCAAACCACCGAAGCATTCCTTTCTTAATCCTGGTCACAACATCATCTTGCATACCACATTTATCTCTTATCACGCAATTTCTCACCCTGTCATTCAGATTCAACCCTAGCATATTCCTTAAAGACCACACTCACCACACTCAGCTTTCACTACCATACATTAAAGTAGGGACTAACACAGCATTATGAATTACCATGCGTGCCTGTTTTGACACATTCTGGTTCTTCATAATAGAGTGTAGTGCCCCATTCACTCTATTCCCTGCATTTACTCGTCATTCTATATTACTCGTCATTCTATATCCCTATCATATCTACCATCCCTGCTAAATACACATCCCAAATACACAAACTCATCCACTTGCTCAATTAACTCTCCTTCTATTCTTATTTCACATACCGTTCCGCTTTCTTCTCTTTCAAAAACCATTACTTTCGTCTTACATGCGTTCACTTTCATTCCCCTTTCTTTTAATTCCCAGTTAATTAATGTAACCATCATTTGAAACTCAGCCGTCGATGACGCAAATATGACTTGATCATCGGCATACAAAAGGCATTTGACGGTTAACTCACCCATTCTTAACCCACATTCTTCATCTTTCAAAGTTTGCAAACACCGGTCCACAAATGGGTTGAACAGCCAAGGGGAAGCTACACAGCCCTATCTGACACCTTTTTGGATGCCAAACCAGTCCGAGTAGACCCCATTGATCCTGACACAAGCACTAGAGTCCCTATAAAGAAACCTTAATGCCTGTATCAAACCATCGCTCAACCCATATAAGTTCAGTGTTTGCCATAACACATTCCTGTCCACTCTGTCATAAGCCTTTTCCAAGTCCATGAATGCACAAAAAACTTTCTGGTTTTTGGCCAAAAACTTCTCCGCAATCATGCGCATGGAAAAGACTTGATCTGTACACCCCATTCCCTTTCTAAAACCCGCTTGCACATCCCAAATTTTTCCATCAGTTTCTTTCATAACTCTTTCAAATCACACCTTAGCATACAGTTTACCCACAATACTAAGCAAGCTGATACCGCGGTAGTTTTTGCAGTCCTGCTGTGACCCTTCTCCTTTATATATTGGTACTATAACTGCTTTACACCAGTCATCCGGTACCCGTTTTAATTCCCAACATAAATTAAACAAGGTGTTCAGCAGGCCTGCCACCACTCCCTCTCCAGCTCTGAGAATCTCGAGTGATACTCTATCATATCCAGCTGCCTTACCTGCTTTCATGCTTTTCATTGCTTTCATTATTTCATCTACACTTATCTCCATACCCTTTTCCACTTCTTTCGGAATTTCTAGTTCATTTAATTCAGACGACTCTCCACTCATAAATACGCTTTCAAAGTATTCCTTCCATCTGTTTAAATTCGAAACTTCATCATTCAGAATACATCCATTCTCGTCTCTTATAGCATTTATTATGGGCTGTTTTGTATTTCCCCTGGCAGTTCCTACGAGTTTTCAGAACATTTTTATGTTAGCCTGGAAATTATCAGATATCCTTTTATCATTCTTATCCGTTCTTTTTTTCTTTTTCCTTCCAACAACTTCTTTTACTCTCTTATTTAGACGTCTAAATTCTGTCTTTTTTCTTTCAATCTCATCATTCATACCAGAATAATTACCAGCTTTAGTTGCTAGTAAATCTAACCATGCTTTCTTCTTTGATTCAACTTCCACCCGTACCTCATCATCCCACCATAACGTATTACTTTTCCTTTCATTTGTTCTCTTACTTACACCACATACTTCGGTGGCGGTATCCACCAAACCTTTCTTAATATTATCCCACACAGTATTCAAGTCTTAATCATTCATACACAACTCATTCAAACATCTAATATTTTCTCTCAGTCTACATTTATACTTCTCTATCAAATCTTCATCTTGTAACTTCTCTATTCTTATACGCTGTAACGCAGTGGTAGACACAGATGTCCGATGCCGCCAACGCTTGAAAAGACCATTAATTCGACATAAGACCAAGTAATGTCCCGTCCCTACGTTGGACCCCCGGTAAACCCTTGTATCTAAATTCAAATTCATTCAAATTCATTTATTTATTTGTGAATACAGTAAGTTAGGTGTTATAAAAATTTACAGTAGGTACCGTGTATTCTACCACAGTGTGGTGTACAAATATATTTCTTCACGTAATAGCCAATAACAGCAAAATGGAATACTTTTAAAATTGATTGCAAATTATAAAAATACAATAATCATATTTGTAGGTGGTATTAAATATTCCCAGAAATGTTATATATTATAAGTGAAAAGCGTCTTGCAATGATACCCATGACAAATAACACATTTCGTAATGGCGCCTTTACGTCTATATTGAAAAAAAAGAAAAAGGTGAAGTAAATAAAAATGTCATCTTTTCAAATTATTATTACTATTATTAAATATACGAGTCAACAATAGATACTGCATCTAACAAGCTAATGTCACGTAAGTAAACTATATATATATATATAATATAATAAATATAATAAACCTCCGGTGGAGGTTCGGTTGCCACCTACGACGACTCGACCTGGCAACATATAACGCACGCACCCTGAGGACTGACGAGAAGATACTGGAGCTGGAAGAAGAGGTAGACAAGTTGCGCTGGCATATTATTGGATTATCCGAGGTCCGAAGAGAGGGGGAGGACACGGCAATCCTCGAGTCCGGCAACTTGTTCTATCACCGGGAGGGCGACCATCTGTCCCAAGGAGGTGTCGGATTTATCGTCCACAAGTCTCTCGTCAACAACGTTGTAAAGATTGGGAGTGTGTCGACGAGGGTCGCGTACCTGATACTCAGAATCACCAAACGGTATTCGCTGAAGGTCATTCAGGTTTACGCACCAACCTCGGCACACCCCGATGAGGAGGTGGAGGAAATGTATGAGGATATTTCCAGAGCCATACATTCCTCCAAAACCCACTACACGGTGTTGATGGGAGACTTCAACGCAAAACTAGACACAAGAGAAAGCGGTGAGCTGAAGGTAGGGAAATTTGGAGTAGGGCAACGGAACCGAAGGGGCCAGCAGCTGGCCGACTTTATGGAGAAAGAGGGACTCTTTATGATGAACTCTTTCTTCCAGAAGCGGCCCCACAGGAAGTGGACCTGGTCGAGCCCCGACGGTTCGACAAAAAATGAGATTGACTTCATTATGACGACCAGACGCCAACTGTTCAGTGATGTCTCAGTGATCGCAAGGGTGAAAACTGGCAGCGATCACCGAATGGTTAGAGGCACACTGAACCTAAACGTTAAGTTGGAGAGGTCTCGTCTAATGAAGTCAACGCTCCGTCCCCCTCGTGCTCTAATCCAGAATCCCGAAACCTTTCAGCTCGAGTTACGTAACCGCTTCCAGTGCCTAGAAGATTGCAATGCAGTGGACGATATGAACGACAAGCTCGTGGAAACTGTCCATGCGGTCGGAGCTAAGTTCTGCAAGACCCGCCGCAGAAGAACACAAAAACTCTCCGATCACACTCTTAATCTCATGGCTGTTAGACGGGAGATGAGGCTGCAATCGTCAACAGATTTGACAGCATACAGGCAACTGAACAGACAGATCTCCAAATGCATGCGGCGAGACTTACGCAACTTTAATACTTCTCGTATTAAAGAAGCGATCGAGCGGAACCAGGGCTCCAAAGTCTTTGCCAGAGATCTGTCTGCCAGAAAGAGCCAACTGTCAAAGCTGAAGACTGAGTGTGGCAACATCGTTTCCGGGACACCTGAGATTTTGAGTGAGATTGAGAGGTTCTATGGGCAGCTGTACACATCATCGTTGGAGCCACACGCAAGTGTGAGTAACGATCCAAGAGCAAGTCTTATCCGACACTATTCCGATGATATCCCGGACGTCAGTCTAAGCGAGATTAGAATGGCTCTCCAGCACCTTAAAAACGGCAGGGCCCCAGGCGAGGATGGAATTACAGCGGAGCTTCTGAAAGCGGGTGGAACACCGGTACTTGTAGTCCTTCAGAAGCTCTTCAATTCCGTCCTCCATGGTGGCACTACTCCAGAGGCGTGGAGCAGAAGTGCGGTGGTCTTGTTCTTTAAGAAAGGCGACAACGCTCTCTTAAAGAACTACAGACCGATTTCCCTTCTGAGCCGCGTCTACGTGCTGTTTTCGAGAGTCATTACGAATCGTCTCGCACGCAGACTTGACGACTTCCAGCCTCCCGAACAAGCCGGTTTCCGAAAAGGCTTCAGTACCATAGACCACATACATACCCTGCGGCAGATTGTACAGAAGACTGAAGAGTACAATCTGCCACTTTGCCTGGCGTATGTGGACTATGAGAAAGCCTTTGATTCCGTCGAAATTTGGGCGGTGCTACAGTCCCTTCAGCGGTGCCAAGTTGACTGTCGGTATATCGAAGTGCTGAAGCGTTTGTACAGTAGGGCTACGATGGCTATCCGAGTACAGAACCAGAGCTCGAAACCTATCCAACTGCAGAGAGGTGTAAGACAGGGTGACGTTATATCCCCGAAACTCTTCACCGCTGCATTGGAAGACGTTTTCAAGCTACTGGACTGGAAAGGATACGGTATTGACATCAATGGCGAGTACATCACTCACCTTCGATTTGCCGACGATATAGTCCTTATGGCAGAATCGCTGGAGGACTTAAGCACTATGCTCAATGACCTCAATAGTGCCTCCCAACGGATAGGTCTTAAGATGAACATGGACAAAACAAAGATCATGTTCAATGTCCATGTCACACCTATGCCGGTAGTTGTTGGGAGCACTATGCTCGAAGTTGTTGACGAGTACGTTTACCTGGGACAAATAGTCCGACTAGGTAAGTCCAACTTCGACCGAGAGGTCAATCGACGGATTCAACTCGGCTGGGCAGCGTTCGGGAAATTACGACATATCTTTTCGTCAGGTATACCTCAATCTCTAAAAACTAGATTGTACAACCAGTGCGTGTTGCCAGTGATGACTTATGGATCTGAGACGCGGTCCTTCACTGCTGGCCGTATGAGGACGCTTAAGGTCGCTCAGCGAGCTATGGAGAGGGCTATGCTCGGAGTTTCTCTGCGTGATAGACTCAGAAATGAGGATATCCGCAGTAAAACCAGAATGACCGACATAGCCCAACGGATTAGTAAGCTGAAGTGGCAATGGGCCGGCCATATAGCTCGAAGAACCGATAACCGATGGGGAAGAAAGGTTCTCGAGTGGCAGCCTCGTACCGGTAGGCGTAGTGTAGGGCGACCCCCCACTAGATGGAGTGACGACCTGGTAAGACATGCAGGAAGTCGATGGATGCAGGTGGCTCAGGACCGTGCTTTGTGGCATTACTTGGGGGAGGCCTATGTTCAGCAGTGGACTTGTGAAAGGCTGTAATGATGATGATGATGATATAATATATATATATATATATATATATATATATATATATATATATATATATATATATATATATATATAAAAAAGAAATCAAAAATGTCGATGTCATCGGCTCAGACAAAATAAATATTTTGTCTGAGGTCATCGGGTTATCATAATATCATGTCAAATGTATAATATATGGTATGTCAAATCAAATATAAATATTATAATATTATGTATACCAAAACAATCATTTAATTTCTATGTCATTAAGGTATTCATTAATAGAATAGTAAGATTTAGTAATTAATAATGTTTTTAATGATTTTTTGAAGCTTTGTATATTATTTATTTTCTTTATGTCATTAGGTATTTTATTATATATAGGTATGGATAGGCAAAATATACTTTTTCGCATTTTTGCTGACTTTGATTGTCGAACTTTTAATCTCAGAGGATACCTTCTATTATTTAAATTTTCAAACAATGGCAGGTTTCTATGGACAAACACAGCCGTCTCATAGATAAAAAGACAGGGAAAAGTTAGAATTTGCAGCTCTTTAAAATGTGGTTTACAGCTGTCTGTCCAGTGTAGATTTTTGATTGCTCGAATACACCTTTTTTGAGCTTTGAATACCTTTTCCCGATCCACTGAGTTTCCCCAAAACATTACACCATACCTAAGTGTTGACTCAACGTATCCAAAATATGCTATACGAAGTGTTTGCGTATTTGCTCTTTTATTTAACTTATACAAGGCATATGAAAATTTATATAATTTACTGCAAACACTATCGACCTGTGCCTTCCATTTCAGTTGGTTATCTATGATAATTCCTAAAAATTTAGTTTCTATCGTTTCATAGATTGGTGAACCTTTATAATTAATATTAAATCTTGATAAACTATCTTTTTGCCAATTAAATTTCATAATTTTAGTTTTCTCTAAATTTATATTTAAGTTATTTTTTACGAGCCAATCAATTATAAGACCAATGAAATTGTTAATCTCAATTTCATAGCTTTGGGTATTATTGCCTTCATAAACGACCGTACAATCATCCGCAAAAAGGACCATTGATTGTTTTATCACCGATGGAAGGTCATTAATGTACAAAAGAAACAGGAGTGGACCCAAAACGCTTCCTTGTGGAACGCCGTAGTTCACAGCTCGGGGTGTCGATCGATAAACCTTTTCTGTCAACTTTATAGGACATATTCTCCTTATTTCAGTAATCTGCGTCCTGTGTGTAAGATATGACTCAAAAAAATCTAAAACTGTCCCTCGCAATCCATATTGATGTAATTTTCTTATTAATATTTTGTGATCCACTAAGTCAAAAGCCTTAGTCATGTCCATATATAGCGCGGCCACAGGTATTTTTTTGTCTATACATGTTATAATTTTGTTGAGCAGGTCATAAATTGCCGCGTTTACAGATTTATTTTTACGAAATCCTTTTTGCTCATTTACGATTATCTTATTATCTTCGAGATATTTATTTAAACGTTTATATAAAACTTTTTCAAAAACTTTCGCAAATACAGTAATCAAAGCAACAGGGCGATAACATCCAACATCACATCTGTCGGTTTTTTTAAATAATGGATTTACTATTGACAGCTTTAGAGACTTAGGGTATTTGCCTTGCTCTATACATAAGTTTATTAAATGACATAAAATACCCCCAATCAAAAATGCTGTCTCTTTGACTACTTTAGTAGTTATTCCGTCATACCCTGTGCTTTGGGTATTTTTAAGTGACTTTATAGTTTCATATATTTCAACAGGAGTGACAGGGGCCATAAACATTGACGAAGACTTATTAAATTGTATACAATAGTTACCTGCGTTCTCTTCATTAACCTGTTTCTTATGCTCCATTTGTATAAAGTGATCGTTAAAAGTTTGAGCTATTTCTTTCGGGTTTGTTATTATTCGATTATTATATATAATTTTGTCGATTTGTTTTATAGGAGCATTTGTTTGGTTATTCTTAATAACCTTCCACGTAGCTAAACATTTATTTTTTGCATTTGCTATGTAATAGTTATTCTGCGATCGTTTTGTGAGTTCAATAATTTTCTTTAATTTTTTAGTGTACCTTTTAAATTTATCTTTTGAGTCTTTATTAGGATTAAGGCGAAATTCCCATAACTGATTCCTTTTGTTTCGGCTACACAACTTAATTCCTTTTGTAATCCACTTCGGTTTTGTTTTTAAAGACATTCTTATCTTTATTTTCGGAAAGCATAAATCATAACATAATTTATAAATGTCAAAGAAATAATCAAAGGCGTCATTAGGATTATCTAAAGAAAATAGTTCAGTGAATGTGAAAGAGTTTAGGCAATCTACAAACTTTTTTAAATTTTTTTTGCAAAAATCTCTTTTAAAAACATACCAATATGTCATTGCATGATGCTTCATTACTGGAATTTTCAGCAGTTGGGCTATGTGATCTGAGAGTGCAAAATCTCGTATTTCTGTATTTAGTTTTGTGAAATTATGGAATGCATTATCTATGCAGGTACCACTACATAACCTTGTTGGTTCATTAAATTCAATTTTTAAATTGTAACTACTCAAAATTTGTGTTATGCTATTTGTCAAGATATTTGGCTTTAATATGTCAACATTGAAATCACCAACAATGACAAGTTTTTTTGATTTAAAACAGTACTTGTGTAATATATTTTGCAATATATTTAAAAATGTATCAATATCCTTCGCAGAATTTTTAGGCACTCGGTACATGCATATTATAATTATTCCAAATTCAACAAGCTCAATTGCACAACATTCAACTTCGTTACTAATGGATAGGGCTTGAACTTCGTAAATTGTGTTATACTTAATATTATAGTCTACTAAAATACAAGCTCCACCTTGTCTATTTTTTCGCAAATAACTTGTAGCTAATTTGAAATTTGGTATACATAGATGTTTAATGTCATCTTCAACCATATTATGCTCGGTTATACAAATAATCCCAATTATTTTATTTTCATCTTTTAATTCCGATAAACACACAGCAAGTAAGTCGGATTTGTTAATAATTCCGTTTATGTTTTGATGCAAGAGATACAGATTATTTTGGACCACGAAAAAACTCTGAAGAATCATCGGTTTCATTACTCGCTGATCCTTCCATCGCTACATTAAAAAACTCTGTTTGACATGATTTATCACATTTTGAATACAATTTTGAGTTCCCTGTTACACAAGCAGCGTTCTTTATATAATTTAAATAATTTTGTCTGTAACTAATACTTAAAATTTCTTTCAGTAATGACCTCGATAAGTTCAAAGCAAACAGCTTTCTTCGCGGGACAGATTTGCAATAATCCATATCCAAAAACATCGCTCGCTTAAAATTGCTACATAAGAACTTTAGTTCGTAATTTAGCTTAAATAAGTTTAGGTAATTGTTATGTGGAACCTCCGATATTATTACATTTGTATTTTGGCATGAGGTGACCCAACTCATCAAGTTACATTTTAATTTAAAAGGATTACGATCATTAGATCCTGTAAGTACAACCACACAATCATTTAAAGTTAATGAAGATATTTCATGTTTCCAAACATTTAACACTTCACTTGACTCGGCACCAGGTTTAATAAAGCAGTAAACTTGATATTCCGGACCCAGAAGTTTTTCCAATGAGTGTCTGACATTTTTCCCATACTGATCAGCAATAATTATGATTTTCTTTTTTGCAGATATACGATCCACCAATATTGACCGTTTATTAGTAATATTAGTAGATATGTTATCCTTGTCAATAACTTTATTTACAACATCTTGCTGCTGAACATTTAACGCTATTTCAGTTTTGTTGCTAAAACTATTATTTCTTTTAGTGATCCGCATATTACTGTTTTCTTTTTTGTGCATGTTACTGTCCGAGTATGTATAAATGTCTGTTGTAGTTTCCGTTTTTCCGTCTTTAGTTAATATATCACCAGTAACTGTCAGTATACTACTATCAGCCGTAGAATCTTGATTTGTAGATTTTATATTATTAAGCAATGGTGACAGGATATCTTGTAGTGGTTTAAGTTTATTTTGTTTAGTTCCCTTTCTTCTCGGTGTTGAGTTTGTAGATCGTGCTTCGTTATTTTGAGTTGAATTTAATTGTTTTAGTGATTTAATTACCATTTGACAATTTTCCAACTCACGTTTAAGTTTAAAATTTTCTGTTATTAGATTTTCAATTTCTTTATGCGCTGACTGTAGTTTTAAGGCTAAATTATTATTATTTACTTTTAACTCAACTACTATAGGATTCTCAATTGTTGATAAATTCGGTAAACTGTCCATAGTATTCTCAAATAACATTGTCGACGATGATGTCATATCGATCTGTGCAAATCGAATAGTGCAAAAAGAAATTACACAATACTTCAAAAAAACAATATCACAAAGACGAATAATGTTACTAATAATAACACAAATATAAGTAAAGTTCAACTAACTATTCCATATATTTTCAACAAAATAAAACTTAAACAAGCTAATGCTACTCTAGGTTCTAACAAAACTATTGAAAGTGACAAAAAGTCAGACTTTTTTCGTAAATAAAGATGAAAACTGTTTTAATATAATTCACTTAAATGTTCAAAGTATTAAATCAAAAACAGAACAATTGGAATTGCTAATGCTGGAGAAAAACATCGATGTATGTTGTTTCTGTGAAACTTTTTTAAAGAATCACGAAGTTGACATATTTAAAATTGACGGATATAAAAAAGCAGCTCATTTCTGTAGGAAACGTAAAAAGGGAGGCGGTGTTGCCATTTTTGTAAAAAATTCTATTGATTATCACGAACTTCAATGGATATCAGAAATGGCTATAGAAAATCATTTTGAATGTTGTGGTGTGTTAATAAGTGGATTAAACTATTTAATAATATCCGTGTATAGAACACCAATTAGTGACTTCGATGTTTTTTTGATTAATATGGAGTATTTATTAACAAAAATAACAATACGAACACGAAATTGTTATAAAAATATATTTGTATTAGGTGATTTTAATGTAAATATATTAGAAAATCATAAACAAAGTAAATCGCTACTGAACATGTTTCAGGCTTATAAATTACATCCTACTATTTTGATACCTACCAGAATTACTTCACACTCACAAACATGTATTGATAATATTATGACTAATATGAAACAATATAATGTTAGTGTATTAGATGTTGGGGTATCTGATCATACTTGTCAATTGATATCGATTCCCTCAAACAAAAGCTTTAAGAATAAGTTTTGGTATATGTTTATAAGAAACCCAGACATGTATATAGAGATTTTCTTAAAATACCTATCACAGATTAATTTCACAGATGTTTATTCACAATGTGATCCCAATGACGCGTATACAATATTTTTAGATCAGTTTAGTCTGATTTACGGTCTTTGTGTGCCAAATAAAAAAATTAAAATAACATATAAAAAGAGATTAAAGTGGAAAACAAAAGGTATTACGATATCCAGTAGGAACAAAAGACAATTATATTTAAAGAAACGGTATACAAACTGCCTTGCTGCGAAAAATAGATACAAAACTTATTGTAAAATTATGAAAGCAGTTACTAAGCAATCAAAAAGAAATGCAAACATTAACTATATAAACCAAAGTAGTAATAAAAGCAAAGCTACGTGGCAAGTTATTAAACAAAATACTACAAAAATAAATAATATTAAAGAGACAATAGAAACTATTCAAAAAGATGACATTATAATTAATGAACCTCATGACATAGCTAAATTAATGAATGACTATTATAACAAATTAAATAATCCTATCCAATCTATTGGCGACATAACATTCAAACCAGTGACAAATCCAAATTTAAATAGCATTTTTATGACTCCTGTAAATATTTCCGAAACAATTAACATTATGAATAATTTAAAGAACAAAAAAAGTATAGGCTATGATAATATACCGATGAAAGCAATAAAATCAAGTACACATTTAATAGCGGAACCTCTAACGTATATTATAAACTTGACCTTAGAAACAGGAATTTTTCCAAATGAGTTGAAAAAAACACTAATAAAGCCTTTATACAAAAAAGGTGCCAAAAATGACATGAACAATTATAGACCTATTGCTCTATTATCAAATTTTTCAAAAATATTCGAAAAAGTCATATCAAATAGGTTAATATCTTTTTTAGACAAATATAAGATTTTAAATGTAAATCAATTTGGGTTTCAAAAAGGGAAGAACACGACATTGGCTATATTCAAAGTTTTGAAAGATATTTGGAAAGATGTAGATCAAAAAAGGACTTGTGTTGGTCTCTTTTTGGATCTGTCAAAAGCGTTTGAATGTGTTGTTCATAATATATTGATAAAACAGCTTGAACATATAGGCATACGTGGAATAGCCCTAAAATTAATGGAATCTTATTTAACTGACAGAACACAGGCAACAATATTAGATACATTTGACAAAAAAACAAAATCACTAACTCAAGTGCATTCTGATTTCAAAAAATTAAGCCTAGGTGTACCGCAAGGTAGCATACTAGGCCCACTGATGTTTTTAATTTACATAAACGAGCTTCCATTAATGATCAATCATCTATGTGTAATGTATGCTGATGATGCTACAATATTCTTATCAAGAGATAAACTAGACGATGCATATTTTGTGAATGAAATTTATAATACACTAAACACAGTAGTGAACTGGCTAACTTCAATTAATTTAAAAGTAAATTTGGGAAAAACAAAACTAATAGAATTTAGGAATTATAGAAAAGCTCCAATTGAATTAAATATTATAATCGACGGTGAAAAAATTGAGAAAGTGCATGATATGAGATTTCTGGGTATCAACATTGATAGTAATTTGAACTGGAAATCACATGTTGAGAAAGTAAACAGTAGGATTTCAAGCAGTTGTTACGCCATATCAATATTGAAAAATGTAACATCTAGAGATGTAGCAAAAAATTATTACTATGGTCATGTCTATCCACTTCTAACATATGGAATTATATTCTGGGGCAATTCTGTTGACATTCAGTCGACATTTGTTTTGCAAAAAAAGTGCTTAAGAATTATGTATAATATTAATCAATATGACTCTTTAAGAAATGTATTTATAGATTGCAAATTTCTGACGTTGACTTGTATATATATACTTGAAATTTCTGTGTTTGTCAAAGATAACCAACAACATTTTAATGTTAAAAAAGAATCAAAAAAGAACTTACGAACTCAACACGCTTTTGATGTGTGCATTGTTAAATCATCTAGTTACATTTATAGTAAAAGTACTTTAATAAGCGGAATCAGAATCTTTAACCATTTACCTATATACATTAAATCGTTAGAGAGCCCAAGATTTAAAAAAAAGTTAAAAGAATGGTTATTATCAAAATTTTTTTATAATTTGGATGAATTTTTTGGAAGTAATTATTGATTTATTGTAGTGCTTTATTTTATTTTTTATTATATTGTATATTGTATGTCCGAAATGGACAAACTGTTGTAACTATACTCTGTATTTGTAAGACCTCATGTACACAGTTATGACAATAAATGATTATCTTATCTTATCTTATCTTATCTTATCTTATCTCTAGTTTCGTTAAGTCATTCTCCGAGTTACACTTAGTAGGTCTTCTTATAGTCACATTTTCTTGTTGTAATGAATTTCCGGTATTCATTTTTCGAAATAGTTATATCTAATCCTTAATATTATATATCTTAAATAATCACAAAATAAATCATAGTGTGTTGAGGGCCTTATCATATAGTTTTTTTTTTTGTCATGCGTCGTATAATAATTATCTATGACATTTGTAGTGCGATTTTAAAAGTTATTTAAAAGTTCAGACAGTTTATAAAGTCGTTTTGTCGTGTCTTAAGTTGTTCTGTTATAATCCACACAAATATTATTTTTTGTTCTAATAGTAGGTATAGTCAGATTCAGATTTATATTATAAATTGTAAATGTTTTAACTTTGTTGTAAAACCAAAATTTATTTAATCTAAGAAAAAACGTAATTTTCACAATCGGATTAGATTCGATCTCACGACATACGGCGTTCGTGCAAGCGCATTAGACCATTAGACCAATTTATTGTCACTCATCACGATTCAAAAATGTCATTACTATATTTTAAATTTATGATTAGCGCTCAGCTGATTGGTTAACGCAGTGTTATCGATCATGGAAAGTTTTAGATATTCAAACGTTAACTGATTTTTAACAATTTTTCTTTTCACTTATTTTCTATAAACGATCAACACAACACATCTAGGGTAACTTGGTTTATACACTGTTATTGAATAAGTTTATGAGTGTTTTATATTTACACTGACTTTTTTATGCCGATTAAAAAGTTATGATTTAGATAAATACACTTTTAGAAAACACTATCACTTGATAATCAGAATAGAGAGACTTGATATTTAACTTCTCTCGATTGAAATAACTATGAAACAAATTTTAAGGATTTAAATCCTGCGGAGCACACAGAGAATGTCTACCGTCCAATAATAATCTACGACTGTGCTCCTCATTCCTTCATCCACAATTACGAAATCTATCATGCTTCTATCATCAACTCTTTCCCATGTATACATGTGAATCTTCTTATGACGAAAAAAAGTATTCGTCACAAAAAGATTCTTTTCCGCACATACGGTGAGGAGGTCTTCACCATTCTCATTTATACTTTCATCACCAAACGTTCCCAATATCCTTTCATAACCAGACCTCTTCACCCCAACCCATCCATTAAAGTCTCCTAACATAATAATATTTTCATTTTCCTTACATTTTGTCAACACCATCCTTACCATGTCCCAAAACTGCTCTCGGATGAAGTGGGCTTAGACATGTCTGGGGCGTACACCCCTAGCAGGAACAGCTTCTTTAAGCCCACTTTCATTGGTAACCATAGCAGTCTCGGGCTTACACATTCATACTCTTTCACACATTGACCCATTCTTTCTGAAAGGATGAAACCGACTCCCTGGCATGCCCGTTCGGTCTCGCCTACACTAGACCAATACGCGGTATACGTGCCATGTGCAGTGGCATCCTTTCCCTTTCGTTTCGTCTCATTCACACATAACACATCTATTCCTCTGTCATTCATCATTTCGCATACTTCATCCATCTTATCGTTCATTCCTCCACATACATTCAGCGTAGCCAGACGGGTTTCCGCAATCCACTTTTCGCCCCTCCGGGAGACAGAACGTAACGGGTGGCGAATCTCGTCGCCGGTTTTCTCCCGGAGATTCTTCGCATCCCTGCCCCATTTAAGGGGCGCTGGGAACTCGGGGCCATTTATTTTATTTTCTGAGTCATGGTGCGAACAAAGGGTGGTGGTAGATTTTACGCCGCTACCATACGGCGAGGAGCCGAGTCTATTTTTACGGCTTTGTCGCTCGTTTAGCACCACCCGGGGGTCACGTGTAGGGTGGGCCTAAGGTTAGGTGGTCGAAGCCTACGGACGCGAGCGACTCATCCCCCTTTACTAATGATTTATTTAAATTATTTATATACGTAATATCTTGTGATTTAATATAATTGGAGACGCCAGTAACTTAAGGTATCTTCGATAAAGATTTAGTGGACTGTAATTTTGGTGCATACGGCAAAGGGGACAATAAATAGGTGGGATAGCACGCACTGACCTGATGAGGGCTGCCGTGCCTTCCTCCTGGAGTGTCTGCTATACAGCGAGCTCGCCACGTGGTTCGGCGCACACGCACTCTCGGAACAGTCTCGTGAAGTCCCACACTCTCCACCTTTGCCCTTACGGGGGCGTCTCACACTTTTATGAGTTACAAAGACACAATGTCTGATGCAGTGAATATTAAACATAAACAGGAGAACTCAATGTTCGTCCTGCGCGGTTTGCGGTTAATGTACATAAGACGCGACGGGTGGCCGTGCGTTGCGGATGGCGTAATATCACTTAGTATAATGACGCGCGCCGAGATCCTCTTTTTCACCTCGGCGGCAGCGCGTGCGGTAGGAAAGGGAAGGAAGGAAGGAAACAAAAAATATGCACTAGTCATGTTGATAAAGTAGATATAACTTAGGACGAACTCAATGCGATATGTAATGTAATGTTGATAAAGTAGATTGTTAACTGGCGTTACCATTTCCTCCCGCCCTTAAAGGGTCACCTTTAAAAGACAACCGTAATATAAAAAGTAAAAGGAAAACAAATAAATAAGCGGTATATAAAGTGAGAGGATGCGCTCAATGCGCATGTCTCATCTACTAACCTTACTTGGTAAGCGAGAAAATGTATACATAAATATAATATTGCGGTTTAATACTTTTTTAATATATATAAATATAAACTTAATTCCTAATTTAGATAAATAATTATAATCAAAATAATCGTGATTTATTGTCTTGGGAGAGGGCAAATACGAGCAACAGGACGGAGATATGTTCCCTTAGTAGTTCTCACGGTCACCACTCGAACTACGCCATCCTTCGAAGGATGAACAGACTCGACAATCGCTAATGGCCAAGCAAGGGGCGGTTCATTATCATTTATCACAATTACAACCATGCCTGGTACGATAGCCGTAGACGGGGTGTTCCACTTCTGACGAACTTGTAATCCGTGAAGGTATTCCGTCCTCCACCGGTCCCAAAACGACTGAACTAATTTATCCAGTAAAGAATGCCTGTGTAACAGACTGGTAGAGTCAGATTTGACTTTGGGTGCGGGTAATGACAATAAAGGTGCGGTATTCAAAAAATGACTCGGAGTAAGAGCTGAAGGCTCTGCAGGATCAGAACTCAATACTGTCAAGGCCCGCGAGTTTAGCAAGCACTCAATTTGCGCAAGAACAGTATTAAGCTCTTCGTATGAAAGTAACTGATGTCCGATAACTCGGGAACAGATGCGTTTTTACGACTTTGATCATACTCTCCCAGGCGCCTCCAAAATGAGGAGAGTTGGGACAGATGAACTTCCATGTTATACGATTCTCAGCACACTCTTGCTCAAGCTTTGGGCGGTATTCAACGTTTAGAAATTTATAGAGATCGCGAAGATACGAAGCGGCACCTTTAAAATTCGTTCCATTATCCGAATATAAAGACTGAATCGGCCCTCGTCTAGAGAGGAAACGTTTAAGCGCAGCGAGGAAACTAGAACTACTAAGATCTGTAGCGATTTCTATATGTACAGCTCGCGTCGTGAGGCATGTGAAAACACATAAGTACGCCTTCTCGCTGCGTACACCACGACGACGTACAGGAGTGTATGCGATAGGACCGGCATAATCGCAGCCCGTGTGTGTAAATACCTTAATAGCTTGTCTTACACGACTATGGGGAAGATCAGCCATCAAAGGGTAAGTTGGACGGGGTCTAAGCCGGAAACATATATTACACTTGTAGACTCTGCTTCTCACAGTGCGGCGTGCGGAAAGTATCCAAAATTTTTGACGGAGCAATGACAATAACAATTCAGGCCCAGCGTGTAAATTTTTAATATGATAATAGTCAATGATCATGTTCACTACATGATCACTGCGCGGGAGTATAATTGGATGTTTTTGTGTGTAATCTAATGCGGAGTTCGAAAGACGACCAACAATGCGGATTAAACCATTCTCAATAAAAGGCCTTAAACGATTGAAAGCGGGCGAGCAAGGTTTGTTACCTTCAATATTTAAATATTCCACTGCAAAATGCTGTTTGTGCAGGGCGCGGAGGATTATAACCTCAGAGAAACTGAGATCATCAGCAGTCACTACAGTAGTGTTGCAGCGGGGCAATAATTTAGCAAACTTACACACGTACGCAATTATACGTAGAAGTTTACTCCAAGAAGAGATGCGGAGTGCGAGCTCATAAATCGCAGAATTACAGACGGATGTGCACACAGTGTGCGACAAAATCTTCTTCTCAGGCATATTTGCAATAACCTCATTGTTTTAAGTACGAAGAGGCCATTGAGATGGATCTAACGAAGTCCACTGAGGCCCATGGAGCCACAGGGGGTTTGAAACTAATTTATTTGGCGTAACGCCACGTGAAAGTATGTCAGCGGGATTCTCACTACCTGCGACATGATAAAAGTTATCAGCGCGAATATTGTCGGTAATCTGAACAACGCGGTTTGCAACAAAGGTCTGCCACTTGTGTGGCGAACTCTTTATCCAGTACAGAGCTACTTTTGAATCTACAAAGGCATAGACTGATATTGCAAGGTCAAGAGAATAATTATCGAGTACTCTGCGAAGCAATTTTGAGAGTAAAACCGCTCCACAAAGCTCAAGGCGTGCAATAGATAGTGGTTTCGTCGGTGCGAATTTAGTCTTTGCACAAATCAACTGGACGGTGTTACCATTGACGCTCTTTACATGTATGTAGACTACGGCACCGTATGCGCGCTCGCTGGCGTCGGAAAACCCCAGGAGTGACGCAGTACAGTTTTTGGATACACCAACATGTCGCGGGATACGTAAATCTTTAAGAGCTGGTAATTCAGCACAGAATTGCCTCCACATCTTAATAATTGGCGGTGGTGGTATGTCGTCCCAATCTAAATTAAGTTGCCAAAGCTGCTTTATTAACAATTTGGCGTACGCGACTGTGGGAGCAACGAAACCCATTATGTCCCACAGGCGAGCGACAGTAGATAAGATGGCGCGCTTAGTGCACGTCACATCAGCGGGAACAGATATCTTAAAATAAAAGGCGTCACTATCGGTAGATCAATGCAAGCCTAGTATTTTATGTGGCATTGATTCATCGAACTCTACTTCTCCTGTAATTTTATGGGAAGTAGGGAGGTCATCTAAAACAGATCGACGGTTGCTATGCCATTTTATCAGGTCCCATTGGGCACCCTTGAATAAGTCTATCAGCTGCCGAGAGGTCTCACTGGCCTCGGATTCACTGGGCATAGAGAACGCGATGTCGTCCATATATAGCGAAGTAAATGCGATACGACTCGCAAGCGGATACTTTGCGCCGTCGTCATCAATGAGCTGTCTTACCGTGCGCAATGCATGGTATGGACTCGAAGTTAAACCGAAGCACACGCGATTGAAGTGGTATAACACAAGTGGGTCTTGTGGACGGAAGCGGTATAGGAAGCATTGGTAACGACGATCAGAATCGCGAACAACTATTTGCAGAAATTGTTGGCGACAGTCGGCTGTCATAGCGATTGGATGTAAGCGGAAAGTTAAAATTATATTGAACAAGTCGCCTTGCAAATTTGGTCCTGAATGCAGAATATCATTTAATGATCGCTCAGTTCTAGTCTTACTGCTAGCATCCAGGACGATGCGCAGACGCGTTGACTTCTTATCTTCGCGTAAGACTCCATGATGCGGTATGACATATATTGGAGCGGGTTCATAAGAGTCATACGGCGGTGCGGGGGATATATAATTTTTAGCTAAGTATTCCTTTATGACGTCATCATATGCTAACCTTAACGTAGGCGAGGCTTGAAGTTTCCTCTCCAAGCACATGAATCGTCGTCGAGAGGTTTCATAAGAATCTCCGAGAGAGTAAACGTCATCTTTAAATGGCAGGCCAACAATATATCTACCAGTGAAAGGATCGCGGGATGTCGTAGATTTATAAAACTCTTCACATTCAATGTCTGAAGGACACTGAATGGGCGGTGCGGAGGGTGGCTGTTCAAGCTCCCAAAATCGTTGCACTAATTTGTCAACGATAGGAGACTCTAGAACTGAGCAGCACGTTAAAGAATGATTTACCTGAAGTGTCGGCACTGAGCCCATAATAACGTAACCAAATACCGTACTCAAAGCTGAGGGCCCGGACAAGTCGTTAGACGAATAAATTACGTCTGGACATAGTAAGTGCGGGAAATGGGATGCGCCTATCAAAACATCAATTTTATTAGGCATGCTATAACATTCATCAGCGAGTCTTATGCCATGGAAGTGTGATAAGACAGATGTGTCTACCACAGCGGTGGGCAAAAGGTCGGTGATTTGATCAACAACTAGCGTTGAAATATTGAAGTTAATATTCGAGTCGAATCGTGAGAAAATTTTAATATCAATCGATTTCGATTTTACAATTTTTTCAACTCCACCGAATCCCTTTACTACAGTACATTCGGTATCGTGTTGTTGAACGCCTAAACGATGACAGCACTCTTTAGTCATAAAATGGCTTTGAGCCGCGGAGTCTAAAAATATACGAATAATTTGTTTCTCTCCCTTAGCATCGTAAGCAAATACTTGAGCGGTTGATAATAAAACAGTTCTCTGCGAACGACTTGCGCGCGCGGGAGGCGGTGAACGTTGAGAAACATTCTTGAACGAAGTACACAGCGCGACGTCTGAACGCGCACCTGCGGTGAGGGGTGGCGAGTGTGCGGGCGCGGGGGTTGTAGACTTCAGTGTAACTGGCTGAAGCCGTGGAGAACGCGCCAGCGCAGGGGAAGCATTATCGCTTCTGCGGTGGAAGTGCAACAATGTGTGATGTTTAAATTTACAAACTCGACGACTATAATTTGAAGAGCAACTAGACACTCGATGACTTAAACTGAGACAATTCACACATGCATTGTTACTCTTTACGCATTTAAATCGTTCCTGCGGCGTCATTTTATTAAAGTCTGCACACTTAAATAGGTATTGATGCACAATATTATCGCACAGACACTTTGAGCAACTAGTCGTCGTGCTTACGTACGCCTGATACTTCGGCGAAGAAGTATTATTACAGCGACGATTATTACCGTTACCTCGTCGATTGTTTGGTGCGCTATTAGAATTTGTACTAGAATCGGTGCGTTGCAAAACTTTGGAGCGGGTCTTAATAAAATTTACTAAATCATCAAAGGTAGGTACCATCGAGTTATGACTATATTCGAAAGAGCGAATGGTATCCGGGTCCAGCTTCTTAAGCGCGATATGAAGAACAATTAAGTCCGCGAGATTATCTAACTTTAAGTTTTGTAAAGCGCGCACTACACTTATAAAGTTATCAGTAAATAAATCAAAATTATTTGCGGTGGCCGATTGCAATGGCTTAAATTGGAACATCTGATTAATATATGTAGATGCTAGCATACGCCGGTCTTCATATTTGTCAACGAGTGCTTGCAATAAAATTTTATAATTTTCAGCGCAAGGAGTTATACCTGAGCATACAGATAGGGCTTTGCCCGTTAGTTTACCTAGCAAATAGTATAACTTTTCAGCGTTCGGTAAGCGATGTGTTGTCATGGACGGTTGATTTAAAGCTAGCATAAAATAAAGGCCATGAGCGAATGTCACCCGAAAATGGCATAAGTTCGATAGGCGGAAGTGTGAATCTGGCTTTAGATGGTGTACTAGTACTTTGTGAATTAGATTGCGACTCAAACGCAATGAGGCTGTTATAATCAGGTTTAGCAATAGGGTTTATTTTTAATAAATGTGAATTATAATTATCTAAGACCTGTTTGAACTCAATACGTAAAGCATTAATATTAGAACTTCCATCAAGAAAACGCTCCATCGTAGAAGTGTTTGTGTGGATGTCCGAGGACATATCATATATTTTTTGCACTATTTCAAATAAAGCATCTCGTTTAGCTAACAATAAAACCAACTCAGCATCAGGTGTGCCCTCATTATCCGAGGAATCGCTATTATTCGATGCTATTTGTTTTTTAGGCGGCATTACAACTTAAGTTATGCGGCAAAAATAATATAATTATAAGCGGGTAGTCTGTAAGCGACCTCGCTACGCGGTTGAATTATTAAATATTAGTTTTGTTAACGATGAACTTTAATTGTTAACTTTTATAATAATTATGAAGTTATTTATAACGAATATAATGCTTAAATATATGTGCAAATAATAAATGTAATTTAACAGTATAATCTATAGATGTAGTTAAAAGTTGATGACGTGATGTGAACATACAACAAATAATTTATATAGATAATTATATGCTTATTTATTCTATGAATATAGTTTTAAAATTACTATGAATGTCACCTATTAGGACCTATTCTAGTGTTCTAATAAGGGCGGGGTTAATCCGAAGTCGGATTAAAATATAAATAATTAATTATATAAACGCTTATTACGATAACGATCTAATAAGGGCAGAAAGTCAAGGTCAATCCAGCGAGAAGTGACCATTAAAAATGGAGACGCCAGTAACTTAAGGTATCTTCGATAAAGATTTAGTGGACTGTAATTTTGGTGCATACGGCAAAGGGGAAAATAAATAGGTGGGATAGCACGCACTGACCTAATGAGGGCTGCCACGCCTTCCTCCTGGAGTGTCTGCTATACAGCGAACTCGCCACGTGGTTCGGCGCACACGCACTCTCGGAACAGTCTCGTGAAGTCCCACACTCTCCACCTTTGCCCTTACGGGGGCGTCTCACACTTTTATGAGTTACAAAGACACAATGTCTGATGCGGTGAATATTAAACATAAACAGGAGAACTCAATGTTCGTCCTGCGTGGTTTGCGGTTAATGTACATAAGACGCGACGGGTGGCCGTGCGTTGCGGATGGCGTAATATCACTTAGTATAATGACGCGCGCCGAGATCCTCTTTTTCACCTCGGCGGCAGCGCGTGCGGTAGGAAAGGGAAGGAAGGAAGGAAACAAAAAATATGCACTAGTCATGTTGATAAATTAGATATAACTTAGGACGAACTCAATGCGATATGTAATGTAATGTTGATAAAGTAGATTGTTAACTGGCGTTACCAATAATTATATTCAAAAATCTATTATGTCATTATATTATTCTGTTAGAAGTGATATATTTATATAAGTATATAGTATTATATATTTATATAAATATATAATATACTTTATTGAATAGGCGTTTTGTATTAAAACGAAATAAGATTCGGAAGGACTATATACCCAAGTACTTAAACAATAAGTAAAAGTACAACAATAATAGTCCCATATTGGTAAGAAAACGGGTAAAATATTTTAGTATGCCTAGCAACATTTTCATTATATCGGCGTCTGTCAAATTTACGATTTATTGTTTTGTTTTGATGAATGTTTTTTACAAAAATATAAGACAAGTAGCAGTATAAACCCGTGAAATGAGATTTTTAGTTTTTTATAATGAATATGTGATGAGTTATAATACGATTTCACAGCACAGTACGTAAGTTTTTTGCAAAATTGCGCGAGCTCTTTACATGACTACGTGAACTCGAGTACTGACGCGCCGAAAGTCGTACGTAGCCTTAAAAGGCTAACTTGAAATGGCTTCATTTTACATGAACCTACTGCGGTAATAAGCCTAATAATTCTATGCGTAGCAACTATTTCTGAGCGCTTTGTGATACGGCTACCCGCAAACCACTCTACTCGCTGGGAGGACTCGGACGCCAACCTGATGGTTGCTATTCGCACTGTGTGGCTCAGTTTGCGGCTGCCCGCTATTGATTGGTAATTGTGGCACGTGGTACGTTTATGTTGATACCGAAAAATTAATCATCGAAATCTTCCTACTTTGTTTTTTTTCTTTCTTGCGTAACTTGTGTAAATGTGGTAAATAGTTTCAACTTCTTCTAAGTCCATCCTTGAAATGAATCGATATGACCGCAAATCGCAACGGTTCTTCAACCGCAAGTTGCGGTTGCGAATACGGCTGTCCACAGTCCGGTTGGCTGCATCCTGCGTCTAGCTACCCGCCAACCGCATTGCGGTTACCCGCGCAGTGTATATGAGCCCTAAGAGCAAGAACGCACTAGCAACTGGCCGCATATTGTACATAATGGACGTCGAAGAATTTGCTGCAGTTATTACTTTTAAATTGTGTTTAATAATCAGTGCATTTGCTATCCCATATACCGAGAAGTTCTTTGATTTATAAAATGAACTTATCTATATCAAAATCCATGACACGCGCACCATGCAGTATCTAGCATGCCCTATATAGTATATTATCTATAGTCTAGCGACTGACTGGGGTGAAAATTGGTGATTGCGGCTAATCACGCTGAGTGCGTAAAGTGAATGCAGCGCGGCGCATTATTCAACCGATGTGGCCCGCCGCGTACCCAAGACAACCGGAACGGTTGACGGCTGGCCGTAAGCCAATGCGTTACGTGTAAAAATTGAAACGTGGCCCGTCGCATTATGGCCAGCTGCTAGTGTGTTCTCGATTAAGAAAACATTGATTACTCTTTACCGCCCAATAGAGGAATATTAGACAAAAATTCACTACTAAAGAGTTTCGTACAAAATATGTACATAGTTAAAATCATGATTTTAACTATGTAAAATGGAACAATCAATCACTAGAGATATTGGCAGTTATTAAACAATCCGATAGTAGGCACAATAAATGTAAGTATTTTTCCAGTTTGATAGACGACAATGCTCGTTCTCCCAGAAATGCCATTGTTAATGTGTGGATAGAAGAAAACAACTTTCAACGTTACCTTCAACATACCTTCTTTCTGATTTCCATCCATGCGACTATGATTAATTCACCCTTATGGTAGCGCGTAATATTTTCATTCGTTCATTACAGCATACTAAAGTCTTATGTTGAAAACCCACACCCACAGGAATATACGTATTAGTCGATTTTCTTACACCGTCAATACATGGTCAGCGTTGCATATTTATAAAAATCAATCAGAATCATAGTTGTAATTTAGTTTGTATAATAGGGAAACAGCCTGTATATATTTAAATAGTTTGCGCTACCTAATAGAACCGGTTAGTCGAACTGTCCCATATGAGAATTGCAAATGGGTGCTTACCACTTACACAATGAAGAAGATATATTTATATGTATACACATTTCTGTTTTTTTTACTTTCAACAAATTGATAGAATATTTTTGTAAAACAGTGCGTTAGTTTCGAATGTGAGTACCAATACAAACCATTATTATATATATATATATATATATATATATATATATATATATATATATATATATATATATATATATATATATATATATATATTGTCGACGGAACCGTCGGAAATCAAAGTAGCAGTAAAGCTCTTAGCAAATATCTTTAATATTTTTTCTATTATCATCATATGTTTAGATAGGAATTTGATCCCATCCGATTAATAATGTGATAGAGGTAATATCATTTATCACAATTTATCCGTTTTACTAGAAAGTCTCCAAACTTCTTCGGATAAAATCATTGAGCTATTAGGTACTACGATATAATTAATGAAATATTGAGCTATTACGTGCTTACACCGCACTTTAATCAGTCACTTGCTAGGCGCTTGTAGAGTTGTCACGTGTTGTGTTGATTTAAAAAACACTCCTTGATAAAAATATGCCGTCGTGTGTACTTAGATATTGCACAAATAATTCAAGAAATGTCAGTGAAAAGCAAGAAATTAATTTTCCTCAGTTAATAAGATACTTAACCAACAAAAAGTATTATGTATCAATAATAAAATAAATTATTCCTAAGACGCCATCTCGTGTCACGGAATATAGATTATGAAATTAATTTGTTCAGATGCGACATTTCTGTGGGTACTAAAGTATAGAACAAATACATTATTATACTCATTTTTTTTTTGAAGAAACATATAAGTTATCGCAATTAGACTATTTTTTTTATATTTAAATCTGCTTATTATTCTTTTATTTTATTTTTAGGTTTCAACATCAAAGTCAAAGTGGAATAAATTCGTCCACTTTTAACTCTCGCTTGCCCAGCATTTATGAACGACTCTTATTCTAATTTAAACAAATATATTTGTAATTTAAATAAATAAATTTGTAATTTAAATGTTATATTAATAAATTTTGTTATATATGTAGTACCTTTTTTTATATTTGACCTTTTAAAATATTAAGACAAAAATATCATTAAAATATATAATGCAATATTACATTAAATAAGCAAATATACAAAATAAATGACAAAATTTTAAAATTGTTCACGATATAATTTACCTATTTAACAGTACAATATATTATTACCTACTGATCATTCTACCTATGTTTATTCTATGATAAAAAACCAAGCGCGTGAACTAAGAGTAGCGCACATTTTTTGTTTGAAATAGCTGTTCTAGTACGTAACTTCAATTGATAAAATATAGTTTAAATTACTCCTGATATTGCTCTCTATCTGGTTGCTTACCTACCACAATACCAAATTACTTTTGATCACAATAGGTTCCATAGCTACTCCAAAGATAAACCCGAACAGACAGACTGACAGAAGTTTAACAAATATAATGTCATATTGACATGCGAATAGCACCTAATAAAATATACTCTAATCTTATGTAGTATGTATAGATTTGAATGCAATATGTAAGCGAAATTTATATCCCACGTTGTGACGTTTACTTTAGATAGTCCTTGTAACAGCTCATGATTTGTCACTGTCATGTACAGAAAAGCTCAGCGCCATCACTTTCAAAGCTTGCTGCACGTGAGAAACTGTTAAACGTTTGTCTTGTCAATCTCGAATGCATCTGTTCTGGTTGGGAGGTGAAGAGAATTTTCAGCACGATAAATAGGTTAGAGAATATGTTTTAATATTTATATGAAGTGCTTTAAGTTCCTTCCTGAATAGTTTGGTAAACTTTCTTTTTTCTTTTTGAAAAAAACGTCAACCCCTCACTAGTACTTTCTCCTGTATCAAGTAGGTAGTTTATTTTCATAAATTTCACAAGGACAAACATTCAGATTCGGAATAAATATTTGTAGTCCATACTTAATACGTATTTCCGATTTGCGGAATTCGAACCCGCGGCTTTTAGCGCCGCAAACGATCGCTAATTAATTACACAGTACAGTAGGTATTTTGATGGTCAATCAGTATTTTGATTGTTGTTCTCGTCAATTTGAATTTTGTTTTTTTAACCAGGTTCTAAAAAGGAGATTATATAAAACACGACGCGTATGTTTTCGATGTATGGTCACCGATTTCTCGGAAATTGTTGATTATGAAATGATTTTTTTATTAAATAACTTAAAAATAGTAAAAAACGATTTTAGAAAATAGGAGAACAAAACAATTTCCACGTAGCTTCTGAAGTCAGAGCTGTAATTCTTCGATACACCATGTCTTAGCACTTGAAGTTATTTCATTTTTATAAGTTTTAAAGTCGATTTTTAATTTTAGTGTATTTAATTATAGTATTACGATAGAAATGAGTAGAATAAAAATGGATTAGAGTTGTTATTGATATCTTAAATCTTAATAATCTTAAAAAATAATTTCGAAGTGAATGAAATACGACTACGAAACAGTTGCCAGTGGTCGATTTCGACCGTAATCCATATTTTTTTTTTAAATTTAAAAGCTTTTCTCTTCCAATTTTAGTATAAATATATTTATATTTCAAAAACAAAGATTTAATCGCTTGCGGTAATAAACTAAGGATAGATAGTTTCCATAATGAAACATTTTCAACAAAGTATAATTTAATTAAGAAAACTTCATCTTTCCACAGGCATCAAAGCTTTCATTGTTGTGGTTAGACGAAGTATATATCGATAACAGACTAAAATTAAAAGTTTTAGTAATATATATTTAACTAGCTGAACCCGGGAGTCCTGAGTTAATATCATAGGTTAAGTTAATCAACGTTTTATTTTTATTTTAGCGCATGCAATTTAATTACTTAATTGCTGCGCTTGATTGAAAAAAATACATAAATAAATATTTTCTTTATCTATTTTAAAGCGAGAATTTCTTCTGTCACAAGGCTTTTAATGGTTATATATCTTCGCTGCATGTATATTTGTTTGTTTGTATTGACATTATTGGCAAATAAATCAATAATGGCGCATTATGCAATAACAATGCTCTAGCCAATGATTTCAAAAGGAAGGATAGGCCCATCTAAATATTTTACTCATAACTTTTTCATACAAGAAAAAGTAGCGCATAAGTCATAATACAAACGTCATATCAAAACAGACTTAACCAGGGTCGGATTTCGTAGTATAATTATCCTAATTGTACCATTATTTCGTAGTTTGTTGTACATAGTATCGTAATAATACTAGGCGAAAATACAATAATTTTACCTAAAGGTAAGGTATAGGTCTTTTTGATTATTTAAATTTTTGGTTTTAGATTTTCTATATAATAGTTTCTTCTTTTACATTGTATATAATTATTTTTAATCGTAAATACTATAAATTTAATTATTATTTTAGTTAAGTTCATTATTATAATTTTGTAACTGCAATATCAAAAACCCATAAAACAATTAAAAACGTAAATACGAAAACTCCTAAAGGTCAACTTGTATTATTATTGGGTATTTTTACGTTTTAATATTAACTCAACGATATCGATAATTTATTGTACATGAGTACCACGTTTTTTAAATAAAATTAGAAATAGGTCCCTTTCGATTATCCCTTAGGATGCTCGATCGATCCTTTTCTTTTGAACTCTTTTCGTTTTACCCTTATTAAATATAAAACGTACCAATATTCAAAATTTAACTTACACTAAGTTCACAAAATCCCGGCACATAGGTAAAAAGAAACATGAAACGTCAAACGTAATATAATTTTTTTTAATTGTGTGGCGGCTTGGGATTAAGTTTAAGTTATGTAGTGGACTGTATTGATTCAATATCCCCTGAAACGTTCAGTTACCGCAATCACAAAATTACACCAAGAAAACAATAAAAACTACTCACGGTCTTACTAGTCAGCTTCCCAAGATCGGCAAACGTTGACAGCTCCTGGTGGCTTCTTCTACACGGTAGAATACACTAGTAATCAGATTGTACACGGTACACTCTAGAGTAGTCCTTATTTGAGAGTTTTTTGAAGAGATATGTTCACTCCACGTTAACACAAAGAGATGTAGGTTAAGAATGATCTTCTTACGCGTCGTACCCTCCCTTTTATTCCTTTTTTGTCCGCACAGATTATAACAGCGCGTTATGCGTCACAACGTTGCTACAGGTTATCACCGGCCCTCAGATCGTTGTAGATCATTGTGCCTTGGTATAAAATTTGCGAGTTGCGGTTTATTACTGAACACACCCCCCACCGAAACCATCTTGATGGTTTCTCCAAAAAATAAGATAAAATTATAACTTAATCTAACTTAATCTCTATCAAGATAACGCTGAGACACAGAATGGTCTCAACGAGAAGGTTATTAATACAAGTAAGCTAATTTGCGTAAGGAAGAGGACTCAGTTTATTAACTGGTCTCTGTAAAGTACTCTTTTGGGTACGAAGCGTTACACAACGAACAATCCCATCTGGGCCGGGGTGAAGAGCCTCTATTCTACCCAAAGGCCAATTGCACGGCGGTATGTTATCAGTTTTTATAATTACAAGATCACCTATTTTAATGTTAGATCTATCCGAATACCACTTTGCTTTCTGTTGTAGCGTATTTAAATATTCACGACTCCATCTACGCCAAAACATTTGTGAACATTTTTGAATATATTGCCAACGTGACAATCGATTCATCGTTATGTCTTCTACATTATACTCAGGTACCGCCGTTAACGCTTTTCCTATTAGAAAGTGTCCCGCTGTCAGTACGTTAAATTCATCCGGGTTATCACTAGCTGGTAACGGGCAGAGCGGCCGCGAGTTGAGAATCGCTTCTACCCTACAAAACACTGTGGTAAGTTCCTCGAACGTCAAACCTTTTTCTCCGACGGCTCGCGCTAAGAGGTACTTGGCGGATTTAATTCCGGCTTCCCAGAGCCCACCCATATGTGGTGCGCTGGGGGGATTAAATTTCCATATAATTTGTCGCTTTGAGCAACCCTCTAATATATTACTTTTTTGCACGAACATAAACCTTTGTATTTCGGTTAAATGCTTACTAGCCGCGATAAAATTAGTACCGCAATCCGAGTAAAGAAAAGAGCACACACCTCGTCGCGCTACAAATCTGTCTAAACACGCGAGGAAACACTCCGATGACAACGACGATAAGACCTCGAGGTGTACAGCTTTTGTCGAGTAACAAATAAATAATGCTAAATATGACCGTTTAATCCCAGCGTTTCGTCGTAAACTTTCTTTTGTAAAAACCGGACCACCGAGGTCTACCCCTACATGCTCAAAAACTTTATTAGGTATCAATCGAGCTGCTGGCAAAGGTGCCATCTCAGGCTGCAAGAGCACGGGGTTGTGTTTAAAACAAGTTTTGCATTTGGACAAAACTGACCGAATAATGCGACGGGATGCTAAAATCCAAAAGTTTTGATTAATAATGTTTTGTGAGGTGCGTGGGCCTACGTGTAAATATTTTTTATGTAAATATTCAATAAGTAATTGTGTAAATCTACTATTTTTAGGTAATAAACGGGGATGTTTCGCGTTATAAGGTAAAACTGAATAATTTATTCGACCCCCCACCCTGAGGTATCCGCGATCGTCAATAAACGGAGATAATTTTCTCAACGACGGAATGTACTTTGTGCCCTTTGACAAATTATTTATTTCATTTGCAAAGTATGAACGCTGTACTAGTTTAATTAAGACGTCTTGAGCGGTATTCAATTCGTCAGTCATCAGTATGGATTGCTTAGAGTGACCGGATTTAAATCGGAACCATCTCAATATTCGAGCAAACGTACGTTGCAGTTTATAATAAGAAGAGAAATGGGAAAAAATTCGGTCACAGAACTCTAACTTAGATTCCTCTACTAAATTATTTTCATTAGTGACTAAATTGACGGAACCTAATGAATAATTTGATTTTATTTCAGGTGTATTACTTTCATCTTGGTTGATAAATGTTCTAATTGGCCACTGCGAGTAGTCATCATACAACCAAGATGGGCCATTTAGCCACTGCTCTTTGCATTCCAAGAGCTGTGACGGAGAAGCTCCGCGCGAGCAGATGTCTGCCATATTGCACTCACTACTAACGTGACGCCAAAAGTGCGGAGGTAACACTTCGCATACCTGAGTAACACGGTTACTAACAAACGGCTTTAATTTGTAAGCTTCTGTTTGAAGCCACGCCAATACGATAGTCGAATCGGTTAACGCAGTGATACGATTAATTTTTACACGAGTTAAAATGTCACGGACATATTTAATTAATCTGCTTAACAAAACTGACGCCATCAATTCCAACCTCGGGATAGTTAAGGGTTTGACGGGGGCTACTTTAGATTTTGCTATCACCAAGCGTACTTTAGTCTGACCTCTGTCATTACGACTGATCACATATACACAACTAGCGTTACCGCGAGAACTTGCATCGCAAAAGGCGACTAGTTCACATTCAGACTGTTCTGGTAACAGCATGTGTCTATCTATCTTAATTTCCGTCAGTCGCGGGAGATCATCAACGTAATTAAGCCAGCGCTTAGTTACGTCAATTGGCAGTTGCTCATCCCATCCTATGCCCAGCTTCCATAAATCTTGCATTATTTCTTTCGCGATGAAAATGCACGGCGAAATAAAACCTACGAGGTCGTAAATAGAAGCTAATAATTTCAAAACAGAACGTTTAGTTGTTACTTTGTCAGTCTTATCTACTGCGAAATAAAAACAGTCAGTCAAAGGGAACCACTTCAGACCTAGCACTTTGACTGAATATTCGTTACCATCTTTCAGGAATGTTACAGGACACTCTCGGTTTTCTAACGGAACGCGTTCTAAGACCTTTCCGCTATTACTCGCCCATCTCTTAAGTATAAAGCCGCCGGAATTAAACATCGCTATAAGTTCATCTTGTAACTGAGATATCTGTGACAAGGAACTACAAGAATATAGGATATCATCCATGTACACGCCCTCGCGCATAACCGTTGCAGCGAGCGGATAGTGTTCTCCCTCATCATGGGCTAATTGCAAAAGTGTGCGGATAGCTAAAAACGGCGAGCAACTTAAGCCGTAAGTTACTGTCTTTAATTCATATACGTTGATGGTATCATTAGGCGAATGACGATATAAAATATGTTGATAACATCTATCCGACGGATTCAGTTTGATTGCACGATACATTTTGCATACGTCGCAAATCAAACAATATTCAAACAACCTAAAATTCAATATTATAGCCCCAATATCTCGATACAGATTAGGCCCGGTTAGTAGAATATCATTAAGCGAAACATTCGTGGACGTTTTTGCCGAGGCATCGAACACCACTCGCACAGGAGTGCTGGAACTACTGGGCTTAAGTACACTATGATGTGGTATCACATATTTACTCGGAGTGTCACCCGTATAAAGCTCCATATGCCCTAGATGTTCATATTCGCACATGAACTCTGAATAGGCTTGCCGTAATAAAGGTAAACGATTCAACTTGCGCTCTGCGAACAAGAGTCGTCGCTCGGCTGCAGCCCTTGAAGCGCCCAACGGAGGCGGGTCTGGTATGAATGGTAACGGCACTGAATAGCTACCGTCCTCAGTGCGGCTAGAACGAGCCACGAAAATATCTTCTGCTAATTGTTCTAAAGGATTTATCGAAGGCTTGCTGGGCAATTCTTCGACTTCCCAAAACTTACGCAACGTTTGATCTAAAGACTCTTGTTCATCAAACGAGACTGATAAATTATAGTTTCTTAAATTGTCCTTTTCATTGCAATAAAGTTTACCACTTACAACAAACCCGAAAGCGGTATCGATCACGCTTGGTATATCCGATGAAATAATATAAGGTTTATCATAAATAAGTTCTGAAACTATATCATTGCCCAACAATATATCAATACGTGAGCGCTTATAAAACATCAGATCAGCTAAATTAAAATTCTTATATTTATTAATAACGTCCGATGGGAATCGAACGTTAGGCATATCGGCAGATACCTTAGTCACTATGACCATGTTCACTCTAAAACTAGGCAAGTCAGTGTGTAGGGACCTTAATGTGCATGAAATCATTCCATGATTTTTTACTGCCTCTCCACCAATGCCATAAATGTTAAACGAACATTTTTTCCGAGGTAAGCCCAAACGTTGAGCGCACTCAGTTGTAATAAATGAGCTCTGAGCTCCAGAGTCAATAACTGCACGGCAGTATTGATACTGACCGCTACTATCATTTGCTAATACACGAGCCGTTCCTAATACGACACCGTAATTCGAGTGAACGTCGTTGTAATGAAGCGTATCTATCGTATAATGCTCCGAGTCGCTCGTAGTCTGAGAAGAAACGAGTGCTTGTTGCGCTTGCGAGTCAGCGCTCATTAAACTAGTGGATGTTGGCAAGACCGCGTCGCGCACAGGCTCCCTATGCAATAGATAATGATGTGATGACGCACATACACCACAAGACATCTCACTTTTACAAGTTGAAGTATCATGATTTCCTTTTAGGCAATTATGACACAATTTTAAAGTATTGACACGTTCAATCCTTTTATCTACGGTCAATTTACGAAATTGATCGCACCTGTAAATCATATGATTTTGATTGCAATGCGCACAAATAAATTTATTTTTATTATAATTTGACACATTAGTATTTAAAACTGTTTTTGATATACTTTTATTGTAGTTATTATTGTTGCTTTTGTAATTGTTACATGTAGGCTTATTTCTTGATTGTAACGAAATCGCACTTGTATTAGATGAATGTTCGAGAACTTTAACTTGTTTATTTACAAAACTAATTAATTCCGAAAACGATGGAAGTGCGTTTTGATCTCGATTTTGTTCAAAAAGTCTCCTAGTATGCGCATCCAACCCACGTAAGGCTAAATGACAAAATAAATAGTCATGCAAATTTTTTATTTTTAACGCCTCGATGGCTTTAAAAGAGTGATCGAATGTTTCAATAAATAAGGTAAGATTTGCGGTAGTATCCTTATTTAACGGCGTAAAGTTTATCATTTTGTCGATGTACCTACCCACGAGTATTCGATCATCTTGATATTTATTACATAAACTTTGCCATACGAGAATATAATTAGCGGATGTTATAGGCAGTTTTTTAACAATGTTTAACGCCGAACCTTTAACACATGAGAGTAAATAGTGAAACTTGTCTATTTCGTCGAAATCTCGATTGTGAACAAGTGATAAAAATGTATCGTAGAATGTGGACCACTTCTCAATATCGCCATCGAATTCGAATAATCGCAATTTAGGTAACGACGGCCTTACATCAATCCTATCTTTCCCACTGATGGGTGCCTGATCGCTCGGTTTTAATCGTAAATATTGCAATCTACATGCCTTATAAAGTTCATCAAATGTATCTAATTCACGGGTTGACAATCTTGTCTCCGGTTTTAATGATATATCTATTTCAATAATATTTAACACTGTTTCTTCAAACTTTGAGCGGACACTTTCTAATTCGGAATAATCCGCTAAGAAATTCTGGATTTGTGCGGAATCATTCATTTGGGTTTTCGCAAGATCGAAAACCTTTTGTAATTTAGCAAATAGGTATTCCCTTTTAAAAATAAGTGTTTGCCTTTTTATCTGCAATTTGTCCGACATTTTGAACAAAAACAACAAGGTGAATTTAGATACTTTATAAACGTACCGCAAGCAATGAAAATTTAGGTAGAAAAAGGCGAATTAAATAAGTGTTAAACAATAAAATAAAATAAAAAACGCTTAATTCAAGTATATGACACGTCCACGGGACGCTAATTAAGGGTAGAAATCTTATATATGAAAATCACTAATTTAAATAAATGCGGCTCGAAGGCCAGAAATGTGGCGGCTTGGGATTAAGTTTAAGTTATGTAGTGGACTGTATTGATTCAATATCCCCTGAAACGTTCAGTTACCGCAATCACAAAATTACACCAAGAAAACAATAAAAACTACTCACGGTCTTACTAGCCAGCTTCCCAAGATCGGCAAACGTTGACAGCTCCTGGTGGCTTCTTCTACACGGTAGAATACACTAGTAATCAGATTGTACACGGTACACTCTAGAGTAGTCCTTATTTGAGAGTTTTTTGAAGAGATATGTTCACTCCACGTTAACACAAAGAGATGTAGGTTAAGAATGATCTTCTTACGCGTCGTACCCTCCCTTTTATTCCTTTTTTGTCCGCACAGATTATAACAGCGCGTTATGCGTCACAACGTTGCTACAGGTTATCACCGGCCCTCAGATCGTTGTAGATCATTGTGCCTTGGTATAAAATTTGCGAGTTGCGGTTTATTACTGAACAAATTGTATAATTTTATTTTCCATGTACAATATTTTTGAAGGTCTGAATCCAACCCTGGCCTAATCTTGGTAACGTAACTAAACTAACTGTAAAATAAAACTTTATAAATGCGATTATATAATAATTTAACTGTAACAAAATTAATATAAGGTTATCTACCGATGATACGGTATCCCATGTTTCTCATATCTTTGTATCGTAATTTTTGCATTCTTTTACCACGCAACTAGACATATTTGTGACAGGCAAATCTGTACTGCGCGCGCACCACTGTCGACCGAATCGCGTTGGCCCTTAACTGTAACTTTTGGCAACCAACGCATTGGTCCGTTTTAATTGTTCGGTCACCCCGGTCCTTGCGCTAGTAATATATAAGTCAATGGCTCTAGCACGAAGTAAGCGTGGGACATTCAGTGGACATAATTACTTTATTTGAAAATTTTTTGCTTATTATCAAGAATTTAGGGATCTAAACAAAAATTTAGCTTATACCAGATTAAGAATCTAATTCAAGTTGGCATGACATTTATTATAGTTAACTGTAGAATACAATTTTCATATTTATGTACCTATATTTAAACGTCTACTGATGCACTGTTTACGTTAAAAATATATCCTATAAATGCTGAAGCCAATTAAATAAATAATATATATATATATATATATATATATACAGGTATGATGCACTGAGCCGTGGTAGCTCAGGGTCTGAGAACTCGCTGTAAATTTCACGGTACGCGAGTAACCCAAGTTCGAAGCTCGGCACTGAAGGAAAACATCATGACAAACCTGCATGTCTGAGAAATAACAAAACAAAATATTTCGAAGACATGTCAAGTTCGCCAACACGCATTGGGGCGGCGCGGAATACATTTCCTTGCCCTAAAACCCTCCCAGAAAAGATTGGAGTTGGAGTCCGTATCTTTTTTTACTTTAAGTGATGCACTGTTACTTAAAGGTTTAAACAGGTAAATGGACATCATCTCTATCAACGGATTCTTAGAAATAAAAGCAAGGAAGTTTCTCAGTTTATTTCTTGATATATTATTAGTACTCTTTCCTAACAATTGTTCGCAAAAGTATTAAACGTGTCTAATTAATCCACTGTTTATGTTTCATTCAACTAGAAGAGTATTTCGGTCTCTCTCATAAAATGGACATCTATTTAAGAAGTGCTTAAATTTCCTCTTTCTTTTCACTAACTTACAATAGAAAGAGAAAGGTAAGGGATAATAATTCTTAAGTAACTAAATAATACTTATGTAACCGATGAACAAAGATAATATTAAAGCTTTACAATATATTTAAAAATCGTCAAAAAACTATAGTCGTATGATGCTTGGGAGTTTTAATCTTGTATTACGTCACTTAATAAGTGATATAAGTGATTAATTAGTCAGTAGAAATACGTTACAGAAGCGTGAAACGATCATCAATACCTGCAAATTGGTACCAATTTACCTTAATACGTAAAATTTCGCCCTGGGTAAAATTTATGAAAATTGAGCTTCCCTGTATTTCTCATGTTTATTTATTGGAAATCGGAAAACAATTTCGTGCTGTATTCTTTTATTTTTTATAAAACTGTAGTGACAAACTAACTTACAGGCTTAAAGCCTTCCTGACAGCAAGGAGCTGTGTCCTGGGTTCGAATCCGGGGTCGGGCCAAAAAATCAGTTATTGTGTTTCTATCAAGAACTTCTCAGTAGCAGCCTGGAGGCAAGAAGTTGGCGGCGTTTCACTCCCTTGCCTCGGAAAGCACGAAATGCCATTGGTCCTGCGCCTGGCCTCTCTCCGATCGTGTTGGACAACCGTCTCATCGGATTGTGAGAGTGATTGAAAAGAGATTGTACTTGTACTTGCGCACATTCAGGCACTATAATTCTGTCCCGCACAGATGGCTAGTCTCCTTTGAGACTCGCTGCGGTGACTGAATTTCGATCTGGACGATATTATTATTACTGTAGCCGCTGGACACCTGCAACCAACTTCAAATAAACTTTAAAGGAGAAATTATATATTAAGTACTTCTTAAAACACAGTCTAAAGTCCAAGTCACAGTCTAAGTTAGCAATACAAATATGTAAATCCTTAACAGTGGATTGGTATATCATATCATCCCGTGGGTGTCGTAAGATTACTCATTTTCTTAGTTACGACAGAGTAACAAAACTGAAACTAAAACAGGAAATGAGAGCAGCTTTCAACAACTCATAATAATAAAAAATGCGGTGTTTTCTTTATTTCAGTGATGCCAACCATGGTTTTTTTTACGTTCAGTGTTATTAGGAAGATACCTACTGCTGCCAATCTCCTGTTTTAGTTCTCTTCGTTCATTAAGTCTCCCGCTCGTAGCTACGTGAGTGACGGCATAAGAGATTCGACTAACGCGTATCATTATCACACTGCTTGTGCTTTATACCACGACTGACAGTCAGTCAGAATAGACGCTAAAAGATTCACGGAGCCTGTATAAAAGTATGTAACGGATTTGTCACAGACTCTGAGATGTATAATATTTGTACATATTTTATAGAAATTATATAAGTATAATTTGATTCTGAAGTCAGATAACCTCTCGCATTTTACATCATGTTCCGGTACCTTGTCAACGAGGCGTCGCTAATATTCGACGGAGCATCTCAGGGAAGTCAAGCCAACTTAAGAACACAAGTACTTATCACTTACGCTGGATGGATACAGTTTGATTAATTCTTTTTTTTTTCGAAAAATGAAAATTAAACTTTTAATGGAAGTAAAAACTGACTTTAAAAACCAAAGACAAGTAAAAAATTCTACATAATAGCATCTAAAGACGGCACAAGGTGTATCGAAAATAAAAGTCTTGAATTAAGACTGAGATGGAATGCCTCACAATCATTAATTTTACAACTATGAAAATCCTATGTCAATAGTTTCAAAATTACTTTCGTCATCGTGGATTTTTCCTCCTAAAGAAGGAAATCTAGAGAAGGAATCTTCAAATTTGAAATATGAAAAGTTTAATAAAAAATAATTGATTAAAACTAGTTTTACGGATTTTATCGCGTTTATTTTTACTTTTTATTTTTAATTCCCGACGTTTCGGGCGCTTTCCAGCACCCATGGTCACGGGGGACTGAGATGACTGACGTCCCGATGTCATTGTTCAACCCGGAGTACCTTCAGCTTTTTTAATTATTGTTTATGGTCCGATCTATGCAAAATGAACTAACTCTGTCTTGAGGTCTTGCAGTGGTATGCTTGGGTTTAGTTTTAATTTTATTGATTATAGGATCCCAAGCAGGTGGTAGTACCCAGCCTCCTTCTCTATTGAAATTAGGATGTTTTTTAATTTCAATAGCCTCACGTATCATCCTTGGTAGGAATCGGTGTTCTTTCGCGAGGATTTGTGGTCTATCAAATCTGATGTAATGGTTGGGGCCGTCTAGGATATGATCACAAACTGCAGACTTCGTCTGCAGTTTGTGTAAAATCCGTAAAACTAGTTTTAATCATGTGTAGTGTTCGCGTAAATATAAGAAATCATTATAAAAAATAATTATCAAAATCGGTTCATAAACAAAGAAATTATACTCGAACATACATAATTATCACAATTAATATACAAATTAATGACGTATTTCAATTAAGATATTTAACTTTGACCATGCTATACTGCAACGGGATATAAATGCGGTCATAAAGTGGATACGGGACAAAAAAGCTTTATTTTAACGTGGGCAAATACTCTACGTTATCATTTAACCGAGCACTTGTTCCGCGTCATCATCGCGTCATGTAAGTGAGAGATCTGGGTGTTCACTTCACAAGCGATTTAATGTTTTGAGAACACATTACTTAAGTCTGCAAGAAGGCATATCGCAATCTCGGTTTTGTCCTGACACAATGAAATGGGTTCGGTAACATTAACGCAATAAAGGCCTTGTGTGAAGCGATGGTAAAAATACATTTGGAGTGTAACTCTGTGATTTGGGTTCCAAATGAATATAAGTATAATTCAATGTTGGAAAGTGTTCAAACAAGTTTTCTAAATTTTTATATCTCAAGTTATTTGGGGTGTATCCGGGTTATCCGTTACTGTATCCTACTTGGTTTGTCCTTGGTATGGTAGGATGCAGTAAACTGGATGTAAGAAGGGAAGAATCGCTGGCCACACATTTTTTATGTTGTTATGGGGTGTAGGTAACAACCCAGCTATCCTGCAAGTGATGAAGTTGTGCGCCAGATTGAAGTACCGAACGGCGGCGACGAGTGCGACTACTGGAATTGCCCCGCGCGAGAACCAACTTACGGCTGTGGCTGAGTGTATTGATTTATTCGGATGTTCCCTAAACGAATTTACAAAGGCTACCTTGTTATTTTTATGTTTTAATTTATATACTTATGATATCTAATATAAGTAAAGACTGACATACCTATCGTATGAGGGTAATCCTGTTATGATAGAAGTAAAGTAAAGTAAAGTTATAGCCTATAATATATGTCCCACTGCTGGGCACAGGCCTCCCCTCATTTCTGAGAGGGTTTTAGGCCAAGGAAGTGTCCGCCGCGCTGCCCCAATGCGTGTTGGCGAACTTCACATGTCTTCGAAATATTTTTTTTCTTCTTCCTCAGACATGCAGGTTTCCTCACGATGTTTTCCTTCACCGCCGAGTACGTGACAAATTAGCACTTAAACTTGCAATTAACAATTTCATTGGCAGGGATCGAACCCGGGTTTCTCGCGTTCTGTTATATTTACAGCAAGCGTTAACTTTCTGAGCTACTGCGGCTCTATGATAGAAGTAAGTGGCTATAATAAATAAATAAATAAAAAGATAAGTAAGTACGTAAAACTTATTTCATGATACATTTAGCACATTCTGCGTACATCGGGCTAAAAATAATAATTAAAAGTGGAAGGTGCTCCGGGTTAACTTTGACATCCCTGTGGCTATGGGTGTTGTAACAGCACCCGAAATGTCGGCAATTAAAGATAAGTGAAACTGAACACGATAAAATTTATAAAAATGGTTTTATTCAATATACGTATAACATCTTTTACCAAATATAAAATGGTGATTTGAGAACTATGTCCGTTTTATAATGTAGTGCAAAATACATCGTTTTATCATTTCTTGTGGTGTACACCACAAAACATATAGAACAGCGAAATTAAATTTCACTGCGAACAATGTAAACAATTCACACGAGAATTGGCGCAAGTGAGATAAAGCTTGTTTGCACTGTTTGTCGTTCGTTTATATTATTGTTATTTCTCTTTCTCGTTTAATATTTTTTTACATGGTATAATCAAGCTGCAGCTATAATATGGTTTTAGCACGAATGGATCAGCTCGACCGGGGTAGAAGCACGTTCTTGTAGAATACCAGCGTAAAATAGCATTTTAATGTTAGTGTGTTTCGTATGACGAATATAAAGAACCGAATACTATATTTACTGGAAACGAGGCATTCCGTATTAGTCCTCAGGGGTGACAACGTATTTGCATTTTTGTTCTCAATCAAGGATAAATGTATTGTTCTCTCGTTTGTCTCCCTTATAGTATTAAAATAGTTTTTTTAGGTTTTAATATCGTTTGAAAATACCGCTATGAATGACGTAGAATACCTACTCCTACGGTTTTTCCTTGGCTTGCGGTAATGACGACCATTTACGGCAGTGCGGCACTGGCTGAATCCCTGTAAATTTCTAATATGACCTTTAAATATATGTTCCGAGTCTGGATATTTGAGCATGTGACTTTTTGGATGTACGACGAAAACGACAAATAAAAAAAATACATAAAGAAAGAATAAATAAATAAAGAAACTTAAATAGATGATATGGCGGGATATCGTTGACTAGTTATAACAGGCCACGACTGGACCTGGGCTGTAGTTATGTGGGTGTGCTAATAAATTAATTACTTAAATTTATAACTAGTATAACTAGTAACATCATTCATTAATCCTTTCATCTCCACCTGACATCTGATCAAAGGCCTCACGGAAACTACGCCTGGCAGGCGGTTTGGCAACCGCAGTATTATTATATAGACATTACGCATAACCATGTTTAGTATACAAGCGTTTAAGTTAGCGCCCGATCATGTTTGAATCAAAGCGAAATCTAATCAGAGCACCATTACACGCAACGCTAACTTTTTAACCACCTATTACAACTAGATCGATAACAAACCAGCAGCGAAAGTCAGAAAGATCTGTAAAACTAATTTGTTTTGTTTATTGCTTTAAGTGCAATATTCATTCAACTTTTCTTACATTAATTGAATGAATTATATTTTCATAGTCAAAAAGTAAAGTACTAACAGAATTTATTTGGGCATGTTCATATTTCTGGGCATAAGCCTTTAATAATTTCAAAGAGTTTTTAGGGCATTTAAAAGTCCCATAAATATTCTTAATCTAACATAACGCGTGTAGATTTCGCACTGTTTTTACTTCATTGCCAAGTACGTAGCAAATGTGCCGATTAAAAACAAAACCCGCGTTGCGTAATCTGAAATTTAAGTTGACTTTCTAACGCCTTCTTAGGATTTAATGTTAAACTGCCTCTTTACCTGATGGCTAACGTATGCACTGATGACATTGGCTGAGATATTAGTCCAGCAATTTGTAATGAGTCCACAACTTGGAAGGTGGCTCGAGGTTCTCTAAAGTCTATAAACGGTTGCAGAGTGCAGTTAGTACGGCTGATAAGGAGAAAGACCGGCAAAATAACCGGAACAACTCCTCGAAAACCTTGCCGCAAACAAGCTTAGAGAAAGGAAAACCTCTTCACAAACCATCTTTGCCCACGCCAACGTGAAAGACAATCGTGCCGATAGTTGAATGGCAGCAGGGCGAAAGATGCTTTCGCAAACGATTTCTTTTGGAGCACTTGGTGCCACTTTATTGTATTTAAGTCAACTTATCGCCACATTTCGGCTCTGTGGCGGCAGTCTTTTACTTCGTTGCATTCTCGTAGGAATAGTATGAAAGAATCCAATTTAACGAACAAACGAGGAAACAAGACAAAAGAGAGGTGTCACACCGACAAGAGTACGGTAAAACGCGGCGAGGCGATCAACAAAGAAGGAGAGCTAGAAGAAGTAGTTAGAGAGACGCTACGCACAATTAAGACTAAGCGTACAATAGCGATGAAGGTTACGGGAGGATCGGATGACTTTCAAAGGTTGCTTCTCGAATCCTTCGTCTACAGAAAAGAGTGGAAAGAAGCACAGAGTAAATGGGTGCTAAAAGAAGCGGTGGTGAATCAGGATCTGTGCAACGTTGAGCATAAAACCAGGACTCCCCAAAAATAAGCAAAGGGCACACCGGACTCTTAGCATCCCTCCTATCTGCACATAAATGACTTAGATAGGATGGAGACTGTCGAAGCTGGATGCATTCCAAAAGGATTACGCGAGGATGCACGTCAGTCGAACGATAAATGCCATCTTTACAGAGTGCAACGCCGCTATGCCTCGTCAGAACGTAAGCTCACGTAGAAAACCGGTTTACTGGTGCACTGCGGCGATTGTGCGGCTCGGGACTAAGTTTCTACATTTTACAAGACAGGCATTTATGCCGCGAAAATGAGATACTGTGCAGCGGAATGACGAGTACAACGTGACGAAGAAGCGACTAGTTAATGGGATGCGATGTGAATCAACACATCGAGAGTTGGGGGTCTCTGAAATACTTCTTAGTGACGATAGTGAGGTGGCAAGCCTTTCTCGGTTAATTCTTAATGTCGGGAAACAAAGCATCAGCCACAGATAAGCTCTTATGAGTGTCGCTAACTTGATCATGCTTTATGGTGTATAGAATTGGGGAGAATTACGCAAAGAAGAGAAACATCGAAAGCGACTTGCGTCGATACAAGTACAAGTAGGGGTGCCGTGAGGATAAGCTGTGACTATCGAACAGTATTGGTGGCAGGCGTATTGATCATCTTGGGTACAATTCCAATCGAACTTTTGTAATTCGATAGGAGACGCATCTGGGATGCTCAACGTGCTGGCGAGGAACCATTGATGGATGTAAGGACTCGAGAACGCGAAGACCCTTTGGGTCTCTGGCAAGGGCGCTGGGAATACGAGGAAACATGGTGTTGGACTCATAGGCTTACTAGACGAATCCGTGACTGGGTTTTACGGAAAAATGTATAGGTGGACTACTATATAAAGCAATTCCTTACTGGACTCTAAAATTTCAATACCTACTTGTATCGTATGAAAATCCGAAAGTTCCTGATTACGTGAACTGTCAGGGCGTCGTTGACTCTACCGAAGACAACGAAAAGAGACGTTCTTTGTCTGTCAGCGCTAGTCTGAAACACGGCTACGCTGGCAGTGTGAAATATTTGAGCATTTACGATGAAAAAGAAGCAAGAAAAATAAGAAGAAACGTAGGAGTAGTCACGTAAAGTAACCAGCACCAGGCCTATAATGTAATGATAGTGCGTTCCCAAGGTGCTGGGTACTTAAGAGAGAGAAGGTTTTATTGGGTAAAAATCCCACACTACCGGTGTTACAACAACTTGACCGGTATCTTTTTAAAGATTTTCTCCTCTTTCTTAAAAAAAATACCAATATGCAGACGAACTTATTTTAGTATATTATAAATACAATAGAGCTAAAGGTTCTTCATTACTCGTAGTCGTCGCTGTCGTTGTCGTTATTTACATATTTGGCACGATCCTGACACACCTCTCTCGCCTCCTTCACATCCATACACCTCTGCATACATGCTCGTCGGTTAAGGGTACTCCTAATTCGGCCCGTTTTCAATAAATCGCCAATTTGGTCGATAAATTTTCGCCTAAGACGTCCCTTTCCGACTCTGCCATTCACTTCTGCAACATATATTTTCTTTGTCACTCTTTCCTCATTCATTCTTTCTACATGTCCAAACCAACGAAGCATTGCTTTCTCAATCCTGGTCACAACATCATTTTGCAAACCACACTCTTCTCTTATTACACAATTTCTTACCCTGTCATTAGAGATTCAGCACTAACATACTCCTTAACGACCGCATTTCTACTGCGTTCATTCTACTCTCGTGCTCCTTCTGCCACACATAACTTTCACTACTGTTATGTATGTATATACATTTGTATACCTATGTTTTACAATGCGTGGCTGTGCCCACGCGCCCTCTGTTAATAAACCAGTGCATAGCAAGCTACCGGCCGTTTAACTCGCTCCCCGACCGTATACATAACATTGGCGACGAGTACCCGCGTAAAAAGTAATTACAAATGGCTAATTCATATTTTGGAATATTATCCAGTTTTAACCACGATATACAGGAGTGGAAAACTTATAAAAGCCGAATAAATCAGTGGTTCTTGGCAAATGAAATTAATAATACGACGGATCCGAGCGGGAAAAAGAGAAGAGCAATTTTGCTAAGTGCACTCTCGGAGGGTACCTATAGGCTCGCTGAGAATTTAGCCTTACCCAAGGATGTGCAGGAGGTGCCCTACGAATACATCCTACGAATCCTCGACATCCATTTTAACCCGAAGATTGTCGGTTTCACGGAACGACACAACTTCTATGCAGCATCGCAGCAACCCGGTGAAACACATTCACAGTGGGCCGCGAGACTGCGCGGTCTTACGTCACGCTGCGCTTTCCATGATATCAAAGAGGCCCTACGAGACCGGTTCATTATGGGAATGTTGCCTAGTCTTGAGAAAGAGAAACTTTACGCCCAAGATATTACCAATCTAACTCTCACGAAAGCTGTAGAATTTGCGGAAAACGTCCGTTGTGCGAAATCAGCTGCAATCGCCAGTGCTAGTACGTCCGCAGCTTCTACTGGTGCTTTGTACAAGATTAGACCAAGAGATAAAGGTGCAAGAAGTGTAAAAAGTGATCTTTCGGTAAAACAAAAGTGTAAAGTGTGTGGTTATACGAACCACAAGGCTTCGGAGTGCCGGTATGCGGATTTCGTATGTAGGAAGTGTAACGTCGTAGGCCATCTACGTAGAATGTGTACGTCAAATAAAGTTAACTACGTAGATAATGGAGCCGGAGACGAAGACATCGGTGATGATGGTAAGGTATTTAAAATTCGTTCCTTGCGGGGTGAACCGATGGTCGAGACCGTGTTTATTCGTGGAACGGCGTTTAAGTTTGAAATAGATAGCGGTTCAGCCGTAACTGTGATACCGGAAAAATTATATAAATCTCATTTTAAAGATATTCCATTGATCGTTCCGCATAAAAGTTGATGAGCTACACGGGTGATAGCATAAGATGTGTAGGCACAATTCGGTTGCCCGTGTACTATACTAACCGCTCACACACGCTCGACGTGTACGTCGTCCGGGACGGCGGGCCGCCGCTCCTCGGTAGGGACTTTATATCTACATTCCAATTAGAGTTATCATCAGTTTTATCAACGGTGAATTACTGTCAGGGTACCCTTCCCTCCGTGGAAGAACTGCAATGTCAATTTCCAGTTCTTTTTTCGGATAAATTAGGTCGTTTTACTAAACATAAGGTGCACTTACAATTAAAAGATAATGCAAAACCAGTTTTCGTTAAAGCGAGACCGATTGCATTTGCCCTACGGAATAAGATAAACAGTGAACTAGATAGAATGGTTGAGTTAGGGGTATTAAAACCGGTTGACCACGCAGACTACGCGTCCCCTATAGTCCCTGTTTTAAAAAGAAATGGCACTATTCGCTTGTGTGCGGATTACTCGGTTAGTATTAATAGGCAATTAATTATCGACCAGTATCCCCTGCCAACTGCCAAGGAATTGTTTGCAAAGCTTTATGGTGGAAAAAAATTCACCAAATTAGACTTATCTATGGCTTATAACCAATTTGAGCTGGATGACGAGTCACAAAGGTACACTGTAATTAATACTCATCGTGGATTATACAAGTATACTAGGCTAGTCTTTGGGCTTGCTCCAGCGCCAGCAATTTTTCAGCGCGCGATGGAGGGCCTAGTTGGTGGACAGGAGGGCGTGCTATGTTTGTTGGATGACGTGCTCATTACGGGGCGTGACGACGCCGAACACGCTGCACGCCTTCGGGCGGTGATGCAGACATTACAAGAAGCAGGATTGACCTTGCAAAGGGAGAAGTGCGAGTTCTATAATGATGAGGTTAACTACTTGGGTTATGTTATCAATAAAAATGGGTTGAAAAAGTCTCCAGATAAAATTAAAGCAATAGTAGACTCCCCTGCACCATCAAATATAAGCCAACTGCAATCGTTTTTGGGCCTAGTAAATTATTATAGAAACTTTGTACCAAGTGCAGCGTCTGTTTTAAGCCCACTTTATAATCTGCTAAAAAAGGGGGTAAAATGGTCGTGGGGTCTAGATCATCAAGAGGCATTCACTAAAATAAAACTGGTATTAGCTTCAGACCAGGTACTCGCTCACTTCAACCCCGAAGCAAGGCTAATCCTAACTGTAGACGCGTCTCCGGTTGGCTTGGGTGCGATACTGTCGCAAGTAGGTTCCGACGGGCAAGAAAGACCGATTTCGTTTGCATCGCGAACTCTAAATACCGCAGAGAAACGATATTCACAAATACAGAAAGAAGCGACCGCAATTATATTTGGAGTTCGGCGCTTCCATCAGTATTTGTACGGTAGAACAAATCCGTTCGTATTAAGAACAGATCATAAGCCACTAATTTCGATATTCGGACCGTACAAAGGTATTCCGGAAGTATCGGCGAATCGACTACAGAGGTACGCAATGTTTCTAAGCGCGTATACGAAGTACGATCGAGTATATACGAAGCGCTGATAACAGCGCCGACTATTTGTCTCGCTCAAGTATTTCGGAAGCGAGGCGCGCGCCCGACACGGGTGCAGGCGCATTCGATAAGTGCACTGCGGACGACTTCACTTCGAGCGACCGCGCGGCTTACGTGTGTTTTGTGGTCGACACGAGTTTACCGATTACGGTTTCGGAACTACGAGATGAAACAAAAAGGGACAAAATTTTATCTAAAGTAACCGAATATGTTAAATATGGTTGGCCTAAGAAAATAACTGATTTGTACCTTAAGCCTTATTTTTCATGTAGAACGCAATTCTCGGTTGAAAATGGATGCTTAATGAGAGGTCATAAGGTCGTGATTCCCGAGACGTTACGTAAAAGGGTGTTAGCTGAGTTACACAAAACACATCTGGGTATCGTAAAAACCAAGGCCGAAGTTCGTTCCAGATTTTGGTTTCCGGGTGTAGATGAGGCCGTAGAACATATGATAGGGACATGTGAGGTATGCATCAATCTGCGGCCATCCCCTCCGCGCGCGCCGCCGGCCCCCTGGCCTCGGGCACACCGCCCTTTCACCCGCGTACATATGGATTTCCTGGGTCCCATAGCCGGTCGAATGTATTTAGTGGTCATTGATTCGTACTCTAAATGGCCGGAGATATACGATACAGCTAGTTCTACTTCCTCCGATACAGTCATTGAAAAGATGTACGAATTCATGTCTAGGTTCGGCATACCGCAAACGATTGTAAGTGACAATGGAACAGCGTTTACTTCACAAGAATTTAAACGTTTCTGTGAAATAAACGGGATATCACACGTTACGTCCCCACCGTATCACCCGGCAAGTAACGGTCAAGCCGAAAGTTATGTAAAAATAGTCAAAAAGGGTATAAAATCAAGTATTATGTCCAGCAGCAACACAAAACAATCAAAAAACAATTTATTAAAGTTTTTGTTTGATTACCGGAATTCAAAGCACTCGACCACCGGCATGTCACCCGCCGAGTTGATTTTCGGGCGAAAGCTAAACTCGCCCTTAGACAGATTGGTACCTACGTCATCGCTGTCTACGTCTGCGGCTTCATCCGATTTAATAAATGCGCAAAAATGTTCACAGAAGGAAGAACCAGTACGTATTAAACAAATGCTACCTGGAACTTTCGTTTTATATAAAAAACATGTAAATAACAAGTTTAACTGGTGTAAGGGAACGATAACAAAAAGAATTGGCAAAGTTATCTACTTAGTAAAAGATTGGGACACGCAAATATGTTATCGAAAGCATCAAAATCAATTAATTTTATATAAAGCTCAAAGTGATGACTGTAACGCATGGGACGTGGACGCTTACGAGAAAGGGAACAATTGCGACACCGGAAACACTTTTACACCACCGCCATCGCTGCCGACATCACCATCACCATCACCATCATCATCGTCACCACTTCATCCGGCGTCTACCAAAGACCCCGGCCTAGTTACCACGGCAGAACGAGAAGGTTCGCCACGTCGTGGGGAAAGTGATGAAGTAGAGAACCCTGTGCCGCCTCGGTCGGAGGAGGACGACGAGTTCCACGAAGCAGAAGCAGATTTTAATGATGGTCGAATCGAAGCCACTAGAAATAGACTGCGCCCCCGTCCCAAGGTTGATTATAAGCGTTTCTTTTAGGTTATAGTTGTCGTCTTTTATTATAATTTATTTTATTCTTGTATTCTAAAATAGGGTGGGGAATTGTTATGTATGTATATACATTTGTATACCTATGTTTTACAATGCGTGGCTGTGCCCACGCGCCCTCTGTTAATAAACCAGTGCATAGCAAGCTACCGGCCGTTTAACTCGCTCCCCGACCGTATACATAACAACTACCATACGTTAAAGTAGGGACCAACACAGCATTGTGAATTGCCATACGTGCTTTTTTCGACACATTTTGTCTCTTCACAATAGAGTGCAGGGCCCCGTTTACTCTATTTCCCGCATTCGTCGTTATTTAATAGATATAATACGTATTAGATATATGCGTTTACTGTATTAACGTCCGGTTTCCTTGGGAGCTCGTTGCAATACAAACGTGTAGCCAACGTGTAGACGTGATAGCCAACACTCCGCCAATTTTTAATCTGTCTTTGCCAACGTATATGCTAACTGTACAATAACTCCAAAGACGACCATAAGCATCCATTTTATGATGACGAAAGCATTGTTCATCATAAAATGGATGCTTATGGTCAATACCGATACCAATAACGCACATTTTGTACAGTACCAAGGTCAAATGCTGTTCGATCAATACGTCGCAAAAACTACGCGTAGGAGGTACTACGTAGTAGGCACGTAGCGTTAACGTAGAGGATAGCCCATCCTACTACGTGCAAATGCGAAAGCAAATCGATCATTACGTTCGTTTCAACCACTACGCGTAGTAGATGTTGTACTTGTAAAAGGCGCGTAGCAGTAACTTATAAAACTAAGTCCAGAACGCTATTTGCAAAGGCAGATTCGTAGTTAAGGCGTTAGTTCTATTATCTGCGAGTTGTAGAGGCTTGATTAGCTCTCTCTATGTAAAGACAGATCAAGCCACCGGAAGGAAAGGTCACGATAAGATAATACACCAAAATTTTTTTAAATGTTTCAACTATTTATTTACTTTCTCTGTCTTATACACTTTCTAACAATGAACATAAAGTTTAAAAAGTCAGTAATTATCCAATTAGAACTTTTATAACCATACAAAAATATATACAATTAATGAAAAGTAAAAATAGACTTAAGAAACATATAAGAATTAGATATTTTCCACAAAATAACTTCCTACGTCAGTGATCTGATTTCTTATCTCCTTCTGATTCTTCGATACACAGTATCTTCAACGTATGTAGTCGCCATTGTGCAACGTAAAAAAGCCACTTCATGTGCACATTGTATAGAAATTATTTAATTATTTTTAGGTTTTGAAGTCACTCTTCCTTTTTATTACATGTTGAATTTTTAACCATTTTGTGTAGACTCCGCAATGTCAGGAGGTCAAGACATTAATTAGAATGTCGTGTTAATAGTCACAACATAAACTTCTTCTATTTTTCCACCCTCAGGAGTGGAAGAAGAGAAAAATATTTTCAATTTTAAATGAGGCTACCATTTAAGTATTTATTAAAATTTATATGAAAAAAGAATAATTTAATGATTTCTTATTTTTACGCGAATAGTACATTGAACGAAACTAGCTTCTACCGATTTAATTGCCTTTATTGACTTATTTTAAATTCCCGATATTTAAAATGCTTTAGAGCACCCTTGGTCACGAGAAAACTGAGTTGCTCAATGTCCTAATATCATAGTTTAGAAAGAAATTATAGTTGCCTAAAGTCCTGCAGTGCATGTGCGTGTGCGCGCGCTCGTATATGTGTTTGAGCCTGGTATCGTGTGCACGCGCATGTGTATGTACTTGTGAGATCATAATATGTGTGTGTAACGCGTGTAAAAAATAATTTTGCGTAATATCAACCTAAACATTATCAAATTATTAGGTAGTGCTAAAACTACTAAGATGAATTTTTTATTGACCCTTTTTTGTGCAAAGTGTGTCAACGTTAGATAAATATTCATTATCTGTTCTTACTTTTTTGTTTGTAATAGAGTTCTTCGCATAGCTTATGTAAGTTGGTACATACCTATTTCTGAAAAAAAAATCTTAAAAATTGCATAAATTGTATAATTCAATGATCATTAATATGTACAACATTGAACATACATTTTATAAGTACACACTATTATAGGTACTTGAAATTTTATTGATTCAAAGTGTTCATAACAACATTGAACAACAGTGTCATAACTTTAAACGACGTGCATTGTTGGTTCATATATTTTAATAATAGCCCGTTGATATTACGAAGGTGTACCACAAGCGTAAAACGGTCATTAAACCCGTGAGGGAAATTGAAAACAATTTAGCTAAACGCATAAACGTACTCCGGGGACTAAATCCAGGGTAATCGCAATTAGCTGTCCGTTTTATTTACAGCAAACCGAGTATTTGATGCAAAAACAACAATTTTATGAATAACATTAAATATAGTCTGGACATTTAATTCTAAGTCTCTTCATCATTTTTATCATAAAAACCTATCAAAGCATACTGTTGAACATAGGCCTCCCCCATATATCGCCGCTTAGAAATCTTTCCACTGCTATGGTTGCTCCGCTTGTCAGGAAGTTTGTCAACTGCACTTTCTTATTATTTTTATTGGTTATCAGGAAGATGATGCTGCCCATCTCCTATTTCAGTTTCCATCTGTCGCCTCTTTTCGTTTCTCCTACACTCTCCCTATAAGGTGAAGTCTATTTACTGATGATAGATTCTAGGCTTATTTTAGCTAATTATAAAACAATCACTTTTCGATTGTTCCTTAAATCAACTTATTGGAATAATAATTATTTTATTGTAGACTTGGATCCATAAAATTGTTAGTAATATATCCTATACCTTTAAACGAGCAATTATTGTATACATATATAATCGGAATCTCGTAAACGGCTCCAACGATTTTCATAAAATTTTGTGTTCAGGGATCGATCTACCTTTTTTAGAAAATGTCTTTTTGTCCGTGTTTTTAGGCAATGTAAAACTCCTACAATATCGTTAGAACAAAAAGGTAAATTTTGACAGTTTATTAATGATTATAAATAGCTTAATTGGTATAATGGGCGGTAATAGCATCGTAATACCCTGGTTCGAGTCCAGACCGACCGACCAACTTTTTTATTTTTTTTATTAAGTTACTTTCTTTTTTGAGAAAACCTATTATTTCGAGCCCTTTTTTTAGTATTTTTTTAAAAACACGAAAAAAATAAATTAAACTAATTGCACTCATGAGTTTTATTCAAATAACCAGTTCAGTTTTTTCTATTATGTCGCTAAAATCAAAAAATATTATTTGTATTTCATGAATATGTAATTTGTACCCAAATATAATTTCCAAAACACACGAATTAAAAAAACCGAGCGAAAAATACCGAGCAAAGCTCGGTCGGTATAAATTTACTACTATGTTAGTTTCTTAAATATGTCTAATCACTCTTCAATAAACCGTTCTAGTGACTCAGCATATGCCCGTCACGTCGTTCAGTAAATATATTCACAATAATTCTTTTTTTATATAGAATAAGGGTGACAAATGAGCACACAGTCCACTTGATGGTAAGCGGATGCTGTGGCTCATCGACATCTACACTTGTCCGTTATTAAGAATCAAAACGCAGATGAGCTTTCACTACTTGGGACTTAGATCGAATGCCTAGTTTCCAGTAAAAACGAGTCTCCGAATCTCTATACTCACCATACGAAACACAGCAGTATTTAAGATGATATGCCTTCCCCGGTCGAGTCGACCCATTCGTGCTACATCCATAATATAGCTGTTGCGTGGCTCTACGACGTACAAAACTGTGAACTGCTGCAGTTTTCACACATTCTGCTCAACGGGGAGTACACTCCTTAAACATAATTGCGAAGAATGATCTACTTTAAAAGTTTATCGGCGTCGACAGTTCCCCTAATGATAAGTGGCTATCGCAACCCATGGACATCTGCAACTAACATTAAAAAAAGAAAACCTGTAATTATAACAGCTCTATATATCCATCAGACAAGAACATAACCACACATATACTTCTATTTAGCAGTAAAAAATACTGCAAGAATGATCGTTACTAGGAATCTAATCTACTACTACTAATCTAATCTAGAAATCTGCCATCCTAATGTATCGTTACTATAAGAGTAGGCAAAATGATGTTGCATCACCGTTTTTACAACGTATGCTTTTTATTATTTAAATCATTGGTATGATCGTTACTAGATATTTTCTGCATTCCTAGTAACGTTTGATAATTTCTATACGAGTATGCCGAAATTATGTTAAGTTTTATTTTTTATAACAAAAAAAATTTTATGGCATATCAGTAACTATAGTAGAACGTAATATGTATATCTATAAAAATGTAATTAAAAACATTCAAAATCAAAATATTCTAAATTGTATCGTATCGTATACCCAGTACGTAACATCAGACAGTACAATTTCAGTGAAAGTAGGTAGAATGGCCGTAATACTCTAGTGCAATAACAATATATTTAAATAATACAATTGTTTTGTAAATAGTTAAGTATTAAAAAAACAATAACAAACAACTTTGGCTAATTAACATTAAGTAAATTTCACTTGTTAATTAATTTGATAGTTTAACGGTAGGTACTGTATAAGGGTGTATGACCGTGACAAAGCAAAGCAACTATAAAATATGACACAGACCGTTATGCATCCCACCGCTCACTATCTTTACTTTAAACGCTTTAACCTGAGAAAGTGCATCGTGTTTGTCTTGTCAGTTTAAGTTGCACGAGTTCCGGTTTCAAAGCGAATATTCAACGAGACTAGTGACAGCGTATTTATACCAAATGTGTTTTTCATCTTCTCCATAACTAAAATATTATGTTTTAAAACTTCTAGTAAATAAGGTAGCAGGGGCTAAGCGTTGGCTGCAAATATCACAGTACGCGAGGGACCCGGCACCCCGCCGGCACCAACGAAATTGTTAAATAAATGTAACAATTTTAAGTGATGATTTACCACGTGCTCTAACCCCATAAAGGATTGAATAAAAATATACGAAGGCGTGTGCCTAAAAGTGGGACGTAGTAGGCAGTAACTTAACTTTAACTTTAACTAGGTAGTAGGGACCTCTTTTTTGCCTAAGAGTTCGCTCGACTAGGTGTAACCTCTGACCTATATCTGTCGACGCATAATTCAGTGCCTGCACTTTTAAGTCCCCAGTCTTGAAGGGTTAAGATAATAAGTATAATTATAAATAGTCAGGTACTTTAATTCAATTTAGTACTCAGTATTGACATGACAACCTGTCTTTTACTTTCTTTTGAAATTTGGTCTATGGACAGCAATAACTACTTACCATCAAGTGAACTGTAAGTTCATTGGTCATTTCAGTTTCATTAAAAAAACCTAGTAAACGGCCTTTTCAAGAAAACAACAGCCATTAAATAATGAACAAAACTAACATATTAAGTATTGAAAGTTTTATATTTGTGCATTTATTATTAAGAACGCGTTTTTAGCTCACGTTGACATTTCAAATGTAAAATCTCTTTGTAGAAAAGCATTTTATAAAACGTAAATTTAAGATTAACGCTACGACGTTCGGAAGACACTTTATGAATACTTTATGTGCATTCTTAAATATAAACTTCAATATCACCCAGACAAACAAAACATAAAAGCTGAAAAGCTTATTTTAGTAATTTCTTTGTTTATTGCGCTACTATTTAATACAGACTAGCCTTAACTCATGTCTTCGTCTGAGTTGAACTGAAACTAAAAGTTACCTGTAGATCTATAAGAACGGGGTAGCCACGATAGTTATGATAGAGATAGATATAATATGATAATATCATCATATTCTACGATCGTTAATGATATAGAAAACTATAGAAATGAATGGGAATGAGAATGACATATCTGTAGGTCAAGTGTGGTAAATTGGCGTCGATTTCGTACATTTTAGTGTATTGTGTGTATATTGTCTTGTCCTTTATCTATTGTAAAATAGTAGTGGGAGCAAAACGCTAAATTTATAAATAAAAAAAACATACACGCTAACGTGGAATGTTGCACCCCCACGTCGTACTTCCCCTCGTTCGTTAGTCACTTTAGATTACCTCACAACGTAAGACAACGCGTTTCGCTGTTGGCACTTGAAACTATTTTGTACATTCTAAAAGCACCTGGCTGCGACTTTATCGAACTCAGGTCTTATGTTATTATGCAGGAGTAGTAAGTTTGAAAGCAATAGCCGATAACTTTCCCCGTTGTCCCGCACATTTCTCTTCTCTTCCTATAAAATATTATACTACCCGTGAGGTTAAAGAATGGGATGGAATATGGCGTGGGCTCTATTCAACTCTCGCTTGCACACAGTCGTTATTTACTAAACTCACAACCGCCGGTAAAGAAAACAAAAAAATAAAGTGCGATGTGTGTTTTTCGTACGTCCCATAACTTGTCATTGAAATTAATGATAATGAAATGCCACAAACTACAAAAACCATTCAGTCCGGTTTCACTAATTTGTATCAGTTAGAATTGTTCTGAGAGTTTTCTTCATAAGTATTGTTGTTTTTGTTTCTCAATATTTTTGTATAATATATTTACATGCCATTGAGAAATGAGTACCCATTTTTAAAATGTTCTTTGTGATTCGTACTGATTGTAATAAAACTTTACGAACAAGTAGAGAGTAAGTAATACCAGGAGTGATTTAGGCTAAATTTTATCCGAAAAAATTAAATATTTTATAAAAATACAAATATGGTCACGATGAAATAAATGGTCTTTAATGATTATCTTAAGTCTAAATAAAGATATGTTAATAAATGCCACCTAGGCGAAGCCAGAGCGGTTCTCTAGGTATAAATGTTACTTTAAAATTAATGTGACTACTTGCTTACACAAATTCCTTTTAAATATTTTCCCATTAAAATAATTTATAATTGATCGAATGATATAACGTAGTAACGATGTAACGTTATTAGCAGGTTTATGCTATTGGCACTGTGCATGATGGTACCGTCAACTCGATGAGCCGCCATCTCTAACCCCATTCTTTATCCGTACGGAATTTACTACGCAAATATTTGCGTAAACTTGGCAACATTCAGGTTTGGCGGGACATATACTTTTCTCACAAAAACTAACCTTACTAACTCCTTGACAAGACATACCTCACCAAACTATGATTGCAGCAGGATGAAGATAAGTTCAACGTACTTTACACTGAATTTTCCAACAATTTACTATGCTCCCTTAGTTCTGCCCTGTAATTTTTCACTACATATCCATAAATAATAGTAAGCGTTTTGATCGATCTATTCTCATGTCACTGTAGTGACTGATTTAGGACGTTCCCTGTATATTGACAGTTCTCACCTAACTTCAAGTTTTGCTTAAAATTTTGCGAGAGGTCCTAGCGAGAATCATCATTCCACGCAATTTTTTTTCTGAGAAGGTTTCGTCGTATTTTGGCTTAAACAGCGTTTATAACCCGAACGCTTTTAACAACCTAAGGAACCTCCGTTCTTTTGTGGTTTTGTCTGAGTAATTGTTAGTGTAACTAACGATAAAACGATACGTAAACAAGGCTGATACCTAATTTTTAAGCGTAACTAACGGCTCTAAATCCACTTTGTGCAAAGTTTCTGCCAGTAATCTGCCAATTTCCTTGCGTATGTGGAATATGAAAAAGGCTTTGAATCTGTTAAATCCGTTTGAATTTGACGGTGCTACAGTCCCTTCAGCGGTGCCGAGTTAACTGTCAGTATATCGAAGTGCTGAAGTGTTAGTACAGTTGTACAGTAGGGCTATGTAGGCTATCCGAGTACAGAACCTGAGTACTAAATCTATCCAACTGCAAAGAAGTATATATGTATATAGTACCCGGTTGACCGAGCTTTGCTCGGTATTTTTCGCTCGGTTTTTTTTAATTCGTGTGTTTTGGAAATTATATTTAGATACAAATTACATACTGATGAAATATGAATAATATTTTTTGATCTTAGCGACATAATAGAAAAAACTGAACTGGTTATTTGAATAAAAAATCATGAGTGCAATTAGTTTAATTTAAATTTTCTTGTTTTTAAAATATACTAAAAAAAGGGCTAGAAAAAATAGATTTTCTCCAAAAAGAAAGGAACTTGAAAAAAAAATTAAAAAAAGATGGTCGGTCGGTCTGGGCTCGAACCAGGGTTTTACGATTCTGTGACCGCCCATTATACCAATTAAGCTATTTGTAATCATTGACAATCTGTCCAAATTTACTATCTTATTCTAACGATATTGTAGCAGTTTTTCATTGCCTAAAAACACGGACAAAAAGACATTTTCTAAAAATAAATCCTAGCTAGTTCGATTTATTATCCCCGAAACTTCCTGGACACCAAATTTTATGAAAATCGTTGAAGCGGTTTCCGAGATCCCGATTATATAAATATATATATATATATATATATATATATATATATATATATATATATATATATATATATATATATATATAAGACGGGTGATGTTATATTCCCGAAACTCTTCACGGCTGCATCGTTTTCAAGCTACTGAACTGGATAGGATACGGTATAAACATCAATCGCGAGTACATCACTCAACTTTAATTTGGCGACGATATAGTCCTTATGGCGGAATTGTTGGAACATAAGCATTATGTTCAATATCCTCAATAGTATCTCCCAGCGGAAAGGTCTTAAGATGAAAATGGGCAAAACAAAGATCATGTTTAATGTTCATGTCTCACCTATGCCGGTAGTTGTTGAGATCACTAAGCTCGAAGTTGTTGACGAGTACGTTTACCTGGGACAATAGTCCGGCTAGGTAAGTCCAACTTCGATCGCGAGTCATTCGACGGATTCAACTCGGCTGGGCAGCGTATGGGATATTAAGATACATCTTCTCGTCAGATATACCTCAAAACCTGAAAACTAGATTGTACAACCGGTGCGTGTTTCCAGTGATAACTAATGGAAAGGGCTATGCTCGGGGATTATCTACATGATAAACTTAGATGAGGATATCCGTATTATAACCAGAGTGACCGACATAGCCCAACGGATTAGAAAAATAGGTTTATATCGGTACAAAATGTATATATCTACCGTTTGTTTTCCATATTTAATACACATGACGGCGCGTCGAGAAAAAAGGCACCACAGCACCTTCAGTTCAATCTTGTCTATGGCCAATCAATCAACTTCGGAACTAAACAGAGTTTTGTCTCTGACGAAACACCGGACGCTGGGGAGGCGACCATCTTGTAAAACACTTCACCGAGAGGAAGGCACTTTGTCATGAATTGTCGAACGGAGCGCACAATCCCTAACGGGGTAGCCAGAGAGAACAGATCGCCAAGTGTCACGATCCTTACATACCTCTTTCGCTTCTTTCAGGTTCATTAACTTCTTCATACATGCACGTCTAGGTATCCGAGTACTCTTGACCCTCCCCTCTTCGAGCAATTTGCTCACATGGTCTTCGAAAGTTAGTCTCGGTCTACCTCGACACCTTTTAATATTTACTTTCGCTCTATATATTTTCTTCACCATTCGGTCTTCACTCATTCGTTCAACGGAGCGCACTTTCTGTATATATTACTTAACTCTATGGAGCGCACGCAACCACGTGTTCGGTGGACGTCATAGTTTTAATCAAAGTACATCGCGATCATCTTTAGTAATTTCGTAATTGTGATTATACTATTTGTGAATTATATTATTATTACACACATATTCTATTTTTTAGTTTTTTATTTTATCTTCAAGGGAAACACAAAATTTTAACACGTATTAATATTACATTTAACCAAAAATTTCTAAACGGATTTTGACTCTTGTAGTTCTGCTACTCGATACAGTAAGGCGATAATGGTAACTAGTGTCGTCATGTACCAGACATTAATTGAGGCGCGTAAACCTGCCCCCTCCTAAGACATGCTCGTCCCGAGAAACATTGAACAGATTCAGATTCTAATTCAATAAGGCATGAAATTTATTTTAGTTAACTATAGGATACAATTTACGTATTTATGTACCTATATTTAAACGTCGACTGATGCACTGTTTACGTTTATATATATATATATATATATATATATATATATATATATATATATATATATATATATATATATATATATATATATATATATATATATAATATATAGGTATGGTGCACTGTTAAGAGCAGTGGTAGCTCAGATGCTGAGGGCTCGCTGTAAATTTCACGGTACACGAGTAACCCAAGTTCGATCCACGCCGGAACCAATAAAATTGTTCATTGCAATTAGAAGTACTGACTTATCACGATCTCGGCAGTGAAGGGAAACATCGTGAGGAAACCTGCATGTCTGAGAAATAACAAAAGATAATATTAGTTATAACACGGCAGACATTTCCCTGGCCTAAAACCCTCTCGGAAAAGATTGGAGGTATATGCCCAGCATTAGAAAGTGTATAGGCTGTATCTTTTTTTACTTTAACTGATGCACTATTACTTAACGGTTAAAACAGGTAAATTGACATCATCTACATAAACGGACTCTAGAAATAAAATCAATGAAGTTTTTCACATTAATTCTTGATATATTATTACTGCTTCCTACTACTTGTTCGCCGAAAGTATTAAAAGTGTTTAATTAATGCCTCCACTATTTATTTCAAAATTCTGGGATCGTTTGTTTCATTCAACTTGAGGAGTGTTTCAGTCTTGCTCATAAAATGGACGTTAATTTAAGAAGTGCTTGAAGTTCCTCTCTCTTTTCACTAAATTACAATAGAAAGAGAAAGGCAAAGGGATAATAACTCTTAAGTAACTAAATAATACTCAGTAACAAATAATCAAAGATTTTAAGTATTATAAAATATATGATTTAAAAATCATCAAGAAAACTGTAGTCGTATGATGCTTGGGAGTTTTAATCTTGCATTACGTCACTTAATAAGTGATATAAGTGATTAATAAGTCAGGCGAAATACGTTAGAGAAGCGTGAATACCTTTTTATATTGTATTCTATTAATACCTGCAAATTGGTATCAATTTACCTAAATACGTAAAATTTCGCCTTGGGTTAAATTTATGAAAATTGAGCTTCCCTGTATTGCTCATGTTTATTTATTGGAAATCTAAAAACAATTTCGTACTATATTCTTTTATTTTTGTGAAAATTTGGCAAACAAACTTACAGGCTTACAGCTTTCCTGACAGCAAGGAGCTGTGTCCTGGGTTCGAATCCGGGGTCGAGCCAAAAAATCAGTTATTGCGTTTTTGTCAAGAACTTCTCAGTAGCAGCCTGGAGGCAAAAAGTTGTCGGCGTTTCACTCCCGTGCCTCGGAAAGCACGAAAAGCCATTGGTCCCGCGCCTGGCCTCTCTCCGATCGTGTTGGACAACCGTCTCATCGGATTGTGAGAGTGATTGAAAAGAAATTGTACTTGTACTTGTGCATACACTCCGGCACTACAATCCTGTCTCGCACAGATGGCTAGTCTCCTTTGAGACTCGCTGCGGTGACGGAATTTCGATCTAGACGTTATTATTATTACTGTAGCTGCTGGACACCTGCAACCAACTTCAAATAAACTTTAAAGGAGAAATTATATATTAAGTACTTCCCAAAATACAGTCTAAAGTCCAAGTCACAGTCTAAGTTAGTAATAAAAATATATAAATCCTTAATAGTGGATTGGTGTATCATATCATCTCGTGGGTATCGTAAGATTTGTAACAGAACCGAAACAGAAACAGGAAATGAGAGCAGCTTTCAACAACTCTTAATGATAAATAATGCGGTGTTTTCCTTATTGTACATCAGTACAATAAGGAAAACACCGTATTAGTACGGCATCAGCCGAACATAGTTTTTTTTACATTCAGTGTTATTAGGAAGATGCCAATCTCCTGTTTTAGTTCTCTTCGTTCATTAAGTCTCCCGCTCGTAGTTACATGAGTTACGGCCTAAGAGATTCGACTAACGCATATTATCACACTGCTTGTGCTTTATACCTCAGCACTGACAGTCAGTCAGAATAGACGATAAAAGATTCACGGAGCCTGTAATAAAATATGTAACGGATTTGTCACAGACTCTGAGAAGTATAACATTTGCACATATTTTATAGATATTAAATAAGTTTAATTTGATTTTGGAGTCAGATAACCTCTCGTATTTTACAAGATGTTCCGGTACCTTGTCAACGAGGCGTCGTCGACGGAGCATTTAAGGGAAGTCTAGTTAACTAGTTAAGAACACAAGTACTTTTCACTTACGCTGGATGGATACAGTTTGATTAATTCTTTTTTTTTCAAAAACTGTAAATTAAACTTTTAATGGAAGTAAAAACTGACTTCAAAAAGTAAAAAAAAAAACTTAAAAAAATTCTACATAATAGCGTCTAAAGACGGCACAAAGTGTATCGAAAATAAAACTCCCGAATTGAGGATGAGATGGAATGCCTCACAATCATTAATTTTACAACTATTAAGAATCCTATCTCGATAGTTTCAAAATTACATTCGTCATCGTGGATTTTTCCTCCTAAAGAAGTAAATCTAGAGAACGCATCTTCAAAATTGAATTATGAAATGTTTAATAAAAAATAATCATCAAAATCGGTTCACAAACAAAAAAATTATACTCGAACATACATAATTACCATAATTAATATACCCTAGACCATGCTAGTATGTAGAGGGATATAAATGCGGTCATGAAGTGGATCCGGGACAAAAAAAATCATTTTAACGTGGGCAAATACACTACGTTGTCATTGAAGCGAGCACGTGTTCCGCGTCATCATCGCGTCATGTAAGTGAGAGATCTGGGTATTCTCTTCACAAGCGATTTAATGTTTTAAGAACACATTACTGAAGTCAGCAAGAAGGCATATCGCAATCTCGGTTTTTTCCTGACACAATCAAATGGGTTCGGTAACATTAACGCAATAAAGGCCTTGTATGGAGCGATGGTAAAAATACATTTGGAGTGCAACTCTGTGATTTGGGCTCCAAATGAAGATAACTATAATTCAATGTTGTAAAGTGTTCAAACAAGCTTACAAAATTTTATATCTCAAATTATATGTGGTGTATCCGGATTATCCGTTAGTGTATCCTACTCGGTTTGTCTTCGGTATGGTAGGATAAAGTAAACTGGAAGTAAAAAGGGAAGTATTGCTAGCCAACCCTTGTATAAAGTGATATGGGGTGTAGTTAACAACCCAGTTATCCTGCAAGAGACGAAGTTGTGCGTGCCAGATCGAAGTACCGAACAGCGACGGCGAATGCAACTGCTGGAGCTGCCGCGTGTAAGAACCAACTTATTACGCGAGGCACCGCTCACTCACTGTGGCTCTAGCTGAGCGTATTGATTTATTCAGATATTATCTAAACGAGTTCACCAAGGTTACCTTGTTATTTTTATGTTTTCATTTATAGACTTATGATATCTGAGATAACTAAAGTCTGACTTACCTATCGTATTAGGGCAATCATGTAATGATAGTAGTAAGTGGATATAATAATTAAATAAATAGAAGGATAAATAAATACTTAAAACATATTTCATGATACAGTAAGCACATACTGCGTACATCGGGCTAAAAATAATAATTGTAAGTGGAAGGTGATCCAGATTAACTTTGACATCGGGACGTCAATCATCTTAGTTCCATCGTGGCTATGGGTGCTGTAAAGCACCCGAAACGACGGCAATTAAAGATAAGTGAAATTAAACAAGATAAAATCCGTAAAATGGTTTTATTCAATAAAGGTATAACGTCTTTTACAAATATAAAAAGGCGATTTGAGCACTATCTCCGTTTTAAAATGTAGTGCAAAATACATTGTTTTATCATTTCTTGTGAAGTACACCGCAAAACGTATAAAACAGAAAAAGTCAATTTTAATGTGAACAATGTAAACAATTCAGACGAGAATTGGCGGAAGTTAGATAAAGCTTGTTTGCATTGTTTGTCGTACGTTTATATTATTGTAAGTTGAGGCATCTTACCCTTATCGAAATCGAGCGAAAGGGTTAATAGGTTTTAACGTGGTGGTTTTAGCACGGGTCAGCTCGGCCAGGGTAGAATCACGCTCTAACAGAATACCAGCGTAAAATAACATCTTAATGCTGCTTTGTTTCGTATGATGAATGTAGAGAATCGAAGACTATTTTTACCGGAAACGAGTCATGCCTTATTAGTCCTCAGGGGTGACAATGCATTTGCATTTTGATTCTTAATCAAGGATAAATGTAGTGCCTGTGGACCACAGCTTCTACTTACCAACAGGTGGATTGTACGCTGGTTGTCGCCCTTAAAAAAAGTTAGCTTTTTGGGTTTTCGTATCGTTTGAAAAATCCGCCATGAATGCCATTGATTATTATTATTGTTTGATATTTTATTACTTTTTGTTTTTTTATTTTATTTTATTATTATTATTAGATTATTATTATTTGCCTTCTGCTAAAATTTTTCCTAGGCTCGCGGTAATGACGGCCATTTACCGCAGTGTGGCGGTGGCTAAACCCCTGTGAATTTATAATATGACCTTTAAATTTATTTGAGCATATGAATATTTGTATCTACGACGAAAACGTCATAAATAAAGATAAAACTACATAAGGAAAAGCATTCCATAAATAAAGAAACCCAAATAGATGACATGGCAGTATGTCGTTGGCTAGTTATAATAGGCCACAGATGGAAATGGGCTATATTAATGTATAGGTGTGTTTATAAATTAATTACCTAAATTTATTACTAGCAACCATTCAGGAAATCAAATAAATGGGACTCTAACCTCTATTGTGAAAAGTTTGAATGTGTCAAAAATGCTTAGTGTTAGTCCTTACTTTGACGTATGGTAGCGAGAGTACGATGTGGCAGAAGAAGCACGAGAGTAGAATAAATGCAGTAAAAATGCGGTCGCTAAGGAGTATGTTAGGGCTGAATCTGAGTGACAGGGTGATAAATTGTATGATAAAAGAAGAGTGTGGTTTGTAAGATGATGCTGTGACTAGGATTAAGAAAGGAATGTTTCGGTGGTTTGATCATGTAGAAAGAATGAATGAGGAAAGTGTGACAAAGCAAATTTATGTTGCAGAAGTAAATAGAAGAGTCGGAAAGGGAGGTCCTAGGCGAAATTTTATCGACCAAATTGGCGATATATTGAAAATGGGCCAAATTAGGAGTAACCTTAACCGACGAGCATGTATGCGTACGTATATGAATGTGGAGGAGGAGAGAGAGGTGTGTCAGGATTCAGGTTGATATTTTGTTTGTTTTAAGTAACATCATTCATTAATCCTTTAATCTCCACATCTGATCAAAGGCCTCACGGAAACTATGCCAGGCAGGCGGTTCGGCAATTGCAGTATTATTCAAAAGTAAAACTGCACTTATACTATACGGAACAATTTGTTACCTACACATTGTACCGCTACATGTTGGCGACGCGAAACAAAATTGCTGAAATAGTCAGTCCTTTTGCATGTAATACAAAGTCTGCTGCCTTTTATTATATATATATATATATATATATATATATATATATATATATATATATATATAAGACGTTTTATTAGTTATATACCTATATAGATTTATATATTCGGACCTGCGAAAATCATGCGAGAACAGTTCGCATAAACATGTATAGTGCTAACGCATCACGATTAGAGTCAGGTAGTCACGCATACTACATTACTCTAATCGTGATGCGCTTGAAATTTTCTAGGAGATTTCGTTTTAGAACTTATTTTTGGAAATTAATAACAAGTCACAATTGATTTGTAATTAATTTTAAGTTTGTAGATCTTTTTTAACAGGATAAGAATGACTAACGAGCACACAGTCCACCTGATGGTTAAGTGGTTGCTGTGATATCTATAATAGACATCTACATTACTCCTCAATCATGAATAAAAATGCGGATGCGTTGTCGCTCGTGAAGACCAAGATGGAATGCCTCTTTTACAGTAAAAAGGGTCTCCGGTTCTCTACATTCACCGTACGCAACACAGCAGCGTTACGCTGCTATTTTACGTTTGTATTCTGTGATAGTATGGTCTTCCCCGGTCGAACCGACCCATTTGTGCTACAACTACACAACTAATATAGCTGCAGCATGGCTCTACCACGTAAAATAAAATAAAAAAGATCTGTACAATGTTAGAGAAATGTGAAAATATAAGGAGCATTTTAACTGAAATAAATCGCATGTTAAAATACTTACCTCACTGGAAACCTCATATTGAGATAGCATTTTCGCTTCCATGGATTTTTACCAGTTTTCTTACTTTTATTGACGTGATATCCGGGCCTGTGGCGTCACCTGGTGATCGGGGTCGATGTTTTAGTTGATAAAATGTGTCGCGCCGCTTTTTTACTATTTGGCTCAATTTTCACCAGGCATGAATTAAGTTTAAGCTTTCAGTGAGGTAAGTATTTTAATATGAGTTTTATTGCAGGAAAAATACTTTTATTAAATTACTTGACCGTCACCGAAAACTTTACATTGAGCCCGGTTTGCTGCCGCCTCGTGACCCCATTTTTTCAAGAACGCCAATGTGATAATAGTATTAATATCAGTATATTTAACTGTTTTTATTAACTTTTACATGTACCATAGTAATTACATTAATTATAAAGTTTACTAATTAATTCAATTATCATCAATTTAAGGCCATTTGATACATTTATTGGATCACTACTGTTAATCACTTATTCTCCTCTTCTGTAATTTTTTTCAAACGTATTGGCTGAGTGGTTGACTGACGTACCAAATTTTGAGCTTTAGCTTTAGCCGAAAGTTAATAATTGACTCCATTATTTTTGAGAACTTGGGTTTGATGGCTATAGACCTGTAATTGGACGGATCAGAGCGGTTACCTTTTTTAGGGATCGAGTGAACAAAAGCTGTCTTCCACGAATTTCGGACTACGCCTAGGGAGTAGAGTACCAGAAAAGTCGTGTTTTAACCTGTGCCAAATCTGAAACACACGACTTCAGCACAATTTTAGGGATTCCGTCAGACCCACTTGACTTGTTCATGTCTAGGGAGAGGAGTGCTTTGAACTTTGATGGTTTACCTTCATTAGGCATTAACATAGATTTTGTAATGTATATAACATTTTCATAATCTTGAAGAGTAAACATGGTACATGGATATTGAAACTCGACAACTCCAACCGACCACTCACCTTCTAATTTCATAGCTTTTTGTAATTTCGTTGAAAAATTTGTGGTCTTGTTATTAGGAAAGTATGGGTTGACTGGTAGAGAATGCCTCAAGGCATTAAGTCCGCCCTTTGTATTCTTTTGTTTAAGGATGCAATAAAGAATAAAATAAAAATTAATAAATAAAGTATTCCATTGAACTATTGCTGAGCAAAGTTAAATAAAAACTTTCTTAACTCATATTTCTTTTATACTAGAAGCTAAAATCCAACAGTTAAATTTATCTGGATAACCTTTCCACTTCACTAATACTTCTTTTCTGTTACCTGAATAACGAGTGTCAATTATTTTATCTATTTTATATTGTGAGGTGGGATTGTAAGTGATTTTCTGTAATTCTCTTTCATAAAAAGTACCAACCATTGGTTCATTTTGTAAATCTGTTATTGTATAAACAACCCATGGAGATCTATCAATTATTGAAGATATAATAAATATTTCATCACTCCAATTTGATTCATACTACTACTGCAGATCGGACGCTTCCTAGTGTTGCAGAAATCCCAGCTTCCTTGAAAATAGGTTTACCCAGCAATGTAAGTGAAGCAGGATTAGCTACGTCTATGAATGTAATAAATAGGATAGAAGATTGTGCTGAGCTGCGTCTTTCCTTTAACAATGTTATAGTTTGCTCAATCCAGAACAGAGGATTTAGGTTGCAATGATTATTATTTTGCAATAAATTTCCGCTCAGATTATCTTTTATCACTTCGGTCAGTTTTTGAACCAGTTTTAGGCCAAAATATTACACTATCTTCAGACTTTATGCAGTGATTAGGATCCAATCTTAGTAATGCAGAATCATGTAAACGTCTACCCGAGTATAGAAATAATAAAATTGCGGTATGCCGAGATGTTAGTAAAACATTAAATGGAATCTATATTTTAGGCGGCCAAAAATGAAACCAAAAATGAAATTAATTAATTAACATCCCAAACCGGTGGTTTAGACTCTTTCGGGATTTTCAGAGAAATTTACTTAAGTACGAGTACATGCTTAGCGAGGACGTGTGAGCTTAGATGTGTTGAATTTGCAACGTTACACAAAGTAGCAATAATTGACTTACGTAAAATTATTGTAGTGTATGAAAAGCCTTGGGTTAAATATAAATCTGATAAAAACCGGTTACGGTTTTGTTTTGTATTGAGGTTGAATATCGGCCAAAGTGAGCCGTCGGATTTTGGTACCGTAAATAAAGTTAAGACAAAGCTTGGTGCATTTGGAGCAATTTTTAAAATACAGTATTTATTCGTATTTTCTACAATCTCAAATCAAATCTGACATAACCTCTGAGACAGTAGTTTGAAAAGGATTTTCTTCCATTACTTGTAATATCGATTTGCGACCATTGGCTATGAAATAAATATTGTGGACGTCATACTTACACCATGGGTAAAGCCCCCTGGATTGATGTTTCAATTTATTATGCCAACCTTGTGTAGGTTGGCTATTATCCATATGCATACGTGGTGACATCAATTTCATGAAAGGTATATGGAGTTCCACGTGATGGAACTGATGTTTTTCGTGCGCCTCGTCCCCACGAGTAACGGTGGTTATATTGGACCCCTCAATACTACCAAAGATTTTACAGCATGTATACATGAGACAGTACTATACCGTACTGTTTTAACAGTAACATACTTTACAAAACTGCTGATAGACATACTACGCATAGCCATGTTTCGTATACAAGAGTATAATTTAGCGCCCGATCATGTTCGAATCAAAGCGAAATCCAATCAGAGCACCATTACACGCAACGCTAACCTTTTAACCACTTATTACAACCAGATTGATAACTAACCAGCAGCGAAAGTCTATCACATATGAGTGATCTGTAAAACGAATTTATTTTGTTTATTGCTTTTTGATTTGATTGAATGAATTATATTGCCATTGTAAAAAAAGTAAAATACTAACAGAATTTATTTGGGCATGTCAATATTTCTGTGTATAGGTCTTTAATAATTTGCAAGAGGTTTTTAGGGCATTTAAAAGCCCCAGAAATATAATGATCTAACATAACGCGTGTAGATTTCGCAATGTTTTTACTTCATTGCCAAGTACGTAGCAAATGTGCCGGTTAAAAACAAAACCCGCGTTGCGCAATCTGAAATTTAAGTTGACTCTCTAACCCCTTCTTAGGATGTAATGTTAAACTGCCTCTTTATCATGGCCAACGTATTGTTACGAGCTTAGGGTTCGTGACAATAAAAATTGCCGATAAAATTACCTAAATTAACACTTTAATTTACTTTATACAAATTAAAGTAAAAAAAACACTAATAATTAAACACACTAATTCACTTAATTTCACTCCGAAGCTTCGCTTGTGTCGCCGAGTTAAACTCTGTCCCGATCGCATCTTGCGCCATCTATTTATTCAAATCAGCAAAACATCCGGAATGTTCAAGTAAACACGCGCAAGGTACCGAGAAATCGAGTATAGATTTTCTAGAAACTTAGTTCCTCGGGTGGCGCTGTTGGTCGAGAGATCGGCGATGTCATTCTCTGCAAAGCCCCCCTCGCTCTCGTTTCTGACACTAGATGGCGCTGATTTGAGCGCGGCGTAACACTGCCCCCTCCTAAGACATGCTCGTCCCGAGCATTATCGGCCCCATAATAACGTGCCAAGCGATCCACATGGACGATCTTAGAAGTCCCTCTTGCGCCTTTCTGTAACGGCTCCGCAATGTCAAGGGATGTCCTATCCCGTGGTGCACCAACATTGTAAAATTTCGATGCTCCTCTACTCCGTGTCCGAGGTCCCCTCGCAGCCGCACAACTTGTACATGTACGACACCAATCCTCCACATCGTCACGATAATGGATCCAGTAAAACTGTTCTCGGACCTTCAGTAGAGTTCGTTTAACTCCCAGATGGACTCTTGAACGACCATTATGGCACAGCTGTAAAACATTCGGCACTTTAGCTTTAGGGACAAACATTTGCAAACGACAGCTGTCTCCTCGACCATTGTCCCATTTACGGCACAGGACTCCATCCTGAAGCAGCAAGCTGTCCCATTGGGCCCAATAGCTTTTCGTGGTTGAACTCATCGCTGAGACGTCCCTCCACTTAGGCTTGGTAGCACGGGCCTTCATCCATCCCAGAATCGGCTTGATGTCTGGATCTTCCTGCTGTGCACGTCGTAGGCTGTCCTTCCACCCGTTACTGAGGTGGTCTGTCCTGAGCATCCTCACGGATACCACTTCCTTACCTTGCCTACTACAATGGTTACCATCTTCAGGACAAGGTCTTCTTGACAATGCATCTGCGTTGCCAGGAGATTTCTCGCTGCGATGTTCGATCTCAAAGTCGTATTCCTGCTGCTGCTGGGCGGTGCTGTTAGCCGCACTTCCTTTCTGAGACCGTTCACCTTCCCTTCCTAGGGTGTGCTTAGGGCAGCTGGACCGAAGATGGCCCCTTTCCCCACAGCCATAGCACCTAGGGCTGTATCCTTTATTGTGGTCGCGAACCGTAACTGCTGCAACCTCCCTAGCGTGAGGTGAACGATGATCCTGTCGCCGCCAGGCAGTGCCGTTAGCTGCACTACCCTCCTGATATCGTTCACTTTCCCTTTCTGCGGTTCGCTTAGGGCAGCTGGATCGAAGGGGGCCCTTTTCCCCACAGCCATAGCACTTTGGGCTGTATCCTTTGTTGCGGTCGCGAACTGCAGCTGCTGCAACCTCCCTGACGCGATGGGAACGATGATCCTGCCGCACGGCTTCCACTTCCAGTGCATGGGCCAAGGCGTCCTTAAGCGTCTCGTGGTGCCCGAGCCTCACAGCAGCTCTGACTTCCAGGTCGCGAATGCCGTCGATGAATGTCTGCACCAGGTTCCCTTCAATGAGCGCAGGTACAGACCGGTAAGCTTTTCGCACCAGCTTCTCCACCTCTAGAGCCCACTGCTGCAGGTTTTCGTGGATGCGCTGCACACGATCTTTAAGCTGCGCACGAAAGACGTGTTCCAGGTGAGCGTCGCCATATCTCGCCTCCAATGCCTCAAGGAGTTGCTCATAAGTCACTTCCTCACCGAGAGCTTCCAGAACTGTTAAGGCCTGGTCGCGCAGGCCTAGTGTGAGAGCAGTCATGGCCTGACTTTTGTTCCAGCCGTTCGCCTTCATAACAGCCTCGAACTGGATTTTGTAGGCTGACCAGGAAGAGGTCCCGTCGAACGGTGGCACCTTGAACCCGCGTAGCGAAGGTGTTGTAGCTACTACGGGAGCTGTAGCTCCCTCTCCGAGTTTGAGTTCATCCAGTGATTTCTTCATGTCGGCCATCACGTTGTCAACCCGATGGTTCACATGGTTGATTCGGGTTTCATGTTCTTCGATTCGGGTTTCAGCTTCCGACAGACGGTTGTTGTGTTGAGCAACCCTATCCTTCACCTGCCTTATCTCTTTCCCAAAGGTAGCGTGAAGGTCCTTCATGAGGAGCATCTGCTCTTCCGACCGACGAGCCTGTTCCGCCTGCTGATCTTCCAACCGACGGGCCTGTTCCTCCTGTCGGCGGGCCTGTTCCTCCTGTCGGCGGGCCTGTTCCTCCTGTCGGCGGGCCTGTTCCTCCTGTCGGCGGGCCTGCTCCTCTTGTCCGTCCCGCAGCTGTTGCAGCATCACCATCAGAGCACCTAAGTCAGGTGCCACAGACGTAGAAGCTGCTGACGGACCGGCTTCCGTGGCCGGCGGCTGGCCCTCAGACATCTGCGGCGTTGCACCACCAAATCTCCTCTGGTCCGTCTCCTGCTGGCGTTGACTTCGGGTACGGACACCCTCCGTTTCCTCCTCAGGTAAAATCGGCATTATTTTATCCCACTTCTGACACCAATTGTTACGAGCTTAGGGTTCGTGACAATAAAAATTGCCGATAAAATTACCTAAATTAACACTTTAATTTACTTTATACAAATTAAAGTAAAAAAAACACTAATAATTAAACACACTAATTCACTTAATTTCACTCCGAAGCTTCGCTTGCGTCGCCGAGTTAAACTCTGTCCCGATCGCATCTTGCGCCATCTATTTATTCAAATCAGCAAAACATCCGGAATGTTCAAGTAAACACGCGCAAGGTACCGAGAAATCGAGTATAGATTTTCTAGAAACTTAGTTCCTCGGGTGGCGCTGTTGGTCGAGAGATCGGCGATGTCATTCTCTGCAAAGCCCCCCTCGCTCTCGTTTCTGACACTAGATGGCGCTGATTTGAGCGCGGCGTAACAGTATGCACCAATGGCATTGGCTAAGATATTAGTCCAGCAATTTGTAATGAGTCCACAACTTGGAAGGTGGCTTGAGGTTCTCTAAACTCTTAAACGGTTGCATAGTGCAGTTATTAAGGCTGATAAGGAGAGTGACCGGCGTAATAACTGGAACAACTCCTCGAAAAACTTGCCATAAACAAGCTTAGAGAAAGGAAAACCTCTTCATAAACCATCTTTGTCCAAGCTATGGTGAAAGACAATCGTGCCGATAGTTGAATGGCAGCAGGGCGAAAGATGCTTTCGCAACCGATTTCTTTTGGAGCATCTGGCGCCACTTTATTGTATTTAAGTCACCTTACCGCCACATTTCAGCTCTGTGGCGGCAGTCTTTTACTTCGTTGCATGCTCGTAGGAATAGTATGAAGGAATCCAATTTAACGAACAAACGAGGAAACAAGACAAAAGAGAAGTGTCACACCGACAAGAGTACGGTAAAACGCGGCGAGGCGATCAACAAAAAAGGAGAGCTAGAAGAAGTAGTTAGAAAGACGCTACGCACAATTAAGACTAAGCGTACAATAGCAACGAAGGTTACGGGAGGAGCGGAGGACTTTCAAAGGTTGCTTCCCGAATACTTCGTCTACATAAAAGAGTGGAAAGAAGCACAGAGTAAATGGGTGCTAAAAGAAGCTGTGGAGAACCAGGATCTGTGCAACGTAGAGCATAAAACCAGGACTTCCCAAAAATTAGCAAAGGGCACGCCGGACTGTTAGCATCCTTCCTATCTGCAGATAAATGACTTAGATAGGATGGAGACTGTCGAAGCTGGATGCATTCCAAAAGGATTACGCGAAGATGCACGTCAGTCGAACGATAACTGCCATCTTTACAGAGTGCAACGCCGCTATGGCTCGTCAGAACGTAAGCTCACGTAGAAAACCGGTTTACTGGTGCAATGCGGCGATTGTGCGGCTCGGGACTAAGTTTCTGCATTTTACAAGATAGGCATTTATGCCGCGATAATGAATAACTGAGCAACGTAATGACGAGTACAACGCAACGAAGAAGCGACTCGTTAATGCGATACGATGTGAATCAACACATTGAGAGTTGCCTTCCTCGGTTAATTCTTAATGTCGGGAAACAAAGAATCAGCCACAGATAAGCTCTTATGGGTGTCGCTAACTTGATCATGCTCTATGGTGTATAGAATTAAGAGGGATTAATAATAAGAGGGAGGGAGGGAGAGATTAAAAGGGGAGAATCACTCAAGGTAGAGAAACATCGAAAGCGACTTGCGTCGATACAAGTACAAGTAGGGGTGCCATGAGGATAAGCTGTGACTATCGAACGGTATTGGAGGCAGGCGTATTGATCATCTCGGGTGCAATTTCAATCGACCTTTTGTAATTCGAGAGGAGACGCATCTGGGATGCTCAACGTGCTGGCGAGGAACCATTGATGGATGTAAGGACTCGAGAACGCGAAGACTCTTTTGGTCTCTGGCAAGGGCGCTGAGAATACGGGAAAACCTCGTGTTGGACTCATAGGCTTATTAGACGAATCCGTGACTGGGTTTTATGGAAAAATGTATAGGTGGACTACTATCTCAATCAATTCCTTACTGGACACGAAAAGTTCAATACCTACTTATATCGTATGAAAATCCGAAAGTTCCTGATTACGTGAACTGTCAGGGCGTCGTTGACTCCACCGAAGACAACGAAAAGAGACGTTCTTTGTCTGTCAGCGCTAGTCTGAAACACGGCTACGCTGGCAGTGTGAAATATTTGTGCATTTACGATGAAAAAGAACCAAGAAAAGTAAGAAGAAACGGAGGAATAGTCACGTAAAGCAACCAGCACCAGCACTATAATGTAATGCTAATGCGGTCCCGAGGTGCTGGGTACTTAAGAGAGAGGAGGTTTTATTGAGTAAAAATCCTATACTACCGGTGTTACAACAACTTGACTCTTTCTTAAAAAATACAAATATGCAGACGATCTTATTATAATATAAAGGGTCCGCCATCTAACTTTTTTTTTCAACTAGTGCTTATTTCGTGAATCGCAACACTTAGCTCATGTCTAATTTGACAGATAATTAGTTTTATCCTTTCGCTGAACAAATATGGTTGTGTATACGCTTGAACAACGCTGGGAAATATTGCGACATTACTTTGAAAATCATGGTAATGTTGCAGAATGTGTGCGAAAATTGCGTACGGATTTTGGAAGAAATGAAGCACCGTCAGCTCCGTATGTTCGTTACCTTGTGAAAAAAGTGAAAGAAACTGGCATCCTCATCGATAAACCAACGCGTGAAAAGCCAAAAACAGTGCGTACACCCGAGAATATTGCTGCTGTGGCCGAAAGTGTGCGTGAAACGCCATCAACATCAGTTCACCGTCGTTCTCAACAATTGGACATTTCGGAGACATCATTGAGACGAATTTTGCGTAAAGACCTTGGTATGACGCCGTACAAAATCCAATTGGTTCAGAAGTTGAAGCCAACTGACCATCCAATGCGTTTTCGCTTCGCTAAGTGGGCCTGCGATCGACTTGCAGAAGATGCGGATTTTGCCAAAAAAATCATCTTTTCAGATGAAGCTCATTTCGAACTTGGCGGGTATGTAAACAAGCAGAATTGTCGCATTTGGGGCACAGAAAACCCGCACGCATTCATCGAAAAGCCGGTGCACCCAAAACGAGTCACTGTTTGGTGCGGATTTTGGTCCAGAGGCATAATTGGGCCATTTTTCTTCGAAAATGAGGAAGGTGTGGCCGTTACAGTCAATGGCGATCGTTATCGGGCCATGTTGAACGAATTTTTGTTCACATAAATTGAAGAGGAGGATATTGGCAACATTTGGTTTCAACAGGACGGCGCAACGTGCCACACAGCCGACGCTACACTTGATGTTTTGCGCCCTGTTTTTGAAAATCGCATTATCAGCCGCAGAGCTGATGTCGTTTGGCCACCTCGGAGCTGCGATTTGACACCGTTGGACTATTATTTGTAGGGTGCCGTCAAAGATAAGTGTTACGCCGACAAGCCAGAGACAATTAGCACTTTAAAGGACAATATTCGTGAAGCCATTGGTGAATTACAGCTGCACACAATCGATAATGTACTCAAAAATTGGAATCGTGTAGGCTACTGCATGGCCAGCCGAGGCAGCCATTTGAATGAAATTATTTTCCATCATTAACCGAAAAGATTTTACTTTCAAATAAAAAAAGAAATTCGAAAAAATATTTAGTAGTTTTTTTTAATAGCATTTTTAAAAAAAAAAAAGTTATTTGGCGGACCCGCTATTATAAATACTATGGAGCTAAAGTTTCTTCATTACTCGTAGTCGTCGCTGTTGTCGTCGTCATTTAATAGATATAATACGTATTAGATATACGCATATATCGTACTCAGGTCCAGTTTCCTTGGGAGCTCGTTGCAATACAAACGCACAGCCAACGTGTAGACGTGATGGCTAACTGTACATAAACTCCAAAGACGACCATAAGCATCCATTTGACGAAAGCATTGGTTAATACCAATAACGCACATTTTGTACAGTACCAAGGTCAAATGCTGTTCAATCAGTACGTCGCAAAAACTACGCGTAGGAGGTACGTAGTAGGCACGTAGCATTGACGTAGAGGATAGCCCATCCTGCTACGTGCAAATGCAAAAGCAAATCGATCATTATGTTCGTTTCAACAACTACGCGTAGTAGATGTTGTACTTGTACAAGACGCGTAGCAGTTATTTATAAAACTAAGTCTAGTACGCTATTTGCAAAGGCAGATTCATAGTTAAGGCGTTAGTTCCATTATCTGTGAGTTGTAGAGGCTTAATGAGCTCTCTCTGTGTAAAGACAGATCAAGCCACCGGACGGAAAGGTCACGATAAGATAATACACCAAATTTTTTTTAAATGTTTCATTTATTTATTTACTTTCTCTGTCTTATACACTTTTTAAGAATGAGCCTAAAGTTTAGAAAGTCAGTAATTATCCAATAAGAACTATTATAACCATACAAAAATATATACAATAAAAAGTGAAAATTGACTTCAGAAACATAAAAGAATTAGATATTTTCCACAAAATAGCTTCCTAAGTCAGTGATCTGATTTCTTATCTCCTTCTGATTCTTCGATACACAGTATCTTCAACGTATGTAGTTGCCATTGTGCAACGTAGAAAAAGCCACTTCATGTGCATATTATATAGAAATTATTTAATTATTTTTAGTTTTTGAAGTCACTTTTACTTTTTATTAAATGTTGACCCTTGGTCACGAGAAAACTGAGTTGCTCAACGTCCTAATATCATAGTTTAGAAAGAAATTATAGTTTCTTAAAGTTCTGTAGTGGTATACTCAGTTGGGATTTAATTTTTTTAAATATAGGATTCAAATCAGTAGCACCCAGCCATGTTCTCTGTTGAAAGGAGCATGTTTTTTTTTCTTAAATTTCAATAGTTTTTCGAATCATCCTTGACAGGAGTCAGTGTTCTTTTACGAGAGCTTGTATTCTATCAAATGTTATGTAATGGCGGTGGCGATTCTGAACGTGTCACACACGGCAGGCTTCCCGAAGTGTCGATTCTTCACATCAGCTATGTGTTCATTTATGCAGGATTTTATAGTTTATGTTTAATAAAAAATATATTAATTTTTCAGTCGTTACCTGTGTCAGTGTTGTGTTTATAGTAAAAGTGAGATGAGCAAGCAAGCAAAGCAAGTGCGGGTACATGTGCGTGTGCGCGCGCTTGTATGTGTGTACGCCCGATTTCGTGTGCGCGTGCGTACATGCGTGTGTGTATGTGAGATCATAATATGTGTGTGTAACGTGTGTAAATTATAATTTTGCGAAATATCAACCTGAACATTATGAAATAAATAAGCAGTGCCAAAACATCTAAGACGAATTTCTAATTGAACCGTTTATGTGCAAAAAGTGTCAACAGTAGATAAATATTAATGAGTTATTCGCATAGTTTAGATAAGTTGGTACATATTACTGAAAAACAAAATGCCTGATAATTGAAAAAATTGTACAATTCAATGATGGTTAACGTCTAAAATATTGTACATATATTTTATAAGTACACAAATTAATATAGGTATACTTGAAATTTTATTGATTCAAAGTGAACGGTGTCATAACTTGTTCGTTTCTTGTATTGTTCGTTCATATATTTTAATAATAGTCCGTTGATATTACGAAGGTATACCACACGCGTAAAACGGTTATTAAACCCGTGTGAGAAATTGAAAACAATTTAGCTAAACGCATAAACGTACCCCGGGGACCAAATCCAGGGTAATCGCAATTAGCTGTCCGTTTTATTTACAGCGAGCCGAGTATTTGACGCGAAACCGACAATTTTATGAATAGCATTAAATGTAATCTGGACATTTAATTCTAAGTCTCTTCATCATTATCATAACTACATAATGATTTCTCACATTTACGCGAGTACTACACATTTAAATGACATATCAGTAACTAAAGTAGAACGTAATATATTATATCTATAAAAATGTAATTAAAACATCCAAAATCAAAATATTCTAAATTGTATCATATCGTATACTCAATACGTAAGATCAGACACGACAATTTCAATGAAAATAGGTGGAATGGCTGTAATACTCTAGTGCAATAACAATATGTTTCAAATATTACAGTTATTTTGTAAGTAGTTAAGTGTTAAAAAACAATAAAAAATGACTTCGGTTAATTATCGTTAAGTAAATTTCACATGTTACGTTTATGCGTAAGTTTGATGACCGTGACAAGAGCAAACCAACTATAAAATATGACACACCGTTATGCATCCCGCCGCTCACTATCTTTACTTTAAACGCTTTTACCTGAGAAAGAGCAGCGTGTTTGTCTTGTTAATATAAAATGCATGAGTTCCGGTTCTAAAGCAAATTTTCAACAAGACAAGTGACAGCGTATTTATACCAAATATGTTTTCCACCTTCTCCATAACGAAAATATTATGTTTTAAAACTTTAAGTAAATAATTCGTATAAATGTATATGTACATAACCTTATAAGTATTATTATGTAGAAGCCGTGGTAGCTCAGGGGCTAAGCGTTGGCTGTAAATATCACAGTACGCGAGGGACCCGGGTTCACACCCCGCCGGCACCGACGAAATTGTTAAATAAATTTTACAATTTTATGTGATGATTTGCCATGCTCTATCCCATGAAGGATTAAATCAAAGTAACCGAAGACCTGTGCCTAAATGTGGGACGTAGTAGGCAGTAACTTTAACTTTAACTAGGCAGTAGGAACCTCTTTTGTGCCTAAGAGTTCGCCTGACTAGGTATAACCTCTGACCTATTTCTGTCAACGAATAATTCAGTGCCTGCACTGTTGGGTCCCAGTCTTGAATGGTTTAGATAATAAGTATAATTATAAGCTGTCAGGTACTTCGATTCAATTAAAAAAGAAAACCAAGTAAACGGCCTTTTCAAGAAAACAACAGACATTAAATAATAAACTAAACTAGCCTATTAAGTAAGTATTGAAAGCTTTATATTTGGGCATTTATTTTTAAGAACGCATTTTTAGCTCACGTTGACATTTCAAACGTAAAACCCTTTTGTAGAAAAGCGTTTTATAAATCCTAAATTTAAGAAAAATACTACGACGTTTGGAAAACATTTCAAGATAAACTTCAATATCGCCCAGGCAAACAAAACATAAAAGCTGAAAAGCTTATAATTTCTTTGTTTATTGCGCTACAATTTAATACAGACTAGCCTTAACGCAGTCCGAGTTGAACTGAAACTAAAATTACCTGTAGATCTATTAACAGCGGGGTTAGCCAAGATGATATTCTACATTCGTTAATGCTATATAAAATTATAGAAATTAATGGAAATGATAATGACATATCTAAAGGTCAAGTCACGTAAATTGGCGTCGATTTCGTACATTTTAATGACTTAGCGTTATCATAGAAAGTGATCTTGACTAACACCGCAGTGGTGAGCAAGTAGTTTAATCATCGAACTATCAATAAATACTCAGTTTTTTGCTGTTATCTCAAAACGAAGAATTTTTATCACCTTGTCCTTTATCTATTTTAAAATAGTAGTGGGAGCAAAACGCAAAATTGACAAATACATACACACTATCGTGGAATGTTGCAACGTCGCTCCCCCGCGTTCGTTAGTCTCTTTAAATTACCTCACAACGTAAGACAAAGCGTTTCACTATTGACACTTGAAACTATTTTGTACATTCTAAAAGCACGTGGCTGCGACGTTATCGAACTCAGGTCTTATGTTATTATGTAAGTGTGAAAGCAATAGCCGATAAATATTACCCGTTGTCCCGCACATCTCCCTTCTCCTCCCATAAAATATTGTACTACCCGTGAGGTTAAAGAATGGGATGGAATATGGCGTCGTCTTTATTCAACTCTCGCTTCCACACAGTCACTATTTACTATACTCAAACTCGCTAGTAAAGACTATAAAAAATATAGCGCGATATGCAGTTTTCGTACGTCGCATAACTTCAGTCCAACTTGTTATTGAAATGAATGATAATGAAATGCCACAAACTACAAAAACCATTCAGTCCGGTTTCACTAATTTGTGAGCTAGAGTCGTTCTGAGAGTTTTCTTCATAATTATTGTCGATTTTTTTTGTCAATATTTTTATATAATATATTTACACGCTATTGAGACATGAGTAAACATTTAAAAAATGTTCGTTTGTTTGTCTGTGTCCAAGATAACCGTTAAAATGGCTGATCTGATCGTAATAAAAATTTATTAACAAATAGACAGTTAATATGTGGTGTTAATGTGTGGAAGATATCGTTAATAAAGCATATAAGGCTCTGGGTTTTATTTTAAGGTCTTGTTGCAAATTCCGTCAGTTAAAATCAATGAAAATATTGTTTTTTTCTCTTGTTCGTAGCCATCTCGAATATGCGTGTCCAGTATTGAATCCTCAATATAAAATATATATTAACAAAATCGAAGCGATTCAAAAAAAATCATTCGATATGTAGGTTCTAAATTTCATATATCCAAAGGAGGCTACGAATTGCAGTGTTCTCATCTTCATCCTCCCGCTGCAAACTAGGCGCTATACAGCTGACCTGGTCTTACTAAGTAAAATTGCTCAAGATCGTTTAGACTGCCCTGACTTATTAAAAATATTACATATCTCAGTTCCCTCTCGTTCACTGCGCTATTACAATCCCTTACATGTTTCTTTATGTAGATCAAATTACAGACGAAACTCATTCTTCTTAAGAGCATGTAACTCATTTAATAAATTTTCTAATGACTGTGATAAGGCTGACCTCTTTTCTACTAGTGGTACTACTATCTGCAAATTGATAACATCTGAATTCAGTAGCAATTTACTCTTGAACTCTTAAATCTAATCAACATCAATGTATAAATTATATCTACTTATATATGTTGTATGTATTTACTCAAACCGATTACTCATCTGTGAAAACTTTTAATAGGCTTACTTTGTAAATTATATTATATACCATATAGTATTAAAAGCCTTAAGTTTTCCTGTTATAAATAAATAAATATCAGGAGTGATCTAGACTAAATTTCTTCCGAAAAAATTAAAAACTTTATTAAAATGCAAATAATGTAACGATAAAATAAATGATCTTTAATGATCTTAAGTCCGAATAAAGATACATTAATAAATGTCACCTAGGCGAAGCCAGAGCAGATCTCCAGTTATAAATGTTACTTTAAAATTAATGTGACTACTTGCTTACACAAATTCTTTTTAAATATTTTCCCATTAAAAAAGAATTTCGAACTTACCGAATAATATAACGTAGTAACGATGTAACATTATTAGCAGGTTTATGCTATGGGTACTGTGCATGGCAGTACCGTCAACTCGATGAGCCGCCATTCTTTATCCGTACGGACTTTACTACGAAAATATTCGAGCGCGTATTATAAATATACCTTTCTAACTCCTTGGCAAGGCACGCCCCACTAAACTATGACTGCAGCAGGATGAAGATAAGTTCAACGTACTTAACACTGTTCAGTCGATGGATGCCGGTGGCTCAGGACCGTGCTTTGTGGCATTACTTGGGGGAGGCCTATATTCAGCAGTGGATTTGTGAAGGGCTGTAATGATGATGATGATGATGATATAAATAATAGCAGGCGTTTTGATCAATCCATTCTCTTAAGCTCTAGTGACTGATTTAGGGCGTGCCCTGGGTATCGCTAGTCCCCACCTAACTTCAAGTCTTTCTTAAAATTTCGCGAGAGGTCCTAGCAAGAATCATTATTCCATGCGATTTTTTTTCTGAGAATGTTTCGTCGTATTTTGGCTTTAACAGCATTCATAACCCGAACGCTTGTTAGAAGCGTTTGGGTTAGGAGTGTACAAGGGTACAGCGTCCCTCTGTGCTTTTGTGCTTTTGTCTGAGTAATTGTTAGTGTAATTATCGATAAAGTGATACACAAACAAGGCTATTACCTAATTTTGAAGCGTAACTGACGGCTCCTTATCCAGTTTGTGCAAAGCAATCACTCCGATTCTGTTTTCTTTAACGCCCCATTTAATAATGTAATACAACAGTCACGGTCAAAATACTAAGTGAAAAGGTAGCGAAGCGATCGAAGTGCCTTACATAATAAACTTACTTTAATTTATTAAATAATAAGCTTTTTAAATTGTGTAATTTTAATTTTACTGTGAAAAAAGTTTTACTGAGTTTCTTGCTGGTTCTTCCCAGACAGCTTCTTTTTGAACTAGTGGTAAAAATAAAAAAATTCTTTCACTTACTATTTGTTTATAATCTATAATAAATTAAAATCGTTTTATTCTATTCTATAACTTAATTTATGACCCACTGGTTATATATTTACAACCCTCTAATCTTGAAAGCTTCTTAATTATCGTAGTTCTCAAATCGCGCTCAGAAACTTTTCCGAGCAAAAGCGATTGAAGTTTGAAATCCCTTTAAGCGTTAATTTTCTCAATTGGATTATTGTTTTTAACTGATCAGTGTTTGATGAAACTGTCACTTAGTGAACGAAATGCATTTTATTCCCGCAAGTTTATATTTGACCATCCAAATAACCAAGTTTATATTGACTAAGTTTATAGTTGACCACTGTACCAAAAACAAATAGGAAAATTTATAACGGTGAAAGGTAAAAAAACAAGTTGTTACTCTAGCTCCGGCTGAACGGAGATAGTTGGTAACGGCAGTGGTTTGCTTTTCTGCAGCTGGACATTATGTTCTACCTCTTATGGTTTTTCCTCGAGCACAAATGAAGAGTGAGCTTTAGGATAGTACACCATCAGGCACAATAGCTGTATGCCATCTAAACGGTTGGATGCAACAACATATTTTCGACGAATGGATGCGCCACTTTATCTGCTATGTAAAACCAAGCAAAAAAGATCCTATGCTTCTTGTCTTAGATGGTCACGGCATTAACACTAAGAACCTAGAAGCCATTAAGTTAGCTCGTTTTCATGGTGTCATAATGTTGTGCTTGCGACTTCACTGCACGCATGGATTACAGCCGCTTGATGTTGGTTTTATGGGGTCATTGAGCACGTTTTACTCGCAAGAAATCTAGTTATGGCTTCATAATCACTTGGGACATGTTGTCACCCAATTTAAAATCGCATCTTTGTTTGGAACTGCTTATCATCGTGCCACTACCAAGCAAAATACAGTGTTTGCTTTCACTAAAACGAGAATTTGCCCACTGAATCCCAATATTTTTACAGACGTAGATTTTGCACCATTACACACTACAGAATTATCATTTATACCAACCACAAATGAAATCCGTGACCTCGAGAAAGAACTCCATCCCCGCAAAGGAGAAACAATTTTATTTTTGATTAAAATTGTTCTAGTTTGTAGTTATTAAGATTGATCTCAAATATTTTCATACCAAAGTTATGCATATTTGTGATATTGATTATTTCCATATATAACATAGTGATTTAATTATTGTGTTTTTTCTCAACTATCCGTTGTACCCCCCCCCCCCTCCCAACTTCCTCTATTTACGTTTTAATATTACAAACAGATATTAAAAAATTATATGTGTATGTACAAAATATAGAAGTACACTATAAATATAAGATACAATTAGATGTCTTCTTCTTAAGGTGCCGTATCCTTACGAAGGTTGGCAATCATTAGGGCGATTTCAACTTTTGAGACCGCTGCTCTAAATAGTAATCTTGTAATATACAACAATTTTAATAGAATAAGCACAATAAAATAATATATTTCTAATTACTTAATTAATAACAAATTAATAAAGCGCGAGCAGACGGATGGGCTCAGGAGAGGAGACCCCTTAGCCCGGAGCAGTCCTTTACGAAAGGCCTTACTAGAGATGGGACATCTCTAGTCCTGAGAGGCCGATCGAAATCTACACGTTATTATAATTACAAATTTAGAACGACACTATTTTAGTAAAACGACAGTCATAAAACTCGAAATCTCATCCTTACATATAATAAAAAGTAGAGTTACAGTCTATATACATCCTGTGGGACGAATAATGATGGGGAAAAGGAGGAGGAGGAGAATTCTCCCTCTCATTCTTGAGAAGCTTTTATGGCAAGAACGGAATTCATATTTTTAAGAAATATTGTCTTTTGAATTTCAATAACATGTAGATTATATAATTCCATTATATTAAGTAAACATATACAACCAATCAGATTAGTTATTGAACTAAATTTCCTTCCTAATAATCTCAATTTGACGATGTAACTCATTCTACTGGCCTTTTAGATTTCTGTGAAACTTCTGATAGCAAAACATCGTTATTGCTTATCACATAAGTGCTTTCGCTAATCGTAGCACCTGCTTCTACTTCCGAGATAAGTACCCGTTATAAAAGGGACACCCTACATCCTATTGAGGAATGGTAAAAATATTATAATAGAAAAGCTATGTAGCCACAGTAGCTCCGACGCTCGTATAAAATTTTATAGTATGCACGCAAACTAAGTTGGGTACCGGTCGACTCCATTGAAATAATTGATAATATCAGCACCAGCCCGAAATGCAGTTATGGATTCTATTAAACCGCTACCGTACGCAACACAGTTCATATTACGTAAATAAATTTTTTTTCTAAGTAGTTTTGTACAAACTACCTTTCTTATCGTATAATTTGCTTTGGAAAAAGGATCCCGCTGGGTTTCTTCATGGTTCTTTCCAGGACAGAGGTTATTTCCCGTACCAGTGATAAAGTAAAATAAATACTTTCCATAAGCATTCAATACTTAGAACCTAGAGGTATAGTGAATAAAAAAATATTCTATTCTAATACGGAGATGGCTGGAACAAGAGTAATTCACATAGCCCAACGGATCAGTAGGCAGAATTCAGAATGAACCGACCATTTCTCGAAGAAATGACGACTGATAGAGTTCTCTAGTGGCAATCTTGCATATTTTTTAAGATGTCAATAGTTGCAGAAGAGTTGGTTCTGAAGGTCGAAATTTCCAGAACGAAAACGTTGAAACCTAAAACGTACCGTGCATCTTTTTGCAACACCAGCACCGTACACATCATTAATCCTTCGAGCTGTTTCTGCAGCACAGGTGCCACGGTAGAACTCGTACTCGTAAATATACCGATATTACATGTTTTCCATTGTGCAGTAATAAGCGACGCCAAAGAAAAAAATAATGAGGAAAAAACAAGTGAATGATTTACAAAACTCAAATGTACCAGCTAAATGAATTCATAAATTTGAATTTGAAATTCTTAACCAAAGAGGAAATATTTCAGATCCAACTGGTCAGTACGACAAAACACTAATTTCAAATATAAGGACCCAATATTTCTTTTACAAATTAGATATATTTTAATTGGTACTAGGTGCTTCACTAAGTGACAGGACTCCTATTCCGCCTGGGTTGATACTACTATAGGTGCCGCAAAGCAGCAGCACGTACACTGCCTTGTTCCGGTCTGAAGGGTATAGAGAGCCAGTATATTTACCGGCTGTAAGGAACCTTATTCCACAGTTATGTTATCGCATCTGTAGCCTACTTTGTTAAAATACGAGTATAAGTGACTGACTCATCACGAGATCTATAAAACTATACACCAGAATGACCTGAAATTTTGTATAGTTACTCACACGCAATGTGGACGTTCACTAAGAACGGATTTTACGTTAGTCCCATCGAAACAAATTTTCTTGATATTTTATTTCCAGGTTCCGCAATAAAATATTATCTTGCGCCCAGCGAAGCGAGTGGGCATCAGCTAGTACAAAATATAATCCAAATCGTTGGTGTCATTTTCGAGAAACGAATAACAATATACATCCATGTGTACAAGAACTCTTCAATCATATACTTTATATGATATTCTACAATACAGTACGTTAAATTACTAGATTCCAACCCCATACAGGTACTTCACAATATTTTGCAGTCTTTGCTTCCTCACGCAATTTCTTCTGACCCCATTAAAGTCTCTCTACACCCTTGTCGCGATCTCGTCCGTATCGAATCATCGAACTACACGTCCTGTTATCTTAGATTTCTATACAAAATGGAAGTTTAAAAATTTTATATTATAAAAAATCTTTTTTTCTTACTTCACAACTTTACAATATAACCAAAATAGTATAATTTTTAAACGGTAGTCTAGTTTTTGTTGTAACTTTAGTATTTCATAGTATATTGTATAATCTTAGGAAAAAAGCCACCAAAGTTCCTTACTATTTCTTATCAGGACAGAGGTTTTTTTTCGATTCAGTGGTGAAAGAAATAAACAAGGACACTTAATACAATTATTTATAGTATTTTATTTATAGATCACCACGTGTCATAACAAAACATAATATATAACCTGTATTAGTCAATGAAATTTTTTTTTAATTTTGTCAACGTAACATGATATCAACCCGGCTGGGCAGCGTTCGAGAGATTGTGATACATCTTGTCAGGCATACCTCAAAATCTCAAAACAAGATTGTACAACAAGTGCGTGTTTTCAGTGATGACTTGTGGGTCTGTACGTGGTCCTTCACTGCCGGCCATATGAGGAAGCTCAAAGTCGCTCAGCCGGCTATGGAGAGGACTATGCTCAGAGTTTCCCTGCGTGATAAACTTAGGAATGTGGATAACCACCGTAGAAGCAGTGTAACCGACATAATCCAACGGATTAGTAAACTGAAGTCGCAATGGGCCGGTCAAATATTTCGAAGAACTGATAACCGATGGGGAAAAAAGTTTTTCGAGTGGCAGCCTCGTACCGGTAGGCGTAGTGTAGGGCGATCCCCACTAGATGGAGCGATGACCTGGTAAGATATGCAGGAAGTCGATGGATACAGGTGGCAAAAGGCCCTGCTTTGTGGCATTACTTGGGGGAGGCCTATCTTCAGCAGTGGATTTGTGAAGGGTTGTAATGATGATGATGATAAAATATTCAAAAAAAAATGAAATAAAAAATATGCAACTTCTTTAATAATATTTACTTTTCACACATTCATTATCAATATTGGGACTGACGTTTTTAGTACTTGTGCTCATTACTCACGGTTCATTTAGTGTTAGGTTTCAGTAATATTTTTATGTTTCATTTTTACTTGAAAGCATCCATTAATAATCAAAACGCAGATGCGTTGTCACCATCTCGCCCCCGGGGACAAAGATGAAATGCTTGATCATCAGTAAAAATATATTTTTATAAACTTTACCTTATGTATGTTTGACTCTTAAAATGACAATAAATTGCCCACAGAATTTTTATCGTCTTTTTTCACCGAATAGAGAAACTAATTTCAAGAAGGAAGTAGATTTATAAAAAAGGATGATTGATAGACAAAATTGAAATATCCGTCGATAAAGTAAAGTTTTAATTTGATTTCGCTTCTATCCAGCAATTTTCATCATTTAAGTCCATACATATTTTATCACGATAAAATTATATCCTGATTATTAATATAATGTATTCGCCTACCCGATCTTTGCCCGAAAGTCCATAACTACCAAACTTCCTAAACAACGAACGAAATTCGTATAACGAAAACTTTGGCCGATAAAGGACTAATCGATATCAGAACATTCAGTAAATAATGCTGTAAAATAAACTCAGTCATACAACCGTTCAAACACATGGCGCTCACATGACATAAGTATTGATTACTGTAATTTTAAATTCTAACTTAATTCAGTGCTCATCAGTGTAAGAAAATATAACACCATCCTTAAGTATAAATATTTCGAGGATATATTAAGTTTACTCAATCACGCACTGATGCAACATGTCGAATATTTCTCTTACAATTTTGGACTTAGGAGCATAATGTTGCTGTATATCGCGTACTTACTGACGACAACCGAAGGCTATTTACTGTTCACGAAACATTATTTACAAGCTTATTTTATCAAATAGTATCAGAATTTTATATTTAAGTCCTATATATCCTATATATTTTAAAACTACAGTAACACTATATTCATATGTAAATAATAGATTAATAGATTATATATATGTATATATATATATATATATATATATATATATATATATATATATATATATATATATATAATCCGAAATTCTACTCCTAAGGGGGTGAAAAATGAGGGCATTCCTTAGTCCAATCGGTTTCCAATTTTGCATAAACATTTCTTAACAGAATTGATGGAAGATGTGATTCGTATTTTATTGAAACTTATCGCCTAATGGGTGATAAATGGGTAAAAAGTTATTTTGGAGTATGAGAGTCAAAATAGATGTCATAATTCTTAGTGTTTCCGATTTGAATGACACATTATTTTGACACATGTTTGAAAACTCAAAACGTTGAACTCACATAAAGACCTGGTGCAAATACTCTTTAAAATTGGAATGCGAAATATATAAAAATAAATAATATTTAAATGGGATTGGAGTTCAAAATTTTAATTTTATTTTTTCTTGAATTGTTTGAATGAAACACTTACCTTATACTTTGATTGTCCTTCGAAAATTCCTTTAAAATATTACCTACTTAACGTATTGAAATTGTTGTTTGGAAGTTCATTTTCACTATTTAATTAAAATATTTTAATTGTAGTTAGCATAACTTTTTTCACTTATTGTTATAATTAAATAAGATTCTTTGAGTTTGATTTGTTAGTATATAATATAGGATTTTAGTTTTAATTGTAAAAATATCTGTTTTATTTGTTGTGTATAATTTAGTTTTCTTTTTGTTTTCATATAGATATTTAAGTATGTACTAGTTTGATAGATCAATTCTCTTAAGCTGTAGTGACCGATTTAGGGCATGCCCTATGTATCGCCAATGACCACTCAACTTAGAGTCTTGTTTAAAATTTCACAAGAAGTTCTAGCGAGATTCATCATTACATGCTATTTTTTCTGATAGGGTTTCGTCGTATTTTGATTTTTATTTATAGTATTGGATGACAAACGATAACACATTTATCCTCAATTAAGAATCAAAATACAAATGCGTTGTCACCCCTGAGGAGTAAGATGGAATGCCTCGATTACAGTAAAAAGGGTCTCCCTACACTCACCATATGAAACATAGCTGCATTACACTGCTATTTGACGTTGGTATTCTGTGAAAGCGTGGTCCTACCCCGTCGAGCCGACCCATTTGTGGTATAAAACTATATAATATTGAAGCAGCGTGGCTCTACCTCATAAAAAATATTAACAGCGTTCACAGTTCGAACGCTTCTAACAACGCAAAGAACATCTAAGTGCTTTATGGTCTTTGTCTGAGTAATTGTTAATGCAACTACCGATAAAGCGATACATAAACAAGGCTGGCGCCTAATCTTTAAGCGTAACTGACGTCTTCATATTATCAACTTTGTGCAAAGTAATCACTCCAACTCTGTTTTCTTTAACGCCCCATTTAATAATGTATTATAACAGTCACGGTCAAAATACTAAATGAAATGGTGACGAAGCGAATTTTACCGTGAAAAAAGTTCCACTGAGTTTCTTGCTGGTTTTTCTCAGAGAGCTTCTTTTTCGAACTTGTGCTTAAAATAAAAAATGTCTTTCACTTACTATTTATTTATAATCTATAATAAATTAAAATCGTTCTATTCTATTCTGTAACTTTATTTGTGACCCACTGGTTATATATTTACAACCCTCTTATCTTAAAAGCTTCTTAATTATCGTAGTTCTCCAATCGAACCTAGAAACTTTTCCGAGCAAAAGCGATTGAAGTTTGAAATCCCTTTAAGCGTTAATTTTCTCAATTGGATTATTGTTTTTAATTGATAAGTGTTTAATGAAGCTGTTACTTAGTAAACGAAATGCACTATATTTTCGCAAGTTTGTGTTTAACACATAGTTATTTTCCACTCAATACGTCATTGACGAATTTTACTAAAGCGTCACAAAAGAAAGAAGAAGAAGATAACGTCATTGCTTCTTATATATTTGTTCTATTTATTTGTCATATGACTTTCAGTCATATACGATGGATTAACAGTATATAGTTAGAGAAGATGAAACGTCACTATGATCATGAGAGTCTATGCAAGGGCGTACAAAGGGACCAAATCCCCCAAAAAAGTTCAAACTTACTCCATCGGCCGATAAAATTATGGCCACAGTATTTTCGGATTCTAAAGGAATACTTTTGGTCGAGTACACAAAAAAACATCAAATCATCACCGCAGACAAATTTTTAGCTACTTTACGCCGTTTCAGAGAAGGAATAAAAGAAAATAGAAGAGGAAAGGAGGAAAGAGTGTGTTGCTTCTTTATGACAGCGCGCAGGTTCACACGGCGAGGATCTCTAAGGCTGCTGTACGAGGCTGCGGGTTTGAGAAAATTAACCACTCACCATACAGCTCAGATTTGTCCCCTAGTGACTACTTTTTATACCCAAACTTAAAAAAGACTATCGGGGAAAGCAATTTGCTTACGATTATTAGCTCAAGTCCTCTGTAAATGAGCATTTATCAGGCCAAGACGAAAATTAATTTTTCAAGGGTATAGAAAAGCTTTTTTCGCGAACAAGTAAATGTATTGATATTGTGGGTGATTATAATGAAAAATAAAAAATATTTCATTATTTTATATTTTTTCTAACATACCCATACCGAGAACACAATGAAGGCCCCTCGTATTATGGACATTGAAAATGATGTTTTAATTGAATTTTAAGTTTAACGTGATTACGAAAACATACCTTCACCTCAACTTTTTTTAAAGATAACAAACAAGCACAAAGTCCAAGTCATCTTAGGTGGATGCTGGACCTTTGTATAAAAGTCAAATCGATCCCGTGACTCACTGTAAAAATTCAGAGAGCAATCTCTCACCCCACCTCCACAAACACACAACTCACCACCAGTCACCGAGCCGTTGCATTTGTACTGCAGTCAAATGACACTGTGGTGTGACTAGCCACGTATAATACAGAAAAAAATGGCTAAAATAACGGCTGCATTATGTTCTAAGTGCGTTTAGTGGCAGCCTAAATGAATCCACCACTCCATATTGTCCCGTGAGCGTCTTAAGAGGCGACAGAGAAAAACTAAGCCAGGATGTGGTCAGCATTATCTCCTCGGCATCCATGACCTCCTCGGACCGTGCTTTCACCCCGGCCAGCAATGTGTGCACCTCTTCGTTCAACGTAGGTGACCAAGCCACGGCAACTCCCACACAAAGATAAGGCGGAATTCCTTAACAGAGTAAGCGCTATCGTAAAACCTACGCGCGGGTAGTAAATGTTCTGTACGTTCGTTATGAGATATCGACATTATTGTGCTTTAGTTGATTTTTTATTTAAAACTAACTTGTGCACGTCACATGGTAGAGTCACGCAGCTATTGTAATATGGTTGTAGCAGGAATGGGTTGGCTCGACCGGGGTAGGACCAAGCTCTCACAGAATACCAGCGTAAAATAGCATATTAATGATGCAGTGATTTATCTTACTATATCACTATCATATGCATAGCTACTAACAGTAAAATTAGTTTTAAAGATTTTATCACGTATACTTATTAACATATTTTATATTCCTGACCCTTCGTGTCATTACAAAACCGTAAATATGATAAATATAAAGTTCGCGTAAATAAAATAAATCATTACTATGGTCATATTACCGCCGACATAAATGTTCTTGTTTTGATTTTGTTTGATTTATCACGATATTAAATGTAAATTCCTATGAATAAAGTTTTTTTCTAAAATATAAACTTAACTTTAATTTAATATTTTTAAACTAATTCAAATCCTATATTATTAAACGAGCAATTCTTGTATATATATATATATATATATAATCGGGATCTCGGAAACGGCTCCAACGATTTTCTTAAAATTTAGTGTCCAGGGAGTTTCGGGGATAATAAATCGATCTAGCTAGGATTTATTTTTAGAAAATGTCTTTTTGTCCGTGTTTTTAGGCAATGAAAAACTGCTACAATATCGTTAGTATAAGAAGGTAAATTTTGACAGTTTGGTAATGATTATAAATAGCTTATTGGTATAATGGGCGGTCACAAAATCGTAAAACCCCGGTTCGAGCCCAGACCGACCGACCGACTTTTTTATTTTTTTTTCAAGTTTCTTTCTTTTTTGAGAAAATATATTTTTTTCGAGCCCTTTTTTTAGTATTTTTTAAAAACACGAAAATTTAAATTAAAATAATTGCACTCATGATTTTTTATTCAAATAACCAGTTCCGTTTTTTCTGTTATGTCGCTAAGACCAAAAAATATTATTTATATTTCATCAGTATTAATTTGTATCTAAATATAATTTCCAAAACACACGAATTAAAAAAAATCGAGCGAAAAATACCGAGCAAAGCTCGGTCAACCAGGTACTATAAATAACTTCCGTTGACGACGCGAGATAAAATTCATCAAATCTTTCAATGTTTCCTATAGAATAAATGTCAAAAATAATTAATTTTATTAAATGCTTATTTCTGAATAAAAAAGAGTAAAGGACTTCCTATACGTCTTACCAGGTCGTCATTCCGTCTAGTATAAAAAATAATCCATACAAATATTTCGGTTATAAATGTTTCCGATAATCAAGATAATGGAATTTATAATGTATACACAACTCATATCAAACTCTCATTTTTATTAATTTTGTTATTTGAAATATACCTTCAAAAATGAATATAAAATTATTAGTTCAAATACTAGCTTAAAAAATCAGCAGGTCTGTAATAGTGGTCTTAAAGCAAGTGGTTAAATTATCGAATACAATGTTCAACTCAGTTTTATTTCGAAAACCATGTGCGATGCGAGGAAATATTTATTTGATAAAATTTAAATTTATTATGTATTAATTTTTCATAAAAAGTATATCAACATATCCTTTAACACTCACATTTTTCGTAGAATGGTGTTATATTTAAAAAAAAATTCAAAATCGATTTTGCATCAAAACCATAAGAGATAGTATATAGAAGTACACACACAAACAAAGAGACGTTTTTCTATGAAATTGCATACCAGAAATGTTTCATTCGAAACTTTCTCACATCTGTTATAGTTTATGAGACTAACATCAAAAACAATTTTTTATCAGTTTTTCGATTTCACAAGAACTCCGGCATGATTTTTGAATAAAATACAGCCTAGATCACTCCTGGCATAACTCTATAAGTTCGTGATCGTGAAGTCGTGATGAGACTTTTTGCTTCAACCATTGCGACCATACAGACAAACAGATAAATGTTTTAAAAACGTGCAAATAATCCGCAGAGATTTTTCGATATTACAAACAAATATTTCAATTGTATATGGATATATAAAGATATACAAGTACACTTTAAATATACGATAATATCTAGATAAATGCTAAATTAATAACAAATAAATAAAGCCCGAACAGACGGATGCGCTGACGAGAGCAGACCTCTCAGCCCGGAGCGAAACAAAACTTAAGCGTAACAAAAAAAAATAACCGTCTTAAAACACGAAAACTAATGCTTACATAATGAAAAAAGTAAGGTTACGACCTATATACATCCTATGAGATGAATGATGATGGGTAAAATGAGAGAACGCCGGCACCCAGGAGTGCCTTCTCTTATTTTGAGAGGGTTTTATGGCAAGCATTGAATTCACATTTTTTTAGAAATATTTCCTTTTTAATTTCATAAACATGTAGATTATATAATTTCATAATAGATGAAGTCAATATTTTGAAACTATGGAACTATTAGGTAAACATAAACAAACAATCAGATTCGTTTTTGAACAAAATTTTCTTAATACTAATCTAAAATTGCCAAAGTGACTCATTCTACTTGTTTTTTAAAATTTCTGTGAAATTTCGGCTAATAAAGCAACGTGCTCCCTGCTTATTATTATAAATGCTAAAGTGTAGTAGTTTACCGAGGGCTACATTTTACCCCGGAAAATAAAAGGTTGTAATTCTACTACTGCATAGTGCATGTACTGCAGTATAACCTTGACTGTAGCATTCTTAGGCATCACTGTAACGTTGTTCAGCGGTGGATGGACTACATATTCGGTGCTTAAATCGTCACTAAATCTTGCAAGCGAAGAAACAAGCATTGCAAGACCAGCATGACAACAATTGCAAAATCGGGAAGAGTAGTTGACGCAGCGATCATTTGCAGTGCAAGTTGATCGTGTGGGATGAGAGAACGATGTGCTCTGGCTAATGACGGTATTTTCGTTTTACTAGCAAGCTTTTGCACGCCTCTTCTCGAAGTTGTGATATTTTCTTACCTAATGGAAATCCACTCATTTTCTGAACTAAATGAGTCTTTATTTTTTACTGTTGTACTTATAGAATAATAAAATACACATATGTCGAGAAGAATCACTCGTTTTCATGTTTCTATTATTTTTAAAAGTAATTTTATTCATTTAGTGTAAAAACAAACTGATTGAAAAAAATGTGTCTGTATGTGTGGACGGCGCACGATTACGGTCGTTAGAATTAATGTATCAAAATAATTATTTTTGTATTAGGTTTAGAATCTCAACGCACAGGTTCCTTTTAAAATTCACTGTGTAATTTGGTCTCGTTTAATTGTAATTAATGAAAATGTAAAAAGGAACTGGTATTTTTCTACAAAAAAAATATTCTCATGGATTTCCTTTCGTCTCAAATATGGAAAAGGAGATATTATTATTTTTATATAATCAAATGAGATGATGAGGCGTGCACTTTTGGATTTTCCAAACTTTTTGGACACACAGTCAGTTATTGAGAAGCACACCGACGAAAGTCTTAAGGCGCCGAGACTGGTCCAGACTCCAGAGTGACGAAACTACATCTGACATACAACAGGCATGGGCAAATTTATTAATATTTTTTTTAAATTAAAGATCGACTGGAAAAGAACGTAGATGGCAAAATTCAAATTTCACATGAAATTTTTCATCCAGTGGCGCCAAAATTTGAATTTACTTCACATTGTGATACAAATATTGACGCTATTTATTTTTAATATATAATTCTAACTATACTGTTTTATTATATTTAAAGGCATATGTAAAAACACTTAAGGAATTCAAAATTCGTCAAGTAGTTTCAGCTACACGTCTACGTTAAACCGTGAGGTGGCCGTGTAAGAAAGAGTACATAAAACCCCACATCGTCTCGTGGGTATCGTAAGAAGCGACAGAAGGACACTGAGACATCAGATGGGCAATAGCATCGTTCTGATCACAATTCAAAATTATAAAAAATGCTGCGACTGCCAGCGCGCCTGCTAAACGTTGCAAAATATACCCTAAGAAGAAATCTTTATATAAGCCAGCGTTCGGCAGTGAACTTTTTATAATAATGGATGGATGGATATTTAAGCTACAGAAGGTCACATACTTATAGATCTACCCGTAAAACATTACGTAGCATCGTTTAAGGATCGTTGGTTAAAAAGCAATGCAATATCAACAATGTGTTTTAGAGTACTATTACTCGAAAGAACAAATCTGACAAAAGGCGTTAATTCATTTTGCTAACGAGACAGGCCGCCTTCGACGTTGATGAATTATATCACTTTGGATAAACATAATCCACAATGACTAAAACAAGAAATAAAAAATACATTTAGCTTTACAGGTATATTGTATGTGAAGGAGGCTAGAGAGGTGTGAGAGGATCGCGATAAATGGAAGTCGATAGTCTACGCCGACACGTATGGATGACAGCCGTAAATGTTTGCATAATGTATGATGTTATTTAGGTTTGGATTAACACGCAATATTTAAAAATTCATCTGTTTCGCTTCTTGGAGCACAGCTTACAAGACACGTGAATAAAATCTAGTTTTTCCAACATATCGCGTACAACAACTAATCTTATTTTTGTACACGGCTTTGGGGTGGCAGTTTTTATGAAGCTCCATGTAGTCCTCCTTTTGTTTCAAGGTCGGAGTTCCCCTGCTTAAAATACACCACTTAACATCTAATTAACACCACTAATGAAATTGTTAATTCAATATCAACCACGTGCTTGACGGTAAAGAAAATAATGGTGAGGATTTTTGTGATTTGGATACACACTTGTACTTGTAACACCATATTTATTTACTAAACTTTGAGAATCGAGCTGCTTTGCCTGAAGACATTATCAGAGTATATAAGAATTATTCAAGGTTTCATAGGTTATTCCTATATACCGTGACGATGCCTTGAGCTGAAACTGGTCGGTTTTTATAGTCAGTAAAATAAAAATAAAAATTAATATGTTAAGTACAAGTGTGTATCTAAATCAAAGAATGCAGCTGAAGTTCGAACAACAATCGCAAATATAAATTACAATCGTGAAGATACTCGCATGTCTAAAAAAACATAGAAGACATGTTACGCCTACACGCATTGAGACAGCGTTTCCTTGTCCTGAAAACCTCTCAAAAATGAAATTAGGTCCCAGATGAGGAACGTAACTAGGCTTTACTTTATGTGATTTGGACAGGAGGATGAAGAATTTCGAAACAATACATTGCGTGTTTTTGACGTAGAGTTGGAAAAACAGGCAGTTGCAAATAAACACAGTACAATATAATGACATTTAAAAAACGTTTAATTGAGCGCCCGGAGCGAGTGCTGACATTTATACTTAATTGAATATTTAAACGTTAAACAAAACACCAATTGAGCACTAAAATTTGATGTACTTTTATTTACCTTATTCAACGTTTTAAGTCTTAATAATACATAAACTTTGTAACCCACATCCTTGCCCACACCGTTATCCACAGTTTGATAGACAGAGTTGTACTACTCGAGATATTCGACCTACATACACAATAGTGAGTTATCTACTGGAAATAGTTGAAAATTGAAACATAAAAATTTTATACGTGGTAGAGCCACGGTGCAGCTATATTATAGCTGTAACATGAATGGGCCGGCTCGACCCGGGAAGAACCATGCTCTTACAGAATCCCAACTTAAAATAGCAGCTTAATACTGCTGTGTTTCGTATGGTGAGTGTAGAGATCCGGAGACACTTTTTTGCTGGTTACGAGACATTCCATCTTAGTACCCAGGGGTGACAACGCACCTGCGCTTTGATTCTAAATCGAGAATAAATGTAGATTTCTATGGCCCATAGCATCCTTTTACCATCAGGTGGACTGTGTGCTCGTTTGTCACCCTTTTTCTATAAAAAAAGAAAAATATGCATTTTTAATTAACTACCTTTTTTACGAAAATATCTTACAACTATTTTAATTAACATTATTTGTTTACATGACAGTCTTGCGGTGTTAGAGATTACAACACCTGTTCGTTCAGTCCGTGTAAAAAGACTATAGAAAATGCCAGAAAGACCATATTACTTCAAATAGGTGATGATGTAACTATTTCCTAAATCCGCGCACGCAGAATAACTTAAACAAAAGACATGTAACGATTAAGGCAAACAATAGTTTGGAGAGCGAACAAGTCATAGTTATAACGACTTAGAGGCCGGCAATGAACCTGGTTTTCTCCTGATGTTGCGGTTATTCGTGTATAAATCTATAAACACAGTTTACCTCAATGTGTAGTATTCGCGTAAACCTAAAAAATCTATAGTTTTATAATACTCGACGGTTTATTTAGTTAGCCGTGTAGTGGCGGTGTAGGAACATCCACCACCCTGTATAGTCCCGTAGGTATCGTAAGAGACGACGGAGAGAAACAGATACAGATGATGACAAAATTCGCCCTATAACGCAATATATAGAGCAACCTTATGCTCAGCAATTGGCTATTGATAGGCAGTAATGGTAAAGTTAAAATATGCAATGTACATACATTCTGTAAATAAAAAAATGTCTAATTTATAAATATCTACTCTACGTATCTTAAAGAATACCCAAAAGCTGGCTACTCTGCGCCTGTGCTCGCTGACAAGATTGATTTTCACCAAATCAACTTTTCAAATAAATCTCTTGGCACGTCTCTCAACCGAGTAAACCACTGCTAGGTAGGTAACAGGTATTTATTGCCGAGAGAAAAAGATGGCATTTTATGAAAAAAGCTTGAAACGAAACGTGCATAACTCCATGAACAAAATGCAGCATATACAATTACTGTGAACTTATTACAGACTTTACATCAACACGCTTATGCTTCAAAGTGCCATGTGTCAGTAACAACCATTGACTTATATATTACTAGCGTAAATCATTGGTAACAACTTCTTATAGTAGAATGATCGGGTGCAAATCATGCATTTGTATGGTCGATCTCCAGCGTGGACGCTTCTGTGACGCTTAAGTCGAATCGTAGTTCAAAAGCATTTATCACACTGTTCGCACGGATAAGGTCTCTGTCCAGTATGCTTTCTCATATTAATCTTCAGTTGCGACTTCGCCTTGTATTTTCCCCGCATTTCCCACAACTGAAAAGCATTTCGCCAGAGTGCCAGAACATGCGGTTCTTGAGCGAAGTTGGCGATGAGAAATATTTCATACACACTTCGAATTAAATGTTTTTCTCTCTATTGACGTAGGTATGTCAAATGTTCTTTCATGTTTGCCGGACACTTAAATATTTTATCACAGTGTGTACATTTTACTGGCTCTTTTGTGTGTACAGTATTCACGTGTTCCTTTAAAAAAAAAACAATAAATAATACGGCCCATTGTTTTCAAAATTACTATAAATATAACTATGAAAAATTTTGAACAACTAAATTAGTTTTACATTTCTTGCATTTAATAGGAACAAGTTTTTATAAACTTAAAAATTTTGAACACTATATAAATGTACCGATCTACGAAAAAGAATTTTGGGTTAAATTTCATTAATCAATAAATTCCAAGTCGATGTTAACGCTCAGTAATATTTTATTTTTTATTTTTATTTCGAACGCCTTCTGGATCGCCCGTATTAAGAACTTACGTATAGACGTCATTAAATGCTTGATATATTTCTGTCTTACTTTTCAATGAATAGAGAGCAAAACTGCTTTAAGTGACACATCTTTATAATTTTTGTGTGAACCTAACTTTTGTATCAACGGTCAACCAAAATATTTGGGCGATATATGTTAAAAGGAAAGTAGAATGAGGAAATAAAGGTATATTTCATACTTACCTTTAAATACGACGATCTCTTAAAACCTTTAACACATATATCGCAAATACAACTTTTTACGTCCGAATGGTCCGCCAGATGTACCTTTATTTGATACCTATATAAGAACCTGGAATTAATTTGTATTTAACCTAAGTTATGTCCACAAAGAACACGGATATACCTGCTGCCTTTATGCAGCCTCTCATGATTCCTCCAGGCTTTATAACAACGAAACGTTTTGGAGCATACCGAAAAAAGGCCGCCATCTTTGTTCAAATGAGCCGACCTATAATGGTACTGTAATCTCATTATTGTTACACTCCTCTTATCGTATAGGTGACAAACTCTGTTAGCCAGTATCGAAAAGAAATCGTAGGGTTGATGTATCGATCTGGAAATCAAACTTAAAATGATAATTACTTCATTTCGTTAAAGCCCACTTCTGGACATATGTTTCTCTCATCGTATGAGGTATATCAACCCTAATCAATACCATAAGAGAATGTGTTGCGTAAGAAAAGCCATATTTTTATATTATACAAATTAAAATCATTTAAATGCTTTGAAACAAAAAGAGCTGATGATCTTCAAACGGCTAAGAAAATTTTCTTGAAACATAGCTAAGAACACTCGAAAACTCCTTTCAAACGATAAAGACTTAATCAAAATTGTTTCGTCCATTCAGGAGCTATGATGGCACGGACAGAAGACACACAGATACACACTACAAAATTATAACAACCCTCTGATTTCGCCGGAGTCACAACATAATCAAAAATTAATAACTTTGATTGTTGCGTGGTAAGTTAGGTATTTGATAATATATATTATATATTACCTTAATAGACTAGAATTGGCAAGTTGAGAAAGGGAAAGGAATGGGAGGCCTTTATAAGCTTTCGGTTCCAATCATTTCAACTACAAAGTAATTCAGACTTTGAACTTTATCTCAAATTAATCAACCTACTCAAAATATATTCCAAATATATATTTAAACAAATAAACTATATTGTATATAAAGTAGAATATTAACCGTGTTGTGGCAGTGGTTAAGAATATTCACTACCCCATATATCATGCTTTTGTATTTTCTATATTCGGATCACCATGCGTCGTAACAAAACAAAATATATAACCTGTATTGTGCAATGACATTTTTTTTTCAAACTCCATAACTACCAAACTTCCTAAACAACGGACGAAATTCGTATAAGGGAAACTTTGGCCGATAAAGACTTATCGAAAACAGAACATTCAGTAAATCATGTCGTAAAATAAACCCAGGCAGACAGCGTTAAGAAACATGGCGCTCACATTACTTAGGTATTGATAATTGAAGTTTTAAATTCGAATTCAGTGCTCAGCGGTGTAAGAAAATGTAGTACAATCCTTAAATTCAAATTCAAATTCAAATTCATTTATTTGCATAACACAGGTATAAAAGGTGTTACAGAAAAATTATAATATGTACACTGTATTATTACCTTATGAGGTGTGCAAATACAATATATGTTTTGTCTTAAAGACATACAAATATAATTGAGTTCTTTTGAAAAATCATGTCATAAAATAAAATAGAATAGAAATAATTGAAATTGGAATACTAATGAAAATTCTACATTTATAAAATTAAATTGATTACAATAACAAAAAAAAAATAATATTCAATAAAAGTAACTAGTCAAAATTTTCATTCAAGAACTCGTCAATTTTATAGTAACATTTGTCTATTAATAAGTCATTCAGAACCTTTTTAAATTTAAATAAGGTCATATTTTTTATTGAATCAGGTAGTTTATTATAAATTTGTGGGGCAATACCAAAAAAGCTTTTTTCATTAATGATGTTTTACATTTTATGTTACATAACCTATTTTTGTAGTGGGTGCGTATTGGATTCTTTCTAATATCAGATATTTTTTGGAAAAGAAATGGATGCTTTTTTACAAAAATAGCTGTTTCCAGTATATACAATGACAGCAGTGTTAGGATTTTTAAGTATTTAAAATAAGGAAAACAGCTATCTGTTATTTTGAGACCACACATTGACCTTACACATCGTTTTTGCATCCTAAATACAAGCTCCCTTTCAGAAGACTGTCCCCAGAAAATGATGCCATATCGCAAAACGGAAGCAACTAGTCCATGGTATGCTATCAAAAGAGCCTGGCTGTTAACCTTTTTTGAAAGTTGAGAAAGCGCATATGCGGATTTGCCTAGTCGTTTGCATAGATCCTCAACATGAGGCTTCCAAGTGAGTTGATTATCAATCACTATACCTAAGAACTTCGCCATATTTGCTTCTTCAATATTAAAGCCTTGGTAGGAAATGATAATGTTTGGGTTTTCACGGCGTTGATGAAAGTGCATAACTTTTGTTTTATTTAAATTTATTTTTAAATTATTATTATTAAGCCATTCTATAATTTCGCGTAAACAGGTGTTTATATCACTTTCATAATTAATTTCATTTGCACACTTTATTATAGCTGTACTGTCATCTGCAAAGAGAACCATTTTGTGTGACGTTATTTTTGGTAGATCGTTTATATATATTAAAAAGAGTAGCGGCCCTAGTACGCTACCTTGTGGGACCCCGTATTTAATGTGCCTTGGTTTCGATAAATATGTAGTTTCTAATTTACTCTTTGGACATATTCTAGAAATTTCTGTGCATTGGATTCTATTACTTAGGTACGATTCTAAGAGCTGAAGAATGTTTCCTCTTATACCATAACCATGTAATTTGTTTAGCAAGATCTTGTGGTCTACATAATCAAAAGCCTTGGTCATGTCAGTATAAATGGCACAGACTGGATTTCTCTTATCTACAGATGTCATAATATTAGCTAGTAAGTCATACAGTGCCACATTGATATTAGTATTTTTTCGGAACCCCTTTTGCTCTTTACAAAATAATTTATACTTTTCGAAATAGGTGTATAAAGAGTTATAAATTACTTTTTCAAAAACTTTTGAGAATATAGGAATTTTTGCAATAGGTCTGTAATTTTTTAAATCTGTTTTGTCATCTTTTTTATATAGGGGTTTAATAATAACTTTTTTCAATTTTTTTGGAAATACGCCATCAGTAATACTTAAGTTAATTATATGTGCTAATGGTGGGGCTATTACTTCCTTGGTGTATTTAATCACTTTTGTAGACAAGCCATCATATCCCACAGTGTTCGTGTTTTTTAGACCACAAATTATTCTTGTTATGTCATTAATTGATACAGGTTCCATAAATAGTGAATTCAATTAAGTATACATAGTTCAGGAATATATTTGCTTAATTTCGTACTGAAGTAACATGTCGAATATTTCTCTGTACCATTCTGGACTTAGCAGTATAATGCTGCTGTATTTCTCGGGCTTAGATACTAACGACAACTGAAGACTTTATTTATTGTTAACAAAGCATTATACATGTTTAACAGTAAAAAAGGGTTATTTTTCAAGTAAGTAAGTAAGTAAGTAAGTAAGTTACAGCCTATATACGTCCCACTGCTGGGCACAGGCCTCCCCTCATTTCTGAGAGGGTTTTAGGACAATTAAGTGTCCGCCGCGCTGCCCCGATGCGTGTTGGCGAACTTCACATGTCTTCGAAAATATATTTTTTTCTCTTAATTCTCAGACCTGCAGGTTTCCTCACGATGTTTTCCTTCACCGCCGAGCACGTGGTAAATCAGCACTTAAAATTGCAATTAACAATTTCATTGGTGCCGGCGGGGATCGAACCCGGGTTACTCGCTGTAAATATAACAGAACGCGCTGTTATATTTACAGCGAGTGTTAACCATCTGAGCTACCACGGCTCCATTTTTCAAAGGGCATCCAAATTTTATTTAAGTTCAAAATTTCAAATACATAAATAATAATTAATGCTGCATTGCTACCTCTTAATTGCTCCATTATCATATAGATAGTTAATAACTATAAAACTAGTTTTTAAGGATTTTATCGCGTATATTTATTAACTTTATCCGTGACTTCGCTCTCGTGTAATAAGTACTTTTGTTATTCTAAGTGATGATGATTTATTTGTAAATTAAACTGTTAAGACTTAAAAAGACACTAATCTGAATATAAACGTTCAGTTAGTCGGTCAATCAGACAAATAAACGAAGGAACCAAGAAACGAATAGGGCAAAGTAAACGCCTGTGTTTTATTTTGTAAATAAACAACAAAATAACCGCAATAACGTAATCTCTAATTTGCTCCCGAATTTCTCTAGCTGTTTTCCATACAACGAATAAAATATTGCCCTAAATAAGCAAGCACCATCGCTATTTTTATAGAATAAGGGTGACAAACGAGCACACAGTTCACCTGATGGTAAGTGGATGCTGTGGCCCATAGACATCTACAATCGCTTAAGAATTAAAATGCAGATGCGTTGTCACCCCTGAGGACTAAGGTGGAATGTCTCGATCCAAGTAAAACGGGTCTCCGGTTCTCTACACTTACCATACGAAACACAGCAGCATTAAGCTGCTATTTTATGCTGGTTTTCTGTGAAAGCGTTGTCCTTCCCCGGTCGAGCTGACCAGACTGTAAAAATATTATTAAACTAATTATTGATAAGAAAATTTAAATGAAAACTACAATCCAATGCCTACATAAAAGTAAGTACCGACACTAACAATATAAATGTAATTGCGTAAGTATATAACATTTGTCTCCTCCTGCAAACTAATGAAAAATAAAACTAAACTCAACCTCGGAAATTTTTTTAACGTTTAAGTAATAGGTGTCATCGGACTTAAAATCAGTTGGGTTTTTTTATCAAGAATTTCTCAGTACCAGCCCGGAGTCAAGAGTTTAGCAGTGTTTCATCCCTATGTCACAGAAAGTACGTTAAGCCGTTTTATCTGTATCTGATCTCACTATATTTTTGTCGGAATACTAACTCGGACACAATGATTAATAGACAATTTTTAATATTTTTTATATAATGATCAATAGGGACAGATTTTTGTAAAGTTCTATAATAATTATTATTTATAGTTATCATAATTTAGTTTTACGTTTTAGTATTTCAACATCACCATTTTTTTATAGAAGAGGGGGCAAACGAGCACGCGGCTTATCTGATGTTAAGTGATTACCGCCGCCCATGATCAACCGCAACACCAGGGTAATTGCAGGTGCGTTTCCGGCTCTTTAGAAATGAGTAAGCTCTTTTGTTGAAGGTCCCCAGGTCGTATCGGTCCGGAAAAATCGCCGGTGGTAAACTATTCCACAGAGAGGTCGTACGCGGAAGAAAACTCCTTGTGAAACGTACAGTGGTAAACCGCCAAGCATCCAGATGGTGTGGATGATATCGGGACGTTTTCCGCTTAGTGCGTTCACGAAATCTGGTGGCTGGGATTAATCCGAACAATTCCTCAGAGCAGCCTCAGCTCCATGTGGCATATGCGAAAGAAAATGCAAAGAGATGCAACATCTCTTCGCAGCGCCAGTGAATCAAGCCGATCGGAAAGCACTTGGTCGTCGACGATTCGAGCCGCTCTGCGCTGGATGCAGTCAAGTGGAAGGAGCTGGCACTGGGGAGCCCCAGCCCAGAGATGGGAACAGTATTCCATGTGCGGCCGAACCTGTGCCTTGTAAAGTTGCAGGCGGTGTGCCGCATGAAATACTGACCCGCTCTTCTGAGCACGCCAAGCTTTTTAGAGACCAATTTGGCCTTCTCTTCCAAGTGACCACGAATCTGCACGTCACTCGATATGTCGACACCGAGGATACGGATACTGGCTGAGGCAACAAGAGGAGTGCCTTGAAACTGGGGAGATACGACAAAGGGTTCTTTTTCAAAGACTCGACTTCAGACATAAGTTTGTCCCGGTACTCTGTGACGTTTTCCCGAGAAATATTGGCACGGCCGCTGTACAGAGCATCGCCAGTGCTGTCATCTGCATAGCATAGCGTTGGCGATAGCACGCAGCCCTGCACGTGGTTTTTAATTACACCACGCAATTAAAAACCACATATCCGCAAACCATCTATCCTGGTTTTAACACTTTAATGTGAGATGTTAGGAATATGAAAAAAAAAACTAATTGTATTATTTTAATCCTATTTATTTATTATCTTAGTATTCTTACTAATTTTAAAGTTACAATAATCATTAAATAAATTTTCCTGCAAATATGAAATCACCCCGTAAACAACATTATAAAGTACCTATATATAGGTTTAGGTTTAAGATATTATTTATTTCTCAAAAGATTATAAATCGCTTACGAGAAATAAAAAATTTACAAACAATATTAAAGGAATCCATTATAAGCATACAGAATATTAGTTTATTTCAAACCCTTGTTTTAAGACCGTAATTTTGCAAATTTTATTATTTAATTACTTTAAAGCATTAAATATAATTTCTCCCTTCAAGTTGAACATTATCTACCCCTTTCTCCCTCCCTCGGTAAAAGGGTGTTTTAAAAAATACCAAAATATTTTATTTTCATACAAAATTGCATACCCTAGGCCCCTGCCCCTCTACCGTAATGGGTTATTTTGAAATCGCAAATACGTATTTGTTTATTTTTTAAATACATTACCCTGAGTAAGTATCGAGTCGACCGCCCTGTAAAATATTTTTGTAATAAAATAATAAACACCTTTATTTCACCCTCTTAGGGATTGAATTTCCCAAAGTGATTTCATAGCCTACCGTCATAACCTACTTACTGTCCAAAGGGGAATGCCCACTCTTCATAGACACTTCGGCCATGAGTGCCCACATATAAAAGCATATAGATATGATAATATGCAATTAAAACATTGAAATGGTAAAGGAATTGCTTTAAAAAAAGTCGGGGTTTTGAAAATATTTGAAGTTTTTATTTTCGCAAATGCAGTTTTTTTAACAACTATTTTTATCGATTTTATCGCGTTTTATTTCTTTGATTTTTAATTCCAGACGTTTCGGGTGCTTTCCAGCACCCATGGTTACGGCAGACTGAGGTGACCGACGTCCCAATGTCAGTGTTAACCCGGAGTACCTTCAGATTTTTAATTTTTATTTATGGTCCGATCTATAGAATGAACTTACTGTGTCTTGAAGTCTTGCAGTGGTATGCTTGGGTTTAATTTTAATTTCATTAATTACAGGGTCCTAAGCAGGTGGTAGTACCAAGCCTCCTTCTCTGTTGAAAAAAGAATTTATATATTAGATGTTATATAGAATTTATATAATAAAATACACTTTACGACTAATAGTGATGACTTGCAATTCTAGCCCTAAGTAAAGATCAGCTAGGGCTTAACTTTATTCCTTCCATAATGCTGCTCCTCTGGTTATTACAGAGTTCTATCCGGTAGCAACCATTAAATCTTATATGCTCACCATGATAGTAGCGAGCTTGCTTTAATTGGTATTTAGATTGTTTTCCCTAGCATACTCAGAAAAATCATTATTTGTCTCCATATTTTGATGAATTATTTCAAGTATTTGAGCCGCATCATCCCTGTCCCTTATTTTTGTGTGGAATTTATTAACTATAACAGAAGCCACAGCAGTCTATCATCAAATGTGTAGAAGCCCTGTTAAAGTAATTTTGATGAAATATTTTAAATACAGTTTTAAAAATGCCATTCACCACCTCTACTACCCATATCGACACATAGTCACGGCTCTGGATTTATTAGCATATCTTGTCATTAACTGAGATTCACCATCTGCTGGAGACATTGCTGCGACACTTAGACATCCACATCTATCCTCGATTACAAATCAAAATGCAGATGCGTTGTCACCCGTGAGGACTAAGATCATTTTCTCGTTTCCAGTAAAAAGGGTCTCCGGTTCTCTACACTCACCATACAAAACACAGCAGCATTAAGCTACTATTTCACGCTGGTATTCTGTGAGAGGGAGGTCCTTCCCCGGTCGAGCCGACCCATTCATGCTACAACTATACTTCTAATATAACTGCAGCATGGCTCTACCAAGTATAACACACATACATAGTAATTGTCACTATGTATGTTTGTTATCGCAAAATGTAGTTAATCACAAAAGAGACATACTCGCAATGCCGATGGAACTGTTACAACCAGGTAAAAAACATTGTGCTTTTAAATAATTAGTTAGCAGTACACTGTGATGTATGATCTAAGCTTTGTTGTTCTGGGTGCAATACATTACTCACTTCAGATTGCAACGAGGACGGACTAGATGATTCAGATGGTTCCCGTTCTGCAGTTGAACATGATGCTGTTCTATCAGTTCATTGCCAGCAATTATGATATACACGGCATGACAACTGAAATAATGTAAAATACAAAAAATGAAGTCAAAGTGAAAAAATAAAAATAAAATAGATTTGTTTATTTCAAACTCAAATATAAATAAAATATTTATCAAGTTAAATGTTACTGCACAAGGACGGATTTAATGCCCTATATTATTTAATAATTAAGGCCTGACAGACTACCAGTAGTCCAAAAACAATGAAAAATCAACTGTCTCCTTTCTTGGTAGTTGATAAAACTGGTCAATCTCATAAATAAGCTAGTATGTTTGTCAGATATAGCTAGGGCAGATGTGAAAAAATAAAACAAGTCCTTGAGTTGATATACAATCAGTGTAAAAACATGTATAATTATCAGATATATGGATCACATTTAATAAATTGAAAAATGTTAAACACTTACCTCACGTAGCGCAAGCAGTTCCTCATGTGGAAAATCGAACCCAAACAATGTGTGTGATCTTATTCTCATAAGTGTCAGTGCCACAGCTGATGTATACATGTTCAAGACGAACTATTGGTGCATTTTGCGAGTGCCACACTATACGTTCACTGTACTCGAAACTTGTACCTAATAAAGAAGCTACAATTATTATATTGATATTATTCAAGCAAACTCAGTTATAAAGCATTTCTTAGAGGAAGACATGCCACATCGTGATATGTACCAACTATTTACCTGCTGTGTTCGAACCAATTGTTGACAGATCAACAATTGCATTTTCCAACAAAACAAAATAACACGATAACACGCAATTGAATTCTTGTGACATAACAGTGACAGCGGCCTATCTGTCAGTTTCGATGTTGCCACTTAACTGTCATAAAATCTATGAAATGATATCGATTTTTATTCGATTAATAATATCATAAAAAGAATAATCTTTTACGCGTTTTAAGTTCTGCACGCTTTTTAAAATATAATTTCCTTTATTTATTGAAACTCTATTTCAAATGTATTTTTAAGAACAGTTAGCTTGTGCTGTATTGTTTTGTTATGCTTTAGAGAATTCGTGGTAAATCAGCTGGAAATTAACTTCTTGAATTATCATAACAGGATTCCATTTTAAATGTTATGTTAAAAACAGATAAGAATAACAGTTAACTTGTGCAGTAGCGTTTTGTTATACTCTAAAGAATTCTTGGTAAATCAGCTAGTAATTCGCTTGTTTAATTATCGTAACTATAAATGTGAAGGTTGTCAATGAATTCAACCGAGCCTATAACAACGGTTGTTTTAGTTTTTAACGGTTGACTGCCGCTTTTGATGACTTGAAATTGATAAAAACCTATTTTGCGCAATAAGTTTTTTCTCTTTGGTAATGAATAAACCACAGAAACCCCTATAATGTATAATAGTCCTTTTTTTTAGATACAAGTAGCACATTTTAAAGAACTGCAAAAACAACTTTGTTATTTATACAAACACTATGAAAAACAAAATAATTTGTTTCTGGCGATAATGATAGTGGTATTTTGACTCGATTTAAAATATATGCTTGTTACTACTGAACTCTTCATGGGCCTGCGAGTCCGACTCGCACTGAACCACTTTTTTTCAGCATTTAGTTTTATTCTAATAAATAGTTTTTTCGTTTAAGCGGAGCTCTTTTACTTTAGATTTATTACCTCTTTATCTATAATAATCAATCTGAGTAAGTAAAGTGTGTAAATACGATTCTTAAATTGTAAAAATAATAATTGGATTTGAACATTTTAGGTAGGTATTCAGTTTTATTTATTTAGAAAATATTAATCTCACAGTTATTTATTGTAATAATATAAATTTATCACACAGCTAACGCCCTCATTAGCAATGTAATGGTGAAAGAATTTTCAAAATCGGTCTAGTAATTTTTGAGATTAGCCAAAAAACGTATTCATTGAAAGTAGCGCCCTCTATAATAAAATTAACCCTATATTAGATATCTAAAATTATACATAACAATCTAGTGGTGAAAGAATTCTCAAAGTTGGTCAAGTACTTTACGAGTTCAGCGAATAAAATGTTCTTTGATAGTAGCGCCCTCAATAATAAAATGCATCCTACGTTTTAAGCAACATAGCAAAAAACGATTCAACATAGCTTAACCCGCACACACAGTAAAAACATAACCATCCTTTTTCGTCTGTAGTCGGATAAACATAAACATAAACATAAACACTCACGCCTGTCACCCAGAGGGGTAGGCAGAGACTACAGACTTCCATTTGGCACGATCCTGACACACCTCTCTCGCCTCCTTCACATCCATACACATACGCATGCATGCTCGTCGGTTAAGGGTACTCCTAATTTGGCCCGTTTTCAATAAATCGCCAATTTGGTCGATAAATTTTCGCCTAGGACGTCCCTTTCCGACTCTGCCATTCACTTCTGCAACATAAATTTTCTTTGTCACTCTTTCCTCATCCATTCTTTCCACATGACCAAACCACCGAAGCATTCCTTTCTTAATCCTGGTCACAACATCATCTTGCAAACCACACTCTTCTCTTATCACACAATTTTTCACCCTGTCATTCAGATTCAGCCCTAACATACTCCTTAACGACCGCATTTCTACTGCATTTATTCTACTCTCGTGCTTCTTCTGCCATACCCAACTTTCACTACCATACGTTAAAGTAGGGACCAACACAGCATTGTGAATTGCCATACGTGCCTTTTTTGACACATTTTGACTCTTCACAATAGAGTGCAGGGCCCAATTTACTCTGTTTCCTGCGTTCACTCGTCGTTCTATATCCTTATCATATCTCCCATCCCTGCTAAATACGCACCCCAAATATACAAACTCATCTACTTGCTCGATCAACTCCCCTTCTATTCTTATTTCACATATCGTTTTACTTTCATCTCTTTCAAAAACCATAATTTTCGTCTTACTTGCGTTCACTTTCATACCCCTTTCTTTTCATGATCTGTTCATTAATGTAACCATCATTTGCAACTCAGCCGCCGACGACGCAAGAATAACTTGATCATCGGCGTACAAAAGGCATTTGATGGTTAACTCACCCATTCTTAATCCGCATTCTTCAACTTTCAAATTTTGCAAACAACTATCCATAAATAGGTTGAACAACCACGGGGAAGCCACACAGCCCTGTCTGACACCTTTATGGATGCCAAACCAGTACGAGTAGACCCCGTTGATCCTAACACAAGCACTAGAGTCCCTATAAAGAGACTCCAATGCCTGTATCAAGCCAGCGCTCAACCCAAATGAGTTCAGTGTTTGCCATAGCACATTCCTATCCACTCTGTCATAGGCCTTCTCCAAGTCCATGAACGCACAAAAAACCTTTTGGTTTTTGGCCAAAAACTTCTCCGCGATCATGCGCATGGAGAAGACTTGATCTGTACATCCCATTCCCTTTCTAAATCCCGCTTGCACATCCCAAATTTTTCCATCGGTTTCTTTCATGACCCTTTCAATTAGTACCTTGGCATACAGTTTTCCCACGATGCTAAGAAGGCTGATACCGCGGTAGTTTTTACAGTCCTGCTGCGACCCTTTTCCCTTATATACTGGGACTATCACGGCTTTGCACCAGTCTCCCGGTACCCGTTTCAGTTCCCAGCATAAATGAAACAAGGTGTGTAGCAGGCCTGCCACCACTTCCTCTCCAGCCCTCAGCATTTCGAGTGAAACTCTATCATATCCGGCAGCCTTACCTGCTTTCATGCTTTTCATTGCTTTCATTATTTCATCTATACTTATCTCGCTACCTCCTTCCTCTTCTTTCGGAGTTCCTATTTCATTCAGTTCATACGTTGTCTCCTCACTCATAAACATGCTTTCAAAATATTCCTTCCATCTCTTTAAACTCAAAACTTCATCATTCAGAATATAGCCATTCTCATCTCTTATAGCATTCATTTTAGGCTGTTTTGAACATCCCCTGGCAGTTCTTACGAGTTTCCAGAACATTTTAATATGTGCCTGGAAGTTATCCGATATTCTTCTATCATTTTTATCCGTTCTTTCTTGCTTTTTCCTTTCAACTACTTCTTTTACTCTTCTTCTTTCTTATTTAGATGTCTAAAGACTGCCTTTTTTCTTTCAAAATCATCATTCGTACCGCTAGAATTACCAGCCTTAGTTGCTAGTAAATCTAGCCATGCTCTCTTCTTTGCTTCAACTTCCGTACGTATCTCATCATCCCACCATAACGTATTATTTTTCCTTTCATTCTTTCTTTTACTAACACCACATACTTCGGTAGCTGCATCTACTAAACCTTTCTTAACATTTTGCCATACATTCTCCAAGTCTAACTCATTCATACATAATTCATCCAAACCACTTACGTTTTCTTTCAGATTTTGATTCGGATAAACAATTGGTTAATAACGGTTGCGTATCGACTGCTTTGGATAAATATCCATTGTCAACGGTTATTTTAAACCTATATCATAACATCGTAATAATTATCGAAAAATTATATAAGCATTGTAATAATGACACCATAAGTAATCGATCGAAAAGGGGAATCGATTTTTTTAATGATTTTTGTGATTGGCAACATTTTTTATTTTATTCACAGACTAATGAATTACGTATTTCCCTAATTTTATTTTTATCTTTTCGGTACTTTTAATTTGTGCAAAAATATTCCCATTGTTTTAGGATAAATGAATACCGCGATTAATAACCATAAATAAAGATATATTTTTTTAACAAATGCACATTGTTGGGCGTTCCATGGCCGAATATAGGCAATGCCCTTTTAGATTTCTACTTCAAGCGGTCTAGGTGGAGCCTGTGCACTGGTAAATGAGTAGTCACTCAGTGTAGTATCTATGACGAGTGCGTTACGTTGAGTGGCGTGGTGCTTCCCTCCCCAACTACAACAAACATTGTTCAATGTTGCTTTTTTAATGTTCGTTTTTTTTGTGTAGATTATGAAAAAAAATTTAACAATCTCATTTGATTATTTTGAAAAAAGTTATCAACAATTATAAGTGAACGAGTATTTTCATGAACATTTAAAGCCTTGAAACCAATAAAAGTTTTCATTTTTTTTATTCCTGTAAATATTTTTGTTGAGCCACCGTGATAATGACGATTGAAAAAATCATCGAAATCAGATGATTTTTCTATTTTCTAGAGCCAAAAAACGAGGGGACCGCGATGGTATAAAATTACCAAACCCGCTTCTTCGGTTCGATAATCGGGTAAAGCGTGCGTGATAGATCGTGGAAACCATGCCCAATATGAGGCAATCAATGGGGATGTCTATGTTCAGCAGTGGACTTTAAAATGCAAGTATAAGTTTCTTCCTTATATCCAATACCCATTACTGTATTGTAGCATTGCGTTGAAAGCAGCAAGTAAAGTTTTATTTACATATGTGTAATGTGTCCTTCATACCTACCTGCTTAAATATACTTCCATTTATATAAAATTATAGTAGTTAATTTATTATTACAGTAAAATAAAAATTATTTGATATTAAGAAAAGAACGGTTAAGAATAATATAAAAAGCAACTCAAAACCGGGTAACGTTTTCACGACAATGTAAATTTAAAAACTTTTGGAAATTCAAAAGGGAAATATAATATGTTTACTGCCAAGCTTCTATGATCTTTACCGAAACCAAAGAAATTGTTATAGCTCTTTCAAAATTTGATTCTATGCTGTTAGGATTATATATATATATATATATATATATATATATATATATATATATATATATGTATATATATATATATATATATATATATATATATATATATATATATATATTAAATATTTATTACGTTATTCTTTATGATTTTTAATTACTGCGTTTTGATACAATTATATCACTATTTTACATTAAATACAAACTTACTACTTGATCACACAACGCCACCATTGTACAATTTCGTACCTGTATTTCATTCTCATACTTCAGAATGTTAATCATTACTTTTGATATGATTTTAATAAAACAAAGGCTAAATTTAAATTTAAAACAAAGATGCGCTTCACAAATTCCCCAACGGTTATTTTGATATAAATCAGTACTTTATACATGATATGTTAACAAACAAATAGATAGACAGACCGACAATTCAAAAAATGATAAAAATGTGTTCAGTTACTTATTTTAGTCCCTCTCAATCAATTTTGTTACAAAAATATAAAATGTACAGATATCTGCAGTTTACATTTTATATTATATGTAAAGAAGATTCTCGACGTTTCGAGTACTTTATAAAACACAACATGATAACACTGACCGTAAAAACTAGTTTCATTTATAAGTGTAGTGTTCGCGTTAATATAATAAATCATTACTATGGTCATATTACCGACGACATAAATGTTCTTGTTTTAATTTTGTTTCATTTATCATTATATTTAATGTAAATACCTATGAGAAATAAAGTTCTTCCTAAAACCTAAACCTTTCCTTAATATTTTTAATACACAGAGAGTACTCATCAAAACAGAAATTCACTTAAATACAAATAACTTCTTTACATTTGATAGTAAGGACTGTTCCCACCTATTTCTTTTTAATTCAAGGTGCGAATCATTTAACATAAATGTATTATTGCAGGGAGTCCAGTGCATGAAAATGTTCTTGATAAGGCGCTTACGACAATACCATGATATAAAAATATAATGACGGTTCTCTAACGTATTTCTGGGGCAGTAGATTAGTAATGAGATGCAGCACTAAGGGCCTTGGGTTTGAACTTCGCACGAAACAAGTGTTTGTATGGCCTACTATTAATTGTTCTGAAAATTATGAACCTATGTAACATAACCCCCTAAATACATGAAAAAATCCTAGTGTGAAGGTAATTATTATCATCATAATTACAGCTCTTCACAAGTCTACTGCTGAAAATAGGCTTCCCTCAAGGAATGCCACAAAGTACTGTCCTGAGCCACCGGCATCCATCGACTTCCTGCATATCTTACTAGGTCGTCATTCCATCTAGTATGTAAAATAATAAATAGAAATATTTCGGTTATGTGTCCCATAATGAAGATTATGTATTTTATAATAATAATCATTAATGAAGGTAATGTTATATAATATGCACATATTAAATTGTAATTTTTATTAATTTTGGTATTTGAAATATTTCCTAAAAGATGAATAAATAATAAATTCAAATAGGTGCTAGCTTTAAAAAAATCTGTAAAAGTGGTCTTTGGGCAAGTGGTTCAATTTTCGAATACAATGTTTTACTCACTTTTATTTCGAAAACCATATTCGACAAAAAAATATTTATTTGATAAAATTTAAATTGAATATTATGTATTATTTTTTATAAAATCAGCTTATCTTTTAATACTCATTGTTTTTTGTAAAATAGTGTTATAGTTAAAAATGTCCAAAATCGATTTTGCGTCAAAGCCATATGAGATTGTAGATAAAGTGTAGGTAATGACGGTTTTTGTAATCATAATTACAGCCCTTCACAAGTCCACTGTGAACATAGGTCTCCCCCAAAGAGAGCACCGTCCTGAACCACCTGCATCCATCGACTTGCTGCATGTCTTACCCTCCATCTAGCAGCACATTTTTCCCATTGGTAAGAGACTGCCACTCGCAAATATTGGTTCTTTATCGGTGGTCGGTTATTCGAGCTATAATGGCCGGCCGATAGTCAGTTCAGCTTACTAATTCCTTGCCCTATTTAGGGTACTCTGGTTCTACTGCGTATATCCTCATTTCTAAAATTATCATGCACAGAAACTCCGAGCATAGCCCTCTCCATAGGCCGCTGAGCGACATTGAGCTATATCATACGAGCAACAGGCAACAGACAAACAGGCGTTATTCTGTGAAATTGCATATCAAAAATGTTTCATTTGAAACTTTCATTTGAATTTTCATATCTGTTATAGATATGAGAGAATCATCAGAAATAATTTGTATTATTAATTTTTGATTTTACAACAACTCCGGCATTATTTTTGGATTAAATAAAGCCAAGATCACTCCTGGCATAATTCTATCAGTTCGTGATCGTGAAGTCCTGATGAGACTTTTTGCTGCAACCATTACGAACGTAAAAACAAACAGATAAAAATTCAAAAATGGGTACCTATTCATGTTTTAATATCATCCAAATAATCCGCAGAGTTTCTCCGATAGTACAAACAGATATTTCAATTTTATGTATATTTATAAAGATGGAGAGAGAGTTACACTATAAAGATAACATACAATAATATGTAATATACAACAGCTTTTAATATAATAAACAAAATAAAATAATATCTAGTTTAATACTAGATTAATAACAAATTAGTAAAGCCCGGGTGTAGTCGATATTTTGAAACGATGTAACTATTAGGTAACATATACAAACAATCAGATTAGTTTTTAATCAAATTTCTTCACTAATAATATTAATTTGACGAAGTGACTTATTTTACTTATCTTTTAAGCTTTCTGTAAAATTTCGGCTAGTAAAGTATCGTTCTTTTTTATCACATAAGTGCTTTCACTCATCGTAGCACCTGCTTCTACTTCCGAGATAAGTACCCGCTATAAAAGGGACATCCTACATCTCGTTGAGGTATAAATTGTATGGAAAAATATTACAATAGAAAAGCCATGTAGCCACAGTAGCTCCGAGGCTCATAATAAAATTTTATAGTATGCACGCAAACTAAATGCGATCCCGGACGACTCCAGTGAAATAGTTGATAATATCATCAGCCCCAAATACAGTTATGGATTCTATTACACTGCTACCGTACGCAACACGGTTCACATTAGGTAAATAAAAAAATTGTAATTAGTTTGTACATTCTTTCTTACTTTATAATTTACTTTGAAAAAGTTATTCCCGCTGGGATTCTTCGTGGTTCTTCCCAGGACAAAGGTTATTTTCCGTACCAGTGATAAAAGTGAAATAAATACTTTCCATAAGAATTCGATACTTGGAATTTATAGATATAGTAAATATAAAAATATTCTATTCTATTCTGATACAGAGGGAGCTAAAACAAGAGTAATTAACATAGCCCAACGGATCAGTAGGCAGAAGTCTGAATTAACCGATCATTGCTCAAAGAAATGACGACGAATAGAGTGCTCTAGTAGGAATCTTGCGTATTTGTTAAGATGTCAACAGTTGCAGTGATCAACGTGCGTCCTGTCAAAAGACGTGTTTTTGGCGGTGAATTTATGTTGGGCTGTAGTGATGATAACGATAATAATGGTATGGATATATAATGCCTTTACCATATTATGCACCGTAAGCAATGGGAACATTTTCTATTTTGTTGTTATAATTAATAAATTATTATCACAAAATAAAATGCGTTCCCACTGTTCATTACCATCAACCTGTTTATATTGAAGATTTTCCCGGGATAGAATTGCAACTTTTAATAAAAGTTTAAACAATATTAAAAGTTCAAAAAATGTCGTGCATCGTTTGTCGAGGCGAAGCCAATTCAATTCAAAAGCCATTCTGAACTGAAATATAGTGTAAATAAAGTTAATATGATTTTAAAACTTTACATGTCATATTGCGATAATTTGTAAACTTAGAACGATAAAGTTCTATGACATTCTACAATCCTTGCAGTACTTTACAGTTTTGTATTAGTTAACAGTGCTTTGTCCTTAATCCAACTTTGGTACCTAATAAAAAAAGTAATTTAAGGCTACGCTACAGTGTCGAAAGGCGGGTGCGAATTTGGCTGATGGAGTTCTCAGCGCAATGCTTAAAACTGTATTTCTTTATAAAGAAAAGTACAGAAATATTTTAAAAACTGAGAATGAATTTAAGATTTTTAGACTGAGGGGTAATCAAGAATAAATATTAAAATCAAAGAACTCTACTGTAGTGATCTTAACACTTTCTAACGTGCAATTCTTGTAAAAACCTACTACTCCGTGCTTAATATTATAAAGGCTAAAGTGTAATAATATTCCTTAGATCATTTCCTGCTATGAGTGGAACTGCAGTGAGTGAAAAAGACTACGTTTTACTCCGGAAAATGAACGGATCTGGATCTTAATTCTACTATGTCCTGAATAGTGCATATACTGCAATATAACCTTGACTGTAGCTTTCTCAGGCATCACTGCAATGTTGCATAGCGGTGGATGGACTACAAATTCGGTGAAATGAAATGAAATTAGATTTATTTACTTTGAAAAGGGGTACATTTAGGTGGTTATTGTAAAGTATAGTTCAACCTTTTTAGCCATCTATAAATAGCATGCAAATACATTTTTTATAATTATTTTAATTTGTTATATTCAAATAAAATATATTATCGGCATGTCTTCGTTTACAAATTATGAATACAGGAAAAACCAGTACATACAAATTTAAGTATAATTAAGATCGAAATGCAATTAAAAATATGGTATTATTGTTGTGTCACATCATGTCAAATTTAGGTAGTCATTCACATTATAATAACAATGTTCATTTAGCCACCTGTAAAGGGCGCCTTTAAATCTATTAAGGGATAAGTCTTTTATACTTTGGGGTATTTTATTAAACATGAGCATACACATCCAGTAGCAGTTTTTTTCTAATCGATCACTCTTGGGTATAATTTCAGCAGCAAGTTGATTGCCATTTCTAGTATTTTATTTTGTTGGATAATCCAACAAAATAACACTTTCGTCACAATACGCTTCTAACTATACTGTTTTATTATACTTAAAATATGTCATGTTAAGACACTAAAGGAATTCAAAATCCGACTAGTTTAAGCTACACGTACACGTTAAACCAAATAATGGCAGTATAGGAGAGTACCTGTGTCCATACATCGTTTCGTGTCGTAAGAGGCGACAGAAGAACATTGATGCAGAAAATGGGCAGAAACATATTTCTGTAAACAACCCAAAATTATAAAAATACTGCGATTGCCAGCGCGCCTGACAAGCGTTGCAAAATCTTCCCTAATGGGAAATCTTTGTGTGAGGCCTAAGTTCAGTAGTGGACTTTTCATAATAATGGATGGACGGATATTTAAGCTTTGTAACGTCACATACCAATACCCGAAAAATATTACCTACCCTCGTTTAATTCCCGTTGGGTAAAGGCGATGAAACATCAACAATGTGTAAATTAATAGACATCTCGTATCATGTGTTGTTTAGAGTACTATTGCTCGTGAAACAAAGCTGAAAAAAGGCGTTAATTCATTTTGATAACAAGACAGGCCGCCTTCGACGTTGATGAATTATGTCCCTTTGGACAAACACAACAGCCACAAAGACTAAAAATGTTATCCTTATATACACTGATGATGCCGTAACCTGAAACCGGTCGATTCTTATGGCCAGTAAATTAATAACTTAAATTAATATGTTAAGTACAAGTGTGCATCTAAATCAAAAAATGCAGCTGAGTTTCACCAAGAGACAAAAATCGCAAGTATAAACTATAATCGTAGAGACATTCGCATGTCTAAGAAAAATTGAAAATTGAAATATTGCACCTACACGCATTAAGACAGCATTTCCTTGCCCTGAAAACCTCTAAGAAATGAAATTAGGTCCCAGATGAGGGACGTAAATAGGCTTTACTTTACTTTATGTGATTAAGACAGGAGGAAGAAGAATTTCGAAACAACACAATGCGCGCTTTTGACGTGGAGTTGGGATAACAGCCAGCTGCAAAAAAACACAGTACAATATGATAACATTTAAACAATGTTGAATTAAGCGCCTGGAGCGAGTGCTGACATTTATACTTCATTCAATATTTAAACGTAAAACAAAACTCCAGCTCAGGATTAAAATAATTTTTTTAAAGTATTTTAGTTACATAATTCTACGTTTTAAGTTTTAATAATACATAAACTGACGAATACAAAAATTTATGTAAACCTCTTATAACTTTTCAACGGCTTGACCAATTGAAATGAACTAAGCGGATTTCCAGTGTTTCATCAAACTTAGATTTTCTATCAATTTGAACTAATTCGGACTGGTAGATCAGAAATCAGAAAACTCAAAAATAGAAATTTTCAAAAACTGTTTTTTTTAATAACTTTTAAACGGCTTTATCGATCGATTCCAAAAACTAATTAGCTTCTAAACTTAAAAAACCACGTCGATCGCCGCCGGTCCAGTCAAAATAGGATTCGTTCGTGAGATATCAATAATGAAAATTTTTGTAAAAATTGATTTTTTTAAATTACTATGATATTTCATATTCAACGTCATAATTTGGTGAAATTTGGAGCGCTTTGCATTTGAAATTAGCGGGAAGTTCCAGGGATGGACTGCAGGTCCAACCTATTGATTTTTTTTCATCATTTCGCAAAAGCCCACTTCTGGGTATAGTTTTCTCCCATCGTATACCTTATCAACCCTAACCATAAGAGAATGTTTATGTAATAAAATCCATAACTTAATATTATATAACTTAAAAGAATTAAAAGCCCCGAAACGAAAAGAGCTGTTGATTTTCAAACGTCGAATAGATTTTCTTGAATCATAGTTAAGAACACTCTCGATTAAAACACTTTTCAAACGAATAAACTTTATTAAAATCGGTTCGTCCGTTCAGGTGCTATGATGCCACGGACAGAACACACACAGATACACAGTAAAAACTTATAACTACCCTCTGATTTTGCCGGGGGTTAAAAATAATAAATGTCATATATCACAAAATAATCAAACATTAATAACTTTCAGTAATTCGTGGCAAGTTAGGTATTTAATAATATATTAAATAGAATAGAATAAGCAAGTAGAGAAAGGGAAAGAAATGAGAGGCCTTTATAAGCTTTTGGTTCAAAATATTCTAAGTACAAAATAATTAAGATTTTGAACGGCAGAATTTTTCCGATATTACAAACAAATATTTTTTTTCTATGTATATGTATAAAGATATAGAAGTACACTATAAACCTAAGACACAATAAGGTGCAATAAAAATAATTAATTTAAATAAATGAAGAAATAACTACATACTCGTAAATATTAAAAACGTAACAATTTAATAAAGCCCGAGCAAACGAATGGGCTCAGGAGAGGACACCCTTAGCCCGGAGCGGTCTCTTACGAAGTCCCATCTCTAGTCCTGAGAGGCTGATCGGAATCCACCCGTTATTATAATTACATATTAAGTACCACACAATTTTAGTAAAATGACAGTCTTAAAACTCGAAATCTCATTCTTAAATAAAGTAGAAGTTACAGCCATTTTGAGAGGCTTTTATGGCAAGGACTGAATCCATATTTTGTAGAAATATTTTCTTTTTAATTTTATAAACTTGTAGACAGTATAATTCCATTATAATAGGTAAATTCAATATTTTGAAAACAATGAAACTATTAGGTAAATATATACAAGCAATCAGATTAATTTTTGAACCAAATTTCTTCACTAATAATCTTAATTTGACGAAGTGACTCATTCTACTTGTCTTTTAAGCTTTTTATGAAATTTTGGCTAATAAAGCACCGTTCTTGTTATTATCACATAAGTGCTTTGGCTCATCGTAGCACCTGCTTCTACTTCCGAGATAAGTACCCGCTATAAAAGGGACATCCTGCATCCTGGTGAGGAATAAATTGAATAGAAAAAATATTATAATAGAAAATCAATGTAGCCACAGTAGCTTCGAGCCTCACATAAAATTTTATAGTATGCGCGCAAACTGAGTGCGATCCCGGACGGCTCCACTGAAATAGTTGATAATATCATCATCAGCCTGAAATGCTGTTATGGAATCTATTACACCGCTATACTCTATTCCAATTATGAAGTCCCATTTGACAGATGTCAATAATCAAGTACTAGTAAATTACCGCTATAGTCGATACTTGACGATATTGATCTTCGATTACTATAACGTACAAATTAAAATCGTATTGACAAAAAAGAATTAGCATCAAATTAAAATTTATAAAACTGTTTTTTTTTTCATTTTAATTAGATAATATTACAAGATATTTTTATCAAGATGGAACATATTCATCATCACTAGCCGAAATCGATATTTCATGGTTGGCATCGGCGTCATCACCCTCATCATTGTCTGTAGAATCCCCTGTATTTATTATAATTTGGTTATCTATGATGGCATCGATATGTCTCTGTCCTAATCAGCTAATATCAAATTTTTTGTTAGTAAAACCACACTTTCCCAATTTGCGGCAGTAACACTATCACAAGCTTCGTGCAATAATGACAGCATTTTGTTTGCAGTAAACGGTGGGCTGGTATTTTTACGAGCCGCATAACCTAAAATAAAGGTTTTCGTGTTAATATAGCAACAGATAAAATGTTAAAATAGGAAAAAATAAGTTATAAAAAAGGTTTGTTTAAATTCTTGCCTTTAATTTGCGCCCAAATCAATTCTATGGCATTGTATTTACATTGGTAGGGTGGAAGGCGCATTACATTGTGTCCGGCTTCATAGCCATTTCGTCCAATACGTATTTTGGTCTAGCTGGCTTATTTACAGCAACCAAATTCAGCAGCTTAACTTTTAACATGGACATGTCAGCAACAATATTATTGTCATTCAGCCATTTCACAATTTTTGAAAAACAGCTTTTTGGTGCTAGAAGTTGCAGCCTTACTTATTTGTACAGAATGATATGGTGAATTATCCATAATGATCGTTGATAGGTCATTCAAGTGGGTCAATAAGGTACAAAACCATTCCTTTAATTTAACAAAAGTCATCTCTTCGTGGTATTCCACAGTTTTCTTAGATTTAAGGCTAGGTATTTCGCAGAGACCGCGCTTTTGAGTTCTCTTAAACCATCTGAGGCATAGAAATTAGTGTTTTAAATTCTGATAAAAATATATACTATTAGTTAGGGATCTAGTCTAGTCAAAATCGCATTCAGTTACAAAATCTAAAGAACTTCACTTGATAGAAAAAAATACCGAAGTGACCACTTTTTGTATTGTTTTTTCAATATTATGACTAAACTACTAATATTTTACACTTAAATTTTATACTCAAATAAAGCCACTTAATTTTTTTTTGACAAATTCGCAGAGTTTGACTTGATAAAAATATTGTGTTAATTACTATATTTAGATACCTCCTAAAGTCGCGCGCTGGCGCTTATGGACGACGGACCCGTGTCAGTTTTCTCCGTGCACCAATAAATCAGTTCTCGACGAGTTCATATAATTGTTGTCACAGACTAAATATCGCGTGCTATAAATATAAATCCTGGGGTTTTAATAGTTATAATTTATTTCACTGTATGTTTGACTTTCTCCCCTAGCGTTGTATGTGTTCACACGAAACTTAAAAACAGTTCTCTACTCATCCAGTTTCCATACCTATCAAAAGCGAACTGGTTGTTAATTTTCTTTTTATTATGTCATTCTAATTTATCGCTATAATAAAAAAGTTTGATCATAAAAAATGCATTTGTAAAGTCAAATAAAAAAAGTCATCCTACTGCTTATTTCTATACTGTGTTGCTGGTTGGGTCATGCAAGTTCACTGCCTTGGAGTCCACGCGAAATAATTCGTGCGCGGCCGGGACAGCGCTAAATGCCTACTTTTGCAGGAATACATGGCCTACGCCAAGAGGCAGTTCAGAACAAATCCCTTCATGGAACCCACATGACAAATAATTAAGCGTTCGCCTTTGCCACTAGGTACTTTTGTGGAGGAGTGAGGAGCGTCGTTTGCCCATATCTTGCCAACTGTATGATTAGCGTTTAGCCACGTCTCATCTAGAAATATAACATTATTCCAAATGGCAATGGACTTGGCTGATCTTAGAAAATTAAATCAAGCTAAAGCTATATCTCTACGTTCCATCAAAATCCGCCTTTTATCACATTTTTTATAAGAAAAGCCAACATTTTTTAAATACCTCCAGAAAGAAGTTCCACTGCCGTGAAACAGTCCAGATTCTCGTAAAGTATTCGACAATTTATCGAGAGTTGGCAATTCGTTCCTACTATAGTAGCCATAGATATGGTTTCTAATGGCGTCGTTATCAAAATTGTCGATATGTGTAATTATCGATCTTCTAACTTTTTCTTAAGTGGCGATTTTAATTTGTTATCTTCCATTAAATCTTTACCATGTTTTTCCTTACTTATTCGGGAAACAGATTTTCGACTAATACCAAGAGCTGCACTTACTCGGTTAGTCACTTGTAAAGGGGAAATAATGGACCACCGTTCTGATACTCTCTTTCAAAGTAATCTTGTAGGCGTACTACAAACTCTCGCGCTTGACTGCGCATCACTGTTCTTTTAGTGGTCTCAGTTTCGGCCATAGTGTTTATAAATACAAAAAAAAAACAAATCAAACAACAGTCAAAACTTAATAAAAACGAATTATCAAACAGTTATAACTACAATAACAAGAATGAAATAAAAACACACAAACTCAACACTCAACACAAAATCAACTAAACTGAACACGCGTATCGTATACAAGGCTTCTGCACTCGTATTGAAGAGACAAACAAAATGGCGGTCGTGATCACGAGGTGGACGCAGTGTTGACAAATTTTCACTCGCGAAAAGAATCTGTCTATAATCGATTTTATACGATTCTTTTAGTCACTATGTAAAAAAGTAAAAATAAAACTATAGAACGTAAACGCAAAACGGCAGTAAAATATTATTATCTTATAAAGTTTTAATTATTTTGAGCAAGATGTCTAAAAACAATATATTGATTGTGTGAGTGAATTATTTGTATAATGATTTAGATTGATTGTGTATTTTTAAATGATATTTTACGACCATAAACAAAAAATGATTATTATTTCAATGAATCGATAATGTTTTAAGACTGTAAATGTTGTTTATACGAAACAAATATAATAAAAACTAAACAAGATAAATAACTTATTAGAATACAGCAGTTTATGTATTATTATTGACACTTAAAATTTAGAATGATGTAAATAAATATACATCAAAAAGTGTCATTTTAATGCTGAGTTGGTGTTTTGTTTTACGTTCCAATATTCAAGTAAATGTAAATGTTAGCACTCGCTCCGGGCGCTCAATTCAACACTGTTTAAATGTTATCATATTGTACTGTGATAACATTTAAACTTGTATGCAACTGGCTGTTTTCCCAACTCCACGTCAATAGCGCGCATTGTGTTGTTTCAAGATTCGTCTTCCTCCTGTCCAAACCACATAAAGTAAAGCTTATTTACGTCTCTCATTTGGGACATAATTTAATTTCTGAGAGGTATTCAGGGTAATGAAGTGTTCACTAAGCTATCTCAGTGCATGTAGGCGGAACATCACTTCAATTTTTTATTCTTGTTTCATCAAGAAGCTGCATTTTTTAATTTAGATACACGTTTGCACTTAACATGCTAATTTAAATTATTAATTCATTGACTATAGGAACCGACAGGTTCCAGATCACGGCATCATCAAGGTATAGGTATAAGAATAACCTGTAAAATACCCTGTATAATTCTTACATACACTGATGTTGACTTGAGGCGAAACTGGTCGATTCTTAAAGTTTAGTAAATTAATAATTTAAATAATTATGGTAAAAGCAGTACAAGTGTGTATCCAAATTAAAAAAATCCTCACAATTATTTCTTTTACCGTAAAGAACGTGTTTGACATTGAATTAACAATTTAATCAGTGGTGTTAATTCGATGTTAAGTGGTGTCTATCACGCAGGGGAACTCCAACCTTGACACAACAAGAGGACTACATCGAGCAAAATAAAACACTGCCACCCTAAAGCCGTGTACAAAAATAAAAATGTTGAAAAAACGAGATGTTACTTACGTAGTCCTGTAAGCTATGCTTTAGGAGGCGGAACAACTGGCTTTTTTTAATATAACATGTTAATTCAAAGCTAAATAACATCATGCGTAATGTAAACATTTACTCCTGTCATCTATAGGTGTCGACGGTGACTACGGGCTACCATTTGGCACGACTTTGACACACACTTGTAGCCTCCTTCACATCCAATATGCAATGTAAATAATGCTTTACACGTAAAGATAAATGTATTTTTTCGATCTTTGTGGCTTATGTTTATCCAAAGGCATACAATTCATCAACGTCAAAGGCAGCCTCTCTCATTAGCATAAAGAATTAACGCCTTTTATCAGCTTTGTCTCCACGAGTGATATTACTTTAAACACGACACGACGCGAGATGTCTGTTAATTTACATATTGTTGATGTTACATCACTTTTTACCCAACGGCCCTTAAACTAGGATAGGTATTGTTTTCGTATATTTTTATGTGACCTTCTATAGCTTAAATATCCATCCATCCATTATTATGAAAAGTCCACAGCTGAACATAGGCCTCACACAAATATTTCCTCTTAGGATAGATTTCGCAACGCTTGGCAGGCGCGCTGGCAATCGCATTATTTTTTACAATTTTGAGTTGTTGTCAGAATGATGCTCCTGCCCATTTGCTGTTTCAGTGTCCTTCTGTCGCTTCTTACGACACCCACGAGACGATGTGGGGTTTTATGTACTCTTACACTGCCACCTTACGGTTTTACGTAGACGTGTAGCTGAAACTAGATGGATTTTGAATTCCTTAAGTATTTTTAAATATGTCCTCAAGTGTCATAACAACAGTATAGCTAGAAGTGCATTCTGAAGAACGTTTAATTTTGGTTAATAAATAATAAATAAATGAATACCTTAGCGATTCACACCATTCACACTACGTTAAAACTACTGCTACTTTTATCGCATATGTGGCATACTCTGTTATCCAGTATCGAAAAGAACTCGTAGGGTCGATGTGTCGATCTGGAAATCAAACTTAAAATGATAATTACTTCTTTTTTTCATCATTTCGCAAAAGCCCACTTCTGGGTGTAGGCTTTTCCCATCTAAGCTAAGCTAAAAACACTCTAGATTAAGACACCTTTCAAACGAAAAAGACTTCATCAAAATCGGTGATGCTACAGAGAGAGGACACACAGACATACAGGTACACAGTACAAACTTATACACCTCTGATTTTGCCGTAGATTAAAAATAGGAAATGTCATATATCACAACAAAATTTTTTGAAAACTTTTGTAGTTGGATTGCAAGTTAGGTATTTGATAATATATTAAATAGAATAGAATAGGCAAGTGGAGAAAGGGAAAGAAATGAGAGGCCTTTGTAAGTTTTCGGTTCAAAATATTCAAACTACACAATAATCAAGATTTTGAACTTTGCCTCAAGTTAATCAACCTATTCAAAATATATTCTAACAAGATACTTATATACATTTACAACACACAATACAATTAAACAAATAAACTATATTGTGTATAAAGTGGAATATTCACCGTGTAGTGGCGACTGTGTAAGAATATCCACTACCCCATATTATCCCATGGGTGTTGTAAGTGGTTCATATAATCTATATTTATATTTCTCATACAAATTGGATATATTTGAATTCTTACTAGGTGCTTTACTAAGTGGCAAGACTCCTGTTCCGTCTGGGTTGGTACACTCTCTTAACTATATGTGCCGCACAGCAGCAGCACGTGCACTGCTTGTTCCGGTCTGAAGGGTATAGAGAGCCAGTCTGTTTACAAGCTGGGAGGCATTCATTCTTATTCCTCAGTTGTGACAACGCATTTGTAGCCTACTTTGTTAAAACTTGGTTGCTGGTGTCCAAAGGCTGCAGTAAGCACCTACAATCAGGTGAACTGTCAGATCGTTTGACACTCCAATGTATAAAAGGACACATTATTAATATCTTTCGTGTGATATAATAAACAACAAACAGGTCGCGCAAATTTTGATTTAACGATATTCATATGATAAAAGTGACAAAATTTCCAAGATAACAGTTTATCTCTACCAGCTCGTGTACCAGCTGCTCGTTACCAGCTGGAAACATTCCAGTCTACAAAATGTGTACGTCGTTTTTATTAAAACTTTTTTTTATTTTTGTGAGCAATTATTCTTTAATAATCGATATTAAATAAAAGATTAGCACCGGGCGACTGAGCTTTGCTCGGTGTTAGAATGTATATAAGTAATATATTTTCTATATAATATACACATATATTTTCTCAGGAAATACCTATCTTTATAGAAGTATCTAGATTACACGCATATATATATATATAAATATATAAATATATATATATATATATATATATATATATATATATATATATATATATATATATATATATATATATATATATATATATATATATATATGTATATATATATATATATATATTCTTCATATAATATTCTAAAATACAATATGTTGAATTACTAGATTCCACCCTCGTACAAGTACTTCACAATATTTACCAATCTTTGCTTCTCAACGTAATTTCCCCCGACCCCATAAAAGCCTCTGTTCTATACACTTATCGCGATATCTTCCGTATCGAACTACACATACTGATATCTTAAATTTCTGTACAAAATGTAATTTTAAAAATGTTATATTATAAAAAATCTTCTTCTTTTTTTACTTATCTTATTCAAAAATATAACCAAAATAATATAATTTTCTAGATATTTTCATATTTTTGATTAGTTGTTGTTAGCACAACTTGAGTCTTTCATAGTATAACGTTTCTTAATTTCTTTGGAAAAAAGCCACCAAAGATCTAAGCTCTGCTCCTTTTTTCATTTCAGTGTTGAAAGTTTAAAAAATGACTTTCAATACAATTACAGTATATTATATTGTATAAAATATATTGCATTCTATTTTATTCCATTCTGTGTTTTCAGTCATAGAGTATAATTTTGAATAGTGATGAACGGTCACACAGTACACGTGATGGTAAGTGAATGTTGCAATCCATACACGTACATCTATCCGATTTAGGGAATAAGGTGCGGTATGGCTTACAGTTCTTAATTGTTTTAATCATTCAGCCTTGCCCATAAAAATCAACATTAATTTAAGAAATGCTAAAAGTTACTCTCTTAAGTTTCACCTAATGACAATACAAAAAGTCTGGTATAGAGATAATAGAGAAGTAGCGTTAATAAAAAATAAATGTAATAACTCATTTAGAGTGTATTTTAAATTATTTTTATTAATTATTCCATTATTTAGTTACTATTAATCCAAAATAGTAAAAATTTTTAATGAAAAAAAATTTACTTGTGATTGGTTGTGACGTCATTATATCCGATGAGGCTGTCATCCAATCGTAATCATGCTATACTTCTTTATTTTCTTTATTAAGATCAACATGTGTCCATAACTACCAAACTTCCTAAACAACGAACGAAATTCGTATAAGGGAAACTTTGGCCTATAAAGGACTTATCGAAAACAGAACAGTCATTAAATAATGCTGTAAAATAAACCCAGGCAGACAACCTTTCATGGCGACATGGCGCTCACATTATATAGGTATTGATAATTGCAATGTTAAGTTCTAATTTAATTCAGTGCTCATCGGTGAACGAAAATATAGCAGAATTTTGACGTATAATTATTTACGGGATATATTAATAACCTACAAATTCGCTTATTACATAACTTATATCGGACTGGATACAAAAAGAAATTTGTGAAATATTACAATGCCGATAGACACACAACACATTCAACTAAAGACCTTCGTCCTAAATCAAAGTTTTGTGTAGGTTTGTTAGCAATTTTGCTAAAATATTCAATGGTGATAAATCATGCAGACAGTGGCTACCGGTCTATACCGGTCCGACAATTTTTGATGCTGTAACAAGTAAAACTTTAATAGAATTGTTTTAATTAGACCAGTTATATAATTATTATTAGTTTATTTAGCATTCAGTAGATGGCGATATTATTAGATACATTAAAACTATGACAAGGGAAATTTTACCCTCTAGTACTCAGAGTCAATAAGATGAGGAGCGACTGGAGTGGATCTATCGCACGACAAAACCGCTTACATTTATATAATACATAAATTTGGCATAAAGTGATGTGACACCTAAGTACAATCTATAAAAATTCTGCTTTTATCAAATATACGCAATCAGCGCTGCTAGCAGTGTGGAATGAAATTATTTTATGTTATAACAATAATATCTATATATAGCAATATCGTGTTTAGTTGTTAATATCGCCAAACAATCTATATTCATTGAATTGGTCAAGCTATATCATAATATAGTCAACAAACACTGTTAAATTTTATTAAATACCGCCATTTCTGTTTCAATAATCGACGATATTATTAAAAATTCTAAGATCTAACCAATACATTTATAAAAATCTTTTTATTTAAACTATAAGAATAATAAAAGTTAAGCCCTAACCCTTATATAACCCTTAATATGTAATTTATAAAAAAATACCTACATTTTTTTATAAATTAGATATTAATCTCAGAAACATCCATTTTATGATTTTTGATTATGTCACTACTGTCTATATAAGTAGTAATTAGGTACTATATAATTTATTTATATCTACTAAAATGAAATAACAAAAACTACAAAATATACATTAGAATTTCTTTAAGTAACTATATAAATGTAAGTTATTCAAATTATTCGTAGCTGAACGCAAAATGTCACCACTTTTTGTATTTTATGTTAAATGACACTGTCTAGAAAAGTGAATAAAACAATAATATCGTAGATTGTAAGAGAAGTTCAATTTACTGCGCTACGGTTAAAACTAATTTTGGGCTTTATTTATAAATATTTTATTTATTTTAATAAAACATGTCAATCGTATAAAATTATATAGATTTTAACATCTAAAGGAAGGAAAATACTTAACCCTTCTTTTTTGAAGTTCCGTAATCGGATAAAAAGTATCCTTTAAGTAGCCCCGAGTTCCAAAATATCTACACACAAAATTTCATGGAAGTCTGTTCAGTAAGTTTTGCGTGAATCTTGAATACACAGCCAGACAGACAAAACTTTTTAAAACCACTAATTTGGCTTCAGTGCCCTTTATTTAGTCCCCTGGACTTGTTTTTTTCCAGAAAATATCTGAATTACAGACACGATTTTTCTACAGATCTATTACTCGTATGTATAGATTAGTACACTGTAGTACACTGTACTCACGTCCAATTTCCGTGGGAGCTCGTTGCAATTCAAAAGCGTAGCTAGCGTATGGACGTGATAGCCAACATCCCGCCATTTTCAATCTGTCTGCGCCAACGTATGTGCTAACTCTACAATAACTCCAAAGATGACCATAATCATCAACTTTACATGACGGCTGAAGCCTTCGTCAATGCCAATGACGCACATTTTGTATAGTGCCAATGAAGAATGCAGTTCGATCAGTACGTGGCAATAACTGCGCGTAGGGGTACGTAGTAGGCACGTAGCATTAACGTAGAGGATAGCCGATCATGCTACGCGCAAATGCAAAAGTAAATCGATCATTACGTTCGTAACTTAGAGGATAACTTAGTACGCTATTTGCAAAGGCAGAATGATAGTCAAAGCGTTAGTTTCATTATCTGCGAGTTGTAGTAGCGCAGAGGCTTAATGACCTCTCTCTCTGTAAAAACAGATCAAGCCGCCGGACGAAAAGGTCAGGAGAAGATAATATAACAAAATATTTTTCAATTTTTCCATTACTCATTTATTTTTCTATCTTATATATGTTACTTTATAAGAATAAACTCAAAGTCTAAAAAGTCATTAATTTTCGAATAAAACTATTATAACCATCCAAAAATATATATAGTAGATAAAAAGTAAACGTTGTCCGCAGAAACATATAGGAATTAGGGAATGTCCAGAAAATAGCTTCGTAAGTCGGTGCTCAATCACCACACAAAACTCAATAAATGATCGGTGAAGACAATATCTTCGACGTATTTCGTCGACAATATGCAACGTAGAATAAAAGCCACTTCATGTGCACATTATATAGATATTATTTAATTATTTTTAGTTTTTAAAGTCACTTTTACTTATTGAATGTTGATGTTTCAACCCTTTTGAGTAGACTCCGCAATATCATAAGGTCGAAGCATCAATTAGAATGTCGTCTAAATAGTTATAAGTATAACAAAAGCTTTTCCCACCTTCCTATCCTCAGGGGTGGAAGAAAATAAACATATCTTCAGTTTTAAATGGGACCACCATTTCAGCAATTATTAAATAGTACCTGGTTGACCGAGCTTTGCTCAGTATTTTTCGCTAGGTTTTTTTTTAGGGTTCCGTAGTCAACTAGGAACCCTTATAGTTTCGCCATGTCTGTCTGTCCGTCTGTCCGTCCTCGCTTAATCTCTGTGACCGTTAGCACTAGAAAGCTGAAATTTGATACCAATATGTGTATCAATCACGCCGACAAAGTGCTAAAATAAAAATTGGAAAAAATGTTTTATTAGGGTAGCCCCCCTAATTTCAACCCTTACGTGTGATATATTGTTGGAAAGGTATTTAAAAATTAATAGGGGTTTACTAAAATCATTTTTTGATAATGTCAATAATTTCGGAAATAATCGCTCCAAAAGTAAAAAACAATGTGTCCCCCCCCTCTAACTTTTGAACCATAGGTTTAGAAAATATAAAAAAAATCTGAAAGGTAGAACTTTATAAGGACTTTCTAGGAAAATCATTTTGAACTTGGATGGAAACAGTTTTTGTACAAAAAAGACAAAAAGTTGTACAAAACAATTTCTGGACTAAGTTTTAGTATGATCGTTTATGCAAGCATTTTTTTTAACTTCGTTTACATATTTTATTATCCTGAACATATCTTTTTTCAAACAAAAAAAGAATTGTTAAAATCGGTTCTCGCAATCCAAAATTACCACCGAAAACTTCTGGCACGTCTATGTATTAATTAGTAACCCAATTCCCCGAGAGATGGCGCTGTAGGTACTTATTACATTGGGTCGGGTATTATCGAATAGTTCGGTTGGTCTCTCCTTTGCATCGCCTACCGCGGAGCGTGCAATGTTGCACGCTCCATGTTCGCGCACGTACGCACTACCGGGAGCAGTTGCAGGAGCGCGGAGCGCTGCTGGAGCGCGAACATAATGGATTCCCACCTTTAAACTCATAAGTGGGAACACTTATTGTGACGGACGGGAAACTACGGAACCCTACACTGAGCGTGGCCCGACACGCTCTTGGCCGGTTTTTATTTATTCGTGTGTTTTGGAAATTATATTTAGATACAAATTACATACTGATGAAATATAAATAATATTTTTTGATCTTAGCGACATAACAGAAAAAACAGAACTGGTTATTTGAATAAAAAATCATGAGTGCAATTATTTTAATTTTAATTTTCGTGTTTTTAAAAAATACTAAAAAAGGGTTCGAAAAAATAGAATTTCTCAAAAAAAAGGAACTTGAAAAAAAAATTAAAAAAAGTCGGTCGGTCGGTCTGGGCTCGAACCGGGGTTTTACGATTCTGTGACCGCCCATTATACCAATTAAGCTATTTATAATCATTAACAATCTGTCAAAATTTACCTTCTTATTCTAACGATATTGCAGCAGTTTTTCATTGCCTAAAAACACGGACAAAAAGACATTTTCTAAAAATAAATCCTAGCTAGATCGATTTTTTATCCCCGAAACTCCCTGGACACAAAATTTTATGAAAATCGTTGGAGCCGTTTCCGAGATCCCGATTTTATATCTATATATATATATATATATATATATATATATATATATATATATATATATATATATATATATATATATATATATATATATATACAAGAATTGCTCGTTTAATAGTATAGGATTTAAATGAAAAAAGAATAATTAATAATTTCTTAATTTTACGCGAATACTATACATTGAATGAAACTAATATATAATAACTTTTAAGTATTTAATCAGGTTTGTTAACTAATTTTAGATTCCCGACATTTCGAGTATTTTACAGCACCCTTGGTCACATCTTGGGGACATTTCAGAAAGGACTTACAGCTTCTTAAATTCCTGCAGTGGTATGCTCAGTTGGGCTTTAATATTATTAATTATGGGATTCAAAGCAGATGGTAGCTCCAAGCCATGTTCTCTATTGAAATTAGCATGTTTTTTGTTAATTTCAATAGACTTGCGGATCATCCTTGGTAGGAGTCAGTATTCTTTTACGAGGGTTTGTGATCTATCAAATCTTATGTAATGGAGTTGGTGATTCTATACGCGTTCACACACTGCAGACTTCCCGAAGCGTCGATTTGGTTATAATAGACCTATACATGTGTCGATGTTGTGTTTACTGTTTATTGTATATGTGAGATGAAAGCAAGTGCGAGAGCATGTGCGTGTGCGCGCCTTTATATGCGTGTGTGAGCCTGATTTCGTGTGGTTGAGTTATAATATGTGTGTGTAATGCGTGTAGATAATAATGTTGCACAATTTCATCCTCAATATAAACAAATTAATAAGCAGTACCAAAACTTCTAAGACCAATTTTTAATTTTTTTTGCAAAAAGGGCTATTAATTTTCAAATTAAAACGACAGTTATTAAATTACGAATAATGCTATAGCTAAGTTAGTCAATTGGTTTAATGTTAATAATTTTCATTTGAATGAAACTAAAACTAAATGTATGTAATTCGTAACTCCTAATGTTAAACATGTCAATACTAATGTAATTTTAAATGGGGAGCAACTGAGTCTTGTTGATACCACCATTTTTCTTGGAATCACACTGGACGCGAAGCTTCAATGGCTCCCCCATATATCAAAACTAGCTAGCAGACTTAGTTCTGCAGCATAGCATACAACTCTTACCAGTATTGAAACAGCTAGAATAGTTTACTTTAGTTATTTCCGTAGCATTATGTCGTATGTTATTTTGCTATGGGGACACGCGACTGACACTGAAATTATATTTATTTTACAGAAGAGGGCCATTAGAGCAATATATAATTTAAAACCAAAAGTGTCACTTAAACAAAAATTTAGGGAAATTAATATATTAACTCTGGCTTCTCAATACATTTATGAAAATGTAAGGTACGTACACAAAAATAAAAGTAGTTTTGCGAAAATATGTGATATTTATTCTATAAATACTAGGAACAGACACAAGCTAGTAGTACCAGTTACTCGACTCCACCGAGTCAGTAATTCATTATTGGGGCGATGTATACGGTTTTACAACAAAATCCCAGAAAATATACAAAATTTGTCATACACAAAGTTTAAAAATGTTACTAAACTAAGTTTGCATAAAAAGGGTTATTATAATATAAAGGAATTTATGAATGATAATAACCCCTTGGAAGGGTGATCGCTACCAAGCTATTTCTAATTTGTATTGTGTTGTTAATTGATAACATGATTGTAAGCTATTATTGGAAAAAAATAGTCCCGCTGGGTTTCTTGCTGGTTCTTCCCAGGACAGAGGTTTTTTTTGCGAACCAGTGGTACATGAAAAAATTGACTTTCAATAAGTATTGTTATAATCTATATTGAATAAAAAAGTTTCTGTGTCTGGTGGGTAGGTAGTAAAAACAATTGTTTTTACTACCTACCCACCAGAAAAGTTTCTGATTCTATGTAAGTTGGTACATATTTTTTCGGAAAAAATGCCTGGAAATTGCTAGTACATAATAAATTTTAAGTGTAGAATTTAAGTGGAGAAAAGACTGGTGGCGTGAAATAATAATTAACCTACTATCTAATCACTAGTCGATCACGGTAGTGATCACGCAGTGACGGAATAGGAATATACACTACACCATATCATCCAACAGAAGGAAACAAATCAGGAGAGGCAGCAGCGTCTTCCTAGTAACGACTAAAAATAAAAGACTGCGGTTACTAACCCGCTTGCCTAGCGTGGCAATAATGACATATGTCCTATGAGGCACTCTATGGGGGAGGCCTATGTTGAGCAATGGACTTTAATAGGCGGTTACGGAAAGAGCAGTAGGGTACTATCGTAAAACCCTACCAAATTGGGCTTAAAATCGAAGCTACGGCTTCAGAAGTGGGCTGCACAATTCAATGATGATTAACGTCTACAATGTTGAACATGCACTTTAAAAGTACATAAATCATACTTAGGTATATAGGTAATTAAGATTTTATTGATTCAAAGTGAACAGTGTAATAACTTTAAACGACGTGTGTTGTTTCTTCATATGATATTTTGATAATAGCCCGTTGATATTACGGAGGTGTACCACAAGCGTAAAACGGTTATTAAACCCGCGTGGGAAATTTAAAACAATTTAGCTAAACGCATAAACGTACTCTGGGGACCAAATCCAGGGTAATCGCAATTAGCTTTGTTTGTTCGTTTTATTTACAGCGAACCGAGTATTGACGCTAAAACAACAATTTTATGGAATTGTATTTAAATGTAGTCTGGACATAGAATCTAGGTCTCTTCAATATTATCATCATAACAGCCTATTAAAGTACACTGTTGAACATAGCCCCCCCCCCATTAGATCGCCGCTTAGGAATCTTTCTATTGCGACTGTTGCTTTACTTGACAAGTAGTTGGGAACTGTTTTTTTATTTTATTTTAAGTGGTTTTTAGGAAAATGCCTATCTCTTATTTCAGTTTCCATCTATCATAATAAAAATTGTAGTATTATAAAACATATTTATAATATTAAAATTATTATGTATTTAAAAAAACAATAACAAATAACTTGGGCTAATTAATATTAAGAAAATTTATTAATTAAATTAAATTATTTTTATAGGTTAACGGTACTGTCTTAGGATGAGAAGACCAAAGCAACTATAAAATATGACAGACCGTTATGCATCCAGTCGCTCACTATATTTACTTAAAATGCTTTAACCTGAGAAAGTGCAGCGCGTTTGTCTTGTCGATATAAATTGCATGAGTTCCGGTTTCAAAGCGAATATTCAACAAGTGACAACGTATTTATACCAAATGTGTTTGTCACCTTCTCCATAATGAAAATATTATATGTTTTAAAACTTCAAGTAAATAATTCGTGTATATGTGTATTGTACATACGTACCTACTAAGTAGTACTAGGTAGAAACCGTGGTAACTCTAAGCGTTCGCTGTAAATATCACAGAACGCGAGGAACCCGAACCCCGCCGGCACCAATATTTTTTTTTTTTTGTATAAATTTTACAATTTTAAGTGATGATTTACTACGTGCTCTACGCCGTGAAGGAAAACATCGTGGATAAATGCATATCTAAGAAATTAAAAAAAAATCGAAGACATGTGAAGTTCACCAACACGTATTGAAGCAGCGCGTCGGAATTTTCCTAGTCCTAAAACCTCAGAAATAAACGAAGGCCTGTGCCCAAAAGTGGAACGTAGTGGGCTGTAACTTTCACTTTAACTATGTAGCAGGGAGTTATTTCCTGCCTGGGAGTCCGCCTGGCTAGGTAGTGCGGTGGTCTTGTTCTTGTAAAAAGGCTACAACGCCCTCTTAAAGAACTACAGACCTATTTCCCTTCTGAGCTGTGTCTACGTGCTGTTTTCGAGAGTCACTACGAATCGCCTCGCACGCAGACTCGACGTGTTTCAGCCTCCTGTACAGGCCGGTTTCCGAAAAGGCTTCAGTATCATAGACCATATAACTTGCGGCAGATTGTACAGAAGACCAAAGAGTACAATCTGCACTTTGACTTGCGTATGTGGACTATGAAAAAGACTTTGGGCTCCGATGGCTATCCGGGTACAGAACCAGTAAAAGAAACCTATCCAATTGCAGAGAGGTGTAAGACAGGGTGACGTTATTTCTCCGAAACTCTTCACCGCTGCATTAGAAGACGTTTTCAAGGTACTGAACTGGAAACGGTACGGTTTTAACATCATTCGCGAGTACATCACTCACCTTCGATTTGCCGACGATATAGTCCTTATGACAGAATCACTGGAGGACCTAAGCACTAGGCTCAGTGACCTCAATAGTGTCTCGGATAGGTGTTAAGATAAACATGAGCAAAATAAAAATTATGTTTAATGTCCATATTACACTTATGCCGGTAGTTGTTGCGAGCACTAAGCTTGAAGTTGTTGACGAGTACGTTAACTGGGACCAATAGTCCGACTGGGTAAGTCCAACTTCGACTGAGAGATCAAATGACGGGTTCAACTCGATTGGGCAGCGTTCGGGAAATTACGACACATCTTCTCGTCAGCTATACCTCAAAACCTTAAAACGAGACTATACATCACTGGCAACAGGTACTGGTAAGTACGTGATGCCAGTGATGACTTATGGATCTGAGACGTGATCCTTTACAGCATGCCGTATGAGGACACTCAAGGTTTCTCCGCGTAATAAACTTAGAAATGAGGATATTCGCAGAGTGACTGGCATAGCCCAACGGATTAGTAAGCTGAAGTTGCAATGGGCCGGTCATATACGTAGGCGGTCCCATAATGAATTGGCCTAACTATGAACCAATGAAGGAAATGAAACGAAACCAATTTTATTTTTCAAATAATCACCATGAATACTAACACACTTCTGACATCTGTGAATCAACATCTCTAAACCTTTATAAAAATAATCACATTTTTTATCCTCAAAATGACTGAAGACGGCCGCCTGCAACTCTTCATCGCTTGAAAATTTTCTTTCTCTTAAGTCCCGCTTTAAATTTGGAAATAAATAATAGTCGGACGGGGCCATGTCTGGACTGTAAGGTGGATGTTGAACTTCTGTGAACCCGCATTGACGAACTGCATCCTTCGAAACACCAGCGGTATGAACAGGGGCGTTGTCATGGAGCAACAGGACACCTTTGGACAGCTTGCCTCTTCGTTTTTCCTTTATCTTGTCTCGTAATTTATATATTAAAGAAGCATAATATTTGCCGTTCACGACTGTATTACGTTCTTTAAAATCCACCATCAAAATATCTTGAAAATCCCAAAATATTGTGCACATCAGTTTTTTAGTCGATTGTTGCACCTTTGCCTTTCTAGGGGGCTTTTCACCCTTATAACGCCATTCCATTGACTCACGCTTGCTTTGTGGATCATAATACAAGATCATAGTTTCATCACCAGTCACTAGCCGCTCAATCACAGTCTTTGGATTTTCGCCACAAAGATCCAAAAACTCCGAAGTGCAGCGCACTCTTTCCTGTTTCTGTACCGCTGAAAGAAGTTTCGGTACCCATCTTGCACTCACTTTTTTCATGTAAAGATGTTCATGGATCGCGCGATGAACGGTACTCTTAGAGAGCCCAAGCCTTGCTACAATTTCTCTAATCTTCAAACGGCGGTCATTCAGAACCTCCTCTTCGATAAGAGCAATCGTTTCGGGAGTGAGCACATCCACAGGTCGACCGTCGTGGCCAAAGTCTTCGACGGTTTCTCTCCCGAGGCGAAACTCTTTCACCCAATTTTTCACTGTGATATAGGAGGGGACAGACTCCTTATACACGCCATCCAATCGTTCTTTTATTTGGGCAGGGGATAAACCTTCTTTAAACAGAAACTTTATGACACTTCGATACTCAGTTTTCGACATTTTGAAAAAATACACGACTCTCGTTATTCAAATGCCTGTTAAACTAAGACTAAGCATTTCATGTCGATGCATGTTTCTTATATTAAGTGCACGATAAACGTACTATTTAATGCAACACAACATGTAGCGACATGTCGCGTTGAACTATATCAGGCCAGTTCATTATGGGACCGCCTGGTAGCTCGAAGAACTGACAACCGATGGGGAAAAAAGGTTCTCTAGTGGCAACCTCGTACCGCTAGGCTTAGTGTAGGGCGATCCCCACTAGATGGAGTGATGACCTGGTAAGATATGTAGGAAATCGATGGGTGCAGGTGGCTCAGGACCGTGCTTTGTGGCCTTCCTTGGGGGAGGCCTATGTTCAGCAGTGAATTTGTGAAGGACTGTAATGCACATACACACTAGCGTGGCATGTTGCTACCCCCACGTCGCACTTTACCGTGTTTGTTAGTCTCTCTAGATTACCACTCGACGTAAGACAACGCGCTTCGCTATTGGAACTCGAAACTTTTTTTGTACATTGTACAAACACGTGGCTGAGACTTTATCGGACTCAGGTCTTATGTTTATATGCAGGAGTAGTAAATGTGAAAGCAATAGCCGATAATTTCCCCGTTGACCCAAATATCTCCCTTCTCTGTCTATAAAATCTTGTACTATTCGTGCGGTTAAAGAATGGGATTGAATATGGCGTCACTTCTATTAAACTCTCGCTCGCACTCTGTCGCTATTTACTTATATACTCATACCGGCCGGTAAAGATAACAAAAAAAAAATAGGTTGCGATTTGCGTTTTTCGTACGTCCTACAACTTCAGCCCATTTCGTCATTGAAATGAATAATAATAAAATGCCACAAACTACAAAAAAACGTTCAGCCCGGTCTTACTAATTTGTGTGTCGTTCTGAGTTTTATTCATAATTACAGTTTGACAGGCCTGTTGGTCTAGTGGTTAGTGACCCTGACTGCTAAGCCGGAGGTCGTGGGTTCGATTCCCACTCAGGACAAATGTTTGCGTGATGAGCACGATCATTTGTTCTGTGTCTGGGTGTAATTTATCTATAATATTTATGTATTTAGAAATATATAAGTATGTTTATTTTGTTTGTTAATATTTTTGTATAATATATTTACACGCCATTGAGACCTGAGTAACCATTTTTAAAATGTTCGTTTGTTTATCTGTGTGTCCGAGCTAATCGTTGAAATGGCTGAACTGATTGTAACAAAACTTTACGAAAAAATAGATAGTTAATACCAGGAGTGATCTAGAATAAACGTTATCCGAAAAAATTAAAAACTTTATTAGAATGTAACGATAAAATAAATGGTCTTCAATGATTATCTTAGGCCTTAATAAATGCCAATTAGGCGAAACCAGAGCGGGTCGCTATAATAAATGTTACTTTAAAATTAATGTACCTACTTGCTTATACAAATTCCCTTAAAATATTTTCCATTAAAAGAAAATTTCCAGTTAAACAAATAATATAACGTAGTAACGATATAACGTTATTAACAAGTTTATGCTATTGGTAGTGTGCATGTTGACGGTACGTGCTCTATGAGCCGCCATTTCTAATCCCATTCTTTATACGTACGGACTTTACTACGTAATTATTCGCGTAAAATTAGCAACATTTAAATTTGGCGGAACTTATACTCTTTTTCACAAAAACTAACCTTCCTGACTCCTTGGCAAAACACACCTCACCAAACCCTGATCGAAGCAGGATGAAGATAAGTTTAACGTACTTAACACTGAATTGTCCAACAAGTTACGACGCTCCCTCAGTTATTCCTTGTGATTTTTTTTCACAAAAGCACATTTCTGTCTTCCACCAGCGTATCAGGATACCAAGGGTTTTCATCGATCCGTTCTCTTAAGCTGCGGAGACTGATTTAGGACATGCCCTGTGTATCGACAGTAACCACCTAACTTCGAGTCTTGTTTAAAATTTCGCGAAAGGTCCCTGCGAGAGTCATCATTATAGGCGGTTTTTTTCTGATAGGGTTCATCGTATTTCGGCTTTAACAGTGTTCACAGTCCAAACGCTTTTAAAACAACACAAATACCCCTCGTTCTTTTGTGGTCTTTTTTGAGTAATTGTTAGTGTAACTATCGATAAAATGATACATAAACAAGGCTGATACCTAATTTTGAAGCGTAACTGACGGCTCTAAATCTACTTTGTGCAAAGCAATCACTCCAATTCTGTTTTCTTTAACACCCCGTTTAATAATGTAATTTAACAGGCACGGTGAAAAAACTAAGTGAAATGCCTTACATAATCAACTTATTTTAAATTTATTCAATAAAGAGCTTTTTAAATTGTGTAATTTTAATTTTATTGTGAAAAAAAGTACAACTGAGTTTCATGCTGGTTCTTCCCAGACAGCTTTTTTTTCAAACTAATGGTAAAAAAATGAATTTCACTTTAGTTTATTTATAATCTATAATAAATTAAAATCATTATATTCATTTATTTATATATTACACTAGATTAGTAATTACCGCGCCAAAGCGTTGCCACTGCACATATGGCCTGGCTAACGTCGTCGGTTCAGTGTTCAATGTGACGCCGACGGAGTTGAGCCGAACGATCCGTGACAAAAAATGGGTAAATGCGTGTTAAAGAATGCGATTCAAGGTCACAAAAACATAATAAATCAAACGGAATCACTTTCTACACCTAAGTTTTAGCTCATGTTTTCATATAAACGTAAAAACCTCAAAGAATTAAATAAAATTATCGTTGTTGGCGACGCGCCTATAAGAATATTTCAGTTTATTAAGTAAACCGATGACGAATAACTTTTCAAAGACTCATTGTCCAATAGAAATGTTCTGATAAGAAAATGCTTAGTTAAATCTTAAAGAAATGTCGAATTAATGATATGAAGGTCTTGGGTTCGACTCCCAGGCCGGACTAGTTTACTGTTTTCTAAGTAATATCTTTCAATAAAATTCATATTGGGAATTTTATGATATAAATTATGTTACCGGATATGTTCCCCGGTTGAAATCGTCTTTCCAACGATGTAAATTCAAAAGAATATTAAAGTGAAGTTAGAGATAGGATTTGTTCCCCGGTCGAGATGATCACTCTGTGCACAAACAGAATTAACGGAAGTTAATTGCATAAGTATTGTCTTGTATAAGTTTGATATGTTTGTACGAAAACAAATGCCTATTTGTTATGATTGATTAATGAGAACATTCACTTGTATTGTTATCTGATAAGAAACATGATAACTGATAAGAATCTTATCAGAGATAGTTTCCTACAGTTTGAAAATTATGTAGAAGCACTTATTTACCTAATATTGTTAAAATTAGTGTATTTCAGACTTTCATTTTTTCTGATAGCCGAGAGCCGTGCAAAGTTAGTTGTTCAAATAGTGTGAGTTCACGGAAGCACGCTGACCACGCCCCTAGGAGGCCGAATATGTAAAAATTTAAAATGTTTGTACTTTCAGCAATTTATGTAAAAATGACTTGTAAAACATTTCAGGTTGATTGTACGTGCTAAAAAGGTGAATTCTGTGTTATTTTATGTGAAAATTCCTGTGTATAAGTGAAATAATGATAGTTTTGTATAAGAAATTTAAAAGTGTTTTAAATAGTGAAATAAATAGAGAAAATGTAAATTAAACTATTTTATTAGTTAACATATGTATAAATTCAAGTGGGAAACATTGTTTTAACTTTCTGTGTTAAATATTTAAGAAGTTTGGACTTTGAATTTGTGATTAAAATAGGCATATTTTGTTTTATAAATTAAATGATTTTTGTGATACGAAAATATAATGTATATCATGGTGTAGATATTGTTTTGTGCTATTTAAATAGATAACTTGTATTTGTGTATGACTTATGTGAATAAAGAAATTAAGTGAAACGTGAGAGAGTAATAGTACAAATTCATGTTATTAAGTTGCGCAGGCACGCGAATGGCGCGGCTCACTTTCGCGTATAGTTCTGGGGGTAGCTTAGTGAACGGGTTTTATTGCAATTCGTCACAACATTCCGCCTGTGGCATCGCTTCCGAGCGGTTGCATCCAGGTAGTCCGCGCTTTCGTTCCTGTACGGTAGTGCTCTCCCGCTCTCGCGCCTCCGCTGGCCCGCTCGCGCTGTACAGCGCCGACGCAGTGCTCAGTCCGCCGGCGGCATCGTTCTCGGACGGTCGCCTCCTGGTGGTCCGCGCTCCCGTACAGTACGGTAGTGCTGTCTCGCTCTCACGCGCCTCCGCTGTCCTGCTCACGCGGAACAGCGTCGAGGCTGCCGGTGAGTCACTTTTTGCTACAGCTCTTACCCCCCTGTCTTCGGGCAGGGAGGTCTGACTGACCGCCGCTTTCATTTTCATTTTTCACTTTCAATTTTCATTTCATCATTTTCATTATAATTTTCATTTATCATTTTCAATTTTTTTTTTGCACTGTCTCTTTTATTTTCTTGTGTTTTTCTTGCATTTTACTTTTACTATTACGTGCATAGTGTGTTGTAGTACATCCCGCGTTCTAGTCCCTGTTCTACCGAGAGCAGGGACCCGTCCTCATCTCTACTTTCTCATCTTTAGCTTCTTATCTTTAGCTCACTCAACCTAAAATGGCCAACTCCAGTTTTACTGAGTCCCTAGCCGCCCTCATTACCCAATACGGGTTAAACGGCAATGAGACGGTCCTCGCCGCCATCGCCACCATCGCCGCCCAGGCTCCCCTCCCTGCCCCTCAGGCACACCTTCCGCCGCCAGTACTAGCGGCATACCTCGAAACGAGGAACTCCTTTGCCCCGCTTCAATCAGCCCCCTTAGAAATGGAGTACGCATGCTCCGAATCCTCGGCGTCTACCTCCCGGAAGAGGCCAGCCACTACCTCAGGCTCCGGTTCATCGGAGTCCTCCGACTGCGACGGAACCGGTGAGTCCAACTTCACCACCGTCACCTCCAAGCGCAGCGGAAAGCGCGCAGCGATAAAACGCACCCCCACCACTTCAGCGGCCCCTGCCGCTCCTACAACCTCCGCAGCCCTCGAAGCTGCCCCCGTCCCACTGATGTCACTAGACATCCCCACTCCATCCAAACCAGCCTCTCGTTGTGCTCCAGAACTAGCGAAGAAGCAAGTCCCGCCCCCTGTCTTCCTAAGAGACAAGGCTAAGTTCACCCATCTCTCTAAGACCTGCTACGACGCAGGTATCAAGTATGACCATGCAGTCAACCTCGGGGAGGCGATTAAAATCATCCCAAGCTCGATCGAGGACTTCCGCTCAATTGCCCGGCTATTCACAGCCGAAAGGGTATCTTACCACACGTACGCTCTCGCTGAAGAGCGTAAAGTCAGGGCCGTCATCCGAGGCGTCCCCTTTGAGTTCTCCAACGAGGAGATACTTGAGGACCTTAAGTCCCAAGGATTCCCAGTTGAAGCAGTGCACAAAATGCACAACCGTACGGGCAAGAGATACAACCTTGCCCTAGTAATCATGTCCAACGTGCCGGAGGCGAAAGCCATCTTCCGGCAGGTGCGCACAGTGTGCGGCCTGTCAAGGGTGAAGGTAGAGCCCCCACATAGGCCCGGTTTCCCGGCGCAGTGCCACCGCTGCCAACTCTACGGTCACGCGGCGGCCAACTGCTCCGCCCCACCCAGGTGCGTGAAGTGCCTGGAGCCACATAACACCAAAGAGTGTCCCCGGCCCAAAGACGCCGAATCCCCGCCCGCCTGTGTCCTGTGCAACCAGACAGGACACCCGGCAAACTACAAGGGATGCCCACGCGCACCTCAACCTCGCCCCAGTAGGAAAGCTCCACCGCCGGTGAATGACCGCACATTCCCGGCCCTCCAACAACGGTCCCGTCAGGGCCCTTCTCAGCCTATCCAGGGCTACCCTCGACCCTCTCAGGGTCCCCCCAGGCCCCCTCAGGGTCCCCCTAGGCCCCCTCAGGGTCCCCCTAGGCCCCCTCAGGGCATAATTCGGCCCCCTCCAGGCTTCTCAAAGCCAATGCAGCCTCCAGTCTTTCCCTGGGGGCCCAAAAAGGCAGACCCTCCGCGGACAACCTCGTACGCACACGAGGCAGAGCCCACTACAGATGACTACAACACGCTATATTCCGCGATTAGGAATATAGATGTTAGGGAAATTACAGTTATAGCACGCAAACTGCGCGCGGCGAAGTCCCCTCAAGAGCGTCTCCTCGCTCTTGCCGAACATAATGATCTTCTGCTAGCGTTGTAGTTAAGTTAACTTAATTAACTTAACTCCAATGTCCGAGCAAACTAACCTGCCAAGATCCCACGGTCGTATCAAACCTAAGGGTTTATCGCTTGTATCATTCAATATTCGCGGCTTGCGAAATAACCTGCCAGAGCTTAAGCTCTTTCTTCGAAATCGTGAAGTCGATTTCCTCCTCCTACAGGAAACTAATCTCAAAGCTAAGGACACTAGAGGCCTTTCTATTAAAAACTTCTCTCTTCTTCGTAATGACAGACCCGACCGCCGAGGCGGCGGAACGGCCATCTATTACAAGAAGACACTTCATTGCTCGCCCATTTCTACTCCGCAGCTTACCAACATGGAAGCCACGGTATGCAGGCTAGCTATGACTGGACATCAGTCCATCCTCATAGCCTCCTGTTACATCCCTTCAGGAACCTATGCCCTCAAAAAAGATTTTGAGGCCATTTTATCCTTGGGCAATTCAGTCATTATGTTTGGAGATTTTAACTCCAAGCATACTGAATGGACATGCCGCACTACGTCCCCTAGTGGCAAGATACTGCTCGATATCACGCAGTCTCTTGATATCACCGTCCATAGTCCTCTCGGTGTTACTCACTTTCCCGATAACACCGATCACTCACCTGATGTGTTAGATTTTGCGTTACTCCAAGGAGTTTCTCTCAACCTCAGAGCAATCGAGACACTAGACGATCTAGGATCAGATCACCGACCGGTCTCCCTCATTCTTGGCCATCAGCCACCTCCCCCAACACACACGAAAACCTTCACTAACTGGAAGGGATTCAAGGATTCCCTAGCTAAAGCCCTGGACTCACAGGATTCTACCATCTCCATACCGACGGACTTAGACAGTCCCGAAAAAATCGACACCGCGGTCGATTCACTCTCCACCCTTATTAAATCCTCCCTTAAGGAGAACGAAAGGGTCGTCCCGGTTGCTAACAATAGTGGGCTTCCCCTACATATTAGCAACCTAATAAAAGCCAAAAAAGCTGCTTTCCGGAGAGCAGCAAAATATCCCACACCCGAATATAGGCGCGCGGCCAATCGTCTTCAACGAAAACTCCGCTTCCGCCTCTCTGAATTTCAAGATCTCGAAAAGAGTAAGCTCATGAAGAATATCTCTCCATCTCACACAGCGTACTATCAGATGGCTAGAGCCCTCCGCATAGACGCTATCACCCACACTCCCCCTCTCTCCCGTCCCGACGCCACGGTTGCCTTCGAGGACGAGGAGAAGGCTGAGTGCTTTGCGGATAGCATTGCCGATCAATGCTCCCCTAGTTCTCAACCTGTCGACCCCTCACACGTCCAGGCAATAGAGGATGAGGTCCGCCACCGGAACTCACCCCCTACCGCCTCCGAACCTATCTCTGTGTCCAATAATGAGATTTCATCTCTCATCAAAGGACTTAAGCCTAAAAAGGCTCCGGGCGCGGATGGCATCTCCAACCAAGCCCTTAAACACTTTCCCGAGCAGGTGTTAACCTTTTTATCTATTATCTTTAACGCCTGTTTCAACCTTAGTTATTTTCCCACTACGTGGAAAGAGGCAACTGTGATTGGAATTCCCAAGCCAGGCAAACCTCTCAACCTCCCCTCCAGCCATCGCCCCATTAGCCTCCTCAAGGCAATGGGCAAGCTCTTCGAAAGAGTCATCCAAACCCGTATGAGGCGCTATCTGTTTCCCACAGACGGCGACCCTCTTATCATTCCCCATCAATTCGGTTTCCGAGCCAAACACTCATGTCCCCAACAAATTCACCGCATTGTGGAATATATCCTCAGCGGTTTCTATCCTCGACGTCATAAAACCATCGCAGTCTTCTTCGATATAGCCAAAGCTTTTGATAGAGTCTGGCACACAGGCCTCATCTACAAGCTCTACAAAATAGGTCTCCCCGATCGTCTAGTTCGTCTCGTGGCCTCCTATTTGAAGCATCGTACCTTTCGTTTTAGACACGAAGGCACGCTATCTTCACAGCGAACTATCAGGGCTGGTGTCCCTCAGGGCTCAGTACTTGCTCCTTTGCTGTACATCCTGTTCACCAACGACATTCCCATCCCGTCGAAAGGTGTTCAACTCTCCCTCTTTGCAGATGACACTGCCATCTACTGCAAAGGTGTCTCACTACCTCTCATACGGAACAAGATCCAAAAGTCAGTTGATGACCTTGGAGCTTGGTTCAAAAAATGGCGCATCGATGTGAACCCGGAGAAGAGCTCCGCCGTTCACTTCGATTATAAACGACGCCGTCTTAAAAACACTCCACCAATACGTATGCTAGGGACCCCTGTCCCCTGGCATACGTCCGCCAAATATTTAGGTGTCACTCTAGACACAGGGCTCACCTTCAGGCCCCACGTCAAAAGAGTAACCCGTCACGCACGATTTTATCTGAGTAGGCTCAACAGTATGTTGGGCGGACACAGTAAAATGTCCCTCCGAAACAAGCGCACCCTTTACAAGGTCTGTATACGACCCGTCATGACCTACGCGGGCCCCGTCTTTGCCCACGCAAACCCCAATATTTTAAATGAACTCCAAATAGTTCAGAACCTCTTCTGTCGTCGAGCTGCGAACGCACCTTGGTACGTCCGTAATGCCGACCTTCATCGGGACTTAGAGCTCCCAACAATTCATTAAAAAACTCTCTGAGAACTTCTGCAAAGCCTCAGAGTCGCACCCAAACAATTTAATTCGTGAGGCGGCTTCTTATGCAGCCCCACCCCCCTCTCGCTATCGTGTCCGCAGGCCGAGAAACTCTCTCTCGGACCCGCCTAATAAACTGTCAAACGACCTGAACTGCCTCCTGGCGGCTCAGGCCAGCTCTAATTAAATTAATTATTATTATATTAACTAATATTTTTTGCCTTCGTAGGCACTCCCTCAGCGGCTCTTAGCCGCCTGCGCCCTCTTTTCCCAAAAGAGGGTCGCTCATGATAAGGCACAATAGAGCTTAATCAGCCGGCTGCCTGTCCCCAAAGGCGGTTTTTAGAGGGTATCACTTAGGGTCCCCGGTAGGACAGTGAGTCCCTCATAACCACGATAGACCGGCTATCGTGGTATGCGTAATGCATTTTCCGCCTCCCTACGTACAGGGTAGCCCTTTAATTGCTTCGGGCGCAAAAAAAAAATTGCAATTCGTTCGGGGAATTAGTTCGGAAAAATAAGAAAATCCTTCGGGAAAAGTGAAGAACCAGCAGTCAATAAGAAGAAAAAGTGTAGGGAAGTGATAGGGAAAAGTGATTACTCTCTCACGGAACGGTTTGAAGATAATTGCTGTTTTATTTCCAAGTAATTCATCCCTAAAGTTATACAGTCCACATCGAAGAATTAAGGCGTCGGGACCGGGACGACTTCGGAAGACCCGTAATCCCCGTCTGAACCTACTTGCTGAAAAAGAAAGAGGTTATCGCCCTAGTGTGTTACTCCGTTGCAGAGATCACATACGTTGTTCCCGAACCCAACGTAGGCGTTATAGGAGGCCGGATCGAGAGAAGCCTCGATTCCTCCCTTCTGTTTCTTTATCGAACGTTCCAGCCCGTCTGGTTCGTTTTAAATTGGTCCTTCCGAACCTGTTTCCTTTTCAATTGGTCCTTCGAGCCGGATTAAAAGGACCACCCGAACACCGCCAGCTGGATCAAGGAACCAGCTGTGGACTGCTGGTTGTGGAAAAGAAGACCTTCGGAGCCGAGTGAAGATCAGCAACCGAAGGAAGCCGGAGGTTTGAGCTGAAGCAATAGGACCAAAGGCCAGAAGACCAGGACGTCAGCGCTGAAGGACTGGACCTGGAACCACCGGAAGAAAGAAAACCCGGATTGCGGCCTGGGGCGTGTGCTCGCATGGGGCACGTGTCGCAGCCGGGCGCAGGTGTCTTGTGAAGGCACTCATCGTGGCCAAGCAGGGCTTGGCATTTTTCCTGTCGGGCAAGCGTGCTCGGCATTTCCTGTCGGACGACCGTGTCTGGCATTTTCCTGTCGGACGACCGTGTCCCCCATTTCCTGTCAGGTCATCAGAGGGTGCAAGAAGAAGCATCCACCGCTGCTGCTGCCAGGCGAGGGTGCGCGTGGGCACCTGACTGCATCGCGGCCGGAGGAGGGCGCTCGGACGAGGCGTCACCGGTAACTGGGCGGCGAGCACAGCATACATCCCGACCACCTAACGGTGCCAAACGGTTGGGCTCTGGCACAACACCTTCGGGTGGAGCAGTTCTCTCGAGCGAGACTGCGCTTGCACTACCGCTCCACTGTTTCGTCATATTCCTTGGCGGGACAGTTCCTAAACCTTTCCTCCATTCCATTCCTGCACGACTCCATCCCTGGACGGCTCACCTCGGTAGGCCCCGTCCAGGATTGATAGGGCTGATAGGGCTGTTAGGGTGGTAGTAGGGTTGTAGGGTTGGGAGATAAGGGGGGGGAGGGGTAGTGGTATTAGGTTGGGGTGTAGAAGGGTTGTAGGTAAGGGGTTGTAGGGACCGTAGGGACAGTTAGGGACCGTAGGCCAACAATCGCCTTCCTGCAAGATGAAGAAGGCACAAGACCAGACAGGGAGAAGCGAAGGGAGCAGGACAAGGACAGGGCTCTCAAGAAAAGCTAAAGAAGCGGAACCATCTGGAGCGACCACAGCTACTGCGTCAAATGGAGCAACTCCTTCAAGTGGAGCCACCACCGACACGTCCACATGCACGAGGGACTCAGGGACGTCCATGGCAACGACAAGCAACAGGACGGACACCAGTGGTACGCAGGCCAGCACCGCACAACAATCCGTTATATCCAGGAGTGAAACGGTGGTCGAAAAAGTAGGTCAAAGGACCGAAGAAGCGGCATCGTCAAGGACAGTAATCGGGCACACTAGTGATAAAGGGTCACAGAGAGGTAGTAGGTCATCGCGATCGGCGAGGCTGAAAGCCGAATTAGAGGCGCGGATTAAATTCGAACGCTCAGAGCTCGAACGAGCACAGGCAGCTGCTGCCTTAGCCAAGTCTCAATTGGAGTTGGCACGACTCAACCGAGAAGAGGAGATCGACTCGAGTGAGGATGATGAAGAGCGGAATACTCAGGTGGAACCTTTCGTAAGGAGTTGGGTTCAGCAGACCATAATGAGCGCGCCGGTTAGTGTAGCACAACCCGATATTACTGATAAGGAAGCGTGTAAAGGATCACGCCGCAAAGGGGTGGAGATCGAGCGCAACCAAGGAAATGCACAGAAAACACACGCGAGTGAGGTGTCAGAATTGACCGAAGCGATTGTGAGTGCAATAAAAATAGCGGGTAAAGATAAGTCTTCCCAGCTTCATTTCCTCCAGGAATTACCGGTGTTCGATGGAGACCCGGGTGAATGGATAATTTTCAAAACGGTGTTTGGAGACACGAGAAGCCAATTTTCAGGGGTGCAAAATGTTGCACGCCTTAGGAGGGCATTAAAGGGCACCGCTAAAGAGGCGGTAAAGTCGCTGTTATTTACTTTGTGTGAACCGGAAGAAATAATGAACGCTCTCGAAAGAAGATTCGGTAGGGTTGAGATGCTCATTCTAGCCGAAATCGAAAATGTAAAGCGTATGCCAAGATTGGCAGAAGATTGCCGGAATATAGGATCTTTTGCAAGTCGTATTACGAACGTGGTTGCCACGATACAAGCGTTGAATCAACCACAGTATTTGTACTCACCGGAGTTAGTGAGCCGCATAGTGGAGAAACTCGGAACTATTATTAAATTTAAATGGTTTGAATATCGAGCTCAGTATCCTTTGGAGCCAGAGTTACAGAAGATGGCCAAGTTTTTAAATTTATTGAGTGAACAATTTGGAGCGTCCTTAAACAATGAAAATGCGCCTGAAAAAAGGAAGCGTCCTGAATTCAGGAAGCAAACTGTACACACTTCAAAGGGAGGTGTACGCAGCTGTGTGAGCGAGCGCTATATGCGCCGAAGTAATTCGAGCGAGCGTCTAGAACGCCGAAATAGTAAAGGGCACAACCGACAAGTGGTTATGACAACCCAGGACAAGCCTGTAAGTCGGGTAACACATAAGTGTGTTATATGCAACAAGGAGCACTCTATAGTGAGTTGTTACAAGTTTAAGGACATGAATATTCGCGAGAAATGGGAAGCGGTCAAAAAAGCGAAAGTATGTTTCCAATGTTTGTCACCTAACCATAGGAGGTTAGAGTGCAAAGCGAAAAAATGTGGTGTAGAGGGATGTAGAATGTGACATCATCGAATGCTACACCGATACCCCAATGAAAAAACCTCGCCACAAGGGGACGAGGGGGGAAAAGATGCTCAGATTACAACTGTTAGTACAGTGAATTCACTGGCATGTGCATACTTAAAGATTATACCGGTCGAGTTGTATGGACCTAGAGGAAAGGTCAAGACAACAGCTCTTCTGGATGAGGGATCGACCATGACACTCATAGAGGAGTGGATGGCTCAGAAATTAACGCCTCGCGGACGTAAAGAGGGATTACGTATCGAAGCCGTGGGAGGTAAGCGAATTAACGACGACAGTTCGTATCGCTTAAACGTTAAGATAAAAGGCATTTACTCGAGCGACTTAGAAGAGATAAGTGTACAAACAATTAAGTCACTTAACCTTTCTCCTCAGTCGGTAAGCCGAGAATTATTGCAACGGTGTTCTCATTTGACACCGATTAAGGATGAGTTGATGTATGAGAGGTCCAAACCTACCATATTAATTGGTCAGGACAATTGGCATCTCATAGTTACTCGTGAATTAATTTCAGGAGGTAAGAACGTACCTGTAGCATCGCTCACCAAACTTGGATGGGTTTTACATGGTCACATATCGGGTGGTATTAAACCGATCAAGATCGTTAACCACATTTCCACCAAGAAGGAGGAAGATATGGATAAATTGATCAAGGATTATTTTAGTTTGGAATCTCTGGGAGTGTCGGCTAGAAAGCCCGCGAACGACCCAGAAGAACGAGCTTTAGGTATTTTGAACAAAACGGTACGTCGTATACCTAATAATAGGTACGAGACTGCTTTGTTATGGCGCACAGACAATGAGTGCATGCCGTCGAATAGAGCGCAGGTTGAAAGTCGCCTGTTGAATATTGAAAAAAAGCTCGACAAAAATAGCGAGTTGAAGAAGGAATATGAGAAGCAAATTGAAAATCTCATCGTTAATGGTTACGCAGAGAAAGCGAACCATATTCCCATTTCCCCACGTACGTGGTACCTTCCTCACTTCGCAGTGACTCACCCACAAAAAAGGAAAATAAGGATAGTTTTCGACGCCGCCGCAAAGACGGGCGGACGTTGTCTCAATGATGCATTGTTAACCGGACCGGACTTATTGAAGTCGTTGTTCGGAGTTCTGCTACGATTCAGAGAAGGAAGCGTGGCAGTAATGGCAGACATTAAAGAAATGTTCCTGCAAGTGAAAATCCGGAATGAAGACAGGGATAGCCTTCGATTTTTATTGCGGCACAATCGTGACGCGCCACCGGAAGAGTATAGAATGACGTCACTCATATTTAGAGCGGCATCATCACCATGCATCGCTATATATGTAAAGAATAGGAATGCGCAGGACAACGCACATATCTATCCAGAAGCAGCTTCCGCTACGGAAAGCAATTTTTATATGGATGAATATCTACAGGCATTTCCCGACGTGACGACGGCCGAAAGGATAGTAAACGATATGTATGAGTTACATAAACATGCTTCTTTCCAACTGAGGGGATGGGCTAGCAACCGACCCGAAGTTTTAAGTAAAATGGAAAATAAATATAAGAGCGACAGTGCTTCGCTGGGAGATAAAGAGCACACAGAGCGCACGTTAGGTTTGATTTGGAATATCAAACGGGATATAATAAGTTTCTCCACAAGTCTTCGTAACACACCGGAAGAGGTGATGGAAGGTTTACGACCGCCTACGAAGAGGGAGATAACTAGCGCGGTGACGTCAGTCTTCGATCCTTTGGGACTCGCATCACCCATAACGATTCAAGGGAAGTCGCTGATCCAGCAAGTATAGAGGACAGGCATCTCTTGGGATGAAGAAGTTTCACACGAATTACACATGTTATTTTGTAAATGTATATCGGAAGTGAAGAAATTAGGTCATTTAGAGGTACCTAGACCCGTTGCTGAAGGCGTCGGCAAGGGAGAGTTACACACTTTCACGGATGCTAGTGAAAAAGCATACGCTGCCGCGGTGTATTACGTCATCACGGACGAGCTAGGAATAAGGCGGATTACGCTGATCGCCGCAAAGGCAAGAGTAGCGCCATTGAAACCAATTTCGATTCCAAGGCTTGAATTGCAAGCAGCTCTTATGGGTAGCAGGCTGGCTGCATCGGTTAGTGAAGAGAGCAAGTACGAGATGTCCGAGAGAGTATTTTGGACAGACTTGGAGGCCCAAATCCCCCCCCCCCCCATCAACATGGTAGCGGAATTAAATAAAGGTAGACTACCCCAGGAGGGTACCAGCACCCCTGGAGAATCCCTCGCTGAGCATCCACGACCATGTTTCTCCACTTCTGAGCGTGGGTGCTCAGGCTGCCCCGCGTATTCTGGGGGGGGGGGGCGAAATTCCGCTCAAGACTACAACTGCTCGGGGCAAACGGAGCAACAAGACCAAGGCGACCCCTGCCACGCTGTCCGTGAATTTCTGCAATATCAGGGGACTTCACTCTAACCTAAACGCCGTCCACTACCATCTCGAGACGGCGAGGCCGGCTCTGCTCTTTCTGACCGAGACGCAGGTGTCCTCTCCGGCTGATGTCTCGTATCTCTCCTACCCGGGGTACAAACTGGAACACTCCTTTGTGCCTCGGGCTGGAGTTTGCGTTTACGTCAGAGAGGACATCTGTTCTCGACGCCTCGGCAGACTTGAAGGTTCGGACCTGTCCATCCTTTGGCTACGCGTAGACAGCGACGACCATCCGCGCGTTTACGGGTGCCTCTATAGGTCCCATAGCGGTAATGCCGAAACAGACCGACTCTTCGACCACGTCCAAATGGCTGCAGATTCGTTGCTACAGCAGATCCCCTCCGCAGAGATCGTGATCCTCGGCGACTTTAACGCCCATCACGCCGAATGGCTTGGTTCACGTTTAACCGATCATGCGAGGAGATCTGTTCATGATTTTGCCTTGGCATATGGTCTGACACAACTGGTTACTTCGCCTACGCGGATTCCAGATGTGGAGGATCATGCACCTTCCCTGTTGGACCTTCTGCTGACCTCTCACCCGGACGGATATCAGATTTCCGTCGACGCCCCTTTAGGCTCCTCGGACCATTGTCTGGTCCTGAGTGTTGTGCCACTCACGCTGAAATCGCGGTTGCATTCTGCAGGCTGCCGCCGTGTTTGGCACTATAGGTCAGCCGATTGGGATGGGATGCGGTCTTTCTTTGCATCCTACCCTTGGGGGCGGGTTTGCTTCTCGCCGGATGATCCCAACGTCGTTGCGGATTCTGTTACTGATGTGGTACTTCAGGGTATGGAACTTTTTATTCCTTCCTCTGTGGTGCCCATTGGAGGCAAATCTCAGCCATGGTTTGGTCGCTCCTGTAAAATAGCATCATGCTATAAGCAGGAGTGCTATCAAGCCTGGGTTGATGCATCAGCGTCCCGGGATGTAAACACCAGCGCTCTAAAAAAGAAGTATAATTCCGCCTCTAGGTCCTTCAAAAGAGTCATTGCCAAGGCAAAGTCAGAGCACATAGGCAGAATTGGCGAGAAACTAGTTCGCCTTCCTTCTGGAACCCGTGCATTCTGGTCTCTCGCCAAGGCTTGTGCTGAGGGCGTGTGCTCCAGAGTTGGCACCGGTTTTAACACGTCTTTTCCGGTACTCCTACTCCCTAGGCGTAGTCCCAAAATCATGGAAGACGGCTTTCGTCCACCCGATCCCTAAAAAAGGCGACCGCTCAGACCCGTCCAACTACCGGCCAATCGCCATCACCTCCTTGTTCTCCAAAACAATGGAGTCCATTGTAAACTGCCAGCTCATGAGGTACCTTGAGGATCACCAGCTGATTAGTGACCGCCAATACGGTTTTCGCCGTGGTCGGTCAGCTGGTGATCTTCTGGTCTACCTCACTCACAGATGGGCGGAGGCAGTAGAGTTCAAGGGGGAGGCATTGGCCGTTAGTTTGGACATTGCGAAGGCCTTCGATCGGGTTTGGCACAGAGCGCTTCTTTCGAAGCTCCCTTCCTATGGGCTTCCCGAGAAATTGTGCGATTGGATCACCAGCTTTCTTGCAGATCGGAGCATCAAGGTCGTTGTAGACGGTGCAAGCTCCGATTGCAAACCTATTAATGCTGGTGTTCCACAGGGCTGCGTGCTATCGCCAACGCTGTTTCTTCTGCATATCAATGATATGTTGCATACCCGTAACATTCATTGCTATGCGGATGACAGCACTGGTGATGCTCTTTACACCGGCCGAGCCAATATTTCTCGGGAAAACGTCTCCGAGTGCCGGGACAAACTTGTGTCTGAAGTCGAGTCTTTGCTAAACAGAGTCTCGGATTGGGGACGACTAAATCTAGTCCAGTTTAACCCCCAGAAGACACAAGTTTGCGCGTTAACCGCTAAAAAGAACCCCTTTGTCGTATCCCCTCAGTTTCAAGGCACTCCCCTTGTTGCCTCAGCCAGTATCGGAATCCTCGGCGTCGACATATCGAGTGACGTGCAGTTTCGTGGTCACTTGGAAGGGAAGGCCAAATTGGCCTCTAAAAAGCTTGGCGTGCTCAGCAGAGCGGGACAGTATTTCATGCCGGCGCACCGCCTGCAACTTTACAAGGCGCAGGTTCGGCCGCACATGGAATACTGTTCCCATCTCTGGGCTGGGGCTCCCCAGTACCAGCTCCTTCCACTTGACCGCATCCAGCGCAGAGCGGCTCGAATCGTCGACGACCGAGTGCTTTCCGATCGGCTCGATTCACTGGCGTTGCGAAGAGATGTTGCATCTCTTTGCGTATTTTATCGCATCTATCATGGGGAGTGCTCTGAGGAATTGTTCGGATTAATCCCAGCCGCCAAATTTCGTGAACGCACGACACGGCAAACGTCCCGATACCATCCACACCATCTGGATGCTTGGCGGTCCACCACTGTACGTTTCACAAGGAGTTTTCTTCCACGTACAACCTCTCTGTGGAATAGTTTATCACCGGCGATTTTTCCGGACCGATACGACCTGGGGACCTTCAAGAAAAGAGCTTACTCCTTTCTAAAGGGCCGGCAACGCACCCGCAATTCTCCTGGTGTTGCGGTTGATCATGGGCGGCGGTAGTCACTTAACATCAGGTGAGCCGCATGCTCGTTTGCCCCCTCTTCTATAAAAAAAAAAAAAAAAAAACTCACGTACAGTGTTAGCGTGGATTAAGTCAAATCCTCGCGCTTTTAAACCATTCGTTGCTCATCGATTGGCTGAGATCGAAGATCACAGTAAGCCATGTGAATGGCGATGGGTTCCAACGTCACAAAATGTGGCAGACGACGCCACTAGAAATTTTCCTTCCACCTTCGATGTAAGTCATCGCTGGTTTCAAGGACCTGAATTCCTCAGGAAAAGTCCTGATTTATGGCCCAAACAAGTGGACACCATAAAAAGCTTAGAAACAGGTGAAGAAAAATCGCCAAAGGGCGTAAATGCGTTAAGAAAGCAAGAACCGTTAAGTCTACCCGACTACGGACGATTTAGCAGCTTCAAGAAATTCCTTGGGGCAACTACACGCACCTTACAAGCGGTAGAAAAATTCAAGAGTTTAAGAAAGTCGGTTAAAGGACCCGACGACGCAGCCGAAAAGTCGGTTATGTGTTCCAACAAAGTTTTAGCAAAGTCGGTTAAAGGACCCGATGGCGCGTTGGACATAGCGCTCTTGAAAAAAGCGGAATTATTAATTTGGAAGTTCGTTCAAGACGAGTGTTTTTATTCGGAAATAAAATGCTTGAAAGCGGGCAAAAGTGTTGAAAGAAGTTCACGCTTAAGTAAATTATCTATGGAAATAGGAGAAGATAACTTACTCCGTTTAAATGGACGTTTACCTTTCAAGTCTAATTTGACCGAGGAAAGTAGAAAACCTGTCATATTGGACGGTAAACACGAAATCGTTAAAATGATGATTAGAGAAGTTCATCATCATTTTGGACATGCCAATCACCAGACGGTGATGAATGAGGTGAACCAGAAATTTTATGTTTTGAACTTGCGCAATGTAGTACGAAGTGTGTCACATCATTGTCAGTGGTGCAGGACATACAGATCAAAACCACAGAACGTGCCACAAGGAAATATTCCTCTGGAGAGAATAGCTCATCATGAACCACCTTTTACATGCTCAGCTGTGGATTATTTCGGTCCTATGAGTGTGACTATAGGAAGGCGACACGAAAAACGTTGGGGCGTTTTATTTACGTGTCTGACTACCAGAGCAGTACATCTGGAATTAGCAGCCTCGTTGACACCAGCGTCAATGATAATGGCGTTGAGGCGATTTATCGCCAGAAGAGGAAAACCAGCCGTTATATACAGCGATAACGGGACAAATTTCAAAGCTGCGAATAAAGAATTATTGAAAGCATGCGAAGAATGCCATGAGAGCATGAAAAATGAGTCATTTAAGAAATATATTAAATGGAAATTTATACCTCCGGGAGCACCGCACATGGGTGGCGCCTGGGAGAGGTTAGTAAAATCGGTTAAAATTGCGTTGACCGCTACGCTCACAGAAAGGAGCCCACGAGAGGAAATTCTACATACGTTGCTTTTAGAAGCAGAGCACACAGTAAATTCCAGGCCTCTGGTAACATTCAGTATGGATAGTCCTGAAGAGGGTTTGACACCCAATCATTTTCTTCTGGGACGCTCATGTGGTGATCGACCACCTGGATTATTTCTAGAGCAGCATCTGACAGGTCAACTCAATTGGAAAGCTGCACAGAGGTTAGCCGACCATTTTTGGACAAGGTGGCTGAAGGAATACATGCCTACCTTAATACCGCGAACAGGTAATAACGGAAAGTTCATGGAACCTAAAGAAGGCGATATTGTTTTGATAATAGATCATTCGTTGCCACGAAATACGTGGCCGAAAGGCAAAATTAGTAGAACGTTACCGGGACCAGACGGTCACACCAGAGTAGTTGACGTCATTACTAGCACAGGTATCTTGAGGAGACCTACATCCAGAATAATAGTCTTGGTACCCGCGACGCCTCCCAAATGATGGTGCTAACGCACGGGGGGGAGATTGTTGGCGACGCGCCTATAAGAATATTTCAGTTTATTAAGTAAACCGATGACGAATAACTTTTCAAAGACTCATTGTCCAATAGAAATGTTCTGATAAGAAAATGCTTAGTTAAATCTTAAAGAAATGTCGAATTAATGATATGAAGGTCTTGGGTTCGACTCCCAGGCCGGACTAGTTTACTGATTTCTAAGTAATCTTTCAATAAAATTCATATAGGGAATTTTATGATATAAATTATGTTACCGGATATGTTCCCCGGTTGAAATCGTCTTTCCAACGATGTAAATTCAAAAGAATATTAAAGTGAAGTTAGAGATCGGATTTGTTCCCCGGTCGAGATGATCACTCTGTGCACAAACAGAATTAACGGAAGTTAATTGCATAAGTATTGTCTTGTATAAGTTTGATATGTTTGTACGAAAACAAATGCCTATTTGTTATGATTGATTAATGAGAACATTCACTTGTATTGTTATCTGATAAGAAACATGATAACTGATAAGAATCTTATCAGAGATAGTTTCCTACAGTTTGAAAATTATGTAGAAGCACTTATTTACCTAATATTGTTAAAATTAGTGTATTTCAGACTTTCATTTTTTCTGATAGCCGAGAGCCGTGCAAAGTTAGTTGTTCAAATAGTGTGAGTTCACGGAAGCACGCTGACCACGCCCCTAGGAGGCCGAATATGTAAAAATTTAAAATGTTTGTACTTTCAGTAATTTATGTAAAAATGACTTGTAAAACATTTCAGGTTGATTGTACGTGCTGAAAAGGTGAATTCTGTGTTATTTTATGTGAAAATTCCTGTGTATAAGTGAAATAATGATAGTTTTGTATAAGAAATTTAAAAGTGTTTTAAATAGTGAAATAAATAGAGAAAATGTAAATTAAACTATTGTATTAGTTAACATATGTATAAATTCAAGTGGGAAACATTGTTTTAACTTTCTGTGTTAAATATTTAAGAAGTTTGGACTTTGAATTTGTGATTAAAATAGGCATATTTTGTTTTATAAATTAAAGGATTTTTGTGATACGAAAATATAATGTATATCATGGTGTAGATATTGTTTTGTGCTATCTAAATAGATAACTTGTATTTGTGTATAACTTATGTGAATAAAGAAATTAAGTGAAACGTGAGAGAGTAATAGTACAAATTCATGTTATTAAGTTGCGCAGGCACGCGAATGGCGCGGCTCACTTTCGCGTATAGTTCTGGGGGTAGCTTAGTGAACGGGTTTTATTGCAATTCGTTCGGGGAATTAGTTCAGAAAAATAAGAAAATCCTTCGGGAAAAGTGAAGAACCAGCAGTCAATAAGAAGAAAAAGTGTAGGGAAGTGATAGGGAAAAGTGATTACTCTCTCACGGAACGGTTTGAAGATAATTGCTGTTTTATTCCCAAGTAATTCATCCCTAAAGTTATACAGTCCACATCGAAGAATTAAGGCGTCGGGACCGGGACGACTTCGGAAGACCCGTAATCCCCGTCTGAACCTACTTGCTGAAAAAGAAAGAGGTTATCGCCCTAGTGTGTTACTCCGTTGCGGAGATTACATACGTTGTTCCCGAACCCAACGTAGGCGTTATAGGAGGCCGGATCGAGAGAAGCCTCGATTCCTCCCTTCTGTTTCTTTATCGAACGTTCCAGCCCGTCTGGTTCGTTTTAAATTGGTCCTTCCGAACCTGTTTCCTTTTCAATCGTATATTACGATTTAGGTAAAATGTTGCTACTTTTCCGCCTTTGTGATTATTCCACACTGACGGGAAACTATATAATTAATGAAGTTAATTTGTTACCTCTGATTTTAAATATTTAGGAAATTAATAATTATTCTTATTTTAGTTTATTCATGAATGATCTATAAAATATATTTTATTACCTATTTTATAACAATAATTTAATACTGATAATGTATTTTTTGTTTTATTCATATGATTTTGTTTTATTTCATCAGTTATGCTAAGTTCTATTCACCTGATAAGAAAATAAACTTTTTCTAAATAAAAACAATTAACCGCAGCCTAAAAAAAACTCCTTTTTATTGCGTATTTTAGGTTAAAGGGGAATGCCCACTGTTCATAGACACTTCGGCCATGGGTGCATATAAAAGCATATGGAAATGATAACATGCAATTAAAAGAATGAAATGATTAAGTAATTGGTTTACAAAATGTCGGGATTTTAATAATATAAAAGTTTCCCTTTTTACAAGTACAGTTTTTTCACGACTACTTTTACCAATTTTATTGCTTTTAAATTTTTAACTTTTAATTCCCGACGTTTCAGGTACTTTATAGCATCCATGGTCACGGGGGGGGGGACTGAGGTGACTGCCATCCCAATGTCAGTATTAATATGGAGTACCTTCAGCTTTTTATTATTATTTTTATAGTCCAATCTATGCAGATTGAACTTACTCTGTATTTCAGTCTTGCAGTGGTATGTTTGGGTTTAGTTTTAATTTTATTAATTATAGTGTCCCAAACAGGTGGTAGTACCCAGCCGCCTTCCCTATTGAAATTAGGATGTTTTTTTTTTAATTTCAATAGCCTCACATATCATCCTTGGTAGGAATTAAGGTTCTTTCGCGAGGATTTGTGGTCTGTCAAATCTGATTTATGTCTATATGGTTGGGGCCGTCTTGCCCTATATATGAGATACATCATTCACAATTAATCTTGTACACTCCTGCATCTTGTAGAGGAATATGACAATTGATGGATTTTGAAAACTGACTAATATCCTTCAGCAGCTTGTAGAATGTTCTAATAAAAGCTCGCTTGAGATGTAGCCAATCTCGTCTGTGACACCCTTGACATACGGTAGTACAGCAGTCACACACTCGACTGCGGTCAGCTTCACTCGGTCACTGTGACGTAGACGTGGGACCCAAAGCTTGATGTTGTGCAGAACCTGCTTGACATGCTGAGGCTCCGCGGCCAGGTGCTTGCTGTCACAGATCGCACATGCTCTCTGTAACAAAGATTTGCTCATGGTAACTAACTGTGAAGGATGATGGTGAGATTCACCGTTTAAATATAAGTTTGTACGGGTCTTTTTTCTATACACAGTTTGACCTATGATGTTGTTAGGATTTTGGATGACAACAACATCTATGAAAGCTAAGGAATTATTTGCCTCTAATATAATATCATAATTACTGAATGGAATTTGGCACAGAGAGTGGCAACGATGGATAAAATTCGTAGGAACAACATCCTGATTTAATGTTTCGCAGGCCATATTCATGAGCCGCTATAATTTGTTTCTTGGCACTTGCAATAATGCCTATATGTATTCGTCTATCTCCTGTTCTTACTTTCATCAAATATACAGCAAGTACAAAACAACCACTATGTTTACTTGACATTCTGAGAACTTCAGAGAGAATTTGTTGGTATTGTGCCTTTGCTAAGCCTAGATAATAATGTACAGTATGTTCAGGCATACTGCGAATATTTTCAAAGTCTATATGATGGTATATATTATATATCTATACGTATGGTATAGATATATAATATATACCATCATATACCATCGTATGGTATGGTATATATTATATATGTATATATCTTACAATAATGTAGCAAAATCTTTAATTTGTGCTACACTAAATGTTCAATATGGTTATATATTGATTCTAAGAGTAAATCACAAGAGTTACTATTTAAATGGTAGTTACTGATTCTACATCCTGGAGGTACATAGTAATTGTATTCATAAAAATACATACCCGCAATGCTGATGGAACAGTGAGTTGATTGAAATTGTTACAACCAGGAAAAAACATTGATTAGGTGTGAGTGGTGCTCTTACATAATTAGGCTGCAGTATATTGTATGATGTACGATCTAAGCTTTGTTGTTCTGGGTGAAATACAATACTCACTTCAGATTGCAAAGAGGACTGACTAGATGATTCAGGTGGTTCCCGTTCTGCAGTTTAACGTGATGATGCTTTATCAGCCCTTCGCCAGCAACTATGACACACACGCGATGACGATGGCTATATATGGATGAAATAATATTAAATAAAAAAAATTAAGACAAATTGAACAAAATATAATAGATTTGTTTACTTTAAACTCAAATATAGGTAAATGCTACTTAAAACTTAATGCCCTAAATTATTTAAATAATTAAGAACCGTATGAATACTAGTATTCCAAAAACAATTAAAAAACGACTGTCTCATTTCTTGGTATTTAATAAAAATTGTCAATTTCGTAACTATCTGGTGTTAGCTAGCTAATTTATTATCGCCATGTTATAAATTAGCTATCATGTTTGTCAGATATAGCTTGTGCATACGTTAAAAAATAAAACAACTTCTTGAGTTGATATGAAATCAGAGTAAAAATATGTACTTATCACTATCAGATATCAGCACTAGACTTAATGAATTAAAAACTGTTGAACACTTACATCAAGTCGTACAATGTGATGGGCAAACTCACTCCATATGAGTTCTTGAGAAATCATTTGAAAAATAACAAACAAAATAACACAATGGCGACTATTTAGTTGTGAATTCTCTAGTACGTATTTACTTGTTGAATTGTGATTTCATTCGCATGACAGATTTTCTAGCTGTCAGATTTGATGTTTCCACATAACTAACATAAATACGATGAAACTATATCGATTTTTATTCGATTAATAATTTAATAAAAAAGGATAACATTTGAAGCGCTTTAATTTACACGCTTTTTAAAATATATTTTCCTTTATTTATTTAAATTCTTTTTAAATGTATTTTTAAGAACAGTTAAAATGTAGAGTAGCGTATTGTTATGCTCTAAACAATTCATGATAAATCAGCTAAAAATTCACTTGTTTAATTATCATAGCATGATTCCATTTTAAATGTATTGTTAAAACAGATAACAATAACAGTTAAACTGTGCAGTAGCATTTTGTTATGCTCTAAAAATTCTTGGTAAATCAGCTAGAAATTCACATGTTTAATTTTCATAACATAATTCCATTTTTAAATGTATTGTTAAGAACAGCTAAGAATAACAATTGCAAATTCATTTGCTACCACATTTGAAAATAGTGTACGTAAAATAACTCCCGATTGCCCTAAACAGTTGCTAGATGAATCAGCCTACAGAAAGTCAGCTGAATTATCTATGAGATTTATTGTGGCGGATTCTGATTTTGTAGAAAAAATTATTCATGCATTAAGTAGTTACAAAGCACTTGGTTATGATGGCATTAGAGCCATAGACATAAAAAATATCTACAAATTTATATAGCCATTTCTAATCTCATTAATGCAAGTATTAAGATGGGTACCTATCCCAATGAATTAAAAATCGGTATTGTTAGACCGATATACAAAAAAGGTGGATCATCAGATTACGAAAACTATAGGCCAATAACTATTCTACCCACAATTGATAAAATTGTTGAAAAATATATTTGTAAGCAAATTTATGAATTTTATGACAACAACAAAATATTACAAGAAAAACAATATGGATTTCAACCTCATAGCAATCCATCACAGCTGTTAACATCATTTACTAATAGTATATACAAGCATCTAAACGACAAAAACCAACATTTATAGTATTTATTGACTACAGCAAAGCCTTTGACACACTCAGGCATAATAAGCTTATAAAGAGTTTGCATGATAGTGAGAATAGAGGACCCTTATTTGATTGGTGCAAGGATTACCTGGCAAACAGAAAGTTTGTTGTAAAAGTAAAAGATGCACTAAGCAAAACTGTAAATGTAACCGTGGGCACGGCTCAAGGATCAGTGTTAGGCCCATTACACTACCTCACATATGTTAATAACCTAATAAATACATTGAAATATTGTGAAATATATCAATACGCAGATGATACATGTTTATTCATAGCTGGGAAGAATATCAATCACACCATGAGTCAACTGCAAGATGACTTTAAAATGTTAACCAAATGGTCGCATGATATGGGCCTGGTAATTAATTTTAGTAAAACTATGTACATCAGTAGTACCAAAAACAGAAGCGACGAAATACCCAAACTAATAGCTCATAGCCACCAATGCTTACACACTAAAAGCGTGCATTGTAGCTGTGTCAAGATTGATGTAGTGGAACAACATACTTACCTTGGGCTTATAATCGTTAGTCACCTTAGCTGGAAAGGGCATATTGACCATATATGCGACAGACTTCGAGGAATTCTGGCCAAATTTACGTTAATAAAATACAAAATACCATACGACATAAGAATAAAATTATATATCCCATTAGCAGAATCTATAATATCGTATAGTCTTTCTGGCTATGGTAGGACCTATAAAACACACCTAGACCGAATTTACACCTAACAACTCCGTATTTTAAAAACTCTAGTACCAAAAAGTGTTACAAACAAATTTAAAGACCAATAACATACAATATCTTTAAATTCTGTAAAATATTAACTGTACATAATAAAGTAAAGTATATATTACTTATTGAAAACTACTTTAATAAAAATATACAAATTCCAATCTTAATATATATATATAAATATATATATATATATATATATATATATATATATATATATATATATTACGTGTCACGTTGTTTTTCCGCGATGGACTCCTAAAATACTTAACCGACTTTAATAAAATTTACACACCGTGTGCAGTTTAATACGAATTGAGAGATAGGATAGTTTTTTGCCCATGAGTGACCCAATTTTTTTTTTTTTACATTCATTGTAAAGGTCATTGAAAAGGGCAGAACAACATCTGCCTGACAAGCTAGTACAATATAATTTTAACACACGACAGTCAAAGAAACCTACGTTAGCATTACCAAAATACATAAATCTATATGGAAAACGAACATTAGAATACATGATTCCCGATATCATTAACAAACTTTCATCACAATTAAAAAAACAAATTAATCATCGCAACATCAAAAATATATTAAAGAATTACTTCTTAAGTAACTTATAATAAGTATTGTAAAATAAAAATAATATATTATAAGCTACACATTAATACTATAAAAACAAATGTTACACTTACATATTATACATATATTGAAAAGGATGGATACGTTTTACTATGTGTGCGGGTGGCTAAGCTGAATCGCTTTTTGCAATGGTGCTTAAAAACTACTTGGCCGATTAAAAAAAATCTTTCACCATTCGAATTCTATTATGACTGTAAAACGTAGGATGTATTTTATGATAGAGGACGCTACTTTTAACCAATATACTTATTTAGCTAAACTCGTAAAGTACTTTCACCGCTAAAATGTTATGTATAATTATAGATATCTAATGTAGGATGCATTTTATTGTAGAGGGCGCTACTCTCTACGAATATGTTTTTACTAGGTAATCTCCAAAAATACTTGACCGATTTTGAAAGTTTTCACCATTACATTGCTAATGAGGGCGTTAGTTGTGTGATAAAATTATGATAAAATAATTATTTGTGATATTAATACTTTCTAAAGAAATAAAAGTAAATATCTACCTAAGGTGATCAAATCTTATTATTACTTTTACAATTTAACAATCGTATTTACACAGTTTACCTACTTAGTTTGATTGTTTTAGATATAGGTAATAAATCTAAAATAAGAGAGCTCCACTTAAACGAAAAAATTATTAATAAAATATAACTAAAAGTTGGAAAAAATGGCCCAATGGGAATCAGACTCGCAAGTCTATGAAGAGTTCCGTAGTAACAAGCATAGATTCTACATCGAGTTAAAATACCATTAACATTATCGCCAGCAAAAAGTTACTCTGTTTTTCCTAGTGTTTGTATAAAGGACAAAATTGTAATTGCGGTTCTTGAAAATTGAAACTTGTAGCTCAAAAAAAAAGGACTAATCTACATTATAGGGCTTTCTGTGGTTTATTCATTACCAAAAAGAAAAACTTATTGCACAAAAAATTTTTTTTATCAATTTCAAGCCAAAAATAACCGTTGTTATCGGCTTGGTTGAAATCGTTGACAATCGCCTTCACAACTGTAGATATGATAATTAAGTAAGCGATTTACTAGCTGATCTACAATGAATTCTTACACTATAACAAAACGCTACTTTACAATATAACTGTTTATTATTATTTTATTTATTTATTTGATAATAATTTAACAATATATTGATTGGTATTATACAGTATAAACATAAGCTATAGAGCTTTACCGTATACCGATGCCATCAACATACATAGCATGGTAATTATTATGCCTAATAATTATGTCATACATCTTATTGTTGTGATGCACGCATTAAACCGCGTTCCCCGTTACAGTCAATAAACCGGTTTGCTCTAGGTGGCATTATTTGCCTACCTGGCTTGACGCGTCGAGTTCGCATGTACAGGCTATTCAAATAATTTGATACTAATTAATGATATTAAAGATAAACTTATTTTATATTATTAATTATTATGGTAAGTGTAACATTAGTTTTTATAGTATTAATGTGTAGCTTATAATATATTATTTTTATTTTAATAAAAATGGACCGTAACCATCCTTTTCGTCTGTAGTCGGATAAATAACTGGTTGACTACGGTTGCGTATCGGCTGCTTTGGATAAATATCCGTTGTCAATGGTTACTTTACACCTATATCATAATATCATGATGATTATCGAAAAGTTATATTAGCGCTGTTATAATGGCACCGTACTAAATCGATTGAAAAAAAGGGAATCGATTTTTTAATGAAATTTGTGATTGGCAACATTTTTTATTTTATCAACAAACTAATGAATTACGCATTTACCTAATTTTATTTTTATCATTTCAGTACCTTTTTTGTGCAAAAATATTTTCATCTTTTTAGCATAAATGAATACCGCGATTAATAACCATAAATAAAGACATTTTTTAACAAATGCATATTATTGGGCGTTCCACGAGCGAAAATGGGCATTCCCCTTTCTTATAGTAAGCCACACCAACCCGCCATTGCATGTTTGATGTGTCTATCTTTATCTAATTTTTGTGACGGTATTGTTTTCGCAACTTGTGTAACTGAGACAGATATATGTTTATTTAAAACGTTTAGTAATTTCAAAGCTACGTCGTCGCGGTTGGATAGTGCTTAAACACTTTTTTCGACACGCGGTAACGTGGTTTGCTCCTCTAGTTTTGTATAACTCAATGGTTCTATTCTATTCTGTAACTTTATTTATGAACGACTAGTTTTATATTTAAAACCCTCTTATCTTAAAAGCTTCTTAATTATCGTACTCGTAGTTCTCCCATCGCGCTCAAAAACTTTTCCGAGCAAAAGCGATTGAAGTTTGAAATCCCTTTAAGCGTTAATTTTCTCAATTGGATTATTGTTTTTAATTGATAAGTGTTTAATGAAATTGTTACTAAGTGAACGAAATACATTTTATTTTCGCACTATAATTACGAGGAATGTTCAACGTATTCTCGGTATTGTGTGATTTGCTGATAATGTGGGTAATTAAAAAAATCATTAGCTAATGACAACACCCGAGGGTAATGTGTATATATATATGTTATGAAACTTCATTTTAATAACTTCATTACTTCTTATGTATTTGCTCTATTTATTTATTATATGACTTTCAGTCATAGGCGACGGAAATAGTAAATAGTTACAGAAGATGAAACGGAACTATGACCATGAGAGTAAACTGGAGTCTTTGCAATGGCACACAAAGAGGATCAAACGCCCCAAAAAAGTATTGATCGAGTACACATAAAAAGGTAAAATCATCACCGCGGACAAATTCTCAGCCACCTTACGCCGTTTGAGAGAAGCAATAACAGACAATAGAAGGGGAATTCTCACCAAGGGTGCGCTGCTTCTTTATGACAGCGCGCAGGTTCACACGGCGACGCTCTCCAAGGCTCCTGTGCGAGGCTGCGGGTTTGAGGAAATTAACCACTCACCATACAGCCCAGATTTATCCATCTAAAATAATTTAATTTATCATTTTTACGATTTCACTAGAACTCCAGCATGATTTATGGATTAAATATAGCCTAGATCATTCCTGGCGTAACTCTATCAGTTCATGATCGTGAAGTCTTTTTGATGAAAATGAAACTTTTTGCTTCAACCATGCAACAAAACATGCGACCATACAGACAAACAGATAAAAAAATTCAAAAATTATATTCATGTTTTAACGTCATACAAATAATCCACAAGGATTTTCCGATATTAAAAACAGATATTTCAATTGTATGTTTTTTTATAGGATAGGGTGACAAATGAGATTACAGTCCACCGGATGGTAAGTGGTTCTTGTGGCCGATAGATATCTACATCTATCCTTGATTACGAATCAAAATGCAGATGCGTTGTCACCCGTGAGGACTTAGATGGAATGCCTCTTTTCCAGTAAAAAGGGTCTCCGGTTCTCTACACTCACCATATGAAACAAAGCAGCATTAAGCTACCATTTTACGCTGGTATTCTGTGAAAGCGTAGTCCTTCCCCGGTCAAGCCGACCCATTCGTACTACAACTATACTATGAATATAACTGCAGCATGGCTCTACCACTTATAAGATGTATACGCATCTATAAAGATATAGAAGTACAATATAAACATACGAAAATGTCAAGATAAATACTTAATTAATAACAAATTATTAAAGCCCGAGCAGACAGATGGGCTCAGGAGAGGAGACCCCATAGCTCGGAGCGGTCCCTTACAGAGTTCCATCTCTATTCCTGGTAGGAATCCTGTCAGTCAGTCCAGTCCTGGAATCCACCTTTTATTATAATTATATATTTAGTACGACACAATTTTAGTAAATTAACAGTCTTAAAACTCGAAATCTCATGCTTACATAAAGTAAAAAATAAAGTTACAGCCTCAATACATCCTGTGGGATGAATGATGATGAGTAAAATGAAAGAAGGTCGGTGCCCAGGTGTGCCTTCTTTTATTTTGAGCGGGTTTTATCGCAAGCATTGAATTCACATTTTTTAGAAACATATTCTTTTTAATTTCATAAACATGTAGATTACATAATTCCATTATAATAGGTGAAGTCAATATTTTTAAACGTTGAAACTATGAGGTAAACCATATACAAGCTATCAGATTAGTTTTTGAACCAAATTTCCTTACTAATAATCTCAATTTGGCGAAGTGACTCTTTCTACTAGTCTTTTAAACTTTCTGTGAAATTTCGGCTAATAATGCATCATTCTTTCTTATCACATATGTGCTTTTGCTCATCGTAGCACCTGCTTCTACTTCCGGGATAAGTACCCGCTATAAAAGGGACATCCTACATCCTGTTCAGGATAAAATTGAATGGAAAAAATTACAATAGAAAAGCTATGAAGCCACAGTAGCTCAGAGGCTCATACAAAATTTTATAGCATGCACGCAAATTTAACTTCTATCCCAGACGACTCCACTGAAATAGGTAATAATATCAGCCAACAACCCGAAATGCAGTTATGGATTCTATTACACCGCTGCCATATGCAACACAGTTCATATTACGTAAATAAATAATTTTTAAGTAGATTTGTACAAACTACCTTTCTTATTGTATAATTTGCTTTGAAAAAAAAATCCCGCTGGTTTTCTTTATGGTTCTTCCCAGGACAGAAATTATTCCCAGGAAGAAATGACGACCGGTGTGGCCCGGTTAGCGCGCGGCATGTTTGACCGTGCCGATAACGGGCCACACGAACACCTCAACGGCTTTGCGCCGTTGCATACCCGGCCACCGGACGGGCGACCTCTTCCAAGAGAACTCCTCTCTATATGTGATTAGAGAGTTGAGTAACAACCCTCAATGCCGCTGAAAGGCCAACTTAGACTACCTCTATAGATTACCTCCTTTTCCCGTAGTCGGTGAACTACGGGAAAATTATTCTTATCCGGCTACATTATTAATGTAACAACAACCATGCCAAGATAGGCTAAAAAATGACTACCCCATAGTAATGGGGTATGAGGATATCCGGGTAATGGGGTACACCCCGAGGCCCGATACCTGCATTGTCCCTCGGGACGTAGACGACATCGTATGGACGACCGATAGAGTTCTCTAATGGGAATCTTGCATATTTGTTAAGATGTCAACAGTTGCGGTGATGACCGTAATTTCTGTCAAGAGACGTATGTTTAGCGGTGGATTTGTTATGGACTGTATTGATGATGGCGTTGATAGTGGTATGTATATATAATGCCTATACCATGTTTGCCATAAGCAATGATAAACCATAAAATGCGTTCCCACTTTTTATTACCATCAACCTGTTTATACGAGTATTAAAGATGACGGTTCTAAAAACACGATGTTAAAAACTTTGATTTTCCCGGGATAGAGTTGCAACTTTTAATAAAAGCTTAAACAATATTAAAAGTTTGTAGATGTACATCTCTTGTCGAGACGAAGCCAATTCAATTCAAAAGCTATTCGAAGCTGAAATTGAGTGTAAATAAAAGTTAATGCGATTCAAAACTTTACATGCCATATTGCGATAATTTTTAAACTTAAAACGATAAAGTTCTGAGACATTCTACAATCCTTGTAGAACTTTATCGTTTTGTATTAGTTTACATTTTGGTCTTATGTCCTTAAGCCAACTTTGGTAACTCATTCGTTATTTGAAGCTATGCTACAGTGTTAAAGGCAGGTATTAATTTGCCTGATGGAGTTCTCAGCTAAGTGCTTAAAAAGGTTTTTTTTTATTAAAAAAATACAGAAATATTTTGGAAAACCGAAAATGAATTTAAAATTGTGAGACTGGAACGTATCAAAAATAAATATTAAAATCAAAGAACTTTACTGCAGTGATCTTAATACTTTCAAACGAGCAATGCTTTTACAACCCTACTACTCCCTGATTAATATGCTATATATATATATATATATATATATATATATATATATATATATATATATATATATATATATATATATATATGCTAAATTGTAATATGTTATTTAGTGCATTTCCTGCTTTGAGTGGAACTGCGTTAAGTGTCGAGGGCTACGTTTTACCCCAGAAAAATAAACGGATCTGGATCATGATTCTACCACTGCGTAGTGCTTAAACTGCAATATAACCTTGACTGTAGGTTTCTCAGGCATCACTGCCACGGTACTCAGCGGTGAATGGACTGAAAATTTGGTGCTTAAATTGTTACTAAATCCTGCAAGCGAAAAAAAAAGCATTACAAGACCAGCGTGATAACAATTGTAAAATCTGCAAGAGATCTTTTGCAGAGCAAGTTGATCGTGTGGGATGAGAGAACGATGTCCTCTGGTTAATAACGGTGTTGTCGCTTTGCTCGAAAGATTTTTAGACGTACACTGCCAGTTATTGAGAGGCACTTCCGCCAATGTCTTAAGGCGCCGACACTGGTCCAGAGAGGAGAAACTACATCTGACATACAACAGGCCTGGGTAAATTTATTAGTATTTTTTATAAGTGAGGATCAACTGGAAACGGACGTAGATGGCAAAATTCAAATTTCACATGGACTTTTCCATTCAGTGGCACCAAGTTGAATTTACTTCACACTTTGATATATAATAAATGGACAGGACATGGTAACCGTCAAGTCCAAGATTTACTCATAAATAGATACTGTATACCACATATATACATACATTATATTACCAGTACCAAATAAATATTATTAAAACTAAATAAAATAAATAACTTGTTAGAAATCAGCAGGTTATGTATTATTGACACTTAAAACGTAGAATGATGTAAATAAAAATACATCAACAATTATCATTTTAACGCTGAGTTGGTATTTTGTTTTAAATTTAAATATTCAATTAAGTATAAATGTTAGTGCTCGCTCCGGGCGCTTAATTCAACATTGTTTAAATGTTATCATATTCTACTGTGTTTGTTTGCAACTGGCTGTTTTCCCAACTCCACGTCAAAAGCGCGCATTGTGTTGTTTCAAGATTCGTCTTCCTCCTGTCCAAACCACATAAAGTAAAGCTTATTTACGTCTCTCATTTGGGACCTAATTTAATTTTTGAGAGGTTTTCAGGGCAAGGAAGTGTTCACTACGCTGTCTCAACGCGTGTCGTCGTATCTTCACGATTATAGTTTATACTTACGATTGTTGTCACTTGGTGAAACTTCAGCTGCATGTTTCAATTTAGATACACACTTGTACTTAACATATTAACTTAAATTATTAATTTACTGACTATAGGAACCGGTCGGTTTTAGCTCACGGCATCATCAGGGTGTTGGTATAAGAATAACCTATAAAATACCCCGAATAATTATTATATCAGTATATATAATAATTATTCGGGGTATTTTATGGTATTTTATATTTTTATATTTTATGATGCCTTAAGACGACACATCGAAAAGGCTATCGCCGTACTGATCGAGTGAATACATAATTTCTATAAAAACTTGAAAAAACGCCGTCATAAGGTCTAAAATAGCGTAGCGCCTGCGACGATTAAAAGCGCTTAGAAATTGTCAGAATCTTAAAATATATTTTTTAAAAATTATTGATTTAAGTAATCAAAATAATGAGCAAGTAAATTACGAATATTGATGTTATGAATATATTTGAGTGATTCCCAAGCATATAGATTAAGTGATTTCGTTATAATTTCAACTATAGTGATTTTTAGAGGTGTTTTCGCAAATAATTATGTAAATCGTGTTTTTGAACAATCAAATTCAAGATAAAGACATGAATTTACCTATATCAAATTTCCACTTTCATTAGTGGTGTCATAGTCCTATACTATTCGATGAAAGGAGATGCATTTTTTCACGGTGTCGCGTTAAGGCGAAATTTGTCGATTCTTAAAGTTTAGTAAATGAATAATTCAAATATGGTAAAACAAGTACAAATGTGTACCCAAATCAAAAAAATCCTCACAATTATTTCTTTTACCGTAAAGCACGTGGTTGCCATGGAATTGACGATTTCGTCAGTGGTGTTAATTCGATGTTAAGTGGTCTTTAACGCAGGGGAACTCCAATCTTGACACAAAACTACATTGAGCAAAATAAAATACTGCCACCCCAAAGCCACGTACAAAAATAAGATTAGTTATTGTACGCGATATATTGAAAAAACGAGATGCTATTTACGCGATCTTGTAAGCTATGCTTCAAGAGGCGGAACAACTGGCTTTTTAATATAACGTGTTAATCTAGTGCTAGTGCTCCATACACGACCGACCTTGCGCTTTATGTAAAATAAGAAGCTGCCCCGACTTAAAGCACTTCTGCTTCGGCTCTGGACTCCCTAAACCACTCATAGATCAGGTTTGGAAGAATCTCAAAACTTAACAACTAAAGGTGGTCAGTGTATTCTAAAGATACACATCCTGAAAAGTACGAGCCAGGGTGAGCGAGCTCCTTTTAGGGGTTAAGGTATGATGATTGATAATAATGATGATGTTATTGTTTATCAAACAATCTACAAGCAGAGGAAACAGAAAAATGGAAATAAATCGAATAATTATATTTATTATATACAACTACAATATCACAAAACAAATAATTACATACCGTTATTTGTCCATGTTTAAGAGGAGTTTAGTCCCTACATACGTATTCCTTAGTTTTCTTCCTTCATAATGACACAAATATTTCTTTAAAATACAATGCCATGATCCTGTGTTTTATTTTCTCATAAAGTGATCATATAGAAAAATTGGAATCCTGCAAAATAAATAAAATTAAATTTTTATAGCTGTAAACTGCAGTTTCTCTTTCAATGGTCTAGCTCGGTCTTTCGAGTTGACTGTGACAGCACTAGATCTGTTTAAAAACGATTCTTTATCTTACTTGCCTACAGACTGACTATCTTCTTGAAATGCAAACAGGTATTTATCGCCGAGAGAGAAAGGGGATATTATTTATATTATTAGTATAAACAAAATGTAACATAAACGATTACCGTGTACTTATTTTAGCCTTTATATCACCATGTTTATGCTTCAAAGTGCAATGTGTCAGTAACAACTTCTTATAATAAAACGATCGGGTACAAATCATGCATTTGTATGATCGATCCCCAGCGTGGACGCTTCTGTGACGCTTAAGTTGCATCGAAGTTGAAAAAAAATTATCACACTGTTTGCACGGATAAGGTCTCTGTCCATTATGCTTTCTCATATGAATCTTCAGTTGCGACTTCGCTTTGTATTTCGCCCCGCATTTCTCACAACTGTAAGGCCTTTCGCCGGAGTGTCAGAACATGTGGTTCTTGAGCGAAGTTGGCGATGAGAAATATTTTCAAACACACTTCGCACTAAAAGTTTTTCTCTTTATTGACGTACTTTAAATGTTCTTTCAAGTTTGCCGGGCACTTAAATATTATGCAATCGTTTTATCAACACAAAAATTTTTAACACTATACAAATGATCTACGAAAACAAATTCAGGTTTTAATTTTATTAATCAATAAATTCCAAGTCGATGGTAGCACCCTGTAATATTTTAATTTCAAAGCCTTCAGTTTCCCTTGTTAAGAACCTACTCATTGATGTTATTAAATGCTTCATATATTTCTTTCTTACTTTTTAATGAATAAAGATCGAAACTGCTATAAGTGACACATCTTTATAAGTAATTTATTTTTATGCGAACCTAACTTTTAAAAAGTAAAGTAAAGTTACAGCCTATATACGTCCCACTGCTGGGCACAGGCCTCCCGTCATTTCTGAGAGGGTTTTAGGGCTAGGAAGTGTCCGCCGCGCTACCCCAATGCGTGTTGGCGAACTTCACATGTCTTCGAAATATTTTTTTTCTTATTCCTTTAGATATGCAGGTTTCCTCACGATGTTTCCTTTAATCGCCGAGCACGTGCTAAATTAGCATTCAGTGAAATGAAGAAATAAAGACATATTTCAGACTTACCTTTAAATAATTTGCCACATATGTCGCAAATACAACTTCTTACGTCCCAATGTTCCGCCAGATGTATCTTTATTTGATGCCTATATAATAACCTGGAATTAATTTGTAATTACAAAACGACACTGAGACATATATTATTCATTAAAAAAAACAGCATACTTATATCCACAAAGGTCACGGATATATCTGCTGCCTTTATGCAGCCTATCATGATCCCTCCAGGCTTTATAACAACGGAACATTTTGGGACATACCGAACAAAGGCCGCCATCTTTGTTTAAATGAGCCGACCTGTAATGGTACTGCAATCTCATTATTCTTACACTCCTCTTATGGCGTATGTGGCAAAGTCTGTTAACCGGTATAGAAAAGAACTCGTAGGGTTGATGTGTCGATCTGGAAATCAAACTTAGAATGCATTACTTCTTTTTAACTTCCCGCTAAGAAAATCGAAAATTTTGACGGTTTGAGGCCACCGGAAGCCACCCTGACAGCTTTTTTATAAAAGAGGGGGTAAACGAGCATACGGTTCATCTGATGTTAAGTGACTACCGCAGCCCATGATCAACCGTAACACCTGGGGAATTACAGGTGCGGTGCCGGCCCTTTAGAAAGAATTAAGTTCTTTTCTTGAAGGTCCCCAGGTCGTATCGGTCCGGAAAAACCGCCGGTGGTAAATTGTTCCACAGGGAGATCTTACGCGTAAAAAACTCCCAGTGAAACGTACAGTGGTGGACCGCCAAGCATCCAGATGATGTGGATGGTATCGGGAGGTTTGCCGCGTAGTGTGTTCATGATATTTGGCGGCTGGGATTAATCCGAACAATTTTTCAGAGCACTCCCCGTGATAGATGCGATAAAATACGCAAACGGATGCAACATCTCTTCGCAGCGCCAGTAAATCAAGCCGATCGGAAAGCACTCAGTCGTCGACGATTCGAGCCGCTTTCCGCGGGACACGGCCAAGTGGAAGGAGCTGGTACTAGGGAGCCCCGGGCCAGAGTGAGGAACAGTATTCCATGTGCGGCCGAACCTGCGCCCTGTAAAGTTGCAAGCGGTGTCCCGCTTTGCGGAGCACGCCAAGCTCTTTAGAGGCCAATTTGGCTTTCTCTTCTAAGTGACCACGAAACTGCACGTCACTCGATATGTCAACGCCGAGGATTGCGATATTGGCTGAGGCAACGAGTGGAGTACCTTGAAACTGAGGAGATACGAAAAAAGGGTTCATTTTAGCGGTTAGCGCGCAAACTTGTGTCTTCTGAGGGTTAAACTGGACTAGATTTAGTCGCCCCCAATACGAGACCTTTTGTTCAGCAAAGAATCGACTTCAGACACAAGTTTGTCCCTGCACTCGGAGACGTTTTCTCTAGAAATTTTGGCAAAGCCGGTGTACAATTGATATGCAGAAGAAACAGCGTTGGTGATAGCACGCAGCCTTGTAGAACACCAGCATTAATAGGCTTGTAATCGGAGATTGCACCGTCTGCAACGACCTTGATGCTCCGATCTGCAAGAAAGCAGGTGATCCAATTGCACAATTTCTCGGGAAGCCCATAGGAAGGGTGAAAGGAAAGAAGCGCTTTGTGCCAAACCCGATCGAAGGCCTTCGCAATGTCCAAACTAACGGCCAATGCCCTTGGACTCTACTGCCATCACCCATCAAAGCCCACTTCTGGGTATAGGTTTCTCCCATCGTATACCTTATCAACCCTAATAGATACCTATAAGAGAATGTAACGTAAGAAAATACATATTTTATCATATAACTTAAAATAATTGAAAACCCCCGAAACAAGTAGAGCTGATAATCTTTATACGGCTGAACATATTTTCTTGAAACATAGCTAAGAATCCCATCGTATACCTTATCAACCCTAATAGATACCTATAAGAGAATGTAACGTAAGAAAATACATATTTTATTATATAACTTAAAATAATTGAAAACCCCCGAAACAAGTAGAGCTGATAATCTTTATACGGCTGAACATATTTTCTTGAAACATAGCTAAGAATCCCATCGTATACCTTATCAACCCTAACAGATACCTATAAGAGAATGTAACGTAAGAAAATACATATTTTATTATATAACTTAAAATAATTGAAAACCCCCGAAACAAGTAGAGCTGATAATCTTTATACGGCTGAACATATTTTCTTGAAACATAGCTAAGAATCCCATCGTATATCTTATCAACCCTAACAGATACCTATAAGAGAATGTAACGTAAGAAAATACATATTTTATTATATAACTTAAAATAATTGAAAACCCCCGAAACAAGTAGAGCTGATAATCTTTATACGGCTGAACATATTTTCTTGAAACATAGCTAAGAATCCCATCGTATATCTTATCAACCCTAATAGATACCTATAAGAGAATGTAACGTAAGAAAATACATATTTTCTTATATAACTTAAAATAATTGAAAACCCCCGAAACAAGTAGAGCTGATAATCTTTATACGGCTGAACATATTTTCTTGAAACATAGCTAAGAATCCCATCGTATACCTTATCAACCCTAATAGATACCTATAAGAGAATATAACGTAATAAAATACATATTTTATTATATCACTTAAAAGAATTGAAAATCCCCGAAACAAATACAGCTGATAATCTTTAAACGGCTGAACATATTTTCTTGAAACATAGCTAAGAACACTCTCGACTTTTTTCTCGGCCTTTCAAACGAAAAAGACTTGATCAAAATCGGTTCGTCCATTCAGGAGCTATGATGCCACGGACAGAAGACACACGGATACACACGACAAACGTATAACACTCATCTGATTTCGCAGGGGGATAAAAATAGAAAATGTCATTTATCACAAAATAATCAAACATTAATAATAAAATAATCATAATCAAACATTAATAACTTTCACTGTTGTGTGGCAAGTACAGAAAGGGAATGGAATGAGAGGCCTTCATAAGTTTTCGATACAAAACATTCCAACTACACAATAATTAAGATTTTGAACTTTGTCTTAAGTTAATCAATCTAATCAAAATATTTGCGCCCTCCTTTCTGCCAAGGAGGGTCACGTCCGTTTATAGCTTAAAGATCTCTCGTCAGATCGGTAAGCCAATCCCAAAAGGTAGAGTTTAGTGGGTAAAAATCTCCACATAACCACGCAGCCGTCTGCATGGTATGCTATGAGCATTCTCCACCTCCCTCCCCCGTTACCGGAGGGCTTATTTTTTTGCCCTTATTTGCTTCGGGCGCAAAAAAAATAAAAATATATTTTAATAATATATTTATATTTAAACAAATAAACTATATTGTGTATAAAGTAGAATATTTACCATGTAGCGGCGGCTGTGTAAGAATATCCACTACACCATGTCATCCCATGGGTGTTGTAAGTGGTTCATGTAATCTATATTTATATTTCTCATACAAATTAGATATATTTGAATTGTTACTAGGTGCTTTACTAAGTGGCAAGACTCCTGTTCCGTCTGGGTTGGTACACTCTCTTAACTATATGTGCCGCACAGCAGCAGCACGTGCACTGCTTGTTCCGGTCTGAAGGGTATAGAGAGCCAGTCTATTTACAAGCTGGGAGGCATTCATTCTTATTCCTCAGTTGTGACAACGCATCTGTAGCCTACTTTGTTAAAAGTTGGTTGCTGGTGTCCAAAGGCTGCAGTAAACAACTACAATCAGGTGAACTGTCAGATCGTTTAACACACCTATGTATAAAAAGGACACAATGTTCAGAGACAGAGAGGTCGCGCAAATTTAGATTTAACGATAATTAATATGGTGATAGTTACTAAATCTTCCAAACTTCAGTTTTTAATTAGATTATCTCTACTAGCTTGTATATATATAAGCGAAATACCTCTGACTGATTGACTCCATCACAAGATCCCTCAAACTATACACCACACTGACCCGAAATTCAGTATTTACTCATTACGCAATTTAGACGTTCACTAAGAACGGATTTTACGTTAGTCCCATCAAAACAAAATTTCTTGATACATTATCGTGCGCTCAACGAAGCGAGCGTGTCTCAGCTAGTTCAAAATATTATCCAAATCGTTGGAGTCTTTATCCAGAAACAAATAACAATATACATCTATATATACAAGAACTCCTCAATCATATACTTATATTGATATTCTACAATACAGTACACGTTAAATTACTAGATTACAGCCACGTACAGGTACTTCACAATGTTTTGCAATCTTTGCTTCCCCACGCAATTTCCTCTGATCCCATAAAAGTCTCTCCACACCCCAGTCGCAATATCGTCCCTATCGAATCATCGAACTACACGTCCTGTTATCTTAGATTTCTATACAAAATGGAAGTTTAAAAATGTTATATTATAAAAATTTTTTTTTACTTTACAACTTCAGTCCGATTTAGGGAGTGAGATGAAGTATGGATTTAAGTTCTAGTTGATTTAATAATTCGGCCTTGCCAATAAAAATCAACATCAATTTAAGATATGCTAAACGTTAGTCTCTCACTTTTCACCTTATGACAATACATAAAGACCGATAATAAAGAAGTTGCATTTATTGAAAATAAATGAAAGAATAATTCATTTAAAGTATATTTAAAAAAATATTAACAATTCCATTTTTTTGTAATTATTAATAAAATCTAATAAAATTTTTGCATAAAAAAAAACTTCTTGTGATTGGTCACGTCGTTATATCCGTTGAGGCTGTGAGGCAATCGTAATAATCCTTTTGTATTTTCTAAATTCGGATCACCACGTGCCATAACAAATGAATATTTTTTAATTTGACAAAGTAAACTTGGCATCAACTCGGCTGAGTAGCGTTCGGGAGATTGCGACACTTTTTCCGTTATGCATACCTCAAATAAATCTAAAAACCAGATTGTACAACCAGTGCGTGCTGATAGTGATGACGTATAGATCTGAGAATTTTCACTGCTGGCCGTATGAGGAAGCTTAGTCGCTCAGCGATCTATGGATAGGGCTATGCTCAGAGTTTCTCTGCGTGATGAACTTAGGAAGGAGGATATTTGCAGTAGAACCAGAGTAATCGACATAGTCCGATGGATTATTAAACTGAAGTGGCAATGGGTTTGCCACATAGCTCGAAGAACTGATAACCGATGGGTAAAAAAGGTTCTCGAGTGGCAGCCTTGTACCGGCAAGCAAAGTGTAGGGCGTACCCCATAACATCGAGTGGGATAGATAAGCTATAGATGCAGGCTCAGGACCGTGCCGGCAATTCTTGAGGAGAGGCCTATGTTCAGTAGTTGAATTGTGAAGGGATCATGATGATCTTTCAAAAAAAATTAAATAAATAATTTTCACACATTCGTTATCACTACAGGGACTGATCTTTTTAGTCATTACTCACAGTTTATTTAGTGTTAGGTTTCAGTTGTATTTTTACATGTCAAGCATCGATTAAAACGCATTTGTGTTGTCACCATGTCGCCCCTGGGGACTAAGATGTAATGCTTAGTCACCAGTAAAAAAATATTTTTATAAACTATACATTAAATACATTTGGCTCTAAAATGACAAGAAATTACCCGCAGAATTTCTGTCGTCCTTTTTTACCGAATAGAGAAACTCATTTCGAGATGGAAGTAGGTTTATAAAAAGGATGATTGACAGACAAAATTTTAATATCCGGCGATAAAGTAAAATTTTAATTTGATCTCATCCAGCAATTATCATTATTTAAATTCATAAATATTTTATCATGATAAAATTATATCCTGTATGTTAATATAATGTATTCGCCTACCCGATCTTTTCCCGAAACACCGTAACTACCAAACTTCAGAAACAACGAACGAAATTCGTATAAGGAAAACTTTGGCCCATAAAGGACTTATCGAGAACAGAATATTCAGCAAATAACGCTGTAAAATAAAGCCGATCAGAAACATGGTGCTCACATAATATAGGTTTTGATAATTGTAATTTTAAGTTCTAATTTTATTCAGTGTTCATCGGTGAAAGCACATATAGTACAATCCTTAAGTATAATTATTGACAGGATTTTAGAGATAAGATTTATATTAAAGTTGCCTAATCACACATTGATGCAACATGACGAGGTAAGAGAAATATTCTCTTACCATTCTGGACTTAGCAGCATAACGTTACGGTATTTCGCGTACTTACTGACGACAACCGACGACTATTTACTGTTAACGAAAGGCTTATTTTATCAAAGAGTAGTAAACATAATTATAAATACTGATATACCGTTACTGCAGTTTCAAAATACGAGTATAAAGGTTTATACTTTTATTTTAAAATTATGCGAAATTGAATGTGATTTATGGGAAACTACTACCGTATGAACGCTCCTCTGTTTGCTATTTAAATCACAACGTTTACACCGACCCAGCGACCCTTACAAATGTATGTGTGCGTAATAAAATAGTGGGTTTTAGACAGATTTTATAGTTCCAGATACTGTGTTGCATCGCACCGTTCATAGTGACGTCAGTCTTTGATTCATGTGTGCGTGAGTACCACGTGACGCGCATATCTTACGTATAATGCCTGCATCAATGTGCGTGACTTCAGTAATAATAGTGCGAATCGATTACTCAAAAAAAAATTGGAGATTTTATATTTCATTCAAATGGACGTGCCTATTGATTCTACGAGTATAAAATATGTGTGCGAAGCGTGTGCATTTATTTGCGTGTGTGTATGGCGATATACGGTTGGTTATGTGTGTTTTATGTAGGTACGTACATCGCACTAAAATATTGAAGATTAGTAATAAAACCTATAATTAATGTAACATTTAAAAATGAATAAAAAATGAAAGTAGATATTTATGTACCTAACATATATTTAACCGATTTATTGAGTATTTATAGAGTACAACACTTTCGTACTGTGGAACCCAAAATAATGTCGCTTTTTACGATGACATCTATCATTTTTTCAATTCTTAAAGTAAAATGACGTAAAAAAGTAAGTTTGGTTAACTTCGGCCAAGAGAAAGCAAAGTTTTTTTTTAAATCATATATCTGTCCAGTTTCTTGACTAAATCAAATCATTGCATGAAATCAGTGAAATCCTGTCACTGGAAGAAGATAAAATTTTATAAAACTTAGTGTGTTTAAATGCTACATTTTTTACTGTAAAAACTGTAAGTAAATAAATAAAAACCATATATAATCAACGATGTGTATTTATGTAAATTACAATTTTTTAAAAACCTTGAAAATGTAGTTGTTTTCGGTACTATTGCCTTTTCTATGGTATATTTTTGGAAATCTTTTCTGACTTCGCTACATGAGACAGTCTGATTTTTATATATCCGTCCACTATTAATTTCAAAATGTTATTTTCATGATAATACCCTTAAAGATTATCTGTTTCACTAAAATTTAATATACTTTTACTTAACAAGTGTGTCATTATTTTAATCATCAGAAGTTTATAATCTTTTTTTTGTAGTTATTTGCTTTTCTTTTAACGTTTTACGTAAAATTTTCTCTGACATCCAGCATACAGTAAAAACAATTTGTGACGAATAAATCAGTCCTCCTTTGTCACGTAGTCCAACTAGCTTATGAAAATCTAATTTTTCTTTACTTATTAGACTGTCGATGCAGGGAATGCATTTAATTTTCCGACTCAATTGCCTCACAATGCATCCGACTATATACCCAACAATTGGTCGATAATATTCCAGAGAGTATAGGGGGTCGAGCAAGTTGCACAATAATATGATTTCATCATTTTTTTGAGTATGATCACTACTACAATCTAAAGTACTAATCTCTTCGTCTTCCTCGTCGAATCTTCGTGATTTAGTAGTTGAATTGATTGTGAGAGTGCCGAAGAACTGTTTAAAATTACGATCTCTTCTAATGGTGCGAAGTTTCCGGTTTATGTCAATTTCAGTTCCAAGTGATATTAAAGTTTTCGGTAAATACCTCTGAAGTGGCGGGTATTTGGGTTACCATTACGTCCTCCGTGCGGATTGCTTCAAAAAAGAGTTTTAAATGATCTTGGCTGATTCTTTAGGTGGTTATATATTTTAATTCTTGAGTTTCTTCGACTAGTTTCAAAAAGGTATTTTAAACTCTGTATGTACATTAATATACCTAAGAAACCAATATTAGCTTTGGTTTTAGCACCGGGAAGTAAGTTTTCAGAATCAATTTTTTTTTTTGCAAATTTTTTCATAAGTACGCTTTCTTGCAGATTTTATATTTAGTTTCGTTATATACTCTTTAGCATAGTTTAGAAATGTAAATATTTGATATTTATTTAACGGAAACAGCGGATGATAAAAATCATATTGTTTTAAGCTTCTAGAGTTAATCACGTTAAAAAGATTATTAAAAATTAGCACAAACCTTTCAATCGCCACACTTTCTTCGAAATCTTTTAATTTTAAGTTATTCCTACATCACTGCAGAGCAAGTGCAACACTTCTACTAAGGAGCTGAGCTGCAAGCTTCACTTTCATTATGGATTTTCGAAATTCTATGTTTTACACATACATAAACACTCACGCTTGCCCCCCAGAGGGGTAGGCAGAGACTACAGACTTCCATAAAACATCAGAGTGAGAATCAACGCTCCATACCATGTTCAGCGGGGACAATATGTGTAAATAGTAACTGTCTTAGTTCAACAACACTATGACGGTGCCATAACAAAGAATAAAAACTTAAAAAGTAGTTTAAATATTAAAAAACATAAAGTTATTATGTATTGTGACATAGGTAAAAATTTGGGCATGATGTTAAATAACTGTTTAAAAGGACAACTGATTAGTAATTATTTTATGCCTGGAGCATCCTTTAGTCATATAATGAATAAAGTTTTAACTAGTAAGTTTTGTCCTAATAGCACATTAATAATTCTTGTTGGGAGAAGAGGCAATGTAAGCAAAAATCAATTATTAAAATATATTGATTACCTCAATACTTTAAATGTACATAAAATAATCTTGTTTACATTGCCTTACATACAGGGTTGGCCACAGGAGAATAAAATAAGATATGATTTAAATTTATTAATGAATAATTTAGCATGTAACAATAATTGAAATTTGACATTTAATTGTAGTTTGCAAACTTTGAAAGATGAAGAATGTGGGTTAACAATGGGCGAGTTAACCGTCAAATGCCTTTTGTATTCCGATGATCAAGTCATATTTGCGACATCGGCGGCTGAGTTGCAAATGATGGTTACATTAATGAACTGGGAATTAAAAGAAAGGGGAATGAAAGTGAACGCAAGTAAGACGAAAGTGATGGTTTTTGAAAGAGAAGAAAGCAAAACGGTATGTGAAATAAGAATAGAAGGAGAGTTAATTGAGCAAGTGGATGAGTTTGTGTATTTAGGATGTGTATTTAGCAGGGATGGTAGATATGATAGGGATATAGAACGACGAGTAAATGCAGGGAATAGAGTGAACGGGGCACTACACTCTATTATGAAGAATCAGAATGTGTCAAAAAAGGCACGTACGGTAATTCATAATGCTGTGTTAGTCCCTACTTTAATGTATGGTAGTGAAAGCTGGGTGTGGCAGAAGAAGCACGAAAGAAGAATAAATGCTGTAGAAATGCGATCTTTAAGGAGTATGCTAGGGTTGAACCTGAATGACAGGGTGAGAAATTGTGTGATAAGAGATAAATGTGGTATGCAGTATGATGTTGTGACCAGGATTAAGAAAGGAATGCTTCGGTGGTTTGGTCATGTAGAAAGAATGAATGAGGAAAGAGTGACAAAGCAAATTTATATGGCAGATGTGAACAGTCGAGCCGGGAAGGGACGCCATAGAAAAAAGTTTATCGACCAAATTGGCGATATTTTGAAAAGTTACGTAGTAGATATTTTGAAAAGTTAAGTACGTTAGAAGTACCCTTAAACGACGAGCATGTATGCGTAGATATATGGATGTAAAGGAGGCGAAAGAGGTATGTCAGGATCGTGCCAAATGGAAGTCCGTAGTCTCTGCCTACCCCTCTGTGTGACAGGCGTGATTGGTTATGAATGAATTATGAAAAATTTAATTGTTACAATTATCCCAATAGAATTAATTTAATAGACATTAATAATTTAACTAAGAAAATTTTGACTACAGATATTACAGAGGTATTACTTATCCAAATATAATTTAAGACAAATAGCAAATGTGCTATCTTATTATTTATATGTAACTCAGCCAAGGACTTGGCTACCCAGACATCTGCACACACACAGACATATTGAGCAGCATAATGATTTGACATGCAATTTAGAATCCGTTACAAGTAATTTAAATTAGAAAATGAGACAATAGAGGTAATCTCTAGCAGTTATAATAATTTAAATAATTTAGAATGTAGCTTACAAATCCTTAATAGTTGCAATTGTATAACTCCACAAAATTATAATAAAAATTGTTTACACCTGTTGCATCAGAATATACAAGGCATGGTAGGCAAAGAGCTAGAAATTGAATTGTTCTTAAATAGCAACAATATTCATATTTTATGTATTTTATGTAGACCATTGCTTAAAAGTATTACTCATAATTTAATGTTTAACTTCAGTAATGACCAGGTGGTCAGTTCTTTCAATAGAGAAACAATTTTAAGAGGTGGCTCCTTAATTTTATCTAGTAAATTATCATGAATAGAACGTAAAGACATTGTGAGTCTCTCTGTTGAGCGAATTGTAGAAATGGCATGTGTTGAGTTTGAGCACCTCATTGTTGTGAGCGTTATAGACCCCCATGTTCTTTATATGATACTTTTGAAAAAATTATGGAGGAAGTTTTCGCTAAGCTTAATAAACAGAATAAATCTGTTGTAATATGTGGAGACTTTAATATCTCCTAGAAGCTTCCTACACCAATATTAAATTTAGATCATTGTTTAAATCTCTTTCACAGGTTCAGGTCTTTTTAATTTATTTTTAGAGCCAACACTTATTGCTGAATCTAGTGCAACATGTATTATATGTTACTATTTATTGAACGGCTTAACATTTTTACACATGTTAAGCCGTTCAATAAATGTGTAATTCAAAAATTGAGCTCTGATCACTGTGGACAATTAGTTTCATTACCTTATGTTCACAAAACGCAAATAGATAAAAAAGTGGTGTTTGTTCCAGTAAATGCATATCGCTTGGAGAAGTTTAGAAGACACATAGTAAAAAAACTTCCATTACTTTCATAACAAAATAATCCATTTTTTTGTATGGAACATTATTTAAGCTTGTTTATAATGAATTTAATAATACTTTTACTTCTAAAATATTCTCCTTGAACAATCGCAAAGCATTTAATGAATGGGCGACAGTAGGAGTCCATAATAGTAGACAAAGGTTATATGAACTTTACAATGAAAGGTATAGGTATGCATATAATCCTAGCGTCGAATTTAGGGAATATGAGTGTGCTCCTTAGCCAAGTCATTGTATTTGAGCAACAAAATAAAGACTGCTTCTAATAAAATAAAATGACATGGAGTATAATTAATAGTGAAACTGGTAAGGTCAACTCTCGCAATACAAACTACTAGTTAAGTTTTAACAATAAGTTATCTAAATCAGATCAGGACGTTGCAATGCTTTTTGAAAAATATTTTACTGATATTCCAATCTTAACCACTAGGTAAGTTACTGAATTCTTCTCCTGCCGTCGCCGAATCATTACTTAAACAAAATGTAAATGGGTGTACAAAGAATTTAACATTTCATAAAGTGTCATCAAAAGATATTGTAAAATTAAGACTATTGATATTAAGAGAACCGCCGATCTGTGGGGGATTTCTATTAAAGTTATTGCGTGTATAATAGATACAATCGCACGTCAACTATCTATGATTTTTAATTTTTAATCGGATCTGGTGTGTTTCCTGATTTAATGAAGCATAGTAAAGTAATACCTTTATTTAAATCTGGTAGTACATTGGACCTCGCTAATTTTAGACCTATTTCTGTACTGCCAACACTTAATAAAATTTTTGGAAAAATTATTCTTAATCAAATGTTAAATTTTTTTAATGTAAATAATTTACTTCATAAAAATCAATTTGGTTTCACAAGGGGTCGCTCGACAACTGATGCCGGTATTGAGCTGATTAAATATATATTTAATGCATGGGAGAATTCACAGGATGCTTTATGGTGTATTCTGTGACCTATCCAAAGCCTTCGATTGTGTTCACCACGAAACATTGATCAGGAAACTGCAACACTACGGTGTAAGAAGCAATGCTCTTAAATTAATTATTTCATATTTATGTGACAGAACGCAAAAAGTTATCATTAATAGTATGAGTTCTTCCGGGTCGATTGTACAAATAGGCGTGCCTCAGGGCTCAATTCTCGGCCCCTTTCTGTTTCTTGTACATATTAATGACTTACCTTGCATAGTAGGGGATACCCATGATATAGTATTATTTGCTGATGATACTTCATTAATTTTCAAATTAAAACGACAGTTATTAAATTACGACGGAGTAAATAATGCTATAGCTAAGTTAGTCAATTGGTTTAATGTTAATAATTTGAATTTGAATGGAACTAAAACTAAATGTATGAAATTCGTAACTACTAATGTTAAACATGTCAATACTAATGTAATTTTGAATAGGGAGGAACTGAGTCTTGTTGATAACACCATTTTCTTGGAATCACACTGGACGCAAAGCTTCAATGGCTCCCCCATATATCAAAACTAGGTAGCAGACTTAGTTCTGCAGAATATGCTGTGAAAAAGATTAGAACTCTTACCAGTGTTGAAACAGCTAGAATAGTTTAGTTATTTCCATAGCATTATGTCGTATGGTATTTTGCTATGGGGACACGCGACTGACACTGAAATCATATTTATTAGGGCTATTAGAGCAATATATAATTTAAAACCAAAGGGGTCACTTAGACAAAAATTTAAGGAAATTAATATATTAATTCTGGCCTCTCAATACATTTATGAAAATGTAATGTACGAACACAAAAATAAAAGTAGTTTTGCGAAAATAAGTGATATTCATTCTATAAATACCAGAAACAGACACAAGCTAGTAGTACCAGTTACTCGACTCCACCAAGTCAGTTATCCATTCTTTGGGCGATGTATACGCTTTTACAACAAAGTCCCAGAAAATATACAAAATTTGTAATACACAAAGTTTAAAAATGTTATTAAACTAAGTTTGTATAAAAAGGGTTATTATAATATAAAGGAATTTATGGATGACAATAACGCCTGGGAAGGGTGATCGCTACCAAGCTATTTCTAATTTGTCTTGTGTTGTTTATTGTAAACATTATTGTAAGCTATTATTGGAAAAAAAGTAGTCCCGCTGGGTTTCTTGCTGGTTCTTCCAGGACAGAGGTTTTTTTTTGCGAACCGGTGGTAAATGAAAAAAGTGACTTTCAATAAGTATTGTTATAATCAACATTAAATAAAAAAGTTTCTGTTTCTGTTTCCACTTGGCACGATCCTGACACACCTCTCTTGCCTCCTCCACATCCATATACCTACGCATACATGCTCGTCGGTTAAGGGTACTTACTCCTAATTTGGCCCGCTTTCAATATATCGCCAATTTGGTCGGTAAACTTTCGCCTAGGACTGTCCTTTCCGACTCTGCCATTCACTTCTGCAACATAGATTTGCTTTGTCACTTTTCCTCATTCATTCTTTCCACATGACCAAACCACCCACCGAAGCATTCCCTTCTTAATCCTCGTTACAACATCATCTTGACCAACATAGCATTGTGAATTTCCATACGTGCCTTTTTGACACATGCTAACTTTTCACAATAGAGTTTAGGGTCTCATTTACTCTATTTCTTACGTTCACTCGTCGTTCTATATCCTTGTTATAGCTCCCATCCTTGCTAAATACGCATCCCAAATATACAAACTCATCTACTTTCTCGATCAACTCTCCTTCTATTCTTATTTCACATATCGTTTTACTTTCTTCTCTTTCAAAATCCATAACTTTCGTCTTCCTTGCGTTCACTTTCATACACCTTTCTTTTAATGATCTGTTCATTAATATACCCATCATTTTCAACTCGACCGCCGACGACGCAAGTATAACTTGATCATCGGCGTACAAAAGGCATATGACGGTTAACTCACCCATTCTTAATCCGCATTCTTCAAATTTCAAATGTTTCAAACAACTGTTCATAAGTAGGTTGAACAGCCACGGGGAAGCCACACAGCTCTGTTTGACACCTTTATGGATGCCAAACCAGTCCGAGTAGGTCCCGTTGATCCTAATACAAGAACTAGTCCCTATAAAGAGACTTTAATGTCTGTATCAACCCAGCGCTCAACCCAAATGAATTCAGTGTTTGCCAAGCATATCCCTGTCCACTCTGTCATGAGCCTTTTACAAATTTATGAACGTACAAAAACCTTTTGGTTTTTGGTCAAAAACTTATGCCCGATCATGCGCATGGAAAATACTTAATCTGTACACCCCAATCCCTTTCTAAATTCCGCTTGCACATCCCAAATTTTTCCATCAGTTTCTTTCATGACCCTTTCAATCGATACCTTGGCATACAGTTTTCCCACAATGCTAAGAAGGCTGATTACCACGGTAGTTTTACAGTCATGCTGCGACCCTTTTCCTTTATATACTGGGACTATCACGGATTTGCACCAGTCTACAGGTACCCGCTTCAGTTCCCAGCATAAATTAAACAAGGTCCTTGGCATTTCGAGTGAAACACTATCATATCCAGTTGCCTTATCTGCTTTCATTGCTTTCATTATTTCATCTATACTTATCTCCCTATCTCTTTCCTCTTCTTTTGGAATTTCTATTTCATTTAGTTCATACGTCGTCTCCTCATTCATAATTACTCTTCCAAAATATTCCTTCCATCTCTATAAACTAAAAACTTCGTCAATCAGAATATAGCCATTCTCGTCTCTTATAGTATTCATCATAGGATGTTTTAAATGTCCCCTGGCAGTTCTTACGAGTTTTCAAAACATTTTAATATTTACCGTGAAGTTATCCGATATTCTTCAATCATTCTTATACGTTCTTTCTTGCTTTTTCCTTTCAACTATTTTTTACTTTCTCATTAAGATGTCTAAAGGCTGCCTTTTTCTTTCGATGTCATCGTTCGTACCGCCAGAATTACCAGTCTTTGTTGCTAGTAAATCTAGCCATACACTCTTCTTTGCTCCAACTTTCATACGTACCTCATCATCCCACCATAACGTATTATTTTTCCTTTCATTCGTTCTCCTACTAATACCACATACTTCGGTACCTATACCTATCCTAACATTTTGCCATACATACTCCAAGTCTAACTCATTCATACATAATTCATCCAAACCACACTCATTCATACATATTTTCTTTCAGTGTACATTTGTACTTGTATTTCTCAACTTTATCTTGTAACATTTCCGTTCTAATACGCTGTATCGCAGTGGTAGACACAGAAGTCCGATGGCGGCAACGCCTAAATAGACCATTAATTCAGCATAAAAACAAATAATGATCCGTTCCTATAGGCCGTTAGGACCCCAGTAAACCCTTGTATCTTACTACTGCGCTCCTCATTTTTTCATCCATAATTATGAAATCTATCATGGTTCTATCATCACCTCTTTCCCAAGTATACATGTTAATCCTCTTGTGGCGAAGGAAAGTGTTCGTCACGACTTTTCCATACATACGGTGAAGAGGTTTTCACCATTCTCATTTATACTTTCATCACCAAACGTTCCCAGTATCCTTTCATAACCAAGCCTCTTCACCCACACCCCTCCATTAAAAGCTCCTAGCATAATAATATTTTCATTTCCTTTACATTTTATTTACACCTTCCTTACCATTTGCCAAAACTGCTCTCGGATATAAGTGGGCTTAGACATGTCTGAGGTGTAGACCCCTAGCAAAAATAACTTCTTTAAGTCCACTTTCATTCGTGTCCACCAACCACTTGCATGCCCCTCGTCTATACCAGACCAGTATGCGGCATACATGCCATGTGTAGTGATATCCTTCCCTTTCCGTTTCGTCTCATTTACACATAACACATCTATTCTTATATCATACATCATATCGCATACTTCATCCACCTTATCATTCATTGCTCCACATACATTCAGCGTAGCTAGAAGGGCTTCTGCAATCCACTTTTCGCCCCTCCGGGATACAGAACGTGACGGGTGGCAAACCAGGTCGCCGGTTTTCCTCCCGGAGATTCTTTGTACCCCTGCCTCATTAAAGGGACGCCGGGAATATATATATATGTTTTCTGGTTAATTTATTAGCTAGGTGTATTCCAGATTTTTCTTTAACGCGTTCAGTGCTTGTACAAATGACCACTTTACTTCGTCTTCATTTTCATCTAAGAACGTTGATTTATCTTCAAAACGGTTCCTAATAAGCTTTACCATGTGGCAAGCGTCTAAAAATACAGCGAATCTATGATTCGCCGATGGATGTTTAAAAGTTGTTATTAATTTGTCTTTGTTACTTCTTTGACAACCTAACATCTATAACTGTTAAAATATTTGTTGGGTGACCATCAAACGTGAATGAAACCGTTTCTACGCCTGCTTCATGACATTTCAACAACACATTCTGATCAAAAACTGAAAAAAAAAATCTGTGAGAGCGTGGTCCATCCCCGGTCGAGCCGTCCCATTCGTGCTAAAACTATACTTCTAATAAAATGGCAGCATGGCTCTACCACGTAGAATGTAAGTTCGACTCTAAAAATGACAAGAAATTATCTGCAGAATTTTTGAAACCATTTTTTATCCGAATAGAGAAATTCATTTTAAGAAGCGCAGACAGAGAAACCTATAGACTAATGATCAGCGCCTCGAGTGAGAAAGAATGATAACAAATTTTTAGGTTATACAATAATATTTATGACTTTTAAACACATTTAGATAAAAATTTTAATTGTTCTAAGAACTGAACTGAACAAGATTCACCAATCTTAAGCTCACAAAACACTTTTTTCTCATTTAAACCAACTTGTAAACTCCTAAAATCGCTACGCTGTTAAAGTTGTTTAGCAAACTGTAGACTTTGCTAAACAAAAAAACCGGCACGGAGAAAGGGACAAACAATCACACCGCTCTATCTCATTTCTATGCAATACGTATGCATAAATCTATCTTTTTCGTGTGCGAATACGAAAGAAGGCGTCAATTTGTCTATAGGTTTCTCGGTCTACGTTAAGAAGGAAGTAGATTTATAAAAAGGATGATTGACAGACGAAATTTTAATATTCGGCGATAAAGTAAGGTTTTAATTTGATTTCGTTTCCCGTCCAGCAATTTTCATTATTTAAGTTTATACATATTTTATCATGATAAAATTATATTCTGTTTGTTAATAAAACGTATTCGCATACCCGATCTTTGCTCGGAACTCCATAACTACCAAACTTCCTAAACAACGAGCGAAAATCGTATAAGGGAAACTTTGGCCGATAAAGGACTTATCGAGAACAGAACAATCAGTAAATAATGCATTAAAATAAACCCGGGCAGACATTCATCCAGAAACATGGCGCTCACATTACACATCACATTACATAAAATTGCAATTATCAATATAATTGCAGTTTTAAATTCTATTCTAAGTTTTATATTAAATTCAGTTTTCAGTTAAATTCAGTTTTAAATTAAATTCTAATTCTAATAATTTATTCACTGCTCATTGGTGAGAGAAAATATAGTACAATCCTTAAGTACAAACAATTATTTCGAGGACATATTAATTTCGCTTAATCACGCACTGAAGCAACATGTCGAATATTTCTCTGTAACTCTTAATAATTAAAATACGATTAAAAAAGTATTCCACTTTTTTTATGATACATGTCTTTGATCCTATTTATGGGCAACAAAAAGGGCATACGCATTATGTGCTATTCAAATCACGTTTTCACCGATCGAATGACCCTTACGAATGTGTGTGTGCGTAATAAAATAGTAGGCATTAGATATTTATGGGTGACAATCAGTTAAAAAATGCATTACCACGCATTGTGAATTTAAAAGATAAAAAAGACAGGATCTTTGAATTCTTTTTAATTAATTTTTCCTAACCAAACACCTATATTGTGTATTCTAAGCCTTCTCTGCTAATTTGGGCATATGTAACAACTAAACCTGTGTTAGTCTCCAGGCAATGCATTTAGATGGATTTTGATCCCTAATTTAGAATAGGTGTTTATGAGCCATAGAAATTACTTTGTATAAATTGGGCAGCGTATTTACTTGACATTATTATTTAATACAAAACTTAAGCCTTTCTCAGTCCTTACCAAATTCATGAGCTGCCTACTTTTATGAGCTCCTTGCACATTTTATTAAATCACGATTTTCTAGTAGGAAGTAACGTTTTTTTACGTAGTTACGCCGTAGCTATACATGGAAGCCAGTACAAATGGGCTTGCTCAGCAGAGCAAGATCAACGCTCTAACAGAATACCAACGCAAAATACCACTTCCAATCAATTCAGCTAACTAGTTCGTTGACCTATGTCGTTTTCTTTGGTTCTGTTGCAAGTATCCTTGTTACTGATTCAACCACTCTCTACTTCATTACTCAATACTTTGAAATGGGATTTGACAGCCTCAGTAAGTTCCATTTAAAGGTATATAATATTTCTATCATAACCTCTATCCATTGCCTTTACATATAAAATGCTTTGTCGTGAATGAATGACTGACGGATCAAGGCACAGCTTAAACCGCTAATCGTAGAAACCTGAAACTTGGCGAGTGTATTCTTTATATGACATAAGCATCCGATAAGAAAGGATTTTCCGAATTTCCACCCCTTACGGAGTGAAAAACGGGGGCAGTTTGTTTAAAGCAAAAAAGTAAAGTTACAGCCTATATACGTCCCACAGCTGGGCACAGGCCTTCCCTCACTTTTGAGAGGGTTTTAGGGCAAGGAAGTGTCCGCCGCGCAGCCCCAATGCGTGTTGGCAAACTTCACATGTCTTCGAAATATTTTTTTCTTATTTCTCAGACATGCAGGTTTTCTCACGATGTTTTCTTCACCGCCGAGCACGTGGTGCCGGCGGGGATCGAGCCCGGGTTACTCGCGTTCTGTTATATTTACAGCAAGCGTTAACCATCTGAGCTACTTCAAATTTTGCATGGCCATGGTCCAATCTACTTCAAATTTTGCATAAACATTCTTTACAAGATTTGATGGAAGACGTCTTTGGTATTTTATTGAAACTCATCGCTAACGGGTTTAAATGGGGGTGATTAAATCTTTAAACACCATTTAACTCCCGTTGACCAAAGAAATCTATAGTTTTATAATACTCGACGATTTATTTAGTTAGCCGTGTAGTGGCGGTGTAGGAACATCCACCACCCTGTATAGTCCCGTAGGTGTCGTAAGAGACGACGGAGAGAAACTGATACAGATGATGAGCAGCACGAGAGATGGGCAGCAACGTTTTCTTGATGACAACTCTATATAATAACAACTCTGGTTGCCAAGCGGGTGTCGAGCTTGGCAACTATGACAAAATTCGCCCTATAACGCAATCTATTGGGGAGCCCTATGCTCAGTAGTGAGTTATACGAAGTAAAAAAACTGATAACTATAAATTATCGATATTTTAATAGAATTCGTTGAGTTTGTTCTTTTTTAAAAAGAAAAAATTTAAGCGTAATTAAAAAAAACGTCAGAGGTTAAGTAGGTATTTATAGAGATTAATGAAATGATTTTTTTAAATAAATTATATACAAACAAAGAAGTTGAAAGTGGTCCAATCTCGGTACAAACGGCGTTCAAAGTTGGCAATGTCGCCAACGAAAGCATTACGATCGATATGCAATGTACATACATTCTGTATATTAAAAAAATGTATACTTTATAAATACTTACCTACTTTAAGTATTTTTTTTAAACGTTACCCACACACTAAGATTTTCTCTTGTATCGTGGGGGCAGTTTACAAACATAAATTGCACAAGGACAAACATCCAGACCCGGAACAACTATTTGTAGGCCATACAAATACTTGTTCCGTGCGGGATTCGAACCCGCAACCCCCAGCGCAACCACTCATTGCTAAGCCACTGCGCCACGGAGTCATCATTCTAAAGAATACTGAAAGCTAACTACTCCGCTTCTGTGCTTAAGGCTGACAACATTAGTTTTAACGAAATCAAGTTAACAAAACTGTTGATACGACTCTTCGCTGAGTTAAACGTTGCTAAGTTGCAATTGGCAGTATCAGCCTATATGTGACAACAGTACTCCACGCACGGCCGACCTTGCGCTTTATATAAAGTAAGAAGCTGTCCCGGCTTGAAGTACTTCTGCTTTGGTTCTAGACTCCATTGACCGCCCATAGAACAGGTTCGGAAAAATCTTAACACGTAACAACTAAAGGCGGTCAGTATATTCTAAAGATACATTCTGGAAAGCAGGAGCCAGGGTGAGAAGGCACCTTTTAGCGATAAAGATACGATGATTGATAATAATGATGATTTTATTGTTTATCAAACAATCTACAAGCAGAGGAAAAAGAAAAACGGAAAGAAATCTAATAATTATATTTATTATATAGAACTAAAATATCACAAAACAAATAATTGCAGACTGTTATTTGTCCATGTTCAAGAGGAGTTTAGTCCCTACATACGTATTATTCCTTTGTTTTCTTCCTTCATAATTGACACAAATACTTATTTACAATACAATGTATACTACTACCATGATCCTGTGTTTTATTTTTCTCATAAATTAATCATATAAAAAAGGAACCTTCCAAAATAAATAAAATTGTAAAAAAAAACATTCATAGCTGTAAACTGCATTTTCTCTTTCAGTTATCTAGGTCGGTCTTTCGAGTTAACAGTGACAGCACCCGATATGTTAAAAAAGCTATTCTCTAATTTACTTGCCTCCCGACTATCCTCTTCAAATGCCAATAAGATATTTATCGCCGAGAGAAAACAGATATTTTATCAAAAAAGCATGAAACAAAACGTGCATAGTTCCATTAAAAAAATGCAGCATATACGATTACTGTGAGCTTATTTCAGACTTTACATCAACACATTTATGCTTCAAAGTGCAATGTGTCAGTAACAACTTCTTATAATAAAACGATCGGGTGCAAATCATGCATTTGTATGATCGATCCCCAGTGTGGACGCTTCTGTGACGCTTAAGTTGCATCGAAGTTGAAAAAAAATTATCACACTGTTTGCATGGATAAGGTCTCTGTCCATTATGCTTTCTCATATGAATCTTCAGTTGCGACTTCGCTTTGTATTTCGCCCCGCATTTCTCACAACTGTAAGGCCTTTCGCCGGAGTGCCAGAACATGTGGTTCTTGAGCGAAGTTGGCGATGAGAAATATTTCAAACACACTTCGCACTAAAAGTTTTTCTCTTTATTGACGTACTTTAAATGTTCTTTCAAGTTTGCCGGGCACTTAAATATTATGAAATTGTTTTATCAACACAAAATTTTTAACACTATACAAATGATCTACGAAAACAAATTCAGGTTTTAATTTTATTAATCAATAAATTCCAAGTCGATGGTAGCACCCTGTAATATTTTAATTTCAAAGCCTTCAGTTGCCCTTGTTAAGAACCTACTCATTGATGTTATTAAATGCTTTATATATTTCTTTCTTACTTTTTAATGAATAAAGATCGAAACTGCTATAAGTGACACATCTTTATAAGTAATTTATGTTTGTACCTAACTTTTAAAAAGTAAAGTAAAGTTACAGCCTATATACGTCCCACTGCTGGGCACAGGCCTCCCGTCATTTTTGAGAGGGTTTAAGGGCTAGGAAGTGTCCGCCGCGCTACCCCAATGCGTGTTGGCGAACTTCACATGTCTTCGAAATATTTTTTTTCTTATTCCTCAGATATGCAGGTTTCCTCACGATGTTTCCTTTAATCGCCGAGCACGTGCTAAATCAGCATTCAGTGAAATGAAGAAATAAAGGCATATTTCAGACTTACCATTAAATAATTCGCCACATATGTCGCAAATACAACTTCTTACGTCCCAATGTTCCGCCAGATGTATCTTTTTTTGATGCCTATATAATAACCTGGAATTAATTTGTAATTACAAAACGACACTGAGACATATATTCATTAAAAAAAAACAGCATACTTATATCCACAAAGGTCACGGATATATCTGCTGCCTTTATGCAGCCTATCATGATCCCTCCAGGCTTTATAACAACGGAACATTTTGGGGAATACCGAACAAAGGCCGCCATCTTTGTTTAAATGAGCCGACCTGTAATGGTACTGCAATCTCATTATTGTTACACTCCTCTTATGGCGTATGTGGCAAAGTCTGTTAACCCTGGAGTGGTCGCGTGGACTACATATGTAATCCACCTATACAAAATCGATAATTTCTAACAATCGATTTACGTTAACTTGTGGCGCCTCCAGGTACTTTCAAATGAATGATTGAGCGACGCACTCAGTGCAGCGCAAGCACAGGACTCGCGCGGTTGTGTCACAGGAGCTGAGTAAAGTGCGTGGACTACAATTGTAATCCGCGCGACCAATTACGTGAGTATTTTTTTTTACATTAAATTATTATGTTTTCATTTATTTTAGATAAATAATACTTTATTTTGATGTGTTTTGTTACATTATTGTAATATAATGTTTGTTTTAGACAAAAAATGGACAATGCACGTGATGCACTAATTGAGTCGTGGCTGGCTGAAGTTGATGTCGGAAATGATGTTTATGAAGCTGAATCGAGCTCCGACGAAGAAGTTGATAATTTAGAAGAGGAAGATCATCATCAATCGGAATCTGAGCAAGAGCAAGACATACAAGGTGAGGGATCTGACGAAAGTTATGAAGAAGATAATCCACCTCAGCAACGCCGCCGACGCACGGACTTTTACAAGGGAGTAGACGATACATTATGGTCGAAAACAGTTCCCCTAAATAGAGGTAGAATACGAAGTCATAATATGGTGTTTGTACCCCCAGGGCCGAAAGGAACAGCTCGCCAAAAAACAACCCTAGAAGACCGCATGTCACTGTTTTTTGATGATCATATCATCCACCTCATTACCAAATATACTAATAAGAAAATTGATTATATCAAGGAGAAATATAAAAGAGAACGAGATGCTACACAGAACAATGAAACTGAAATTAGAGGTTATATAGGAATATTAATAATGGCTGGAGTAGTTGGAAAAAGGAAAAGTACTGCTATTATATTTGAACATGTAAAACACACAGGGATCGACGCCATATATTTGACAATGTCGGAAAAAAGGTTTAAATTTATAACAAGGGTATTACGCCTTGATATTGAAGACCGCCAAGACCGTGCCAGAATTGATAAGTTAGCCCCGGTAAGAGAGATTTTTGAATTGTTCCTTGCAAATTTTCAAAACTATTTTATTCCTAGTGCCGAAATGACTTTGGATGAACAGCTGGTAGCTTTTCGAGGCCGCTGTCCTTTTAGGCAATATATTCCAAATAAACCGGCTAAATACGGGGTGAAAATTTTTACGCTAGTTGATGTCCACTATCCTTACACATATAATTTAGAAATATATGCTGGCCAACAACCAGATGGTCCTTTTCGCCTGAGCAATGAAAGACATGATATTGTTATGAGAATGGCACAGCCTGTCTTTGGCAAAAATATGAATATCACCATGGATAACTGGTTTTCTTCACTTCGAACTGCAAAACAACTTTTCGAAAACGGTACAACTATGGTCGGGACGGTACGGAAAGATAAACGAGAAGTCCCTCGGGATTTTAGTGTCGCAAGAGGAAACCCACTATATTTTTCCAAATTTGGGTTTCACCCACCATGTACATTGTTGTCTTATGTGGCAAAACCCAATAAAGTTGTTATTTTGATTTCGACGATGCACAACGATGCTACAATTGATGAAGACTTTGGAGATATTCGAAAGCCAGAAGTTATAACATACTACAATCGGACTAAGAATGGAGTCGACTTGGTGGATAAAATGTGTTCCATGTATGATGTAGCAAGAAACTCAAGAAGATGGCCTCTTACAATTTTCTTCCGCTTGCTGAATTTGAGTGCACTCAATGCATTGTGCATTTACACGGCAAACAGAAATTACGAACATGTCAGCCGCCGTGAGTCTCTTATTGACTTGTCTCTGGCATGGATGAAACCACTAGCGCAGAAGAGACTAGAAAAAAAAACATTGCCAAGAACACTCACAATCAAAATCAAAGATTTTCTTGGTATTACGTACGCAGAACCTCAACCCACTACCTCGCAAGGTACATCGAGCAATGTTGTGCGCCGTTGCCATGACTGTGGAAGAGCGCGCAATAAAAGTACTAGAAAGATGTGCACCAAGTGCAGTAAGTTTGTATGTGGAGATCATTTAAAGATTATGTGTCTTTCCTGTGCAGAAAACAACATTTAGATATAAGTTTCAACTATTTTTATAAATTGTGATGTTAATTAGAACAATCCATGTGATTTTTGTGCCATTTTAGAGAAGATTTTTTATTTTGTTGATTATTTGTAACATAGAGGTTGTGATTTAATTGTGATAATTATGTTTAAAAAGAGAAAACTGTACTGAATTTATTTTTATTTAATTAATAAAAAGTTTATGAATAAATCTTTTGTTTTTTTCAATTTGTATATGGATTAAGTATGTAGTCCACGCGACCACTCATGAAACTTTTCGGGGCGCGACCACTGCAGGGTTAACCGGTATCGAAAAGAACTCGTAGGGTTGATGTGTCGATCTGGAAATCAAACTTAGAATGCATTACTTCTTTTTAACTTCCCGCTAAGAAAATCGAAAATTTTGACGGTTTGAGGCAACCGGAAGCCACCCTGACAGCTTTTTTATAAAAGAGGGGGTAAACGAGCATACGGTTCATCTGATGTTAAGTGACTACCGCAGCCCATGATCAACCGCAACACCTGTGGAATTGCAGGTGCGTTGCCGGCCCTTTAGAAAGAAGTAAGTTCTTTTCTTGAAGGTCCCCAGGTCGTATCGGTCCGGAAAAACCGCCGGTGGTAAAGTATTCCACAGGGAGATCGTACGCGTAAAAAACTCCTAGTGAAACGTACAGTGGTGGACCGCCAAGCATCCAGATGATGTGGATGGTATCGGGAGGTTTGCCGCGTAGTGTGTTCATGATATTTGGCGGCTGGGATTAATCCGAACAGTTTCTCAGAGCACTCTCCGTGATAGATGCGATAAAATACGCAAAGAGATGCAACATCTCTTCGCAGCGCCAGTAAATCAAGCCGATCGGAAAGCACTCGGTCGTCGACGATTCGAGCCGCTTTCCGCGGGACACGGCCAAGTGGAAGGAGCTGGTACTGGGGAGCCCCGGGCCAGAGTTGGGAACAGTATTCCATGTGCGGCCGAACCTGCGCCCTGTAAAGTTGCAAGCGGTGTCCCGCTTTGCGGAGCACGCCAAGCTCTTTAGAGGCCAATTTGGCTTTCTCTTCCAAGTGACCATGAAACTGCACGTTACTCGATATGTCAACGCCAAGGATTGCGATATTGGCTGAGGCAACAAGTGGAGTGCCTTGAAACTGAGGAGATACGAAAAAAGGGTTCATTTTAGCGGTTAGCGCGCAAACTTGTGTCTTCTGAGGGTTAAATTGGACTAGATTTAGTCGCCCCCAATACGAGACCTTTTGTTCAGCAAAGAATCGACTTCAGACACAAGTTTGTTCCGGCACTCGGAGACGTTTTCTCTAGAAATTTTGGCAAAGCCGGTGTACAATTGATATGCAGAAGAAACAGCGTTGGTGATAGCACGCAGCCTTGTAGAACACCAGCATTAATAGGCTTGTAATCAGAGATTGCACCGTCTGCAACGACCTTGATGCTCCGATCTGCAAGAAAGCTGGTGATCCAATTGCACAATTTCTCGGGAAGCCCATAGAAAGGGTGAAAGGAAAGAAGCGCTTTGTGCCAAACCCGATCGAAGGCCTTCGCAATGTCCAAACTAACGGCCAATGCTTCCCCCTTGGACTCTACTGCCATCACCCATCAAAGCCCACTTCTGGGTATAGGTTTCTCCCATCGTATATCTTATCAACCCTAATAGATACCTATAAGAGAATGTAACGTAAGAAAATACATATTTTATTATATAACTTAAAATAATTGAAAACCCCCGAAACAAGTACAGCTGATAATCTTTATACGGCTGAACATATTTTCTTGAAACATAGCTAAGAATCCCATCGTATACCTTATCAACCCTAATAGATACCTATAAGAGAATGTAACGTAATAAAATACATATTTTATTATATAACTTAAAAGTTAAGTTTCTTCCGACGCCCTCGACAGTACGGGGAAAATAGACACCGCGGTCGAAAATCTCACCTCACTTATAACATCCTCTCTTAAAGAGAATGAAAAAGTTGTCCCGGTTGCTAAAACTAGTCTTCCCCTAGATTATTAGCAACCTGTTAAAGCCAAAAAAGCTGCCCTCCGTAGAGCTACACGCTATCCCACTCCCGAATATAGACTCGCGGCCCACCGCCTTCAACGCAAACTGCGTTAATGCCTCCAAGATTACAGAGACCACGAAAAGGGCAATCTCATGGAGAAAATCTCTCCCTCCCACACAGCGTACTACCGGATGGCGAGAGCCCTCCGGTATAGACATATAATCCATACTCCCCCTCTGTCTCGTCCCGACGGCTCCATTGCCTTCGAAGACGAAGAAAAGGCTGAGTGCTTCGCTGACAGTGTCGCCGCTCAATGCTCTCCTAGCTCACAACCCACTGACCCCTTACCCATCCAACTAGTGGAGGATGAGGTCCGACGCAGGAACTCGCCCCCTACCGCCTCTGACCCTATCACTGTGTCCAAAGATGAGATTTCATCTACCATCAAAGGACTTAAGCCCAAAGAAGCACCCGGTGCGGATGGTATCTCCAACCAAGCCCTCAAACACTTCCCGGAGCAGGTAATCGCCATACTGGCCATTATCGTTAACGCCTGCTTCGAATTCAGTTACTTACCCACCTCTTGGAAAGAGGCAACTGTCATTGGCATCCCCAAGCCAGGCAAACCTCACCACCTACCCTCCAATCACCGTCCCATCAGCCTCCTCAAGGCCATGGGCAAACTTTTCGAACGAGTCATTCTCGCGCGCTTGAGGCGCCATTTGTTTCCCACAGACGGCAACCCTCTTGTCATCCCACAACAATTCGGGATTCGAGCCAAACACTCGTGCCCCCAACAAGTTCACCGCATAGTGGAATACATCCTCAGCGGTTTTTACCTTCGCCGTCAAAAAACCATCGCGGTCTTCTTTGACATTGCCAAGGCATTCGACAGAGTCCGGCAAGAGGGCCTTATCTACAAACTGTGCGACTTAGGCCTCTCGGACCGTCTCGTTCGCCTTGTAGCCTCCTATATGAAGGATCGTACCTTTCGTTTTAGACACGAAGGCACGCTATCCTCTACCCGTCAAATAAAAGCCGGTGTCCCTCAAGGCTCTGTGCTTGCTCCCCTCCTATACATACTTTTCACCAACGGCATCCCTATCCCGTCGAATGGTGTTAAACTAGCCCTCTTTGCAGATGACACAGCCCTTTACTCTAAAGGCAACTCACTACCACAGATTCGGAACAAGATCCAAAAGTCAGTAAGCGACTTAGGAGCTTGGTTCCAAAAATGGCGTATCGACGTAAACCCGGAGAAAAGCTCCGCCGTTTGCTTCGAATATAAACGACGTCGTCTCACCACCACTCCGCCAATCAGGATGTTAGGAACCCCTGTCCCATGGCAAACTAAAGCCCTATATCAAGAATGTTACTCGCACCGCACGTTTTTACATGGGTAGGCTCAACAGCATGTTGGGCAGACACAGTAAAATGTCCCTCCTCAACAAGCGAACCCTATATAAGGTCTGCATACGACCTGTCATGACCTACGCGGCCCCCATTTTCGCACATGCTAAGCCCAAAGCTATAAATGTACTTCAAATAGTTCAAAATCTATTCTGTCGTAGGGCCACTAACTCGCCCTATTATGTCCGTAATGCCGACCTACATCGAGACTTAGAGCTCCCAACAATCCAGCAGTTCCTTAAATCACTCTCTGAGAGATTTTTCAAAGCCTCAGAGTCCCACCCAAATCATCTCATTCGTGAGACAGCTGCCTATGCAGCCCCTATCCACACTCGCTATAGTGTGCGCAGACCGAGAAACTCTCTCTCGGACCCCCCCAACAAGCTTTCGGCTGACCTGAACCGCCTCCTGGCGGCTCAGGTCGAGCCTACATAACACATCCCTTAATCTGCCTTAGTTAGGCACTCTTCTAAGCGGCTTTTCGCCGCTTGCGCCCTCCTTTCTGCCAAGGAGGGTCGCATTCGTATATCGCTTAGAGATCTCTAGTCAGATCATTAAGGCAATTCCTAAAAGGTTGGGTTTAGTGGGTAAAAGTCACCACATAACCACGCAGTCGGCTGCGTGGTATGCTATGAGCATTCCCAACCTCCCTCCCCCGCTTTCCGGAGAGTTGCCCATATTTGCTTCGGGCGCAAAAAAAAAAAAATTAAAACCCCCGAAACAAATACAGCTGATAATCTTTAAACGGCTGATCACATTTTCTTGAAACATAGCTAAGAACACTCTCGACTTTTTTCTCGGCCTTTCAAACGAAAAAGACTTGATCAAAATCGGTTCGTCCATTCAGGAGCTATGATGCCACGGACAGAAGACACACGGATACACACGACAAACGTATAACACTCATCTGATTTCGCAGGGGGATAAAAATAGAAAATGTCATTTATCACAAAATAATCAAACATTAATAATAAAATAATCATAATCAAACATTAATAACTTTCACTGTTGTGTGGCAAGTACAGAAAGGGAATGGAATGAGAGGCCTTTATAAGTTTTCGATACAAAACATTCCAACTACACAATAATTAAGATTTTGAACTTTGCCTTAAGTTAATCAATCTAATCAAAATATTTGCGCCCTCCTTTCTGCCAAGGAGGGTCACGTCCGTTTATAGCTTAAAGATCTCTTGTCAGATCGGTAAGCCTATCCCAAAAGGTAGAGTTTAGTGGGTAAAAATCTCCACATAACCAAGCAGCCGTCTGCGTGGTATGCTATGAGCATTCTCCACCTCCCTCCCCCGTTACCGGAGGGCTTATTTTTTTTGCCCCTAATTGCTTCGGGCGCAAAAAAAAATCAAAATATATTTTAATAATATATTTATATTTAAACAAATAAACTATATTGTGTATAAAGTAGAATATTCACCGTGTAGTGGCGGCTGTGTAAGAATATCCACTACATCATGTCATCCCATGGGTGTTGTAAGTGGTTCATGTAATCTATATTTATATTTCTCATACAAATTAGATATATTTGAATTGTTACTAGGTGCTTTAATAAGTGGCAAGACTCCTGTTCCGTCTAGGTTGGTACACTCTCTTAATTATATGTGCCGCACAGCAGCAGCACGTGCACTGCTTGTTCCGGTCTGAAGGGTATAGAGAGCCAGTCTATTTATAAGCTGGGAGGCATTCATTCTTATTCCTCAGTTGTGACAACGCATCTGTAGCCTACTTTGTTAAAATTTGGTTGCTGGTGTCCAAAGGCTGCAGTAAACAACTACAATCAGGTGAACTGTCAGATCGTTTAACACACCTATGTATAAAAAGGACACAATGTTCAGAGACAGAGTCGCGCAAATTTAGGTTTAACGATAATTAATATGGTGATAGTTACTAAATCTTCCAAACTTCAGTTTTTAATTAGATTATCTCTACTAGCTTGTATATATATAAGCGAAATACCTCTGACTGATTGACTCATCACAAGATCCCTCAAACTATACACCACACTGACCCGAAATTCAGTATTCACTCATTACGCAATTTAGACGTTCACTAAGAACGGATTTTACGTTATTCCCATCAAAACAAAATTTCTTGATACATTATCGTGCGCTCAACGAAGCGAGCGTGTCTCAGCTAGTTCAAAATATTATCCAAATCGTTGGAGTCTTTATCCAAAAACAAATAACAATATACATCTATATATACAAGAACTCCTCAATCATATACTTATATTGATATTCTACAATACAGTACACGTTAAATTACTAGATTACAGCCACGTACAGGTACTTCACAATGTTTTGCAATCTTTGCTTCCCCACGCAATTTCCTCTGACCCCATAAAAGTCTCTCCACACCCCAGTCGCAATATCGTCCCTATCGAATCATCGAACTACACGTCCTGTTATCTTAGATTTCTATACAAAATGGAAGTTTAAAAATGTTATATTATAAAAAAATTTTTTTACTCTACAACTTCAGTCCGATTTAGGGAGTGAGATGAAGTATGGATTTAAGTTCTAGTTGATTTAATAATTCGGCCTTGCCAATAAAAATCAACATCAATTTAAGATATGCTAAACGTTAGTCTCTCACTTTTCACCTTATGACAATACATAAAGACCGATAATAAAGAAGTTGCATTTATTGAAAATAAATGAAAGAATAATTCATTTAAAGTATATTTAAAAAAATATTAACAATTCCATTTTTTTTTGTAATTATTAATAAAATCTAATAAAATTTTTGCATAAAAAAAAACTTCTTGTGATTGGTCACGTCATTATATCCGTTGAGGCTGTGAGGCAATCGTAATAATCCTTTTGTATTTTCTAAATTCGGATCACCACGTGCCATAACAAATGAATATTTTTTAATTTGACAAAGTAAACTTGGCATCAACTCGGCTGAGTAGCGTTCGGGAGATTGCGACACTTTTTCCGTTATGCATACCTCAAATAAATCTAAAAACCAGATTGTACAACCAGTGCGTGCTGATAGTGATGACGTATAGATCTGAGAATTTTCACTGCTGGCCGTATGAGGAAGCTTAGTCGCTCAGCGATCTATGGATAGGGCTATGCTCAGAGTTTCTCTGCGTGATGAACTTAGGAAGGAGGATATTTGCAGTAGAACCAGAGTAATCGACATAGTCCGATGGATTAGTAAACTGAAGTGGCAATGGGTTTGCCACATAGCTCGAAGAACTGATAACCGATGGGTAAAAAAGGTTCTCGAGTGGCAGCCTTGTACCGGCAAGCAAAGTGTAGGGCGTACCCCATAACATCGAGTGGGATAGATAAGCTATAGATGCAGGCTCAGGACCGTGCCGGCAATTCTTGAGGAGAGGCCTATGTTCAGTAGTTGAATTGTGAAGGGATCATGATGATCTTTCAAAAAAAATTAAATAAATAATTTTCACACATTCGTTATCACTACAGGGACTGATCTTTTTAGTCATTACTCACAGTTTATTTAGTGTTAGGTTTCAGTTGTATTTTTACATGTCAAGCATCGATTAAAACGCATTTGTGTTGTCACCATGTCGCCCCTGGGGACTAAGATGTAATGCTTAGTCACCAGTAAAAAAATATTTTTATAAACTATACATTAAATACATTTGGCTCTAAAATGACAAGAAATTACCCGCAGAATTTCTGTCGTCCTTTTTTACCGAATAGAGAAACTCATTTCGAGATGGAAGTAGGTTTATAAAAAGGATGATTGACAGACAAAATTTTAATATCCGGCGATAAAGTAAAATTTTAATTTGATCTCATCCAGCAATTATCATTATTTAAATTCATAAATATTTTATCATGATAAAATTATATCCTGTATGTTAATATAATGTATTCGCCTACCCGATCTTTTCCCGAAACACCGTAACTACCAAACTTCAGAAACAACGAACGAAATTCGTATAAGGAAAACTTTGGCCCATAAAGGACTTATCGAGAACAGAATATTCAGCAAATAACGCTGTAAAATAAAGCCGATCAGAAACATGGTGCTCACATAATATAGGTTTTGATAATTGTAATTTTAAGTTCTAATTTTATTCAGTGTTCATCGGTGAAAGCACATATAGTACAATCCTTAAGTATAATTATTGACAGGATTTTAGAGATAAGATTTATATTAAAGTTGCCTAATCACACATTGATGCAACATGACGAGGTAAGAGAAATATTCTCTTACCATTCTGGACTTAGCAGCATAACGTTACGGTATTTCGCGTACTTACTGACGACAACCGACGACTATTTACTGTTAACGAAAGGCTTATTTTATCAAAGAGTAGTAAACATAATTATAAATACTGATATACCGTTACTGCAGTTTCAAAATACGAGTATAAAGGTTTATACTTTTATTTTAAAATTATGCGAAATTGAATGTGATTTATGGGAAACTACTACCGTATGAACGCTCCTCTGTTTGCTATTTAAATCACAACGTTTACACCGACCCAGCGACCCTTACAAATGTATGTGTGCGTAATAAAATAGTGGGTTTTAGACAGATTTTATAGTTCCAGATACTGTGTTGCATCGCACCGTTCATAGTGACGTCAGTCTTTGATTCATGTGTGCGTGAGTACCACGTGACGCGCATATCTTACGTATAATGCCTGCATCAATGTGCGTGACTTCAGTAATAATAGTGCGAATCGATTACTCAAAAAAAAATTGGAGATTTTATATTTCATTCAAATGGACGTGCCTATTGATTCTACGAGTATAAAATATGTGTGCGAAGCGTGTGCATTTATTTGCGTGTGTGTATGGCGATATACGGTTGGTTATGTGTGTTTTATGTAGGTACGTACATCGCACTAAAATATTGAAGATTAGTAATAAAACCTATAATTAATGTAACATTTAAAAATGAATAAAAAATGAAAGTAGATATTTATGTACCTAACATATATTTAACCGATTTATTGAGTATTTATAGAGTACAACACTTTCGTACTGTGGAACCCAAAATAATGTCGCTTTTTACGATGACATCTATCATTTTATCAATTCTTAAAGTAAAATGACGTAAAAAAGTAAGTTTGGTTAACTTCGTCCAAGAGAAAGCAAAGTTTTTTTTTAAATCATATATCTGTCCAGTTTCTTGACTAAATCAAATCATTGCATGAAATCAGTAAAATCCTGTCACTGGAAGAAGATAAAATTTTATAAAACTTAGTGTGTTTAAATGCTACATTTTTTACTGTAAAAACTGTAAGTAAATAAATAAAAACCATATATAATCAACGATGTGTATTTATGTAAATTACAATTTTTTAAAAACCTTGAAAATGTAGTTGTTTTCGGTACTATTGCCTTTTCTATGGTATATTTTTGGAAATCTTTTCTGACTTCGCTACATGAGACAGTCTGATTTTTATATATCCGTCCACTATTAATTTCAAAATGTTATTTTCATGATAATACCCTTAAAGATTATCTGTTTCACTAAAATTTAATATACTTTTACTTAACAAGTGTGTCATTATTTTAATCATCAGAAGTTTATAATCTTTTTTTGTAGTTATTTGCTTTTCTTTTAACGTTTTACGTAAAATTTTCTCTGACATCCAGCATACAGTAAAAACAATTTGTGACGAATAAATCAGTCCTCCTTTGTCACGTAGTCCAACTAGCTTATGAAAATCTAATTTTTCTTTACTTATTAGACTGTCGATGCAGGGAATGCATTTAATTTTCCGACTCAATTGCCTCACAATGCATCCGACTATATACCCAACAATTGGTCGATAATATTCCAGAGAGTATAGGGGGTCGAGCAAGTTGCACAATAATATGATTTCATCATTTTTTTGAGTATGATCACTACTACAATCTAAAGTACTAATCTCTTCGTCTTCCTCGTCGAATCTTCGTGATTTAGTAGTTGAATTGATTGTGAGAGTGCCGAAGAACTGTTTAAAATTACGATCTCTTCTAATGGTGCGAAGTTTCCGGTTTATGTCAATTTCAGTTCCAAGTGATATTAAAGTTTTCGGTAAATACCTCTGAAGTGGCGGGTATTTGGGTTACCATTACGTCCTCCGTGCGGATTGCTTCAAAAAAGAGTTTTAAATGATCTTGGCTGATTCTTTAGGTGGTTATATATTTTAATTCTTGAGTTTCTTCGACTAGTTTCAAAAAGGTATTTTAAACTCTGTATGTACATTAATATACCTAAGAAACCAATATTAGCTTTGGTTTTAGCACCGGGAAGTAAGTTTTCAGAATCAATTTTTTTTTTGCAAATTTTTTCATAAGTACGCTTTCTTGCAGATTTTATATTTAGTTTCGTTATATACTCTTTAGCATAGTTTAGAAATGTAAATATTTGATATTTATTTAACGGAAACAGCGGATGATAAAAATCATATTGTTTTAAGCTTCTAGAGTTAATCACGTTAAAAAGATTATTAAAAATTAGCACAAACCTTTCAATCGCCACACTTTCTTCGAAATCTTTTAATTTTAAGTTATTCCTACATCACTGCAGAGCAAGTGCAACACTTCTACTAAGGAGCTGAGCTGCAAGCTTCACTTTCATTATGGATTTTCGAAATTCTATGTTTTACACATACATAAACACTCACGCTTGCCCCCCAGAGGGGTAGGCAGAGACTACAGACTTCCATAAAACATCAGAGTGAGAATCAACGCTCCATACCATGTTCAGCGGGGACAATATGTGTAAATAGTAACTGTCTTAGTTCAACAACACTATGACGGTGCCATAACAAAGAATAAAAACTTAAAAAGTAGTTTAAATATTAAAAAACATAAAGTTATTATGTATTGTGACATAGGTAAAAATTTGGGCATGATGTTAAATAACTGTTTAAAAGGACAACTGATTAGTAATTATTTTATGCCTGGAGCATCCTTTAGTCATATAATGAATAAAGTTTTAACTAGTAAGTTTTGTCCTAATAGCACATTAATAATTCTTGTTGGGAGAAGAGGCAATGTAAGCAAAAATCAATTATTAAAATATATTGATTACCTCAATACTTTAAATGTACATAAAATAATCTTGTTTACATTGCCTTACATACAGGGTTGGCCACAGGAGAATAAAATAAGATATGATTTAAATTTATTAATGAATAATTTAGCATGTAACAATAATTGAAATTTGACATTTAATTGTAGTTTGCAAACTTAGAAAGATGAAGAATGTGGGTTAACAATGGGCGAGTTAACCGTCAAATGCCTTTTGTATTCCGATGATCAAGTCATATTTGCGACATCGGCGGCTGAGTTGCAAATGATGGTTACATTAATGAACTGGGAATTAAAAGAAAGGGGAATGAAAGTGAACGCAAGTAAGACGAAAGTGATGGTTTTTGAAAGAGAAGAAAGCAAAACGGTATGTGAAATAAGAATAGAAGGAGAGTTAATTGAGCAAGTGGATGAGTTTGTGTATTTAGGATGTGTATTTAGCAGGGATGGTAGATATGATAGGGATATAGAACGACGAGTAAATGCAGGGAATAGAGTGAACGGGGTACTACACTCTATTATGAAGAATCAGAATGTGTCAAAAAAGGCACGTACGGTAATTCATAATGCTGTGTTAGTCCCTACTTTAATGTATGGTAGTGAAAGCTGGGTGTGGCAGAAGAAGCACGAAAGAAGAATAAATGCTGTAGAAATGCGATCTTTAAGGAGTATGCTAGGGTTGAACCTGAATGACAGGGTGAGAAATTGTGTGATAAGAGATAAATGTGGTATGCAGTATGATGTTGTGACCAGGATTAAGAAAGGAATGCTTCGGTGGTTTGGTCATGTAGAAAGAATTAATGAGGAAAGAGTGACAAAGCAAATTTATATGGCAGATGTGAACAGTCGAGCCGGGAAGGGACGCCCTAGAAAAAAGTTTATCGACCAAATTGGCGATATTTTGAAAAGTTACGTAGTAGATATTTTGAAAAGTTAAGTACGTTAGAAGTACCCTTAAACGACGAGCATGTATGCGTAGATATATGGATGTAAAGGAGGCGAAAGAGGTATGTCAGGATCGTGCCAAATGGAAGTCCGTAGTCTCTGCCTACCCCTCTGTGTGACAGGCGTGATTGGTTATGAATGAATTATGAAAAATTTAATTGTTACAATTATCCCAATAGAATTAATTTAATAGACATTAATAATTTAACTAAGAAAATTTTGACTACAGATATTACAGAGGTATTACTTATCCAAATATAATTTAAGACAAATAGCAAATGTGCTACCTTATTATTTATATGTAACTCAGCCAAGGACTTGGCTACCCAGACATCTGCACACACACAGACATATTGAGCAGCATAATGATTTGACATGCAATTTAGAATCCGTTACAAGTAATTTAAATTAGAAAATGAGACAATAGAGGTAATCTCTAGCAGTTATAATAATTTAAATAATTTAGAATGTAGCTTACAAATCCTTAATAGTTGCAATTGTATAACGCCACAAAATTATAATAAAAATTGTTTACACCTGTTGCATCAGAATATACAAGGCATGGTAGGCAAAGAGCTAGAAATTGAATTGTTCTTAAATAGCAACAATATTCATATTTTATGTATTTTATGTAGACCATTGCTTAAAAGTATTACTCATAATTTAATGTTTAACTTCAGTAATGACCAGGTGGTCAGTTCTTTCAATAGAGAAACAATTTTAAGAGGTGGCTCCTTAATTTTATCTAGTAAATTATCATGAATAGAACGTAAAGACATTGTGAGTCTCTCTGTTGAGCGAATTGTAGAAATGGCATGTGTTGAGTTTGAGCACCTCATTGTTGTGAGCGTTATAGACCCCCATGTTCTTTATATGATACTTTTGAAAAAATTATGGAGGAAGTTTTCGCTAAGCTTAATAAACAGAATAAATCTGTTGTAATATGTGGAGACTTTAATATCTCCTAGAAGCTTCCTACACCAATATTAAATTTAGATCATTGTTTAAATATCTTTCACAGGTTCAGGTCTTTTTAATTTATTTTTAGAGCCAACACGTATTGCTGAATCTAGTGCAACATGTATTATATGTTACTATTTATTGAACGGCTTAACATTTTTACACATGTTAAGCCGTTCAATAAATGTGTAATTCAAAAATTGAGCTCTGATCACTGTGGACAATTAGTTTCATTACCTTATGTTCACAAAACGCAAATAGATAAAAAAGTGGTGTTTGTTCCAGTAAATGCATATCGCTTGGAGAAGTTTAGAAGACACATAGTAAAAAAAAACTTCCATTACTTTCATAACAAAATAATCCATTTTTTTTTTGTATGGAACATTATTTAAGCTTATTTATAATGAATTTAATAATACTTTTACTTCTAAAATATTCTCCTTGAACAATCGCAAAGCATTTAATGAATGGGCGACAGTAGGAGTCCATAATAGTAGACAAAGGTTATATGAACTTTACAATGAAAGGTATAGGTATGCATATAATCCTAGCGTCGAATTTAGGGAATATGAGTGTGCTCCTTAGCCAAGTCATTGTATTTGAGCAACAAAATAAAGACTGCTTCTAATAAAATAAAATGACATGGAGTATAATTAATAGTGAAACTGGTAAGGTCAACTCTCGCAATACAAACTACTAGTTAAGTTTTAACAATAAGTTATCTAAATCAGATCAGGACGTTGCAATGCTTTTTGAAAAATATTTTACTGATATTCCAATCTTAACCACTAGGTAAGTTACTGAATTCTTCTCCTGCCGTCGCCGAATCATTACTTAAACAAAATGTACATGGGTGTACAAAGAATTTAACATTTCATAAAGTGTCATCAAAAGATATTGTAAAATTAAGACTATTGATATTAAGAGAACCGCCGATCTGTGGGGGATTTCTATTAAAGTTATTGCGTGTATAATAGATACAATCGCACGTCAACTATCTATGATTTTTAATTTTTAATCGGATCTGGTGTGTTTCCTGATTTAATGAAGCATAGTAAAGTAATACCTTTATTTAAATCTGGTAGTACATTGGACCTCGCTAATTTTAGACCTATTTATGTACTGCCAACACTTAATAAAATTTTTGGAAAAATTATTCTTAATCAAATGTTAAATTTTTTTAATGTAAATAATTTACTTCATAAAAATCAATTTGGTTTCACAAGGGGTCGCTCGACAACTGATGCCGGTATTGAGCTGATTAAATATATATTTAATGCATGGGAGAATTCACAGGATGCTTTATGGTGTATTCTGTGACCTATCCAAAGCCTTCGATTGTGTTCACCACGAAACATTGATCAGGAAACTGCAACACTACGGTGTAAGAAGCAATACTCTTAAATTAATTATTTCATATTTATGTGACAGAACGCAAAAAGTTATCATTAATAGTATGAGTTCTTCCGGGTCGATTGTACAAATAGGCGTGCCTCAGGGCTCAATTCTCGGCCCCTTTCTGTTTCTTGTACATATTAATGACTTACCTTGCATAGTAGGGGATACCCATGATATAGTATTATTTGCTGATGATACTTCATTAATTTTCAAATTAAAACGACAGTTATTAAATTACGACGAAGTAAATAATGCTATAGCTAAGTTAGTCAATTGGTTTAATGTTAATAATTTGAATTTGAATGGAACTAAAACTAAATGTATGAAATTCGTAACTACTAATGTTAAACATGTCAATACTAATGTAATTTTGAATAGGGAGGAACTGAGTCTTGTTGATAACACCATTTTCTTGGAATCACACTGGACGCAAAGCTTCAATGGCTCCCCCATATATCAAAACTAGCTAGCAGACTTAGTTCTGCAGAATATGCTGTGAAAAAGATTAGAACTCTTACCAGTGTTGAAACAGCTAGAATAGTTTAGTTATTTCCATAGCATTATGTCGTATGGTATTTTGCTATGGGGACACGCGACTGACACTGAAATCATATTTATTAGGGCCATTAGAGCAATATATAATTTAAAACCAAAGGGGTCACTTAGACAAAAATTTAAGGAAATTAATATATTAATTCTGGCCTCTCAATACATTTATGAAAATGTAATGTACGAACACAAAAATAAAAGTAGTTTTGCGAAAATAAGTGATATTCATTCTATAAATACCAGAAACAGACACAAGCTAGTAGTACCAGTTACTCGACTCCACCAAGTCAGTTATCCATTCTTTGGGCGATGTATACGCTTTTACAACAAAGTCCCAGAAAATATACAAAATTTGTAATACACAAAGTTTAAAAATGTTATTAAACTAAGTTTTTTTCTGTTTCTGTTTCCACTTGGCACGATCCTGACACATCTCTCTTGCCTCCTTCACATCCATATACCTACACATACATGCTCGTCGGTTAAGGGTACTTACTCCTAATTTGGCCCGCTTTCAATATATCGCCAATTTGGTCGGTAAACTTTCGCCTAGGACTGTCCTTTCCGACTCTGCCATTCACTTCTGCAACATAGATTTGCATTGTCACTTTTCCTCATTCATTCTTTCCACATGAGCAAACCACCCACCGAAGCATTCCCTTCTTAATCCTCGTTACAACATCATCTTGACCAACACAGCATTGTGAATTGCCATACGTGCCTTTTTGACACATGCTAACTTTTCACAATAGAGTTTAGGGTCTCATTTACTCTATTTCTTACGTTCACTCGTCGTTCTATATCCTTGTTATAGCTCCCATCCTTGCTAAATACGCATCCCAAATATACAAACTCATCTACTTTCTCGATCAACTCTCCTTCTATTCTTATTTCACATATCGTTTTACTTTCTTCTCTTTCAAAATCCATAACTTTCGTCTTCCTTGCGTTCACTTTCATACACCTTTCTTTTAATGATCTGTTCATTAATATACCCATCATTTTCAACTCGACCGCCGACGACGCAAGTATAACTTGATCATCGGCGTACAAAAGGCATATGACGGTTAACTCACCCATTCTTAATCCGCATTCTTCAAATTTCAAATGTTTCAAACAACTGTTCATAAGTAGGTTGAACAGCCACGGGGAAGCCACACAGCTCTGTTTGACACCTTTATGGATGCCAAACCAGTCCGAGTAGGTCCCGTTGATCCTAATACAAGAACTAGTCCCTATAAAGAGACTTTAATGTCTGTATCAACCCAGCGCTCAACCCAAATGAATTCAGTGTTTGCCAAGCATATCCCTGTCCACTCTGTCATGAGCCTTTTACAAATTTATGAACGTACAAAAACCTTTTGGTTTTTGGTCAAAAACTTATGCCCGATCATGCGCATGGAAAATACTTAATCTGTACACCCCAATCCCTTTCTAAATTCCGCTTGCACATCCCAAATTTTTCCATCAGTTTCTTTCATGACCCTTTCAATCGATACCTTGGCATACAGTTTTCCCACAATGCTAAGAAGGCTGATTACCACGGTAGTTTTATAGTCATGCTGCGACCCTTTTCCTTTATATACTGGGACTATCACGGATTTGCACCAGTCTACAGGTACCCGCTTCAGTTCCCAGCATAAATTAAACAAGGTCCTTGGCATTTCGAGTGAAACACTATCATATCCAGTTGCCTTATCTGCTTTCATTGCTTTCATTATTTCATCTATACTTATCTCCCTATCTCTTTCCTCTTCTTTTGGAATTTCTATTTCATTTAGTTCATACGTCGTCTCCTCATTCATAATTACTCTTCCAAAATATTCCTTCCATCTCTATAAACTAAAAACTTCGTCAATCAGAATATAGCCATTCTCGTCTCTTATAGTATTCATCATAGGATGTTTTAAATGTCCCCTGGCAGTTCTTACGAGTTTTCAAAACATTTTAATATTTACCGTGAAGTTATCCGATATTCTTCAATCATTCTTATACGTTCTTTCTTGCTTTTTCCTTTCAACTATTTTTTACTTTCTCATTAAGATGTCTAAAGGCTGCCTTTTTCTTTCGATGTCATCGTTCATACCGCCAGAATTACCAGTCTTTGTTGCTAGTAAATCTAGCCATACACTCTTCTTTGCTCCAACTTTCATACGTACCTCATCATCCCACCATAACGTATTATTTTTCCTTTCATTCGTTCTCCTACTAATACCACATACTTCGGTACCTATACCTATCCTAACATTTTGCCATACATACTCCAAGTCTAACTCATTCATACATAATTCATCCAAACCACACTCATTCATACATATTTTCTTTCAGTGTACATTTGTACTTGTATTTCTCAACTTTATCTTGTAACATTTCCGTTCTAATACGCTGTATCGCAGTGGTAGACACAGAAGTCCGATGGCGGCAACGCCTAAATAGACCATTAATTCAGCATAAAAACAAATAATGATCCGTTCCTATAGGCCGTTAGGACCCCAGTAAACCCTTGTATCTTACTACTGCGCTCCTCATTTTTTCATCCATAATTATGAAATCTATCATGGTTCTATCATCACCTCTTTCCCAAGTATACATGTTAATCCTCTTGTGGCGAAGGAAAGTGTTCGTCACGACTTTTCCATACATACGGTGAAGAGGTTTTCACCATTCTCATTTATACTTTCATCACCAAACGTTCCCAGTATCCTTTCATAACCAAGCCTCTTCACCCACACCCCTCCATTAAAAGCTCCTAGCATAATAATATTTTCATTTCCTTTACATTTTATTTACACCTTCCTTACCATTTGCCAAAACTGCTCTCGGATATAAGTGGGCTTAGACATGTCTGAGGTGTAGACCCCTAGCAAAAATAACTTCTTTAAGTCCACTTTCATTCGTGTCCACCAACCACTTGCATGCCCCTCGTCTATACCAGACCAGTATGCGGCATACATGCCATGTGTAGTGATATCCTTCCCTTTCCGTTTCGTCTCATTTACACATAACACATCTATTCTTATATCATACATCATATCGCATACTTCATCCACCTTATCATTCATTGCTCCACATACATTCAGCGTAGCTAGAAGGGCTTCTGCAATCCACTTTTCGCCCCTCCGGGATACAGAACGTGACGGGTGGCAAACCAGGTCGCCGGTTTTCCTCCCGGAGATTCTTTGTACCCCTGCCTCATTAAAGGGACGCCGGGAATATATATATATGTTTTCTGGTTAATTTATTAGCTAGGTGTATTCCAGATTTTTCTTTAACGCGTTCAGTGCTTGTACAAATGACCACTTTACTTCGTCTTCATTTTCATCTAAGAACGTTGATTTATCTTCAAAACGGTTCCTAATAAGCTTTACCATGTGGCAAGCGTCTAAAAATACAGCGAATCTATGATTCGCCGATGGATGTTTAAAAGTTGTTATTAATTTGTCTTTGTTACTTCTTTGACAACCTAACATCTATAACTGTTAAAATATTTGTTGGGTGACCATCAAACGTGAATGAAACCGTTTCTACGCCTGCTTCATGACATTTCAACAACACATTCTGATCAAAAACTGAAAAAAAAAAATCTGTGAGAGCGTGGTCCATCCCCGGTCGAGCCGTCCCATTCGTGCTAAAACTATACTTCTAATAAAATGGCAGCATGGCTCTACCACGTAGAATGTAAGTTCGACTCTAAAAATGACAAGAAATTATCTGCAGAATTTTTGAAGCCATTTTTTATCCGAATAGAGAAATTCATTTTAAGAAGCGCAGACAGAGAAACCTATAGACTAATGATCAGCGCCTCGAGTGAGAAAGAATGATAACAAATTTTTAGGTTATACAATAATATTTATGACTTTTAAACACATTTAGATAAAAATTTTAATTGTTCTAAGAACTGAACTGAACAAGATTCACCAATCTTAAGCTCACAAAACACTTTTTTCTCATTTAAACCAACTTGTAAACTCCTAAAATCGCTACGCTGTTAAAGTTGTTTAGCAAACTGTAGACTTTGCTAAACAAAAAAACCGGCACGGAGAAAGGGACAAACAATCACACCGCTCTATCTCATTTCTATGCAATACGTATGCATAAATCTATCTTTTTCGTGTGCGAATACGAAAGAAGGCGTCAATTTGTCTATAGGTTTCTCGGTCTACGTTAAGAAGGAAGTAGATTTATAAAAAGGATGATTGACAGACGAAATTTTAATATTCGGCGATAAAGTAAGGTTTTAATTTGATTTCGTTTCCCGTCCAGCAATTTTCATTATTTAAGTTTATACATATTTTATCATGATAAAATTATATTCTGTTTGTTAATAAAACGTATTCGCATACCCGATCTTTGCTCGGAACTCCATAACTACCAAACTTCCTAAACAACGAGCGAAAATCGTATAAGGGAAACTTTGGCCGATAAAGGACTTATCGAGAACAGAACAATCAGTAAATAATGCATTAAAATAAACCCGGGCAGACATTCATCCAGAAACATGGCGCTCACATTACACATCACATTACATAAAATTGCAATTATCAATATAATTGCAGTTTTAAATTCTATTCTAAGTTTTATATTAAATTCAGTTTTCAGTTAAATTCAGTTTTAAATTAAATTCTAATTCTAATAATTTATTCACTGCTCATTGGTGAGAGAAAATATAGTACAATCCTTAAGTACAAACAATTATTTCGAGGACATATTAATTTCGCTTAATCACGCACTGAAGCAACATGTCGAATATTTCTCTGTAACTCTTAATAATTAAAATACGATTAAAAAAGTATTCCACTTTTTTTATGATACATGTCTTTGATCCTATTTATGGGCAACAAAAAGGGCATACGCATTATGTGCTATTCAAATCACGTTTTCACCGATCGAATGACCCTTACGAATGTGTGTGTGCGTAATAAAATAGTAGGCATTAGATATTTATGGGTGACAATCAGTTAAAAAATGCATTACCACGCATTGTGAATTTAAAAGATAAAAAAGACAGGATCTTTGAATTCTTTTTAATTAATTTTTCCTAACCAAACACCTATATTGTGTATTCTAAGCCTTCTCTGCTAATTTGGGCATATGTAACAACTAAACCTGTGTTAGTCTCCAGGCAATGCATTTAGATGGATTTTGATCCCTAATTTAGAATAGGTGTTTATGAGCCATAGAAATTACTTTGTATAAATTGGGCAGCGTATTTACTTGACATTATTATTTAATACAAAACTTAAGCCTTTCTCAGTCCTTACCAAATTCATGAGCTGCCTACTTTTATGAGCTCCTTGCACATTTTATTAAATCACGATTTTCTAGTAGGAAGTAACGTTTTTTTACGTAGTTACGCCGTAGCTATACATGGAAGCCAGTACAAATGGGTCTGCTCAGCAGAGCAAGATCAACGCTCTAACAGAATACCAACGCAAAATACCACTTCAAATCAATTCAGCTAACTAGTTCGTTGACCTATGTCGTTTTCTTTGGTTCTGTTGCAAGTATCCTTGTTACTGATTCAACCACTCTCTACTTCATTACTCAATACTTTGAAATGGGATTTGACAGCCTCAGTAAGTTCCATTTAAAGGTATATAATATTTCTATCATAACCTCTATCCATTGCCTTTACATATAAAATGCTTTGTCGTGAATGAATGACTGACGGATCAAGGCACAGCTTAAACCGCTAATCGTAGAAACCTGAAACTTGGCGAGTGTATTCTTTATATGACATAAGCATCCGATAAGAAAGGATTTTCCAAAATTCCACCCCTTACGGAGTGAAAAACGGGGGCAGTTTGTATAAAGCAAAAAAGTAAAGTTACAGCCTATATACGTCCCACAGCTGGGCACAGGCCTTCCCTCACTTTTGAGAGGGTTTTAGGGCAAGGAAGTGTCCGCCGCGCAGCCCCAATGCGTGTTGGCAAACTTCACATGTCTTCGAAATATTTTTTTCTTATTTCTCAGACATGCAGGTTTTCTCACGATGTTTTCTTCACCGCCGAGCACGTGGTGCCGGCGGGGATCGAGCCCGGGTTACTCGCGTTCTGTTATATTTACAGCAAGCGTTAACCATCTGAGCTACTTCAAATTTTGCATGGTCATGGTCCAATCTACTTCAAATTTTGCATAAACATTCTTTACAAGATTTGATGGAAGACGTCTTTGGTATTTTATTGAAACTCATCGCTAACGGGTTTAAACGGGGGTGATTAAATCTTTAAACACCATTTAACTCCCGTTGACCAAAGAAATCTATAGTTTTATAATACTCGACGATTTATTTAGTTAGCCGTGTAGTGGCGGTGTAGGAACATCCACCACCCTGTATAGTCCCGTAGGTGTCGTAAGAGACGACGGAGAGAAACTGATACAGATGATGAGCAGCACGAGAGATGGGCAGCAACGTTTTCTTGATGACAACTCTATATAATAACAACTCTGGTTGCCAAGCGGGTGTCGAGCTTGGCAACTATGACAAAATTCGCCCTATAACGCAATCTATTGGGGAGCCCTATGCTCAGTAGTGAGTTATACGAAGTAAAAAAACTGATAACTATAAATTATCGATATTTTAATAGAATTCGTTGAGTTTGTTCTTTTTTAAAAAGAAAAAATTTAAGCGTAATTAAAAAAAAACGTCAGAGGTTAAGTAGGTATTTATAGAGATTAATGAAATGATTTTTTTAAATAAATTATATACAAACAAAGAAGTTGAAAGTGGTCCAATCTCGGTACAAACGGCGTTCAAAGTTGGCAATGTCGCCAACGAAAGCATTACGATCGATGTGCAATGTACATACATTCTGTATATTAAAAAAATGTATACTTTATAAATACTTACCTACTTTAAGTATTTTTTTTAAACGTTACCCACACACTAAGATTTTCTCTTGTATCGTGGGGGCAGTTTACAAACATAAATTGCACAAGGACAAACATCCAGACCCGGAACAACTATTTGTAGGCCATACAAATACTTGTTCCGTGCGGGATTCGAACACGCAACCCCCAGCGCAACCACTCATTGCTAAGCCACTGCGCCACGGAGTCATCATTCTAAAGAATACTGAAAGCTAACTACTCCGCTTCTGTGCTTAAGGCTGACAACATTAGTTTTAACGAAATCAAGTTAACAAAACTGTTGATACGACTCTTCGCTGAGTTAAACGTTGCTAAGTTGCAATTGGCAGTATCAGCCTATATGTGACAACAGTACTCCACGCACGGCCGACCTTGCGCTTTATATAAAGTAAGAAGCTGTCCCGGCTTGGAGTACTTCTGCTTTGGTTCTAGACTCCATTGACCGCCCATAGAACAGGTTCGGAAAAATCTTAACACGTAACAACTAAAGGCGGTCAGTATATTCTAAAGATACATTCTGGAAAGCAGGAGCCAGGGTGAGAAGGCACCTTTTAGCGATAAAGATACGATGATTGATAATAATGATGATTTTATTGTTTATCAAACAATCTACAAGCAGAGGAAAAAGAAAAACGGAAAGAAATCTAATAATTATATTTATTATATAGAACTAAAATATCACAAAACAAATAATTACAGACTGTTATTTGTCCATGTTCAAGAGGAGTTTAGTCCCTACATACGTATTATTCCTTTGTTTTCTTCCTTCATAATTGACACAAATACTTATTTACAATACAATGTATACTACTACCATGATCCTGTGTTTTATTTTTCTCATAAATTAATCATATAAAAAAGGAACCTTCCAAAATAAATAAAATTGTAAAAAAAAACATTCATAGCTGTAAACTGCATTTTCTCTTTCAGTTATCTAGGTCGGTCTTTCGAGTTAACAGTGACAGCACCCGATATGTTAAAAAAGCTATTCTCTAATTTACTTGCCTCCCGACTATCCTCTTCAAATGCCAATAAGATATTTATCGCCGAGAGAAAACAGATATTTTATCAAAAAAGCATGAAACAAAACGTGCATAGTTCCATTAAAAAAATGCAGCATATACGATTACTGTGAGCTTATTTCAGACTTTACATCAACACATTTATGCTTCAAAGTGCAATGTGTCAGTAACAACTTCTTATAATAAAACGATCGGGTGCAAATCATGCATTTGTATGATCGATCCCCAGTGTGGACGCTTCTGTGACGCTTAAGTTGCATCGAAGTTGAAAAAAAATTATCACACTGTTTGCATGGATAAGGTCTCTGTCCATTATGCTTTCTCATATGAATCTTCAGTTGCGACTTCGCTTTGTATTTCGCCCCGCATTTCTCACAACTGTAAGGCCTTTCGCCGGAGTGCCAGAACATGTGGTTCTTGAGCGAAGTTGGCGATGAGAAATATTTCAAACACACTTCGCACTAAAAGTTTTTCTCTTTATTGACGTACTTTAAATGTTCTTTCAAGTTTGCCGGGCACTTAAATATTATGAAATTGTTTTATCAACACAAAATTTTTAACACTATACAAATGATCTACGAAAACAAATTCAGGTTTTAATTTTATTAATCAATAAATTCCAAGTCGATGGTAGCACCCTGTAATATTTTAATTTCAAAGCCTTCAGTTGCCCTTGTTAAGAACCTACTCATTGATGTTATTAAATGCTTTATATATTTCTTTCTTACTTTTTAATGAATAAAGATCGAAACTGCTATAAGTGACACATCTTTATAAGTAATTTATGTTTGTACCTAACTTTTAAAAAGTAAAGTAAAGTTACAGCCTATATACGTCCCACTGCTGGGCACAGGCCTCCCGTCATTTTTGAGAGGGTTTAAGGGCTAGGAAGTGTCCGCCGCGCTACCCCAATGCGTCTTCGAAATATTTTTTTTCTTATTCCTCAGATATGCAGGTTTCCTCACGATGTTTCCTTTAATCGCCGAGCACGTGCTAAATCAGCATTCAGTGAAATGAAGAAATAAAGGCATATTTCAGACTTACCATTAAATAATTCGCCACATATGTCGCAAATACAACTTCTTACGTCCCAATGTTCCGCCAGATGTATCTTTATTTGATGCCTACATAATAACCTGGAATTAATTTGTAATTACAAAACGACACTGAGACATATATTCATTAAAAAAAAAACAGCATACTTATATCCACAAAGGTCACGGATATATCTGCTGCCTTTATGCAGCCTATCATGATCCCTCCAGGCTTTATAACAACGGAACATTTTGGGGAATACCGAACAAAGGCCGCCATCTTTGTTTAAATGAGCCGACCTGTAATGGTACTGCAATCTCATTATTGTTACACTCCTCTTATGGCGTATGTGGCAAAGTCTGTTAACCGGTATCGAAAAGAACTCGTAGGGTTGATGTGTCGATCTGGAAATCAAACTTAGAATGCATTACTTCTTTTTAACTTCCCGCTAAGAAAATCGAAAATTTTGACGGTTTGAGGCAACCGGAAGCCACCCTGACAGCTTTTTTATAAAAGAGGGGGTAAACGAGCATACGGTTCATCTGATGTTAAGTGACTACCGCAGCCCATGATCAACCGCAACACCTGTGGAATTGCAGGTGCGTTGCCGGCCCTTTAGAAAGAAGTAAGTTCTTTTCTTGAAGGTCCCCAGGTCGTATCGGTCCGGAAAAACCGCCGGTGGTAAAGTATTCCACAGGGAGATCGTACGCGTAAAAAACTCCTAGTGAAACGTACAGTGGTGGACCGCCAAGCATCCAGATGATGTGGATGGTATCGGGAGGTTTGCCGCGTAGTGTGTTCATGATATTTGGCGGCTGGGATTAATCCGAACAGTTTCTCAGAGCACTCTCCGTGATAGATGCGATAAAATACGCAAAGAGATGCAACATCTCTTCGCAGCGCCAGTAAATCAAGCCGATCGGAAAGCACTCGGTCGTCGACGATTCGAGCCGCTTTCCGCGGGACACGGCCAAGTGGAAGGAGCTGGTACTGGGGAGCCCCGGGCCAGAGTTGGGAACAGTATTCCATGTGCGGCCGAACCTGCGCCCTGTAAAGTTGCAAGCGGTGTCCCGCTTTGCGGAGCACGCCAAGCTCTTTAGAGGCCAATTTGGCTTTCTCTTCCAAGTGACCATGAAACTGCACGTTACTCGATATGTCAACGCCAAGGATTGCGATATTGGCTGAGGCAACAAGTGGAGTGCCTTGAAACTGAGGAGATACGAAAAAAGGGTTCATTTTAGCGGTTAGCGCGCAAACTTGTGTCTTCTGAGGGTGAAATTGGACTAGATTTAGTCGCCCCCAATACGAGACCTTTTGTTCAGCAAAGAATCGACTTCAGACACAAGTTTGTTCCGGCACTCGGAGACGTTTTCTCTAGAAATTTTGGCAAAGCCGGTGTACAATTGATATGCAGAAGAAACAGCGTTGGTGATAGCACGCAGCCTTGTAGAACACCAGCATTAATAGGCTTGTAATCAGAGATTGCACCGTCTGCAACGACCTTGATGCTCCGATCTGCAAGAAAGCTGGTGATCCAATTGCACAATTTCTCGGGAAGCCCATAGAAAGGGTGAAAGGAAAGAAGCGCTTTGTGCCAAACCCGATCGAAGGCCTTCGCAATGTCCAAACTAACGGCCAATGCTTCCCCCTTGGACTCTACTGCCATCACCCATCAAAGCCCACTTCTGGGTATAGGTTTCTCCCATCGTATATCTTATCAACCCTAATAGATACCTATAAGAGAATGTAACGTAATAAAATACATATTTTATTATATAACTTAAAATAATTGAAAACCCCCGAAACAAGTACAGCTGATAATCTTTATACGGCTGAACATATTTTCTTGAAACATAGCTAAGAATCCCATCGTATACCTTATCAACCCTAATAGATACCTATAAGAGAATGTAACGTAATAAAATACATATTTTATTATATAACTTAAAAGTTAAGTTTCTTCCGACGCCCTCGACAGTACGGGGAAAATAGACACCGCGGTCGAAAATCTCACCTCACTTATAACATCCTCTCTTAAAGAGAATGAAAAAGTTGTCCCGGTTGCTAAAACTAGTCTTCCCCTAGATTATTAGCAACCTGTTAAAGCCAAAAAAGCTGCCCTCCTTAGAGCTACACGCTATCCCACTCCCGAATATAGACTCGCGGCCCACCGCCTTCAACGCAAACTGCGTTACTGCCTCCAAGATTACAGAGACCACGAAAAGGGCAATCTCATGGAGAAAATCTCTCCCTCCCACACAGCGTACTACCGGATGGCGAGAGCCCTCCGGTATAGACATATAATCCATACTCCCCCTCTGTCTCGTCCCGACGGCTCCATTGCCTTCGAAGACGAAGAAAAGGCTGAGTGCTTCGCTGACAGTGTCGCCGCTCAATGCTCTCCTAGCTCACAACCCACTGACCCCTTACCCATCCAACTAGTGGAGGACGAGGTCCGACGCAGGAACTCGCCCCCTACCGCCTCTGACCCTATCACTGTGTCCAAAGATGAGATTTCATCTACCATCAAAGGACTTAAGCCCAAAGAAGCACCCGGTGCGGATGGTATCTCCAACCAAGCCCTCAAACACTTCCCGGAGCAGGTAATCGCCATACTGGCCATTATCGTTAACGCCTGCTTCGAATTCAGTTACTTACCCACCTCTTGGAAAGAGGCAACTGTCATTGGCATCCCCAAGCCAGGCAAACCTCACCACCTACCCTCCAATCACCGTCCCATCAGCCTCCTCAAGGCCATGGGCAAACTTTTCGAACGAGTCATTCTCGCGCGCTTGAGGCGCCATTTGTTTCCCACAGACGGCAACCCTCTTGTCATCCCACAACAATTCGGGATTCGAGCCAAACACTCGTGCCCCCAACAAGTTCACCGCATAGTGGAATACATCCTCAGCGGTTTTTACCTTCGCCGTCAAAAAACCATCGCGGTCTTCTTTGACATTGCCAAGGCATTCGACAGAGTCCGGCAAGAGGGCCTTATCTACAAACTGTGCGACTTAGGCCTCTCGGACCGTCTCGTTCGCCTTGTAGCCTCCTATATGAAGGATCGTACCTTTCGTTTTAGACACGAAGGCACGCTATCCTCTACCCGTCAAATAAAAGCCGGTGTCCCTCAAGGCTCTGTGCTTGCTCCCCTCCTATACATACTTTTCACCAACGGCATCCCTATCCCGTCGAATGGTGTTAAACTAGCCCTCTTTGCAGATGACACAGCCCTTTACTCTAAAGGCAACTCACTACCACAGATTCGGAACAAGATCCAAAAGTCAGTAAGCGACTTAGGAGCTTGGTTCCAAAAATGGCGTATCGACGTAAACCCGGAGAAAAGCTCCGCCGTTTGCTTCGAATATAAACGACGTCGTCTCACCACCACTCCGCCAATCAGGATGTTAGGAACCCCTGTCCCATGGCAAACTAAAGCCCTATATCAAGAATGTTACTCGCACCGCACGTTTTTACATGGGTAGGCTCAACAGCATGTTGGGCAGACACAGTAAAATGTCCCTCCTCAACAAGCGAACCCTATATAAGGTCTGCATACGACCTGTCATGACCTACGCGGCCCCCATTTTCGCACATGCTAAGCCCAAAGCTATAAATGTACTTCAAATAGTTCAAAATCTATTCTGTCGTAGGGCCACTAACTCGCCCTATTATGTCCGTAATGCCGACCTACATCGAGACTTAGAGCTCCCAACAATCCAGCAGTTCCTTAAATCACTCTCTGAGAGATTTTTCAAAGCCTCAGAGTCCCACCCAAATCATCTCATTCGTGAGACAGCTGCCTATGCAGCCCCTATCCACACTCGCTATAGTGTGCGCAGACCGAGAAACTCTCTCTCGGACCCCCCCAACAAGCTTTCGGCTGACCTGAACCGCCTCCTGGCGGCTCAGGTCGAGCCTACATAACACATCCCTTAATCTGCCTTAGTTAGGCACTCTTCTAAGCGGCTTTTCGCCGCTTGCGCCCTCCTTTCTGCCAAGGAGGGTCGCATTCGTATATCGCTTAGAGATCTCTAGTCAGATCATTAAGGCAATTCCTAAAAGGTTGGGTTTAGTGGGTAAAAGTCACCACATAACCACGCAGTCGGCTGCGTGGTATGCTATGAGCATTCCCAACCTCCCTCCCCCGCTTTCCGGAGAGTTGCCCATATTTGCTTCGGGCGCAAAAAAAAAAAAATTAAAACCCCCGAAACAAATACAGCTGATAATCTTTAAACGGCTGATCACATTTTCTTGAAACATAGCTAAGAACACTCTCGACTTTTTTCTCGGCCTTTCAAACGAAAAAGACTTGATCAAAATCGGTTCGTCCATTCAGGAGCTATGATGCCACGGACAGAAGACACACGGATACACACGACAAACGTATAACACTCATCTGATTTCGCAGGGGGATAAAAATAGAAAATGTCATTTATCACAAAATAATCAAACATTAATAATAAAATAATCATAATCAAACATTAATAACTTTCACTGTTGTGTGGCAAGTACAGAAAGGGAATGGAATGAGAGGCCTTTATAAGTTTTCGATACAAAACATTCCAACTACACAATAATTAAGATTTTGAACTTTGCCTTAAGTTAATCAATCTAATCAAAATATTTGCGCCCTCCTTTCTGCCAAGGAGGGTCACGTCCGTTTATAGCTTAAAGATCTCTTGTCAGATCGGTAAGCCTATCCCAAAAGGTAGAGTTTAGTGGGTAAAAATCTCCACATAACCAAGCAGCCGTCTGCGTGGTATGCTATGAGCATTCTCCACCTCCCTCCCCCGTTACCGGAGGGCTTATTTTTTTTGCCCCTAATTGCTTCGGGCGCAAAAAAAAATCAAAATATATTTTAATAATATATTTATATTTAAACAAATAAACTATATTGTGTATAAAGTAGAATATTCACCGTGTAGTGGCGGCTGTGTAAGAATATCCACTACACCATGTCATCCCATGGGTGTTGTAAGTGGTTCATGTAATCTATATTTATATTTCTCATACAAATTAGATATATTTGAATTGTTACTAGGTGCTTTAATAAGTGGCAAGACTCCTGTTCCGTCTAGGTTGGTACACTCTCTTAATTATATGTGCCGCACAGCAGCAGCACGTGCACTGCTTGTTCCGGTCTGAAGGGTATAGAGAGCCAGTCTATTTATAAGCTGGGAGGCATTCATTCTTATTCCTCAGTTGTGACAACGCATCTGTAGCCTACTTTGTTAAAATTTGGTTGCTGGTGTCCAAAGGCTGCAGTAAACAACTACAATCAGGTGAACTGTCAGATCGTTTAACACACCTATGTATAAAAAGGACACAATGTTCAGAGACAGAGTCGCGCAAATTTAGGTTTAACGATAATTAATATGGTGATAGTTACTAAATCTTCCAAACTTCAGTTTTCAATTAGATTATCTCTACTAGCTTGTATATATATAAGCGAAATACCTCTGACTGATTGACTCATCACAAGATCCCTCAAACTATACACCACACTGACCCGAAATTCAGTATTCACTCATTACGCAATTTAGACGTTCACTAAGAACGGATTTTACGTTATTCCCATCAAAACAAAATTTCTTGATACATTATCGTGCGCTCAACGAAGCGAGCGTGTCTCAGCTAGTTCAAAATATTATCCAAATCGTTGGAGTCTTTATCCAAAAACAAATAACAATATACATCTATATATACAAGAACTCCTCAATCATATACTTATATTGATATTCTACAATACAGTACACGTTAAATTACTAGATTACAGCCACGTACAGGTACTTCACAATGTTTTGCAATCTTTGCTTCCCCACGCAATTTCCTCTGACCCCATAAAAGTCTCTCCACACCCCAGTCGCAATATCGTCCCTATCGAATCATCGAACTACACGTCCTGTTATCTTAGATTTCTATACAAAATGGAAGTTTAAAAATGTTATATTATAAAAAAATTTTTTTACTCTACAACTTCAGTCCGATTTAGGGAGTGAGATGAAGTATGGATTTAAGTTCTAGTTGATTTAATAATTCGGCCTTGCCAATAAAAATCAACATCAATTTAAGATATGCTAAACGTTAGTCTCTCACTTTTCACCTTATGACAATACATAAAGACCGATAATAAAGAAGTTGCATTTATTGAAAATAAATGAAAGAATAATTCATTTAAAGTATATTTAAAAAAATATTAACAATTCCATTTTTTTTTGTAATTATTAATAAAATCTAATAAAATTTTTGCATAAAAAAAAACTTCTTGTGATTGGTCACGTCATTATATCCGTTGAGGCTGTGAGGCAATCGTAATAATCCTTTTGTATTTTCTAAATTCGGATCACCACGTGCCATAACAAATGAATATTTTTTAATTTGACAAAGTAAACTTGGCATCAACTCGGCTGAGTAGCGTTCGGGAGATTGCGACACTTTTTCCGTTATGCATACCTCAAATAAATCTAAAAACCAGATTGTACAACCAGTGCGTGCTGATAGTGATGACGTATAGATCTGAGAATTTTCACTGCTGGCCGTATGAGGAAGCTTAGTCGCTCAGCGATCTATGGATAGGGCTATGCTCAGAGTTTCTCTGCGTGATGAACTTAGGAAGGAGGATATTTGCAGTAGAACCAGAGTAATCGACATAGTCCGATGGATTAGTAAACTGAAGTGGCAATGGGTTTGCCACATAGCTCGAAGAACTGATAACCGATGGGTAAAAAAGGTTCTCGAGTGGCAGCCTTGTACCGGCAAGCAAAGTGTAGGGCGTACCCCATAACATCGAGTGGGATAGATAAGCTATAGATGCAGGCTCAGGACCGTGCCGGCAATTCTTGAGGAGAGGCCTATGTTCAGTAGTTGAATTGTGAAGGGATCATGATGATCTTTCAAAAAAAATTAAATAAATAATTTTCACACATTCGTTATCACTACAGGGACTGATCTTTTTAGTCATTACTCACAGTTTATTTAGTGTTAGGTTTCAGTTGTATTTTTACATGTCAAGCATCGATTAAAACGCATTTGTGTTGTCACCATGTCGCCCCTGGGGACTAAGATGTAATGCTTAGTCACCAGTAAAAAAATATTTTTATAAACTATACATTAAATACATTTGGCTCTAAAATGACAAGAAATTACCCGCAGAATTTCTGTCGTCCTTTTTTACCGAATAGAGAAACTCATTTCGAGATGGAAGTAGGTTTATAAAAAGGATGATTGACAGACAAAATTTTAATATCCGGCGATAAAGTAAAATTTTAATTTGATCTCATCCAGCAATTATCATTATTTAAATTCATAAATATTTTATCATGATAAAATTATATCCTGTATGTTAATATAATGTATTCGCCTACCCGATCTTTTCCCGAAACACCGTAACTACCAAACTTCAGAAACAACGAACGAAATTCGTATAAGGAAAACTTTGGCCCATAAAGGACTTATCGAGAACAGAATATTCAGCAAATAACGCTGTAAAATAAAGCCGATCAGAAACATGGTGCTCACATAATATAGGTTTTGATAATTGTAATTTTAAGTTCTAATTTTATTCAGTGTTCATCGGTGAAAGCACATATAGTACAATCCTTAAGTATAATTATTGACAGGATTTTAGAGATAAGATTTATATTAAAGTTGCCTAATCACACATTGATGCAACATGACGAGGTAAGAGAAATATTCTCTTACCATTCTGGACTTAGCAGCATAACGTTACGGTATTTCGCGTACTTACTGACGACAACCGACGACTATTTACTGTTAACGAAAGGCTTATTTTATCAAAGAGTAGTAAACATAATTATAAATACTGATATACCGTTACTGCAGTTTCAAAATACGAGTATAAAGGTTTATACTTTTATTTTAAAATTATGCGAAATTGAATGTGATTTATGGGAAACTACTACCGTATGAACGCTCCTCTGTTTGCTATTTAAATCACAACGTTTACACCGACCCAGCGACCCTTACAAATGTATGTGTGCGTAATAAAATAGTGGGTTTTAGACAGATTTTATAGTTCCAGATACTGTGTTGCATCGCACCGTTCATAGTGACGTCAGTCTTTGATTCATGTGTGCGTGAGTACCACGTGACGCGCATATCTTACGTATAATGCCTGCATCAATGTGCGTGACTTCAGTAATAATAGTGCGAATCGATTACTCAAAAAAAAATTGGAGATTTTATATTTCATTCAAATGGACGTGCCTATTGATTCTACGAGTATAAAATATGTGTGCGAAGCGTGTGCATTTATTTGCGTGTGTGTATGGCGATATACGGTTGGTTATGTGTGTTTTATGTAGGTACGTACATCGCACTAAAATATTGAAGATTAGTAATAAAACCTATAATTAATGTAACATTTAAAAATGAATAAAAAATGAAAGTAGATATTTATGTACCTAACATATATTTAACCGATTTATTGAGTATTTATAGAGTACAACACTTTCGTACTGTGGAACCCAAAATAATGTCGCTTTTTACGATGACATCTATCATTTTATCAATTCTTAAAGTAAAATGACGTAAAAAAGTAAGTTTGGTTAACTTCGTCCAAGAGAAAGCAAAGTTTTTTTTTAAATCATATATCTGTCCAGTTTCTTGACTAAATCAAATCATTGCATGAAATCAGTAAAATCCTGTCACTGGAAGAAGATAAAATTTTATAAAACTTAGTGTGTTTAAATGCTACATTTTTTACTGTAAAAACTGTAAGTAAATAAATAAAAACCATATATAATCAACGATGTGTATTTATGTAAATTACAATTTTTTAAAAACCTTGAAAATGTAGTTGTTTTCGGTACTATTGCCTTTTCTATGGTATATTTTTGGAAATCTTTTCTGACTTCGCTACATGAGACAGTCTGATTTTTATATATCCGTCCACTATTAATTTCAAAATGTTATTTTCATGATAATACCCTTAAAGATTATCTGTTTCACTAAAATTTAATATACTTTTACTTAACAAGTGTGTCATTATTTTAATCATCAGAAGTTTATAATCTTTTTTTGTAGTTATTTGCTTTTCTTTTAACGTTTTACGTAAAATTTTCTCTGACATCCAGCATACAGTAAAAACAATTTGTGACGAATAAATCAGTCCTCCTTTGTCACGTAGTCCAACTAGCTTATGAAAATCTAATTTTTCTTTACTTATTAGACTGTCGATGCAGGGAATGCATTTAATTTTCCGACTCAATTGCCTCACAATGCATCCGACTATATACCCAACAATTGGTCGATAATATTCCAGAGAGTATAGGGGGTCGAGCAAGTTGCACAATAATATGATTTCATCATTTTTTTGAGTATGATCACTACTACAATCTAAAGTACTAATCTCTTCGTCTTCCTCGTCGAATCTTCGTGATTTAGTAGTTGAATTGATTGTGAGAGTGCCGAAGAACTGTTTAAAATTACGATCTCTTCTAATGGTGCGAAGTTTCCGGTTTATGTCAATTTCAGTTCCAAGTGATATTAAAGTTTTCGGTAAATACCTCTGAAGTGGCGGGTATTTGGGTTACCATTACGTCCTCCGTGCGGATTGCTTCAAAAAAGAGTTTTAAATGATCTTGGCTGATTCTTTAGGTGGTTATATATTTTAATTCTTGAGTTTCTTCGACTAGTTTCAAAAAGGTATTTTAAACTCTGTATGTACATTAATATACCTAAGAAACCAATATTAGCTTTGGTTTTAGCACCGGGAAGTAAGTTTTCAGAATCAATTTTTTTTTTGCAAATTTTTTCATAAGTACGCTTTCTTGCAGATTTTATATTTAGTTTCGTTATATACTCTTTAGCATAGTTTAGAAATGTAAATATTTGATATTTATTTAACGGAAACAGCGGATGATAAAAATCATATTGTTTTAAGCTTCTAGAGTTAATCACGTTAAAAAGATTATTAAAAATTAGCACAAACCTTTCAATCGCCACACTTTCTTCGAAATCTTTTAATTTTAAGTTATTCCTACATCACTGCAGAGCAAGTGCAACACTTCTACTAAGGAGCTGAGCTGCAAGCTTCACTTTCATTATGGATTTTCGAAATTCTATGTTTTACACATACATAAACACTCACGCTTGCCCCCCAGAGGGGTAGGCAGAGACTACAGACTTCCATAAAACATCAGAGTGAGAATCAACGCTCCATACCATGTTCAGCGGGGACAATATGTGTAAATAGTAACTGTCTTAGTTCAACAACACTATGACGGTGCCATAACAAAGAATAAAAACTTAAAAAGTAGTTTAAATATTAAAAAACATAAAGTTATTATGTATTGTGACATAGGTAAAAATTTGGGCATGATGTTAAATAACTGTTTAAAAGGACAACTGATTAGTAATTATTTTATGCCTGGAGCATCCTTTAGTCATATAATGAATAAAGTTTTAACTAGTAAGTTTTGTCCTAATAGCACATTAATAATTCTTGTTGGGAGAAGAGGCAATGTAAGCAAAAATCAATTATTAAAATATATTGATTACCTCAATACTTTAAATGTACATAAAATAATCTTGTTTACATTGCCTTACATACAGGGTTGGCCACAGGAGAATAAAATAAGATATGATTTAAATTTATTAATGAATAATTTAGCATGTAACAATAATTGAAATTTGACATTTAATTGTAGTTTGCAAACTTTGAAAGATGAAGAATGTGGGTTAACAATGGGCGAGTTAACCGTCAAATGCCTTTTGTATTCCGATGATCAAGTCATATTTGCGACATCGGCGGCTGAGTTGCAAATGATGGTTACATTAATGAACTGGGAATTAAAAGAAAGGGTAATGAAAGTGAACGCAAGTAAGACGAAAGTGATGGTTTTTGAAAGAGAAGAAAGCAAAACGGTATGTGAAATAAGAATAGAAGGAGAGTTAATTGAGCAAGTGGATGAGTTTGTGTATTTAGGATGTGTATTTAGCAGGGATGGTAGATATGATAGGGATATAGAACGACGAGTAAATGCAGGGAATAGAGTGAACGGGGTACTACACTCTATTATGAAGAATCAGAATGTGTCAAAAAAGGCACGTACGGTAATTCATAATGCTGTGTTAGTCCCTACTTTAATGTATGGTAGTGAAAGCTGGGTGTGGCAGAAGAAGCACGAAAGAAGAATAAATGCTGTAGAAATGCGATCTTTAAGGAGTATGCTAGGGTTGAACCTGAATGACAGGGTGAGAAATTGTGTGATAAGAGATAAATGTGGTATGCAGTATGATGTTGTGACCAGGATTAAGAAAGGAATGCTTCGGTGGTTTGGTCATGTAGAAAGAATTAATGAGGAAAGAGTGACAAAGCAAATTTATATGGCAGATGTGAACAGTCGAGCCGGGAAGGGACGCCCTAGAAAAAAGTTTATCGACCAAATTGGCGATATTTTGAAAAGTTACGTAGTAGATATTTTGAAAAGTTAAGTACGTTAGAAGTACCCTTAAACGACGAGCATGTATGCGTAGATATATGGATGTAAAGGAGGCGAAAGAGGTATGTCAGGATCGTGCCAAATGGAAGTCCGTAGTCTCTGCCTACCCCTCTGTGTGACAGGCGTGATTGGTTATGAATGAATTATGAAAAATTTAATTGTTACAATTATCCCAATAGAATTAATTTAATAGACATTAATAATTTAACTAAGAAAATTTTGACTACAGATATTACAGAGGTATTACTTATCCAAATATAATTTAAGACAAATAGCAAATGTGCTATCTTATTATTTATATGTAACTCAGCCAAGGACTTGGCTACCCAGACATCTGCACACACACAGACATATTGAGCAGCATAATGATTTGACATGCAATTTAGAATCCGTTACAAGTAATTTAAATTAGAAAATGAGACAATAGAGGTAATCTCTAGCAGTTATAATAATTTAAATAATTTAGAATGTAGCTTACAAATCCTTAATAGTTGCAATTGTATAACTCCACAAAATTATAATAAAAATTGTTTACACCTGTTGCATCAGAATATACAAGGCATGGTAGGCAAAGAGCTAGAAATTGAATTGTTCTTAAATAGCAACAATATTCATATTTTATGTATTTTATGTAGACCATTGCTTAAAAGTATTACTCATAATTTAATGTTTAACTTCAGTAATGACCAGGTGGTCAGTTCTTTCAATAGAGAAACAATTTTAAGAGGTGGCTCCTTAATTTTATCTAGTAAATTATCATGAATAGAACGTAAAGACATTGTGAGTCTCTCTGTTGAGCGAATTGTAGAAATGGCATGTGTTGAGTTTGAGCACCTCATTGTTGTGAGCGTTATAGACCCCCATGTTCTTTATATGATACTTTTGAAAAAATTATGGAGGAAGTTTTCGCTAAGCTTAATAAACAGAATAAATCTGTTGTAATATGTGGAGACTTTAATATCTCCTAGAAGCTTCCTACACCAATATTAAATTAAATCTCTTTCACAGGTTCAGGTCTTTTTAATTTATTTTTAGAGCCAACACGTATTGCTGAATCTAGTGCAACATGTATTATATGTTACTATTTATTGAACGGCTTAACATTTTTACACATGTTAAGCCGTTCAATAAATGTGTAATTCAAAAATTGAGCTCTGATCACTGTGGACAATTAGTTTCATTACCTTATGTTCACAAAACGCAAATAGATAAAAAAGTGGTGTTTGTTCCAGTAAATGCATATCGCTTGGAGAAGTTTAGAAGACACATAGTAAAAAAAAACTTCCATTACTTTCATAACAAAATAATCCATTTTTTTTTTGTATGGAACATTATTTAAGCTTATTTATAATGAATTTAATAATACTTTTACTTCTAAAATATTCTCCTTGAACAATCGCAAAGCATTTAATGAATGGGCGACAGTAGGAGTCCATAATAGTAGACAAAGGTTATATGAACTTTACAATGAAAGGTATAGGTATGCATATAATCCTAGCGTCGAATTTAGGGAATATGAGTGTGCTCCTTAGCCAAGTCATTGTATTTGAGCAACAAAATAAAGACTGCTTCTAATAAAATAAAATGACATGGAGTATAATTAATAGTGAAACTGGTAAGGTCAACTCTCGCAATACAAACTACTAGTTAAGTTTTAACAATAAGTTATCTAAATCAGATCAGGACGTTGCAATGCTTTTTGAAAAATATTTTACTGATATTCCAATCTTAACCACTAGGTAAGTTACTGAATTCTTCTCCTGCCGTCGCCGAATCATTACTTAAACAAAATGTACATGGGTGTACAAAGAATTTAACATTTCATAAAGTGTCATCAAAAGATATTGTAAAATTAAGACTATTGATATTAAGAGAACCGCCGATCTGTGGGGGATTTCTATTAAAGTTATTGCGTGTATAATAGATACAATCGCACATCAACTATCTATGATTTTTAATTTTTAATCGGATCTGGTGTGTTTCCTGATTTAATGAAGCATAGTAAAGTAATACCTTTATTTAAATCTGGTAGTACATTGGACCTCGCTAATTTTAGACCTATTTCTGTACTGCCAACACTTAATAAAATTTTTGGAAAAATTATTCTTAATCAAATGTTAAATTTTTTTAATGTAAATAATTTACTTCATAAAAATCAATTTGGTTTCACAAGGGGTCGCTCGACAACTGATGCCGGTATTGAGCTGATTAAATATATATTTAATGCATGGGAGAATTCACAGGATGCTTTATGGTGTATTCTGTGACCTATCCAAAGCCTTCGATTGTGTTCACCACGAAACATTGATCAGGAAACTGCAACACTACGGTGTAAGAAGCAATACTCTTAAATTAATTATTTCATATTTATGTGACAGAACGCAAAAAGTTATCATTAATAGTATGAGTTCTTCCGGGTCGATTGTACAAATAGGCGTGCCTCAGGGCTCAATTCTCGGCCCCTTTCTGTTTCTTGTACATATTAATGACTTACCTTGCATAGTAGGGGATACCCATGATATAGTATTATTTGCTGATGATACTTCATTAATTTTCAAATTAAAACGACAGTTATTAAATTACGACGAAGTAAATAATGCTATAGCTAAGTTAGTCAATTGGTTTAATGTTAATAATTTGAATTTGAATGGAACTAAAACTAAATGTATGAAATTCGTAACTACTAATGTTAAACATGTCAATACTAATGTAATTTTGAATAGGGAGGAACTGAGTCTTGTTGATAACACCATTTTCTTGGAATCACACTGGACGCAAAGCTTCAATGGCTCCCCCATATATCAAAACTAGCTAGCAGACTTAGTTCTGCAGAATATGCTGTGAAAAAGATTAGAACTCTTACCAGTGTTGAAACAGCTAGAATAGTTTAGTTATTTCCATAGCATTATGTCGTATGGTATTTTGCTATGGGGACACGCGACTGACACTGAAATCATATTTATTAGGGCCATTAGAGCAATATATAATTTAAAACCAAAGGGGTCACTTAGACAAAAATTTAAGGAAATTAATATATTAATTCTGGCCTCTCAATAGAATAGAATAGAATAGAATAGAATAGAATATCGTTTATTTCTTAGTATATGGTAATTACAGATGTTGAAATTATAGAATGATTCACATATACTACCGTATTCGGTGTAGAAATATTACAATTAAAATAATATTTAACACTTTATAGTACTTATTTAGACAAATTTATACATTTATAACATTATATAGGAATTATCAATTGTAGATATATATTATTATTATTATTAATACAATATTGGGAGCATTCATTTATGTATAATTTATAAATTTATAATCTATGAAATCGTTAACAGAATAAAAACACATATCCAAAAGCCAAGAAAATATTGCACGTTTAAATTTATTTATAGGCAACTGTCTAATCTGTGGTGGCAGCTTATTAAAGATTGTTATTGCCATGCAGTGGGCATTACGACTATACAAATAAAGTCTTTGGGATGGTGCCACCAATTGGTTTGGGTTTCTGTCTTGGATCCTCTTGGAAATACGTTCATTTATTGGAAATAGATAGGAATATCTCTTAACGAACAAACATATTTCAAAAATATAGAGACAGGGCAGTGGAAGTATCTTTAATTTTTGAAATAATGGCTTACAATGATCTAAATAATTAGCGCCACACATGGATCTAATACATTTTTTTTGTGCTTTAAACGCCCTGCCTATATTATGAGATAATACATTTATGAAAATGTAATGTACGAACACAAAAATAAAAGTAGTTTTGCGAAAATAAGTGATATTCATTCTATAAATACCAGAAACAGACACAAGCTAGTAGTACCAGTTACTCGACTCCACCAAGTCAGTTATCCATTCTTTGGGCGATGTATACGCTTTTACAACAAAGTCCCAGAAAATATACAAAATTTGTAATACACAAAGTTTAAAAATGTTATTAAACTAAGTTTTTTTCTGTTTCTGTTTCCACTTGGCACGATCCTGACACATCTCTCTTGCCTCCTTCACATCCATATACCTACACATACATGCTTGTCGGTTAAGGGTACTTACTCCTAATTTGGCCCGCTTTCAATATATCGCCAATTTGGTCGGTAAACTTTCGCCTAGGACTGTCCTTTCCGACTCTGCCATTCACTTCTGCAACATAGATTTGCTTTGTCACTTTTCCTCATTCATTCTTTCCACATGAGCAAACCACCCACCGAAGCATTCCCTTCTTAATCCTCGTTACAACATCATCTTGACCAACACAGCATTGTGAATTGCCATACGTGCCTTTTTGACACATGCTAACTTTTCACAATAGAGTTTAGGGTCTCATTTACTCTATTTCTTACGTTCACTCGTCGTTCTATATCCTTGTTATAGCTCCCATCCTTGCTAAATACGCATCCCAAATATACAAACTCATCTACTTTCTCGATCAACTCTCCTTCTATTCTTATTTCACATATCGTTTTACTTTCTTCTCTTTCAAAATCCATAACTTTCGTCTTCCTTGCGTTCACTTTCATACACCTTTCTTTTAATGATCTGTTCATTAATATACCCATCATTTTCAACTCGACCGCCGACGACGCAAGTATAACTTGATCATCGGCGTACAAAAGGCATATGACGGTTAACTCACCCATTCTTAATCCGCATTCTTCAAATTTCAAATGTTTCAAACAACTGTTCATAAGTAGGTTGAACAGCCACGGGGAAGCCACACAGCTCTGTTTGACACCTTTATGGATGCCAAACCAGTCCGAGTAGGTCCCGTTGATCCTAATACAAGAACTAGTCCCTATAAAGAGACTTTAATGTCTGTATCAACCCAGCGCTCAACCCAAATGAATTCAGTGTTTGCCAAGCATATCCCTGTCCACTCTGTCATGAGCCTTTTACAAATTTATGAACGTACAAAAACCTTTTGGTTTTTGGTCAAAAACTTATGCCCGATCATGCGCATGGAAAATACTTAATCTGTACACCCCAATCCCTTTCTAAATTCCGCTTGCACATCCCAAATTTTTCCATCAGTTTCTTTCATGACCCTTTCAATCGATACCTTGGCATACAGTTTTCCCACAATGCTAAGAAGGCTGATTACCACGGTAGTTTTACAGTCATGCTGCGACCCTTTTCCTTTATATACTGGGACTATCACGGATTTGCACCAGTCTACAGGTACCCGCTTCAGTTCCCAGCATAAATTAAACAAGGTCCTTGGCATTTCGAGTGAAACACTATCATATCCAGTTGCCTTATCTGCTTTCATTGCTTTCATTATTTCATCTATACTTATCTCCCTATCTCTTTCCTCTTCTTTTGGAATTTCTATTTCATTTAGTTCATACGTCGTCTCCTCATTCATAATTACTCTTCCAAAATATTCCTTCCATCTCTATAAACTAAAAACTTCGTCAATCAGAATATAGCCATTCTCGTCTCTTATAGTATTCATCATAGGATGTTTTAAATGTCCCCTGGCAGTTCTTACGAGTTTTCAAAACATTTTAATATTTACCGTGAAGTTATCCGATATTCTTCAATCATTCTTATACGTTCTTTCTTGCTTTTTCCTTTCAACTATTTTTTACTTTCTCATTAAGATGTCTAAAGGCTGCCTTTTTCTTTCGATGTCATCGTTCGTACCGCCAGAATTACCAGTCTTTGTTGCTAGTAAATCTAGCCATACACTCTTCTTTGCTCCAACTTTCATACGTACCTCATCATCCCACCATAACGTATTATTTTTCCTTTTATTCGTTCTCCTACTAATACCACATACTTCGGTACCTATACCTATCCTAACATTTTGCCATACATACTCCAAGTCTAACTCATTCATACATAATTCATCCAAACCACACTCATTCATACATATTTTCTTTCAGTGTACATTTGTACTTGTATTTCTCAACTTTATCTTGTAACATTTCCGTTCTAATACGCTGTATCGCAGTGGTAGACACAGAAGTCCGATGGCGGCAACGCCTAAATAGACCATTAATTCAGCATAAAAACAAATAATGATCCGTTCCTATAGGCCGTTAGGACCCCAGTAAACCCTTGTATCTTACTACTGCGCTCCTCATTTTTTCATCCATAATTATGAAATCTATCATGGTTCTATCATCACCTCTTTCCCAAGTATACATGTTAATCCTCTTGTGGCGAAGGAAAGTGTTCGTCACGACTTTTCCATACATACGGTGAAGAGGTTTTCACCATTCTCATTTATACTTTCATCACCAAACGTTCCCAGTATCCTTTCATAACCAAGCCTCTTCACCCACACCCCTCCATTAAAAGCTCCTAGCATAATAATATTTTCATTTCCTTTACATTTTATTTACACCTTCCTTACCATTTGCCAAAACTGCTCTCGGATATAAGTGGGCTTAGACATGTCTGAGGTGTAGACCCCTAGCAAAAATAACTTCTTTAAGTCCACTTTCATTCGTGTCCACCAACCACTTGCATGCCCCTCGTCTATACCAGACCAGTATGCGGCATACATGCCATGTGTAGTGATATCCTTCCCTTTCCGTTTCGTCTCATTTACACATAACACATCTATTCTTCTATCATACATCATATCGCATACTTCATCCATCTTAATGATTTCTTATATTTACGCGAACACTACACATTGAAATAATACTAGTTTTAACGGAATTTATCGCGTATATTTAACTTTTTTACCCGACGTTTCGAGAGCTTTACAGCACCCATGGTCACGGGAAGGACTGAGATGTTCAACGTCCAGCTGTCATAGTTAACCGCGGTTACCATAGATTAAAATTTTAACTTTTGTTCCGATCTACACAGTATGAGATTATGGTATCATGGAGTCTTGCAGTTGTATGCTTGGGTTGGGATTTAATTTTATTTATTATAGGATCCCAAGCAGATGGTAGCACCCAGCCATCTTCTCTATTGAAATTAGGATGTTTTTTGATTTCAATAGCCTCGCGAATCATCCTTGGAAGGAATCGGTGTTCTTTAGCGAGGATTTGTGGTCTATCAAATCTGATGTAGTGACGGGGGTGATCTTGTACATGTTCACAGACTGCAGACTTCCCGGAGCGTCGATTCTTCACATCAGCTATATGTTCTTTGACGCGGGTTTTAATTGATCTTTTAGTTTGTCCTATGTAGGAGAGACCACATTCACAATCAAGCTTGTACACTCCTGCATCTTGCAGAGGGACGTTACACTTTACTGATGGTAAAAACTGACCAATCTTCTTCGGCGGCTTGAAGTATGTTTTGATGGAACGGAATTTATCGCGTATATTTAACTTTTTTACGTTAAAAAGTTAAATATACGCGATAAATTCCGTTAAAACTAGTATTATTTCAATGTGTAGTGTTCGCGTAAATATAAGAAATCATTATGTAAACCAGTACGGACTGGTAATTGCAAATAAAATACGCCGATTAGAAGATCTAAAGACTAAGCGCGCAAGATATCTAACAGCCTTAAATTTCTTGAAGAGATGTCGAGACCATAATCTCATTCCTACGTGTGTCAAAATATCCACCAAAAAGGACATTCGAGGAAGCGCTAAGATCTTAAATCAGGCAAGTAAAAAGTTGTTACGGGCGGTAATCCAACAAAAACGCTCCGATCTATATGACATAAATAAATCCATAGACACATCATCCAGTGAACAAAAGAAAGTTTTAACGACGTTTGATTATAATTTTTGCATGGAAACATTAAATAAACGCGAAATTAGTAAATATAACGAATGCAAAAACAAACATATAGAAAAATATCAAAAATTAACGGCCAAATCAAATGTCAAACATCCGAATCAATGCCAGAACCAAAAGCAACCATTGACAAACACAGATCATAGATTAATCGCGTTCTATAATCTGTCAAAACAAACACTGGATGATGCAACAATAAAGGTTTTATCTAAAGGACTAAATTATGCTATAACTCCTAGCAGATTACCGTACGAAGAAATTATCTGTAGTGTCGAGGACTGTTTATTTAAAAACAATATGCGGAAAGAAGATTTGGAGGCGATACGTCAAGACATTTCGTCTATGTTACGTCGATGTTCAGTGCCTAAACCGAATCTTCCCAGAGACGAATTTATAGCGTTAAAGAACCTACGCAATAAACCAGAACTTACGATTCTCCGCGCAGATAAGGGAAACGCCACGGTGGTCATGGATAAGTCAGATTATAATTCTAAAATACAAGAACTTTTGTCGGATGTAAGTACTTATAAAAAGGTTAAAAACGACCCAACAAATAGCACACTAAAAACAACTAGTGACCTCATAAAGAAACACTCCGAAAAATTAAATCTGGACGTAAAATGGATAATACCTACGTGCGCCAAATCACCAAAGTTGTATGGGTTACCAAAAATACACAAGCCCAATGCTCCATTACGCCCCATAGTGAGCCAAATCGATTCACCAACTTACAGATTGGCTCAACACTTAGCGAAAATACTCTCACCGCTCAGGGGACATACAAGAGCACACATAAAGGATTCCTACCATTTTGTCAGCGAGATTAAAGACCTACGTCTGGCAGACAATGAAACTATGGTCAGTTTTGATGTGCAGTCATTGTTTACATGCTTACCTGTTGAAGACTGCATCTCAATTGTAACTAGAAGGCTGGAAGAAAACAACATGCCCGTAGAATATGCAGTATTACTCAGACACTGCCTTACATCTGGCTACCTATTGTGGAAGGAGGAGTTCTACAAGCAAGTAGATGGTGTGGCGATGGGCTCACCTGTATCTCCCATTGTCGCCGACATATTCATGGAAGACTTTGAGGAGAAAGCCCTGCTTACTTCTCCCATAAATCCAAGATTCTACAAGCGGTACGTAGACGACACTTTCACAATTCTACCTTTAGATAAAGTAACTGCATTTTTAGATCATCTTAACTCTATAAATTCTAAAATTCAGTTCACAATGGAGTTAGAGGCAAACAATTCCTTAGCTTTTCTAGATGTGTTAGTAATTCGGAATCCTGATAACACCTTGAGCCATACTGTGTATAGAAAAAAGACCCATACAGATAGATATTTAAACGGTGATTCTCACCACCATCCTTCACAGTTAGCTACCGTGGGTAAATCTTTGTTTCAGAGAGCACGAGGGATCTGTGACAGTAAACACCTAGCTGCCGAGCTCCAACATGTCAAGCAAGTTTTGCATGACAACAAGCTTCGGGTCCCACGCCTACGTCACAGAGAACGAGTGAAGCCGGCCACAGTCGAGCGTGTACCTGCTGTACTGCCATATGTTAGAGGAGTCACTGACAAGATTGGCTACATCTTGAAGCGCGCTTCCATCAAAACATACTTCAAGCCGCCGAAGAAGACTGGTCAGTTTTTACCATCAGTAAAGTGTAACGTCCCTCTGCAAGATGCAGGAGTGTACAAGCTTGATTGTGAATGTGGTCTCTCCTACATAGGACAAACTAAAAGATCAATTAAAACCCGCGTCAAAGAACATATAGCTGATGTGAAGAATCGACGCTCCGGGAAGTCTGCAGTCTGTGAACATGTACAAGATCACCCCCGTCACTACATCAGATTTGATAGACCACAAATCCTCGCTAAAGAACACCGATTCCTTCCAAGGATGATTCGCGAGGCTATTGAAATCAAAAAACATCCTAATTTCAATAGAGAAGATGGCTGGGTGCTACCATCTGCTTGGGATCCTATAATAAATAAAATTAAATCCCAACCCAAGCATACAACTGCAAGACTCCATGATACCATAATCTCATACTGTGTAGATCGGAACAAAAGTTAAAATTTTAATCTATGGTAACCGCGGTTAACTATGACAGCTGGACGTTGAACATCTCAGTCCTTCCCGTGACCATGGGTGCTGTAAAGCTCTCGAAACGTCGGGTAAAAAAGTTAAATATACGCGATAAATTCCGTTAAAACTAGTATTATTTCAATGTGTAGTGTTCGCGTAAATATAAGAAATCATTATGTAAACCAGTTCGGACTGGTAATTGCAAATAAAATACGCCGATTAGAAGATCTAAAGACTAAGCGCGCAAGATATCTAACAGCCTTAAATTTCTTGAAGAGATGTCAAGACCATAATCTCATTCCTATGTGTGTCAAAATATCCACCAAAAAGGACATTCGAGGAAGCGCTAAGATCTTAAATCAGGCAAGTAAAAAGTTGTTACGGGCGGTAATCCAACAAAAACGCTCCGATCTATATGACATAAATAAATCCATAGACACATCATCCAGTGAACAAAAGAAAGTTTTAACGACGTTTGATTATAATTTTTGCATGGAAACATTAAATAAACGCGAAATTAGTAAATATAACGAATGCAAAAACAAACATATAGAAAAATATCAAAAATTAACGGCCAAATCAAATGTCAAACATCCGAATCAATGCCAGAACCAAAAGCAACCATTGACAAACACAGATCATAGATTAATCGCGTTCTATAATCTGTCAAAACAAACACTGGATGATGCAACAATAAAGGTTTTATCCAAAGGACTAAATTATGCTATAACTCCTAGCAGATTACCGTACGAAGAAATTATCTGTAGTGTCGAGGACTGTTTATTTAAAAACAATATGCGGAAAGAAGATTTGGAGGCGATACGTCAAGACATTTCGTCTATGTTACGTCGATGTTCAGTGCCTAAACCGAATCTTCCCAGAGACGAATTTATAGCGTTAAAGAACCTACGCAATAAACCAGAACTTACGATTCTCCGCGCAGATAAGGGAAACGCCACGGTAGTCATGGATACGTCAGATTATAATTCTAAAATACAAGAACTTTTGTCGGATGTAAGTACTTATAAAAAGGTTAAAAACGACCCAACAAATAGCACACTAAAAACAACTAGCGACCTCATAAAGAAACACTCCGAAAAATTAAATCTGGACGTAAAATGGATAATACCTACGTGCGCCAAATCACCAAAGTTGTATGGGTTACCAAAAATACACAAGCCCAATGCTCCATTACGCCCCATAGTGAGCCAAATCGATTCACCAACTTACAGATTGGCTCAACACTTAGCGAAAATACTCTCACCGCTCAGGGGACATACAAGAGCACACATAAAGGATTCCTACCATTTTGTCAGCGAGATTAAAGACCTACGTCTGGCAGACAATGAAACTATGGTCAGTTTTGATGTGCAGTCATTGTTTACATGCTTACCTGTTGAAGACTGCATCTCAATTGTAACTAGAAGGCTGGAAGAAAACAACATGCCCGTAGAATATGCAGTATTACTCAGACACTGCCTTACATCTGGCTATCTATTGTGGAAGGAGGAGTTCTACAAGCAAGTAGATGGTGTGGCGATGGGCTCACCTGTATCTCCCATTGTCGCCGACATATTCATGGAAGACTTTGAGGAGAAAGCCCTGCTTACTTCTCCCATAAATCCAAGATTCTACAAGCGGTACGTAGACGACACTTTCACAATTCTACCTTTAGATAAAGTAACTGCATTTTTAGATCATCTTAACTCTATAAATTCTAAAATTCAGTTCACAATGGAGTTAGAGGCAAACAATTCCTTAGCTTTTCTAGATGTGTTAGTAATTCGGAATCCTGATAACACCTTGAGCCATACTGTGTATAGAAAAAAGACCCATACAGATAGATATTTAAACGGTGATTCTCACCACCATCCTTCACAGTTAGCTACCGTGGGTAAATCTTTGTTTCGGAGAGCACGAGGGATCTGTGACAGTAAACACCTGGCTGCCGAGCTCCAACATGTCAAGCAAGTTTTGCATGACAACAAGCTTCGGGTCCCACGCCTACGTCACAGAGAACGAGTGAAGCCGGCCACAGTCGAGCGTGTACCTGCTGTACTGCCATATGTTAGAGGAGTCACTGACAAGATTGGCTACATCTTGAAGCGCGCTTCCATCAAAACATACTTCAAGCCGCCGAAGAAGATTGGTCAGTTTTTACCATCAGTCAAGTGTAACGTCCCTCTGCAAGATGCAGGAGTGTACAAGCTTGATTGTGAATGTGGTCTCTCCTACATAGGACAAACTAAAAGATCAATTAAAACCCGCGTCAAAGAACATATAGCTGATGTGAAGAATCGACGCTCCGGGAAGTCTGCAGTCTGTGAACATGTACAAGATCACCCCCGTCACTACATCAGATTTGATAGACCACAAATCCTCGCTAAAGAACACCGATTCCTTCCAAGGATGATTCGCGAGGCTATTGAAATCAAAAAACATCCTAATTTCAATAGAGAAGATGGCTGGGTGCTACCATCTGCTTGGGATCCTATAATAAATAAAATTAAATCCCAACCCAAGCATACAACTGCAAGACTCCATGATACCATAATCTCATACTGTGTAGATCGGAACAAAAGTTAAAATTTTAATCTATGGTAACCGCGGTTAACTATGACAGCTGGACGTTGAACATCTCAGTCCTTCCCGTGACCATGGGTGCTGTAAAGCTCTCGAAACGTCGGGTAAAAAAGTTAAATATACGCGATAAATTCCGTTAAAACTAGTATTATTTCAATTCATCCATCTTATCATTCATTGCTCCACATACATTCAGCGTAGCTAGAAGGGCATCTGCAATCCACTTTTCGCCCCTCCGGGATACAGAACGTGACGGGTGGCAAACCAGGTCGCTGGTTTTCCTCCCGGAGATTCTTCGCACCCCTGCCTCATTAAAGGGACGCCAGGAATATCTATATGTTTTCTGGTTAATTTATTAGCTAGGTGTATTCCAGATTTTTCTTTAACTGGTTCAGTGCTTGTACAAATGACCACTTTACTTCGTCTTCATTTTCATCTAAGAACGTTGATTTATCTTCAAAACGGTTCCTAATAAGCTTTACCATGTGGCAAGCGTCTAAAAATACAGCGAATCTATGATTCGCCGATGGATGTTTAAAAGTTGTTATTAATTTGTCTTTGTTACTTCTTTGACAACCTAACATCTACAACTGTTAAAATATTTGTTGGGTGACCATCAAACGTGAATGAAACCGTTTCTACGCCTGCTTCATGACATTTCAACAAACACATTCTGATCAAAAACTGAAAAAAAAAATTCTGTGAGAGCGTGGTCCATCCCCGGTCGAGCCGACCCATTCGTGCTAAAACTATACTTCTAATAAAATGGCAGCATGGCTCTACCACGTAGAATGTAAGTTCGACTCTAAAAATGACAAGAAATTATCTGCAGAATTTTTGACGCCATTTTTTATCCGAATAGAGAAATTCACTTTAAGAAGCGTAGACAGAGAAACCTATAGACTAATGATCAGCGTGGCCTCGAGTAAGAAAGAATGATAACAAATTTTTAGGTTATACAATAATATTTATGACTTTTAAACACATTTAGATAAAAATTTTAATTGTTCTAAGAACTGAACTGAACAAGATTCACCAATCTTAAGCTCACAAAACACTTTTTTCTCACTTAAACCACTTGTAAACTCCTTAAATCGCTACGCTGTTAAAGTTGTTAAGCAAACTGTAGACTTTGCTAAACAAAAAAAACCGGCACGGAGAAAGGGACAAACAATCACACCGCTCTATCTCATTTCTATGCAATACGTATGCATAAATCTATCTTTTTCGTGTGCGAATGCGAAAGAAGGCGTCAATTTGTCTATAGGTTTCTCTGTCTACGTTAAGAAGGAAGTAGATTTATAAAAAGGATGATTGACAGACGAAATTTTAATATTCGGCGATAAAGTAAGGTTTTAATTTGATTTCGTTTCCCTTCCAGCAATTTTCATTATTTAAGTTTATACACATTTCATCATGATAAAATTATATTCTGTTTGTTAATAAAACGTATTCGCATACCCGATCTTTGCTCGAAACTCCATAACTACCAAACTTCCTAAACAACGAGCGAAAATCGTATAAGGGAAACTTTGGCCGATAAAGGACTTATCGAGAACAGAACAATCAGTAAATAATGCTTTAAAATAAACCCGGGCAGACATTCGTCCAGAAACATGGCGCTCACATTACACATCACATTACATAAAATTGCAATTATCAATATAATTGCAGTTTTAAATTCTATTCTAAGTTTTATATTAAATTCAGTTTTCAGTTAAATTCAGTTTTAAATTAAATTTTAATTCTAATAATTTATTCACTGCTCATTGGTGAGAGAAAATATAGTACAATCCTTAAGTACAATTATTTCGAGGACTTGATTTTAATTTCGCTTAATCACGCACTGAAGCATCATGTCGAATATTTCTCTGTAACTCTTAATAATTAAAATACGATTAAAAAGTATTCCACTTTTTTTAATTATGCCAAATTGAATGTGATTTATGGGCAAAAAAAGGGCATACGCATTATGTGCTATTCAAATCACGTTTTCACCGATCGAATGACCCTTACGAATGTGTGTGTGCGTAATAAAATAGTAGGCATTAGATATTTATGGGTGACAATCAGTTAAAAAATGCATTACCACGCATTGTGAATTTAAAAGATAAAAAAGACAGGATTTTTGAATTTTTTTTAATTAATTTTTCCTAACCAAACACCTATATTGTGTATTCTAAGCCTTCTCTGCTAATTTGGGCATATGTAACAAACTAAACCTGTGTTAGTCTCCAGGCAATGCATTTAGATGGATGTTGATCCCTAATTTAGAATAGGTGTTTATGAGCCATAGAAATTACTTTGTATAAATTGGGCAGCGTATTTGCTTGACATCCTTATTTAATACAAAACATAAGCCTGTCTCAGTCCTTACTAAATTCATGAGCTGCCTACTTTTATGAGCTCCTTGCACATTTTATTAAATCACGATTTTCTAGTAGGAAGTAACGTAGGGGAGTTACGCCGCAGCTATATATGGAAGCCAGTACAAACGGGCCTGCTCAGCAGAGCAAGATCAACGCTCTAACAGAATACCAACGCAAAATACCACTTCAAATCAATTCAGCTAACTAGTTCGTTGACCTATGCCGTTTTCTTTGGTTCTGTTGCAAATATCCTCGTTACTGATTCAACCACTCTCTACTTCATTACTCAATACTTTGAAATGGGATATGACAGCCTCAGTTAGTTCCATTTAAAGGTATATAATATTTCTACCATAACCTCTATCCATTGCCTTTACATATAAAATGCTTTGTCGTGAATGAAAGACTGACGGATCAAGGCACAGCTTAAACCGCTAATCGTAAAAACCTGAAACTTGGCGAGTGTATTCTTTATATGACATAAGCATCCGATAAGAAAGGATTTTCCGAAATTCCACCCCTTACGGAGTGAAAAACGGATGCAGTTTGTATAAAGCAAAAAAGTAAAGTTACAGCCTATATACGTCCCACAGCTGGGCACAGGCCTTCCCTCACTTTTGAGAGGGTTTTAGGGCAAGGAAGTGTCCGCCGCGCAGCCCCAATGCGTGTTGGCAAACTTCACATGTCTTCGAAATATTTTTTTCTTATTTCTCAGACATGCAGGTTTTCTCACGATGTTTTCTTCACCGCCGAGCACGTGGTGCCGGCGGGGATCGAGCCCGGGTTACTCGCGTTCTGTTATATTTACAGCGAGCGTTAACCATCTGAGCTACTTCAAATTTTGCATGGCCATGGTCCAATCTACTTCAAATTTTGCGTAAACATTCTTTACAAGATTTTATGTAAGACGTCTTTGGTATTTTATTGAAACTCATCGCTAACGGGTTTAAATCTTTAAACACCATTTAACTCCCGTTGACCAAAGAAATCTATAGTTTTATAATACTCGACGATTTATTTAGTTAGCCGTGTAGTGGCGGTGTAGGAACATCCACCACCCTGTATAGTCCCGTAGGTGTCGTAAGAGACGACGGAGAGAAACTGATACAGATGATGAGCAGCACGAGAGATGGGCAGCAACGTTTTCTTGATGACAACTCTATATAATAACAACTCTGGTTGCCAAGCGGGTGTCGAGCTTGGCAACTATGACAAAATTCGCCCTATAACGCAATCTATAGGGAGCCCTATGCTCAGCAGTGAGTTATACGAAGGAAAAAAACTGATAACTGTAAATTATCGATATTTTAAATAGAATTTGTTGAGTTTGTTCTTTTTTAAAAAGAAAAAATTTAAGCGTAATTGAAAAAAAAACGTCAGAGGTTAAGTAGGTATCTATATAGATTAATGAAATGATTTTTTTTTAAATAAATTATATACAAACAAAGAAGTTGAAAGTGGTCCAATCTCGGTACAAACGGCGTTCAAAGTTGGCGATTTCGCCAACAAAAGCATTACGATCGACGTGCAATGTACACACATTCTGTATATTAAAAAAATGTATACTTTATAAATACCTACCTACTTTAAGTATTCTAAAGAATACTGAAAAGCTAACTACCCCGCTTCTGTGCTTAAGGCTGACAACATTAGTTTTAACGAAATCAAGTTAACAAAACTGTTGATACGACTCTTCGCTGAGTTTAAGCGTTGCTAAGTGTCAATTGGCAGTATCAGTCCATATGTGACAACAGTACTCCACGCACGGCCGACATTGCGCTTTATAAAAAATAGGAAGCTGTCCCGGCTTGAAGTACTTCTGCTTTGGTTCTGGACTCCATTGACCGCCCATAGAACAGGTTCGGAAAAATCTTAACACGTAACAACTAAAGGCGCAGTATATTCTAAAGATACATTCTGGAAAGCAGGAGCCAGGGTGAGAAGGCACCTTTAGCGATAAAGATACGATGATTGATAATAATGATGATTTTATTGTTTATCTAACAATCTACAAGCAGAGGAAAAAGAAAAACGGAAAGAAATCTAATAATTATATTTATTATATAGAACTAAAATATCACAAAACAAGTAATTACAGACTGTTATTTGTCCATGTTCAAGAGGAGTTTAGTCCCTACATACGTATTCCTTTGTTTTCTTCCTTCATAATTGACACAAATATTTATTTACAATACAATGTATACAACTACCATGATCCTGTGTTTTATTTTTCTCATAAATTAATCATATAAAAAAGGAACCTTCCAAAATAAATAAAATTGTAAAAAAAATATTCATAGCTGTAAACTGCATTTTTTCTTTCAGTTATCTAGGTCGGTCTTTCGAGTTAACAGTGACAGCACCCAATATGTTAAAAAACTATTCTCTAATTTACTTGCCTCCCGACTATCCTCTTCAAATGCCAATAAGATATTTATCGCCGAGAGAGAAAGCAGATATTTTATCAAAAAACATGAAACAAAACGTGCATAGTTCCATTAACAAAATGCAGCATATACGATTACTGTGAGCTTATTTCAGACTTTACATCAACACATTTATGCTTCAAAGTGCAATGTGTCAATAACAACTTCTTGTAATAGAACGATCGGGCGCAAATCATGCATTTGTATGGGCGATCCCCAGTGTGGACGCTTCTGTGACGCTTAAGTTGCATCGAAGTTGAAAAGCATTTATCACACTGTTCGCACGGATAAGGTCTCTGTCCAGTATGCTTTCTCATATGAATCTTCAGTTGCGACTTCGCTTTGTATTTCGCCCCGCATTTCTCACAACTGTAAGGCCTTTCGCCGGAGTGCCAGAACATGTGGTTCTTGAGCGAAGTTGGCGATGAGAAATATTTCAAACACACTTCGCACTGAAAATTTTTTTCTTTATTGATGTACTTCAAATGTTCTTTCAAGTTTGCCGGACACTTAAATATTTTATCACAGTGTGTACATTTTACTGGCTCTTTTGTGTGTACAGTGTTCACGTGTTCCTTTAAAAAAATAGTAAATATTTAGTGTTTTACCTTTCCATATACTATGAATATAACTACGAAAAATTGCATACAATATTTATTTATGTATGTAACATACATAATACAATACATTTTTATTAATACAAAAATTTTGAATATTATATGAATGTACCATTCCACGAAAAAGAATTTTGGATTTAATTTTATTAATCAATAAATTCAAAGTCGCTGGATAGAATAAAAACAAAAAATATTACTTGGTGCTACCATGTAATATTTTTTGTTTTTATTTTCATTTCAAACGCCTTCTGAATCGCCCTTGTTAAGAACCTACTCATGTCATTAAATGTTTTATATATTTTTCTCTTTTTTTTCAATAAATAAAGACCGAAACTGCTATAAGTGACACATCTTTATAAGTAATGTATTTTTGTGTGAACCTAACTTTCGTATCAATGTTCAACTAAAATATTTGGACGATATATCCTAAAAGGAAAGTGAAATGAGGAAATAAAGGCACACTTCAGACTTACCTTTAAATACGACGCTCTCTTAAAACCTTTACCACATATATCGCAAATACAACTTCTTACATCCGAATGTTCCGCCAGATGTATCTTTATTTGATGCCTATATAAGAACCTGGAATTAGTTTGTAATTACAATACGACATTGAGACATATATTCATATTTTAAAAAAAACAGCATACTTATGTCCACAAAGATCACAGATATATCTGCCCCCTTTATGCAGCCTCTCATGATTCCTCCAGGCTTTATAACAACGGAATGTTTTGCGGCATACCGAACAAAGGCCGCCATCTTTGTTCAAATGAGCCGACCTATAATGGTACTGCAATCTCATTATTGTTACACTCCTCTTATCGCATATGTGGCATACTCTGTTAGCCAGTATCGAAAAGAACTCGTAGGGTTGATGTGTCGATCTGGAAAACAAACTTAAAATGAAAATTTCTTCTTTTTTTCATCATTTCGCAAAAGCCCACTTCTGGGTATAGGCTTCTCTCAACGTATACCTTATCAATCCTAATCGATACCATAAAACAATTGTGTAACTTAATAAAATCCATATTTTAATATTATATAACTTAAAAGAATTGAAAACCCCTGAAACAAAACGAACTGATTATTATTAAAATGCTGAACATATTTTCTTGAAACATAGCTAAGAACACTCTCGATTTTTTTCTCGGCCTTTCAAACGAAAAAGACTTAATCAAACTCAGTTCGTCCGTTCAGGAGCTATGATGCCACGGACAGAAGATACACCGATACACAGTACAAACTTATAACACCTCTCTGAATTCACCGGGGTTCAAAATAGAAAATGTCATACATCACAACATAATCAAATAATAAGAACGTTCGTTGCTGTGTGGCAAGTTAGGTATTTGGTAACATATTAAAAAGAAAAGAATAGACAAGTAGACAAATGGAAAGGAATGGGAGGCCTTTATGAGCTTTCGGTTCAAAACATTGCTACTACAAAATAGTTAATATTTTAAACTTTGCCTCATATTAATCAATAATTCTAACAATATATTTATATTTAAACAAATAAAATATATTGTGTTTATGTAAAAAGTAAAATATTAACCGTGTAGCGGCGGCTGTGTATCCACTACCCCATATTATCCCGTGGGTGTTGTAAGTGGTGCATATAATCTATATTTATATTTCTTATACAAATTAGATACATTTGAATTGTTACTAGATGCTTTAATAAGTGGCAGGGCTCCTGTCACAGTATAAATATGGAACAGTACGGTAACTACCTACAAACTCTCAAAACGCCACACTCACACAAACATGCACAACTAACGGGTTCTTCAACAAGAACTTTGTTTTCTAAAACAAAATAAAACAAAGAGTTTAGATGAAGATGATTCAAATTTTTATTGTATTACGAAGAGAAAAGTTTGGCAATTATGAATGAAAAATGATATCCGGCAAATGTCCACCACGACCACGCTGACAGATGTCGATTCTTTCATCAAAGTTTTTAATCACTTTTCGGCAAAATGGCGGGTCTATTTCGTTAATCACGTCACGGATTTTGAGTTTTAAGGCCGCGATCGATTCGATTGGCTCCGTATAGACTCTGTCCTTAACATAGCCCACAAAAAATAATCCAGTAGTGTTAAATCACACGATCTGACTGGCCATTTAACAGCTGAATTTCGTGAAATTATGCGATCGGGAAATTTGGTTTGCAATAAATTGATCGTTTCGTGTTTGTGATATCGATGTCATCAATAATAGGCCAAAATTGAGATGTTAACATCTCGCGATAGCGTGATCCATTGACCGTTACCGCATTTCCAGCCTCATCTTCGAAAAAAAACGGCCAAATCACGCCTCCAGACCACATCAATTCCTGCACCAGTTGAACCTTGTAAGGCTTCAAAGCCAAATCCTTACGCAAAATTCGCCATGTGGTGCTTTTGGATAACCCCAATTGTTGAGAACGTCGAGGAATTGACAAATTTGGATCTTCTTCAACACTGTGGCTCACGGCTGCGATGTTTTCGGTTGAACGCGTTGGTGTTGGCACATTTTGTACCGAGCCTGTCGATTCAAATTTAGCGACCAAATTCTTAATAGCGGTCTCAGAAGGACGATTATGTTGTTCGAAAATATCACGAATTTAACGAAACGTAACTTTGACAGAATCACTATTTTCATAGTGGATTTTAATTATTTTAATGCTATTTTCAAGCGAAATTGAATTCATTGTAGCAATTGCCAAAGCATCTACTACGAATAGGTCAAAAAACTAAACGTCAAAACTGTCATGTTGTTGGTGTTGCCCCAATTGAAAAACAAAGTTCTTGTTGAAAAACCTATTACAAGACTCCTAAGCGAACGTCGCGGTACTCTTAGTAATGATTGTCGTGTCAAGACGCTTGGTTATCGACTATCGACTCTCTCGCCGATCTTTTTAAAAATGCGAAACCGCAGCTATCGTATTTTAAACTTTCGTCTGATTTTGAAAGGTAAGAATTACTTACTGTTATTGTAATAATCCTTATCGAATTATAAGTACGTGTGATCGATCATAATGAATTCGTGAACTTATACAATAGTGGTAACAAAAAGTAATACTCGAGTGATAAATTTATAATTAAGGTAATAAAATACTATCGATCATCTACTGATGTATCCATGACAAATGAACAAAATAACACAAATTAACTCACACGACAATACAAACTCGCGTAAACGTCTTTCCCCAATAAAATCTGCCAAAATTTGATCTTCAAAAGTTCAAACGCAGCAGATAACGCATCTTTCTTACCTTATTACACCGACGAAGAAGTCTACTGGGATCTCTATCACGCGCAGAACGCGACGCACAATCGCAATAATGCTATACTTTTGTATTTTCTAAATTTGGATTACCATGTGTCATAACAAAACATATGACCTGTATAACGCAATGATTTTTTTTTTGATTTTTACAACATAAACATGATATCAACTCTGCTGAGCAGCGTTCGGGAGATTGCGACACATCTTCTCGTCATGAATACCTTAAATCTCAAAACCTGATTGCACAACCGGTGCGTATTGCTAGTGGTGACGTACGGATCTGAGACGTGGTTCTTCACTGCCGGCCGTATGAGAAAGCTCAGTCGCTCAGCGAGCTATGGATAGGGCTATGCTCGGAGTTTCTCTGAGTGATAAACTTAGGAATGAGGATGTCCGCAGTAAAACCAGAATAATCGACAAAGTCCAATGGATTAGTAAACTGAAGTGGCAATGGGCCTGCCACATAGCTCGAAGAACCGATAACCGATGAGTAAAAAAGGTTCTCGAGTGGCAACCTTGTACCGGCAGGCAAAGTGTAAGGCGTACCCCACTAGATCGAGTGCGATAGATAGATAAGCGATAGATGCAGGTGGCTCAGGACCGTGCCGGCAATCCTTGGGGGAGGCCTATGTTCAGCAACTGACTTGTGAAGGGATCATGATGATGAATCTTTAAAAAAAATTAAATAAATGATTTTCACACATTCGTTATCACTGCAGGGGCTGATCTTTTTAGTCATTGCTCACAGTTTATTTAGTGTTAGGTTTCAGTTGTATTTTTACATTTCAAGCATCGATTCAAAACGCAGATGTGTTGTCACCATGTCGCCTCCGGGGACTAAGATGAAATGCTTAGCAACCAGTTAAAATATATTTTTATAAACTATGCATTAAATACGTTTGGTTCTAAAATTACAAGAAATTACTTTTGAATTTTTGTCACCGTTTTTATCCGAATAGAGAAAATCATTTCAAGAAGGAAGTAGATTTATAAAAAGGATGATTGACAGACGAAATTTTAATATTCGGCGATACAGTAAAGTTTTAATTTGATTTCGTTTCCCATCCAGCAATTACCATTATTTAAGTTTATACATACTTTATCATAATAAAATTATATCCTATTTGTTAATATAATGTATTCGTCTACACAATCTTTGAACGAAACTCCATAACTGTTAAACTTCCTAAACAACGAACGAAATTCGTATAAGGGAAACTTTGGCCGATAAAAGACTTATCGAGAACAGAACATTCAGTAAATAATGCTGTAAAATAAACCCAAGCAGACAACCATTCAGAAACATGGCGCTTAAATTACATAGGTACAGATTACTGCATTTTTAAATTCTAACCTAATTCAGCGCTCATCGTTGAAAGATAATATAACACAATCCTTGACAATAACATGTCGAATATTTCTCTGTATCACTCTGGACTTAGCAGTAGGCCTGGGTTGTAACGCGTTTTCCGAGAATCGTATCTATATCAGTTTTCGAGTTTCAATATCTGATATCAAAACTATACATTTCAATATTTATGCCTAACAACGTTAAGAAACAAAGTGATAAAGAATATTGTTTTTTTGTATTAATAGTGAAATTACCGAGAAAACTGAATGAAAACGTGTATTAATATAGTTGTGTAACATATTTATAACTCTTAGTATATTTGTATAGAATGTCGTTTTGATAACAAGTGATTTAAACAACTTTTATTATATACCAAAAATCGACCAATCACAGCGCGTCTTATCGTGGAACTCTCTAAAAGTTTTTAATTAACTGCGTAATAGTTCATACTAAAAATAAGGAAAATAATTTTATGTTCTAAAAGAGTTATAAATATGACATTGAATTAGCATATGGCTTATAGATTAAAGAAGTGTAGGGATATTTTTGTATAATTAAATGCATTTGGTAGATATATAAAAATCAAAGAATTAATGTACCCAAATATTATGAAAATTTGGGACATTTCGTTTAATAACTTTTTACAATGTTAATGTTTTGAGTAACCTTTATGATATACTAATAAAAAACCGGACTACCGATTTAATGATGTATAGCATGTTAGTGTAGCAATTAGTTTTGTATAGAAAATATTGCAATTTATGCCATTTGTATAGTGAAAAGTTTATGCAATAAAGAGGCAAACGGAAAATGGCAAGCGGCTCACTGTAAAGTATTGCCAAAGTCTACCTTATGGGCTCGGGACCCAGTACCCGTAGTAGTGTGAAGAACTACCAGTGACAAGTGAAGTGAAGTGAGTGGTATCCGGTGGTAGCTGAAGTGACTAGTAGCAGTATATAGTGAATAGTGAAATTGTTAACTAGCCGAAAAAGGTCGTAACTGACATTCGCAGTTACACATAGTGAAAGTGTTAGCTAGCCGAAAAAGGTCGTAACTGATATTCGCAGTTACATATAGTGATAGTGTTAGCTAGCCGAAAAAGGTCGTAACTGATATTCGCAGTTACATATAGTGAAAGTGTTAGCTAGCCTAAAAAGGTCGTAACTGATATTCGCATTCTTATTATATAGTGATAAAATCAGCTAGTTTAGTTGATAATAGCTGCTAGTCAGTAGTGTTAGAAAACCAGCTACCACCAATAGATATTTGATACCACCGTACAATTTAAAGAAATCTTTTGAAATATACAGTGACCAACCAATAGTGAACAACCGTAGTTTAACAACCGTGATCAATAGTTATAAAATTTCGCGACTAATCAATCAGTCGAACCGCTGGCCACTACCTTGCTATTTGTATTTGTTAATCCTGCATTTTGATTTGAACCACAGTCCACAATATTTCAGCGGTGAAGTGAGTGGTACCCGGTGGTAGCTGAAATGACTAGTAGCAGTATATAGTGAATAGTGAAATTGTTAGCTAGCCGAAAAAGGTCGTAACTGACATTCGCAGTTACACATAGTGAAAGTGTTAGCTAGCCGAAAAAGGTCGTAACTGATATTCGCAGTTACATATAGTGATAGTGTTAGCTAGCCGAAAAAGGTCGTAACTGATATTCGCAGTTACATATAGTGAAAGTGTTAGCTAGCCTAAAAAGGTCGTAACTGATATTCGCATTCTTATTATATAGTGATAAAATCAGCTAGTTTAGTTGATAATAGCTGCTAGTCAGTAGTGTTAGAAAACCAGCTACCACCAATAGATATTTGATACCACCGTACAATTTAAAGAAATCTTTTGAAATATACAGTGACCAACCAATAGTGAACAACCGTAGTTTAACAACCGTGATTAATAGTTATAAAATTTCGCGACTAATCAATCAGTCGAACCGCTGGCCACTACCTTGCTATTTGTATTTGTTAATCGTGCATTTTGATTTGAACCACAGTCCACAATATTTCAGCGGCACCCACAAAGACGGCAGTGAAAGTACCCACCGGAACCTATAGGTGTAGGACGTGAGCGACTCGCGAAGTATCTTCGACAACACTCCGGAGAGTTTCGCCCGTCCGGCACATTCGTTGGTCCTTCGAGCAGGATATATCCGTTTGTATTTCGGAACCGGGTCAGCGGGAAATAGTCACCACCGTATTAAAACCGCAGAATTTTTCAGATTCAAGATGCCGATCACCCGTTCGCAAGGAAGGGAAGCCAAGGCGTGGACCGTCGGTCTGGAAGGAGGTTCGTCGGTCAGTAATGCCGCCGTCCACCACCAGATGCCACTACGCTCACCGTCAACGGTAGAGGGCGCTGAGGTGCCATGCTGCCCCCCCCCCCCCCGAGTGGGGGATACCCCTGCCCGCGCCGGCCACTACGGCCCGCACAACGAAGCAGAGGGAACATCTAGAAGGCAACGATGACTCTAGCCGTGCATCATCGCCAACAGCCCGGGAAGACACCCACACCGAAGAGCCACCGAGGGGCCACACCGATTGCAGTACGAAGTCAAAGAAGACTGTTCGGCCCAATATAAGAATTTTGAAGGCTCGTGAAGAAGTATTGAAGATCAAACTAAAACTTGCGCAGATCTCTTTACAGATGGCTGAAGAAGAAGACGAATCAGACGACTATGATGAAGATGGTCACTCCAAAAGTGAGTACGTTCGATCTTAGCTCGAAAACTCTGTAGCCAAACAAAAGTCAAATCAAGGCGCAACCACCGGAGGGAAGGCCCCATTTAATAAAACCGTCACAAAGCCAACCCCGGACGTTGTCGACCTCAGTGAGCCCCAAAAGGAGCTCACGAACCAGGATTCCTATCCAGAAGACGTACAAAGGGATCCCATGCCACAGAAGCTCAGCCAGGAACCCATCGTTAATGAAGACAGGGGGCTCCTACCGATTGTATCAGAGCTCACATACCAGGATTCCTATCCAGAAGATGTACAAAAGGATCCCAAGCCAATAAAGCTAGCCAGGAACCTGTCATAAGTAAAGACAGGGGGCTCCGTCCATTTATATCGGAGCTCACGTCCGCTATAGCAGCGCTCGCTGACAAATCAAAGTTAGAGAGTGCGCCACTATCGTCGCATACTTTCGCAGCGTCGAAAGATATAATGACACTGCCAAGCTTTAGCGGAGCACATACCGAGTGGCTTTCATTCCGTGCCATTTACGAAACAACCCGAGGCTACTTCAATGACATTGAAAACACTGCTAGACTAAGACGAAGTCTACAAGGAAGAGCCTTGGAAACAGTCAGTTCAGAACTCATCGGGCATGCTAAGCCAGATGAGATTATGCGAGAACTGGAGCTACAATTTGGGCGTCCAGATTCAATCGCGCAAGCAGAAACCGAGAAGTTGCGAGGATTAGCACGCTGTACAGAAGCGCCCAGACACATTTGCACATTCGCGAGCAAAGTGAGGGGAAGCGTCGTCACTCTTCGAGCCCTAAAGCGAGATCATTACCTCGTCAACGCAGAGCTGCTACGACACCTCACCGACAAACTGCCAAACTCTATACGTGCCCAGTGGTATAGAATCTACACCGAAAAATATGACTCTAGACCAGACCTCGGCTGCTTCAGCGAGTTTATTACCGAGCAAGCTCGCTTCTGCAGTGCATTTGCGCCTCCAGAAATTATAAATGAAGCACAAAGCAATCGTTCAGTACATAGAGCACACGCGGCTACTACTAAGCCGTCTCCGAAATGCAGAGTGTGCAAAAAGGAGGGTCACTACGGATCCGAATGTAAAAAATTTAAAGAAACAGATATCAACAAAAGATGGGAAGTCGCAAAGCAAAATAATTTATGTTTCCGCTGTTTACGTTATAGAAATCAGACACACAAATGCAAAACCAATAAGTGTGGAATAGAAGGATGCACCGCGACACACAATCGACTTCTCCATAACAATACAAAGGAGAAGACTGAGGTCAAACAAAAACAACCTCAAGAAACTGTAGCTAACTCATTCGCTGTGTCAAAGCATCAAGCCTATTTAAAAATAATTCCAGTGCGAGTAATTGGACCGGCGGGAGCTGTAAACACACACGCCCTGCTGGATGTTGGGTCAACAGTTTCACTAATGAATGAAGAGATCGCCAAAAAAATTGGAGCTACAGGGCGGTTGGACCCGTTTAAGATTACCGCTATCGGGAACACTACCCTCGATTCACCGGAATCCCGAAGAATCAAAGTATCGCTGAAGAGTCTCCACAGCAAAAGGGTGCCATTCAGAGCACGCACGGTTGCAAGCCTAAACTTGGGGCCACAGGCTGTGCGTGCAGTAGACATAGCCAAGTGCAACCACTTGAAAGACCTAAATGAGCAGCTAATATATGACTCCGGCAACCCAAGGATCCTAATAGGTCAGGACAATTGGAGACTTCTGATAGCCACCCAAATCCGAAAAGGTCCGCCGAACCAGCCAATTGCCTCGCTCACAGAATTAGGATGGGTGCTACACGGGGCACACACCAAAGCCCCGTATCAGCGCGTCCACGCGGCCAATGAGCTGCCCAAGAGCGAGGGAACTATAGATGACCAACTCCGCGAATATTTCGCGCTGGAATCTCTCATTATCAATCCGAGAAGACCAGACTCCGACCCAGAGAAGAAAGCTGAAGATATACTAAATAGCAGCACCCGTCAGTTACAAGACGGGCACATAGAAACAGCGCTTCTCTGGAAGGAAAAGGATATCGAGATGCCTGGAAATTATGAAACAGCAATAAAACGGCTCGTTTCCATTGAAAGAAAGTTAGATCGAGACGAAGATCTAAAAAAGAAGTATGATGAACAAATGAATTCCCTAGTACAAAAAGGATACGCCGAGATAGCACTGAAAAATAGCACACCGGGAAGAACATGGTACCTACCCCATTTCGACGTCCATAACCCAGTGAAGCCAGAGAAGTTTCAAATAGTACACGATGCCGCAGCCAAAACAAAGGGAGTGTCGTTGAACGACTTCCTGCTCACGGGTTCAGACCTACTGCAATCACTACCAGGGGTCATGATGCGTTTTCGCCGCCATAAAATCGCTGTCTCCGCGGACATAGCCGAAATGTTCATGCAGGTTAAAGTCAGACCCGAAGACAGAGATGCCTTAAGACATCTCTGGAGAGGGGATCGACGTAATGAAGCTCCACAAGAATATAGAATGACGTCGATCATTTTCGGTGCAGCCAGTTCACCCTGCACAGCCATATTCGCGAAGAACTGGAACGCTAAAAAACACATAGACAAGTATCCAGAAGCCGTAGAAGCTATCATTCAAAACCACTATATGGATGACTATCTCGACAGTTTCCAGTCTCTGGAAGAGGCAATGCGAATATCGAAGGAAGTACGCGACATACACAAAAACGCGCACTTCACCTTAAGAAAATGGGTTTCCAACGCACCAGAATTTGTAAGAGAATTAGAACCTGACCATGAAGCATCTGAGTCAGTCGATCTGGGAAACAAAGGAACCGAGGAAAAGATACTCGGATTAATCTGGAAACCGGGTACCGATCAGCTGAGCTTCAACCTAAAGCTCGCCCGACTTCCTATCAATTTGCTGCACAAAACACCAACCAAGAGGGAACGTCTCATACGATGCGTGAAGACGGCACTATACACCGTCCTTCATGAGAGACATCCGCATGAGGAAGTATTAGCCACGCTGCTCTGCGAGGTGGAGTACACAGTAAATAGCAGACCATTGACTCACATCTCTGTAGACAGCGACGACGACAAATCCATCACTCCAAATCACTTCCTTTTAGGAGGATATGCGAGACTGCCGACACCTGGAGTATTTGATGAAAAGGATATGAATAGCAAAAGACACTGGCGACTCTCCCAGATACTTGCTGACATGTTCTGGCAGCGTTGGGTCCGAGAGTATTTACCGGAACTTCAAAACCGGCGGGAGGCTCATGGGCGAGGTCCCAATCTCCAGGTGGGCGATCCAGTCCTCATAGCTGACGGCCAGTTACCTCGTAACACCTGGCCACGAGGGAGGGTGGAAGCTGTTTACCCCGGTGCGGACGGACAGATTCGCACTGTGGAGGTACGCACAGCAAACGGCCTAATCAAGAGGCCAACCAGGAAACTCGTGCCGCTGCCGAAGTAGAAGCAACGTCGCTCACCGAAATGGATGCAGCGCCGCTGTGAGAAAATCGTCGCGACGCTGCACGGCGGGAGAGATGTTCGCGACGGCCTAACAACGTTAAGAAACAAAGTGATAAAGAATATTGTTTTTTGTATTAATAGTGAAATTACCGAGAAAACTGAATGAAAACGTGTATTAATATAGTTGTGTAACATATTTATAACTCTTAGTATATTTGTATAGAATTTCGTTTTGATAACAAGTGATTTAAACAACTTTTATTATATACCAAAAATCGACCAATCACAGCGCGTCTTATCGTGGAACTCTCTAAAAGTTTTTAATTAACTGCGTAATAGTTCATACTAAAAATAAGGAAAATAATTTTATGTTCTAAAAGAGTTATAAATATGACATTGAATTAGCATATGGCTTATAGATTAAAGAAGTGTAGGGATATTTTTGTATAATTAAACGCATTTGGTATATATAAAAATCAAAGAATTAATGTACCCAAATATTATGAAAATTTGGGACATTTCGTTTAATAACTTTTTACAATGTTAATGTTTTGAGTAACCTTTATGATATACTAATAAAGTGCCGGACTACCGATTTAATGATGTATAGCATGTTAGTGTAGCAATTAGTTTTGTATAGAAAATATTGCAATTTATGCCATTTGTATAGTGAAAAGTTTATGCAATAAAGAGGCAAACGGAAAATGGCAAGCGGCTCACTGTAAAGTATTGCCAAAGTCTACCTTATGGGCTCGGGACCCAGTACCCGTAATAGTGTGAAGAACTACCAGTGACAAGTGAAGTGAAGTGAGTGGTATCCGGTGGTAGCTGAAGTGACTAGTAGCAGTATATAGTGAATAGTGAAAGTGTTAGCTAGTCGAAAAAGGTCGTAACTGACATTCGCAGTTACACATAGTGAAAGTGTTAGCTAGCCGAAAAAGGTCGTAACTGATATTCGCAGTTACATATAGTGATAGTGTTAGCTAGCCGAAAAAGGTCGTAACTGATATTCGCAGTTACATATAGTGAAAGTGTTAGCTAGCCTAAAAAGGTCGTAACTGATATTCGCAGTTACATATAGTGATAAAATCAGCTAGTTTAGTTGATAATAGCTGCTAGTCAGTAGTGTTAGAAAACCAGCTACCACCAATAGATATTTGATACCACCGTACAGTTTAAAGAAATCTTTTGAAATATACAGTGACCAACCAATAGTGAACAACCGTAGTTTAACAACCGTGATCAATAGTTATAAAATTTCGCGACTAATCAATCAGTCGAACCGCTGGCCACTACCTTGCTATTTGTATTTGTTAATCGTGCATTTTGATTTGAACCACAGTCCACAATATTTCAGCGGCACCCACAAAGACGGCAGTGAAAGTACGCACCGGAACCTATAGGTGTAGGACGTGAGCGACTCGCGAAGTATCTTCGACAACATTTACTCCGGAGAGTTTCGCCCGTCCGGCACAATTTAGATACTTATTATGAGTTAATATTTATGAGTGACAATCAGTAAATAAATGGTAATGCATTTATTTACTGATTTTAATGATAAAAAGCACACGCATTCTGACTTTAAACGATAAAAAGGACAGAATGTTTGAGATTTTTTTTAATAATTTTTCTTTACCACTCATCTTTAGTACTTATTCTAAACCTTCTCTGCAAACTAAACCTTTACATTAGTCTAGATTTTGATTCCTAATTGACAATATGTTTTTATGAGCCATAGTAATTACTTTGTATTAACTGGGCAGCGTATTTGCTTGACAATCTTATTTTTATACAAAAACATAGGCCTGCCTCAGTCCTTACCATATTCATGAGGTGCCTACTTTTATAGGCTCCTAGCACATTTCAAATCGTGATTTTCTAGCAGGAAGTAATGTGGGAGAGCTACGCTGCAGCTATATTATAGAAGCCAGCACAAACGGGCCGGCTCAGTACGAGAAGAACCACGCGCTCATAGAATATCAACGCAAAATATCACTTCAACTTAATTCTATTAATTTAAATTATAGTTATCTAGTCCGTTAAGCTATGTCATTTTTTTGGTTCTGTTGCAAATATCCTCGTTACTGATTCAATCAATCTCTACTTCAATACTCATTGCTTTGAAATAGAATGTGATAGCCTCAGTACGTTCCAATTAAAGGTATATAATACGAAATACGAGTATTTCTAATTTTTATCATCCCTCCATCCATTATCTATACATATAAAATGCTTTGTCCTGAATGACTGACTGACGGATCAATGCACAGCCTAAACTGCTGATCGTAGAGAACTGAAACTTGGAACGAACAAACCCTGTGTTCTTTGTATGACGCAGGCATCCGATAAGAAAGGATTTTCCAAAATTCTACCCCTAAGTGGGGTGAAAAACGGAGGCAAAGTTTGTATGGAACAACGTGATTCCTTGGTCCAATCTACTTCTGATTTCGCATAAGCATTCTTTAACAGAATTGATGGAAGATGTCTTTCGTATTTTATTGAAACTCATCGCCTAACGGGGTTAAAAAGAGATAGAAAGTTATTTTGGGGGTAATTTGCATCAAAGTTTATATCAATACTCCTTCTTAGTGCCTTGGATTTAAATAACATTTTATTTTGACACATGTTTGAAAACTCAAAACGTTGAACTCAGGTAAAAGCTTAATACAACGCAATACTCTTTAAAATTGGAATGTCAAATATAAAAGAATATTGAAATCAGATTAGAACTCGAAATTTCAATTTTATTTGTTCTAGGATTATTTGAATGAAAAGCTTACCTTTATACGAGGGGCACACTGAAATGATCGGGAATAAGAAAAACCACATGCACGGTATAGCTAAATTGTATTTATTGTCTTTCGAAGTATTCTCCGTTCAATTTAATGCACTTTTTCATTCGTGCAAACCAATCATTAAAACAGTAATTCCAGTCTGAAGTTGATGTTGACAAAATGGCTGATTTATACGCTTCCATAGCTGCTTCGGGTTCTTCAAACCGTTGACCACGTAATAAATCTTTTATTCTAGGGAATGTAAAGAAATCGTTTGGGTTCAGGTCAGGACTGTACGGAGGATGGCTCATCAGCTCAACGTTTTCCTGCTTCAAAAAATCATTTGTCTTCCGAGCTTCCGATTATCGTGATGTAAGATGATGCGACGTTTCGGGTTATTTTTTCGGAGTTCGGCTATCATTTCTGGCAAACAAACCGTGATATACCACTCAGCGGTAACCGTTCTGCGTTGAAAGGAATTTTAGCAACATGCCCCTTTTTCGAGACAAACGTAGCGACCATTTTCTTTGACATGCTGCGGGAGCGAACCACTTTTGTTGGTTTGACCTCGTCTTCGAAGACCCAAACTGCTGACTGATGTTTTCTTTCAGGTTCCTATGAATAAATCCATGATTCGTTACCTGAGACGATATTATAAACGGCATTTAACTTCCCTTCGTTGAAGCGTTGCAGAGTATTCCGGCACCAATCTACACGAGCCGCCTTTTACTCTTCGAACAAATTGTGGGAACCCTGCGGGAAACTAGCTTTCTTACACACAGATCATCATGTACTATCGACTGAATAGCAGTCATTCCGATACTATTCCGATACTGATAAAAGCCCGAAGCTGATCTGCAGAAGAAATAGTGCTGAGCGACACACGACCGCGTCGGAACCCGGCATACCAGCAGTATATTGTCGTTTGACTCGGTGCTTCAACATCATAAATCGAAACAAGTTCGCTGAGGCATTTATCTAGAGATAAGCCGCGACGAAAATTTTGATAAATTATGGCACGGAAATGTTCACGCGTGAGCTCCATTTCTGTTAACGACGTGTCAACTTATACCAGTATAGTTCTTGTTTTTAAACATTTTTTTTAATTGTTTGAATGTCATTACGATTCTTAGAGGCCAGTATTCAAATTCTAAAAAAGGTTTTATTGTAACTCAATCCGAAATATTCTGTTCCCGATCATTTCTGTGTGCCCCTCGTACCTTGATTTTCCTTCGCACATTCCTTGGAAATCTCTCAGATTACTTACATAGCGAATGTTTATGTTTATAGTTTTACAGCATCCGTGGTCACGGGGGGACTGACATCTCAGTCCCCCCGTGACCACGGATGCTGTAAAGCACCCGAAACGTCGGGATAATAAAAATAAATTAAAGTTGAATTAAACGCGATAAAATCCGTAAATATTATTCAATGTGTAGTGTTCGCGTAAATTTAAGAAATCATTATGGAAGCAGAATTGGTTAACATTAATAGGAAATTAAAAACACCTTACTATTATAGATGGCGCATGTTTTTGCCAATTATGTTGCTGCGCAATATAAATCCACCAAAATTATGCAATGGCACCAGATTCCAAGTGAAAACATTGCATCGCAATGTAATCGAGGCAACAATACTAACAGGTTGTTCTCGAGGAGTGGTGTTTATTCCTAGGATCCCCCTAACATCATCAAATTACGCCTCCGAATTCAAGACAGTGCAGTTTCCTATCAAACTCTGCTTCGCCTTAACCATAAACAAAGCTCAAGGTCAAACTCCTAAGGTAACGGATCTAGACTTGAGAGAAAGTTGCTTTTCCCACGGTCAGTTGCATGTGGCATGCTCCAGAGTAAGCGCACAGAGTAGCCACGTGATTCTAGCACCCAAAGGTAAAACAAAAAATATTGTTTACAAAGAAATACTGCGGTAGGTGTAGTATTTCGATTTCGTTGTAAAAAGACAATATGCCCGTGTCAGTTTCATCAGATGATAGGCCGAGCTTCGTGTTCATAAAGTATAAAACAATTTTATTTCAATTTCATGTTTATTTTACCTTTAAATCCCTACACTATAATAAAGATTGTTATATTTTACAAGTATTCAAACATTTCAACATAATAATTTATATGTTATGACAACATATTAATGTTGTTATAACCAATAACGTCAAAAACAAATTAAAAATCCTATTAGAACCATCTTCTTCTACGCAAACGAAGTCACGGGCAAAAGCTAGCAGCCTATAAAAGTCCACTGCTTGGCATAGGCCTCACCATAATTGCCTATTAGAGGGGATTTTGCCAAAGTTAAGCTTGCCAGGCGGAAAGGAAGGAAGCTTTTTATTTTTTGATTTGTTATGAGGAACTGCTGCTGCCCTTTTGTTTTGGTTTCTCTATGTCGCCTCTTACGACACCCACGGGACGATATGGGGCAGTGCATATTCTTACACCGTCACTACACGTTTAATAATAAATATCTCAATTTTATATTATAAATGTAAGTATTCAAGAAAATTTTAATAATATTAAGATTAACAATCGAGCTAATAGTTTCCCTTATTAGATACAAATATCCATAGAATACTATAATACACAATAGAATGGCTGTCAACCTTATTTTGTACGAGGAGATGCGTCACCGGGAGCACATATACAAGAAATTACGTCGTATTATCCGATTCGCTGTGTTGACAAACATATTTTAATACACATTTATTTTTAAATAGCGTGCACTTTGGAGATTTATAAATAATTTGCATGCAAAATATGGAAACGATTGTAACGTAAAAACACTACGCTACTACACGGGCTCCGCCCACTCCCCCGTTCTATTATGTATGTAATTATAGTATTCTTTGTAAATATCTAATGTAGCCGATGTACGTCTGTAACCAACTAGAAACAAAGAAGGCTACCCAAAGGACTATACGCCTATATCACAGCCTCCCGAAATAAAACAGACACTAGCGTGGTTTTACTCAGGCGGGCTCGACCTTCAAAATTGCTCTAAAATGATCGAACGTGTTTATTTATTTATTCTTTATTATACGCCAAAATACAGAAAGCGAGTAGAATATAATTTAAAGTACATGTACAACAGCCGGTCTTATCACCTAATCTAACCTATATCACAGCCTCCCGAAATAAAACAGGCACTAGTGTGGTTTTACTCAGGCGGGCTCGACCTTGAAAATTGATCTAAAATGATCGATCGTGTTTATTTAGTTATTCTTTATTATACGCCAAAATACAGAAAACGAGTAGAATATAATTTAACGTATATGTACAACAGCCGGTCTTATCACCTAATCTAACCTATATCACAGCCTCTCGAAATAAAACAGGCACTGGCGTGATTTTACTCAGGCGGGCTCGACCTTGAAAATTGATCTAAAATGATCGATTGTGTTTATTTAGTTATTCTTTATTATACGTCAAAATACAGAAAACGAGTAGAATGTAATTTAACGTATATGTACAACAGCTGGTCTTATCACCTAATCTAACCTATATCACTGCCTCTCGAAATAAAACAGGCACTAGCGTGATTTTACTCAGGCGGGCTCGAACTTCAAAATTGCTCTAAAATGATCGAACGTGTTTATTTATTTATTTTTTATTATACGCCAAAATACAGAAAACGAGTAGAATATCATTTAAAATATATGTACAACAGCCGGTCTTATCACCCTTAAAAGTGATCTCTTTCATACAACCTTTGCGTGTAGGACTGACGCAACAATAGTTTAAATAAAGAGGGGTGTATAAAAAATATAAATAGACACGACGAATGTCAAATTATAGATAAATACTTAAGAATGTAGTAAACTATCGATAAATACCTGTGTCCTACCATTTCAGCGAGATCCTTGCCAATGTAATTGCACAACCCGCACTGTAAATTATTTTTCTCCCAATGTTTATTCAAATGTTGCTTCAAGTCATTGCCACTGGAGGACGAGAAATTACATAAGCCTAGAAATCATACATTAATTTCACTTAAGCTAATCATAATCATTATTTTAACTTTAGTGTGGTTTTTTTTTATAATACTGAAATTTCATAAAAACCTACAGTCCACCTGATGTTAAGTGGCAACTACAATCCATAGCTTCTGCAGCTAACTTCAAACAAAGAAAGCTCCAGATGCGTTGTGACTTCTGAGAAGTAACGTGGACTACCTCAGATCCTATTTTAATTATTCTCATCACTATACTCTCTAGACCAGAATGCAGCAGTGCAAGAACTGCTATATACATATGTATATGTAGTTCTTGCACTCGTTACTGCCTCGTTGGTCTAGTGGTTTTAGTGCGACTGCTAATCATGAGGCCCTTTTTTTTGCGGATGGAAAATCAACTAATGACGCCTTTCGCTCTGGGTGGAGCGTAAGGGAGTGTCAGACTTTTACTGACTAAAAACCATCCGTGTTCCTTCAGTGCCCTTACGTTCCGGAGCCGCGGTATCTCTTTCGAACAGCCCGCAGCCCCGGCAGGCGTCGGCCCTTGCGGGCCACTTCACGCTGCTGACAGCTCTTTGAGGCGCGCGTGGAACAAAACGCGCCGTCGACACGGCCTGTCGTCGTTAGACGGACGAACGGCGAGCTACCCATTGCTCGCCGTCCACAGGCCCGCGCCTACGGTGGCCGGGGGCCACGACGTAGCCCCCGACGCCCGGGGCGTCTCCCGCGGCGGCCGGGGAGGAAAGCTGCTGCTCTCTCCTTCTCCCGCTTCGCCACCTCCTTCGCTAGCATCACTGCTTCGCAGAAGGTGGTGACGGCATCCCATTCCGTCTCGCTCCGGACCATGGCTTCGACCAGGGCCGGACGCGAGAGGTCACCGCCGCCTATCGCCACTACGAAGACACGGCGGTGCTCCGCCCAAGCAGGGCATACCTCCACGGTGTGTTCCACCGTGTCCTCCGGTTCATCCTCGCAGTGGGAGCACCCGGGCGTTTCCTCCCGCCCGATTCGGTGCAGGAACCTCCCGAACACACCGGTGAGGACCTGCGTCAGGCAGAAGGTGAGGATGCCGTGGCGTCTCTCAAGCCACTCCTCAAAGAGGGGTCTTATCGCCGCTATAGTGGCGTGCCCAGCACGGGGTTGCGACAGTCGCTCTCTCCATGTCGCCATGAGATCGTGGCGGAAGTCTGTCCGCTGCGCGACAACTTGCCGCGGCAGCGGGGTTTCCCCCCGGCATAGTGCCTCCGCGCGCCATTCGTGCAGGCGCAAATCCCGGATAGGGATAAAAAATCTATTATTGAGTTTTTCCGTCAAGAAATTCTCAGTAGCTGCCCGGAGTCAGGAAGTTGGCGGTGTCCCACTTCCGTGCCTCGGAAAGCACGTAAAGCCGTTAGTCCCGCGCCTGACCTCTCTCCGGTCGTGTCGGATTACCGTCCCATCGGATTATGAGGATGAGGAAATAGAGGGTGCACCTGTGCTTGCGCACACACTTGGGCATTATAATACTTTCCTGCGCAGATGGCTATCCGTTGAGACTCACCGCCGTGACCGAAATCCGGTCTGGAGGGCATTATTATATATACATATATAAGATGGTTATACATGTTATATATGCTATATATAGCGGACTCCTAGGCAGAAAAGGAGTCCTAGCCCCAGTTAAAAAAGGAAAGTGAAAAGTGTTGCTAGACTAGCACAACCCCAGCAGTGAGGATATGCGTAGTATTAGAGAAAATGAAAAAAAACGACGGGTTGCACTTCAGGAGTGCCGGCAGAAGTGAAAACTTGAATATTAACGTTGTGCATTTTTGATGTTTTGGAATGATTAGGGAATAATTTTGCACGAATTGCTTTAATTATCACACACGAACATTTGCGCAAGCACCCTCCGCCGCCTAAACGAAACAGCGGGCGCAGGCATACATTTTCGCCGCGCCATAGAAAGAGAGGGGGATACTGCCTCTCCTACGCCGCGCCGGCTGTCTCTCTCTCTCTCTCTCTCTCTCTCTCTCTCTCTCTCTCTCCATCCGTCTTACGAATTTTCGATCAGGTTTACGTGTTTAACATTTTTTACCCATTACAAAAAAGTGTACAACGCCGCTAAAGAAGTATTCACTTCAAAATAATTTTAATCGTTTACGTGGTAGAGTCAAGCTGCAGCTACATTATGGTTGTAGCGTGAATGAGTCGGCTCGACCGGGGAAGGACACTCTCACACAATACCAGCGTAAAATAGCAGCTTAATGCTGCCGTGTTTCCTATGGCGAGTGTGGAAAATCGGAGATACGTTTTACTGGAATCGAGGCATTCCATCTTAGTCCTCGAAGGTGGTAACGCATCTGTATTTTGATTCTTAATCGAGGTTAAATATAGATGTCTATAGGCCACAGCATTCACTTACCATCAGGTGGACTGTGAAAAAATATCGCTTGCCATAAATACGTCACTATGATTCAAACCAAATACGATCTTTGACTATATATTGGCGGTGTAAAAATATCCACTGCCCTATATCATCCCGTAGGTGTTAGAGGCGACAAACGGAATCAAACCAGGAAATAGGTAAAAGCATCTTCATAATAACAACAAGAAAATAAAACTGTGGTAGCCATCCGCTGCGAAGCGTGGCAACTATAGAAAATATTCCCCTTATGAGGCCTAAGTTCAGCACTCGACTTTGACAGGCTGTCATGACATGATGATGATGACGATTTTTTTTTAACTTCACTTATCGGATTCTTTTACTTCTTCTAAAGAATTAACTGTTTACGATGATCTACTTATATAAAAAATGAACGCAGCCTTGTTACTTTTTGTACTTAATTAAGTGCCGATTTTTCAATCCTTAGAACGCACTTATTTTATGCGAAGAGATACAATTTAAACAAATTTAAAATTACAGTAATAAAACTCAGGTCTGGTTTTATCATCTACCTGTCGATTGAAAACTCAGCCCTAAATTATACAAATGTTAAATCGTTGACACCTTAGAAATTTACTTAACCTTATATTTTATCGTTTAGGTTCAAAAAACATTCATTACTGCATGTCTTATTAGCCCTAATGTATGGTGGTGAAATTTGGGTGTGGCAGAAGCACGAGAGTAGAATAAATGCTGTAGAAATGTGGTCATTTATCAAGAAATTTTGTGATAAGAGAAAAGTATGGTTTGCAAGATGATGTGACAAGGATTAGGAAGGAATATTTGGGTGGTTTAGTCATGTAGAAAGAATGAAAGAAGAGAGACAAAGCAAATTTATGTTGCATGAGTGAACGAAAGACTCTCGAAGGAACGCCCTAGATGAAAATTTATCGACGAATTGGCGATATATTGAAGATGGGCCAGATTTAGAGTACCCTTAACCGAAGAGCATGCATGCGTAGGTATATGGATGTAGAGGCGAGAGGTGTGTCAGGATCGTGCCATGTGGAAGTCCGTAGTCTCTGCTTGCTACTCTGGGTGACAGGCCTGAGTGTTAATGTGTTATGTATGTATGTCTTATCATGTCGTCAACTCAATAACCTTTCTTTTCTATCAGTTGTCGGTTCTTCGAGCCATATTGATTAGTAATAAAATTAATTCACTTACCACAAAATAATTCAGTTGGTGTTCTCTGAACCTTTTTTATAGATGGCCTGTACTTTTTTACTATAACTAATTTATTTACGCTTACACGTTTGTAACAAGATTTCTTCATATGTTTTATGAGGCATTTCGCTTTTTCTGGAACAAATTCGAAATTGTCAAATCTTCAAAAACTAAAGTCCAATGTTGAACTAAAACCATCCTAAAATGTGAACTTTAGATTGTTTAACGCTACATTTGACAGTCAAATTGGCGATAGAATATACCTGCCAAACTTTCACTTTAATCATATCTTCGGGGGTCGTTATTCAGAATCTGTCAAATGCTAATATTTAATATGGACATGAAGCTATTTTCATAAGGTTGCAAACCTTCCTAAAAACCTTATGGTAAAACCTATTTTAAATTATTTTCTGGAATAAAACTAGGGAATATATAAGAAACATTTTTTTCAAAGCCATGTGAAGTTCGCAAACACGCAACTTTAACTAACTTTTGTATGTATATATCTGCTAAGCTCTATCCCCGTCACCACTAAACCCAGCACCTCACACACCACCGTCGAAAACACGACACGTATTTCGTCTCTAAGTGCTTGGCCATGCTGCAAACGCGGGCGCGGGGCGGCGGGGCGGGGCGCAGCGCGGGTGCGGGTGCGGTATGGGCGCGACCTAGCTGTTCGCAGTCGAGTGCGACTTCGTTCCGAGTGTTGTCGAGTCGTGTTTGTCAAAATATAATATGGATGAAGACTTTTTTTACTGAAAGGTTCTTACTTTAAATGGCAAATTCTACAACTGAAAAATGGAATTAATGAAATCAATTTACCTAGAGAACATGAAGGAGAATTTCACACACTGTATTTAAAACCGCGAGCGCAAACTAAAAGTTTATTAAATATACGAGAATATAAATGGATACGTTTGACTATATGTATATTAGAAAACATAGTAAATTGTATTATAAAATAAATTCTTCTACATTTATTTCGCAAGGCTTGAAATTTCGTATAGTTACGCATTTGGCAATGTAGACATTTACTAAAAAAAGAGAGAAGGGAGAGAAGTTTTTACGATAGTCCCATCAAAAAATTCTCTATATTTTACATATATGTAGCAATAAAATATTATTGTGCGCCCAACGAAGCGTACGGATGTCAGCTAGTAATTAATAGAATGAGACATTACTTTATAACAAAGATGTTAAAAATTAATTAGCTAAGATCCGCGTAATAAAATAGAATGACCACTCGGGCGGTAAACCACCGCAGAACCCTCTTCAGCTGAGGATGATCGTTTAGAGGTGAAATACATGTCGAGTTATCGACGGTGGTGTGTTTGGTGCTGGCATTAGTGGTGACGAGGATAGAGCTTAGCAGATAAGACATTAGAGCCCATCAAAGTCCACAGTTAAGCGACATGTTTAAAAACAACAATAGCCAAATGGTAGGGTGTGAACCTTCGTCAACAATACCAACTTTTTTGTTGGTATTGTTGATCGAAGGTGTGAACCCCAAACTCAAAAGATTCTGGTTTTTAATCTGCGATTCTAATACTGACCTGAATCATTCCTAACACAAACGTCTTTAGCTTACCAAGAGTGGTTAAAGGGAATATTAGTACATAGCATTGATAGTAATTTTAGAAAAGTAAGAAAACAGCTAAGGATAGGCTTCGTCACTGATTGCCTCATTGGGGGATATTTGTAGTAGTTGTCAGCTAGGCAGGCAAAACTTTAATTTTCTATTTGTTTGCTGATCTACATTTTTTACGTATTATAAGCGCTTCACAAGTGCTTCACAATCCCACCTGATGTTAAGTGGTGATGAAGACTTAGATGGTAAATCGCACTGTCACCTATTCACTCTTGCCTTAAAGACGCCCAGATGGCATTTGGATGGAAAAATAGAAGCTGATAAATATTCCACTCCTTTCGTGTACGCATTACAAAAGACGAAGCGAACTATTTGGTTCTTAATGGGTAGAATATCGACAACAAAAGGGTGAAGACCCCCAACCGCTTGGTTGTCCGATAGTAGAAAGGAGAGGGAGGAATAAAATCATGTAATTCCTGCGCACACATACCGATGTGCATCTTATAGAATACCGATAGGCTGGCTACTCTGCGCCTGTACTCGAGGCTGGCTACTCTGCGCCTGTACTCGAGGCTGGCTACTCTGCGCCTGTACTCGAGGCTGGCAAAATTGGTTTCAACCAATTTGTTTGTTTCCCTCTATCGCTCCTTCACGACACACACCGGACGAAATATCGCGTAGTGGATATAGCTACACTGCCACTGCACGTTGGCAAATAAGTTCTTGCTCAAATACCTTATTTTGAAAACGCATCTGCGGCCTTCTTTGTTTGAAGTTGGTTGCAGATATCACTGAGCTGCAGTAAGCACTTACATTTAGTTTAAGATCATTTTTTTATTAGAAATAAACTCCAGAGATGAGATCTCCACCTATAATATTAATATACTAGTTTGCAATCAGTAAATTTACTTACGGTATTGTTTCTTACATTTACTACACTCTAGAACTTTTATTAAACCTTCTTTGTCATTGCTTTCATTGTCAGTTTCGGTTTCATTAACATCTAACCGCCAATATTTGCCATTGGTATTACTATTTCTTTGTTGTTTTTGAGGATTCCGTTTAAGCCGCTTATCTTCCGTTGTTAATTGGCATTCAACATTTTTGTTAATATATGTATCATAAATAGTATCATCTTGGATGTCACATTCATTTTCATCTTGAGAAACATACGAGTATGTAGTATCCACAGCAAGATCCTCGCGGTTTTCCTCTTTTTTTACACCCTTAATCAAAGCATCAGTTAATGAATGACTGTTCTAGTTATAAATCAACATATTTTCAAATATTTTTATTTTATTCAATAACCTTACAGTAATAAAAGGGTTTCCGCATGGATACTAATCAGAATTCGATTCGCATCTGAATAAACACAAAGCTAGAAAACTCGGACCCAATTCGGTAGTGCAAATGCTCTGCGTCCGATCCGAATCTGAGAAAATGCCATCATCGCTACACTTGAAATTCTAGTTATAGCCATTCTGATGCTGTTTCAGAGACAGCATTTACCTCTTTCATCATGTATTCTCTAAATCGCCGTCAACGTTACGCACTGTTATTTTACATACGGAGACGCAAGAGTAATAAAGGGTTATACAACATCACCATCACCATCAATACCCGCGTGATGGCTCGATACGAATCGGAAGAATTGCGCAAGCGTTGTTACAAATTCATGTGGTTATTTCGGACCGTGAATATTATAACCCAAACTAGTTTTAGCTTTACTCTCTAATTCCCAAAACGGTATATACGTAAAACATTCGAAAATAGTGCGCAACCCTTATACAAATAATACTATACTCGTAGCTACTTCGGATCAACATTTCTCGTATTCTGACCGGATGTATTGCACAAACATTTTTTAAATAATTTAGGACAATAAACTCATTCCCTTTATCGAGTTCCAAGGAATTGTAACAAAATTAGAAAATAATATACGAGTATTGCTTTATTACTTCTTTAATTCGTAAAAGTCCATCGATCGACATGTGCCTACCCCGTATTAAGGAGGACTTGCCTTAATCGTCACCACTGACAATCGAATTGAGGATTGCGGTACCAGACATTTCCATTCTTCTTCCTTTGACGCTGCTGAACATCACCGGTCTGCGTGTTTTACGTAAGGCGTAAACGAGATAGTTATATGGCCATTTATCGAAATAATTTTACGGGCGCCCATGGACGAAATAGGGTTATCGATTCTTTTATGCCGCCACCACGGATAATACCTATGCTATTTCTTTATAGAATAAGGGTGTTGTCACCCTTCACGAGCACACAGTCTACCTGATGGTAAGTGGACGCTGTGGCTAACATTCACCCTCGATTAAGAATCAAAATTCAGATGCGTTGACACCACTGAGGTTTAAGATAGAATTCCTCAGTTCCGGTAAAAACAGACTTCGGTTCTCTACACATACCATATGTAACACAGCAGCATTCTGTGAGAACGTGATCCTTCCACGGTCGAGCCTACCCGTTTGTGCTACAACCACTGTGTATAGTGTGTCATTTCAAATTACACAAGCTTTGTTTCTGTCTTTATTTTTTTATAAAGAGAAAAACAAAGATTGTGTAACTTTAATAACAAATGTACCGGGGAGTTTACATAATTTTTCACAAAAACAAGAAAGTTTAACTCTAATGCAACTCTAGTAAGGTGATTGTGTTCTGAATTCCCTTATCAACCAATCCCTCTTATATTATTAATAAGCCGAATAAGAATTATTAAATATTATATAAAAACTTCTGAGAGGGTTTTAGGGCAAGGAAACCGCCGCGATGCCCCAATGCGTGTTGGCGAACTTCACATGTCTTCGAAACCATTTTTTTTGCAGGTTTCCTCACGATGTTTTCCTTCACCGCCGAGCACGTGGTAAATCAGCACATAAAATTGCAATTAACAATTTCATTGCTGCCGGCGAGGATCGAACCCGGGTTACTCACGTTCTCTTATATTTAAAGTGAGCTTTAACCATATGAGCTACCACAGCTATATTGAAAGAAAACCCCTCTAAGAAATGAGGGGAGGCCTGTGCCCAGCAGGCTGTAAGTTTACTTTTATTTAAGAACTTGTTAGGATACTTTATTTATATATGATAATAACCACAAATAGGTAAGATGGTGGTACGAACCTTGACCAACTTCTAGGCAGATAAGAGTCCTAGCACCTAGTAAATACTTAAAAACTCACTTGTATTGTATATAAATGAGGAAAATTAGTATGTTCTCATAAACATTTATTTATCATTTTTACATTAGTGTGAATATTTACTTACTTACTCACCTATTGGTGCACTGCAAACAATATCTAACCATAATGTGTAGTATATTACCTATAATTTATTATATTCTTATCAGCCCATAAGCCAATAAAGGCCCATTGAGTTTTATGCTGTTTCTTTCTTTCTTCCCAGGACAGAGTTTTTTATCTGAACCAGTGGTAAAAGTCAAAAACTACTTTCTGTAAGAATTACATGTATTCTATATTGAATAAAAATGATTCTACTCTATTCGAAGCCATACATCGCCTGATTTGCGCCTCGCTGATTGTGGCAGATTGCCAATACAGTGTCAGATATACTGCACCAATTATCCTGCTTCCTCTCGGAAAATAAAATACAAAGTGGTTTTAAGTAGGTGTAAAAATATAAAACGGTTATATCAGCACCTGTCAGAGGCCACAAAACTTATCATTACATATTTTCCTTACTCAAACCTATCCTATGAAACAAACTAATTTCCCGGAATAAGACCACTAAATATGACTACTAACAATCGAGTTTTATATACTTACATCTTGATGCAACTGAGACTTCCAAACCTCATCTGCAGCATGACATTGCCTTTTAAAATTTGCGTATTCTTTAATAATTTTAATACATTTATTGCAAAGTATTTGTAGTGCATCTTCACAGCTAACCTAGGAATATAATAATACCTTAGGAATATAAGAACATTGTAAAAGAATGATAATCATACACAAATAGAATATATATACATTATATATTACAACTATATCACAAATATTAGTTGTAGTTGTAATCTCCATTTGGTGAACTACTGTTGGTTAAAGTTATAGAAATTTTTTCTTCTTTTTTAATAATATAATATGTGTAATTTATGTAAACTTAATAAAGTAATAACTTAGTAAACATAGGAAAATTTACAAAGTCAATGATCAATTATTAGACGAGTGGTATAACACTAGTGTAGACTATCTTCCACACATAAACTTTCTTTTAAAGTAAATGATGAATTTACATGATCATAATTTTTATGGAATATTATAAGCTCAAGCTGTTATCTCAATTAACCCAACTAATCTGAATAAAACCTGGCTATGTTTTACAGGTTAAGAATAAATAATGAGTAATGCAAGGGAATATAAAAGAAGTTAATGCCATATAATTTGTAAAAGCCAGTTTAATTCAAGGTTTTAAGTAACATTCTCAAGTAGCAGCCTTGTAGTGTAGGGTGACACCCACTCGATGAATTGACAAACTGTTAAGACGCAAAGTCGATGGAGGTGTGAAAGTGGCTGAGGACAGTGCTTTGTAGCATTCTTCGGAGCAGACCTATGTTCAAGAATGTACTTGAGAAGGGCTATAATGGTAGTGATGATGGTGGTATTTTACAATGTAAATGAGACCTAGACCGGATGTTAAATACCTGGCAGATGACTGGTAATGGAGATCAGTGTTAATGGTGTTAGACATCTGGTACTGAAATCGCAGATCTACCTGCATTTATGCCAATTCTTTCTACAGTGGCAATGATCCATGTTCAGTGGTGGATTGTTATGGACCGATAAAGAAATGAGAGGTAAACAGTATAGTTAACTTCATTGAATTGAGACTGCTGTTCTAAAAAAGCCTATCCAAGTAAAACCTAAAAAAGTGTTAGATTTTTTAGTTTTTACCTTGAATAAAGATCATTTCAACTTTCTTTTACAGCTTGTTTGCATAAATTGATTATGAAAACTGTCAGCAAAAAGGTGTTAAAGTACTTTCAAGAATTAGATGAAGCTTTTCAATAAAAATAATTACTTAATGTCTAAAATGTAAAATCGGTGTATACATGTACTCCTGACTATCATGCTTCATCTTATAACTGAAAGAATTTAACCTCTCACTTTAAATGTTGTTATTGTTAGAAAAATATCCAGGCACTGTTTCATTCATACATATTTTTCAGTTTTACAGTAGCAGTGTAAAAATATCCACCACACATCCTCTGTCGCCTCTTAGGTTATGCAGTGCCAGATATACCTTTTAGGACAACTACAGGATATGCCTGTGGGTGGCCCAAAAGGCGACAGAGCAAAATTAAAACAGGAGACGGCCAGCGGCATCTACCTTAGTCACAGGTTCTTCAGGACAGCAGAGAAAATAGCCAGTAATATTAATAAGGTTAGACATTTTAAATCTTCTGTTAAAGATATTTTTTCGATCTTTTCTTAATACTTTAAATGAGTGATCCATTTATTATTACATACATTTAGGTTCACAATTTAACCGGCTTCGATAATATTTTAAGTACAGTTTTTGTATTATGTAAGGTATTTCCCCGATAACAAATCAAAAAACTAACTATATAATACCTTGAAGTCTTCTGATAGATAATGGTATAACCATCACATATATGCCTAATGCCAAATATCAGTAATTCAAGTTCACGGGATTAAGGCAATGGGGAGGACTCTCAAAGATATTTTCAATAATCCGCAGCAGTGGTAAGTAATGGGCCTGAAGTAGAATCACACCTGTTGGTAAGTGGATGATGAGTTAGAATCAAAATTCAGATGTGTTGCCATCCCTAAGGACCAACATATAATTCTCGTTACCAGTAAAACGGTTTCCAATTGCCTACACTTACCATACAAAATTAATTCTGGTATTATGTGTGAGCGTGTTTCTTCCCCAGTTAAGCCGAACAATTCGTTCTGCATCTATAATAAAGTTTCAGGATTGCTCTACCATGTCTAAAATAAATACATAACTCTAATGATTTTTTCTTCTAGAATATAATACAATATTATTGTATATTATTGTAAATGAAACCCATACAAAGTGTACAAAAAAAAAATCTGTTATTTTTCGGCTACTGATGCTGCTAGCTACCCAGAGTCAGGAAGTTGGCAATATCTCATCCCCTTTGGCTCGGAAAGTAAGTAAAGCCGCTTGTCCTACAACCGATCTCTCGTCGGTCATGTCGGTTTGCCATCCCATTGCACTGCCTGCTGATTTCTGCCATTCTCCTATATTTGTTTTTCAAATTATTACCTACCTTCTAACATTATTAAAACTGCCTAGTTGTACAACCGCTATTAGACATACAGCAAACTTTAACAAATGATATAAAAATAAAAGAAGTCTTTCTTTATGTAGACATAGCCAAAATCTTTGACACATTGTCCTAGAAAAAGCCCAATTTTAATTGGTCCAGTTAATTAATAGGGAATGCGAGATAATGATTTCATCAAATCTTTTATAGGCATGGCTGAAACTGCCTCTTTCAGTTGTCTTGCTTAAATGTTCAGACACAGCACCAAATCAATAGATTGCTAAAATCCTATTGATCAAGTTTGTTGCAGCCCAGATATTGTCTTATTTGAAAGCATTTTTGCTTTAAGGATCATAGTACTAAAGTGTGGCTTTGTCAAATTCTAATACCAGCATTCTTACTATCAAGCTAGCTTATTTAGAAATCACAATACCTATTGAAAATACCTACTTTTAATTACTACTAGTGTGGCTTTGTCAAATTCTGATACCAGCATTCTACCTAGCAAGCTATCTTATTTAGAAATCACAATACCTATTGAAAATACCTACTTTTAAATATTTAATTTTTATTACTAAGCCATATTTAAAAGAATATGAATTAACTATTGGCTACACTTAAGTTTAAGCCACATACAAAGAACTTATAGATGTTTACAGCTGTTTTCGCAATACATACCATTTACGTATTTTTATTTCAAACTAATTCTTGTTATTAGTGTACTGGTTTTATGATTTCAAATGCGTAAAAAATAACAAAACTTACTGAAATTCCAATACAAAACTCGAAAAGTTGTGACAGATCATTATTTTGTTTAAATGATACACAATCATCGTACACTATTTCAAGACAAACACGGCATGAGTGAATATTGATCTGTGTTTTAATTCCACGGAATTCGAACATATTAATTTTTCATCCCTCAAAATATGAACTTAATTTCCATAGATAAATAAATATGTAGCAAGCTAACAGGGTTGCCACATCAGATTTTCGAAAATACTGTGTTGTCCACATTAAATTACGGTGTTTGAGAGAGAAATACAGTGTTTTATGAAAAAAAAAAATACAATGTATTTTACAGTGTAATTAAATGGCTTATTAAAAGGAAATAATTTTTTTAATGAACCAAATTATGCATTTATTTTAAATATACTATACTTACTCAAACTAACTAAATATCTTAGTATTTTAATACACAAAGTAGTTTAATCACTGTCTCTGTCGATTGCCTCCCATGTTTTGTAAATTTCAGAGTTAAAAGATTTAAGCATCTTGTCAGTTGGCAGAAAATTTACACAGTTGCCGCCATGATGACAAACTCTTGCGCGAGACATAATTTCCACAAAAAATAACACGATTTACACTTAAAACATAATTTAAATTACATCAGAAAATATTTAAGCGTAATATTTTAGATTTTTAGAACTAAACACTAAGACGATATACCGGACAATTTAAACGACACATCAATAACATTAAAACAAAACTATGGCATATCCAACTTCATTTACCTGAATAATACCTTCTATGGTGCGGCCAATACTGGGAATTCCCCAATTCCTCGATGGAATACCATGTACTCTTTTGTGTTGTTCGGCGGACGTATTCGTCGCATTCACGATAATTATAATTTACGATATTTTTCATAAGTAGCTTTCATTATAAAACGAAATTTTGCTTTTGGTTGAAGAAAAATACTGTGTCTCCATACACTGTATTTATAAAAATACGGTGTCCAGTAGACGGCGTTAAAATACGGTAGATCTACTGTAATAACAGTGTATCTGGCAACGCTGCAAGCTAATAACTTCTTTATTGTTGTTGTTGTTTTTATTATTCGCTCGAGAAAGCAGGCAAAGAAACTAAGCCATACAGCCTTGTCTTTTTTTTATTTGAATGTATAGAATTTTGAAGTGTAAAGGCCGGAGCCATGTCTTATTTTCTTTAATTCTTCATATTTTCAAAAACCACAAAGGCTAAATACAAGTCTTCTTTATATTATAATCTTTATAAACGATCCATTTAGATTTATCAGTCCAGTTTCAAGGTTCCCGTGCTTTTTTTTCTTTTCTTTATAATATGCCGATTTTACGAAGGGGATTTTGACGACGGCTCAACCCAGCGGACAGTTGATGACGACAGCCACTCAAGTTCATAAGGCGCTTCAGCGATCAAAATAACTTGAGGTTTATATCGACATCAAAGCACTTGTTTCGTCGTTTTCGCTAATAGTTCACACGCGCAGACAATTAATTCACAAAATTACATCACTTTTACGAATTAAAATCCACTTCAAACCATTATTCCACCGACAAAGCAGGAGCGACATTCCGTCGTCGGCAAAGTTCCCACCAAAACCTCTCTTAATTATGAACGTTGATTATTGGGTGCGTTTGGCAGAAAAAAGCGCTAGCAAGCGCTTGTAAGCAAAATGGCGATCGTAAGCGGTAAGCGCGGTCAAATCGTAAGCAGCTATTTTCCTCCAGGACACGATGTTAGTTTTAACTGGGGAACCTAACCTAATTTAAATATATGTTTGTAAAGTATTCATATTAAAAACTTACTAATCATGAATTTTTAATAACGTATATATGTCTATTCATGTTACTTAAAACTAACATTGCACAAAACAACTTATAATTTCTACTTCAAAACAAACAAATTAAATAAGCAAAATGGCGGATTGTGTCAGCGCTACTGAAGTAGCAATCGTGTCCTGGCCGAAAACTATTTTAGCGCTTGTAAGCGCTTGCTAGCGCTTTTTTCTGCCAAACGCACCCATTGATATGACAATGGCACTTTTTTATATTCCCCTTCCCTTCTGAACCTATCATTTCTTTCAGAATCTTGATTTTATATATTTTTTTCATCGCATTTGCGAATCAAAATCCACTTCAAACCATTATTCAAGCGACAAAACAAGAGCGACAATCTTGTAAATCGGCCAAGTTCCCGCCAAAACTCCAGCAAAGAGACTAACGGACTACTAAGAGGATACTAAAGCTACTACACTACACTGAATCAGGGTCTATATGCCCTCAATAAGGGTAGTGTAATAGGAGTAAGGGAGTAAGGGTCCCTTTTAGGGCGTCAAAGTGGATCCGATCTGCAGTGCCCTTACCACCGTGCAGTGTAATAATACTAAGAGTAGTTAGGGCACTTATTCTATGCGCGACTAGGGATGCAAACGATACATCAATTCTTTCAAACATCGATATATCGTTCGTAAACATCGTTCTTCATGAGCGATGTTTTATGAATAACGTTTTGGCTTGCCATCAAAAAGTCAGAGCCGCAAGGTTCTTAAATAGCTAATTATTCAAAGGTATGAAATATATTGAAATATATTATAAATTGCGAATGATGATTATCACGAATTTTATGTCGCCGAAAAATAAATATTTAAAAAAAAGTAGAAGGTTAGATAATGTCTAAAAGGTTTAAAAAAGTTAAAAAGTTACAGCCTATATACGTTCCACTGCTGGGCACAGGCCTCCCCTCATTTCTGAGAGGGTTTTAGGGCAAGGAAGTGTCCGCCGCGCTGCCCCAATGCGTGTTGGCGAACTTCACATGTCTTCGAAATATTTTTTTCCTTATTCCTCAGACATGCATGTTTCCTCACGATGTTTTCCTTCACCGGCTAAGGTTTATTTATCAGAAATAACTCGATCCAGAAATTTTTAATTACAATTCAATAAACATACGAATGGTCTTTCAGCCGAAAATAGAAATTATTCGAATTTTAGAATTGCAATTGTCTTCAATCAGTAATTTTATTTTCGATGTAAAATTGTAGTGTTCGTTTTATAAGTAACATAAGTTTACAAATATTGAATATGAATTGAAATTTTTTAATTCATTTTTTTTATTAATAATTGTACTGTTTGAGCTTTAACTTGATCAATAGCTTAAGAACAATCTTATAAGATACGAGGGTGGATTGAAAAGTACTCGGCCTAACACAGATCCATTCAATTCTAAAAATCAAATCTACCCACATTATTTAGTTCAGTTCAGACTAGTTCATTGTGTGAAGTTCGAAACGTGTGCGATAATTAGTTGTGATTTTATAAATTTATTAACAAAGTAATCGGACATAATTTCCGCGAATGGAGCAAATCGAGCAGCGTGCCGTCATTAAGTACCTCCATAAGAAGGGGCTATCATCAAAAGCCATCCATGATGACATGGTCAGTACATTAGGCGATTGTGCTCTGTCATATTCATCCGTCAAAAAATGGATAGCAGAATTTAAGCGTGGTAGAGAGAGTGTGAAAGATGAACCCCGCTCTGGAAGGCCTTCGACGTCAACTACTGACGAAAATATTAAAAAAAAGTACTTGATTTAATAATGGGAGACCGCAGATTAAAAATTAGAGAGATAGCCGAGATTATAGGCATCTCTTATGAACGAACACAAAACATCATTGTCAACGAGTTGGGTTTCCACAAGGTGTCTGCGAGGTGGGTTCCGCGACTGCTTTCAGTTGAACAAAAAAGGACGCGATTGACTATTTCGCGCGACTGTTTGGAGTTATTTGAAGCCGATGCAGATGATTTTTTGAATCGTTTTGTTACTATGGACGAAACATGGGTTCATTACTGTACACCGGAAACAAAACAACAATCAAAACAGTGGAGAAGACCTGGTTCACCACCCCCTAAAAAGGCTAAATCGATTTTGTCGGCAAATAAGGTGATGGCTTCAGTATTCTGGAACTCGAAAGGTGTGATTATGATTGATTATCTTGAAAGGGGTCAGACTATAAACTCTGATTACTACTGCACCTTACTACGTCGTTTACGAGAGGAAATAAAAGAAAAACGTCGAGGAATGCTCAGAAGAAAAGTCCTGTTTCATCAAGATAACGCCCGTGTTCACACGTCAGTACAGTCAATGGCTGAAATTCACAACTGTGGCTTTGAACTGTTACCGCATCCGCCGTATTCACCTGATCTGGCACCATCAGACTTCTTTCTGTTCCCTAACCTAAAAAAGCACTTGGGAGGTCAAAGATTTTCGACAAACGACGAGGTCAAAGCAGCTGTAGACGCATATTTTGACTCTAAGGAAGAATCATTTTTTTTCAACGGTCTAAATGCTTGGAAGGGGAGGTGGCAAAAGTGTATTGAACTTGATGGTGATTATGTAGAAAAATAAAAATATAACTGATTTAGTATGTGTTTATTTTCTTGGTTAGGCCGAGTACTTTTCAATCCACCCTCGTAACAGTTATTTTGTAACAGAAATTGTTTTATCGGCTTACGGTAATTTGCATTTTGCAATCACTTTTCAGAAATATTGATTTCGACTGATAAATGGTTATTCGCCTGTTTGTATTTCGGTATAGTGTAGTTTAATAGATGTATTCAGAAAAGGCGATAATACTGAAAGTGGTTTATGGAACTATCATAAGGAATTAACGCATCACAACATAAGAAATAAAACTAAAGATAAAGCTAAATCAGAAAAAGAGTTTTATATATTCGTGTAATCACCTGTCGCTCCTATAAAGGGAGATGCGGTGGTGAGGTGGGATGACATGAAAGGATATTTCCTGGGCTTTATAGCCTAGCTTAGATCTTTTTGCTTATCGTGGTAATTTCGGTACCTCGTGAGCGGTTATCTAGCCTCTGAGACTGAATCTACAATCCCCCAATCCGATAGAGAAATCGCTTACTAGGTGTCAAGTTTCAAAATTGTTATTTTAAAATGCAATTCTAAAGAAATAAACGTAAAAGTAAAAAAATGTTTAATTATTTTTTGGTTTCTGTTAAAAATTAATAATTATTCGATAAAATTAAATGTATAAAAATAAATAGTGTAAAACTTGCTAAAATAATATAAATGTAATGTTCGATTATTACAATTCTTTGTTTCATTTTTGTTTAAAATGACTATTTATTCGATACATTATATATTTAAATGGTGATAAAACATTGAAAAAAATCGATATATCTTTCATAAGTTTCAATGTTTTTAATGCACCCTACAGATGTGGCTTCTACGAAAAAATTACGTTTAGAGTTAAACTCGAGTTGACATTGGTACAACTCGAACTAAACTCGAGTTACTAAACTCGAGTTACCCCACTCGAGTTAACAGGACGAAACAGAGAAAATGATTTGTTACAAATTACTTTTTATAAATTTGTTTTTCTGTCTAACTTTTTGGGGTGTTGGGTCAACTATTATTTCTAAACTTAGTAAGCAGGATTGAAATAAAAAGGTATATTTAGTAGCATATACTTATGTATTATTCCGTCAAATCCCAAGTGGTTGGATCCGACCGCACCCACACACACACCACTTTAACCCATAAATACTTATATTTAGAGGCTACGTTTCTATGAAGGAGTTTTGCATTATAGAATTGTTGGCGACGCGCCTATAAGATTATTTCAATTTATAAGTTAACCGATTACGAATAGCTTCTAAAAAGCAAATTATCAAGCAATAATATTCTAATAAGAAAATGCTTACTTGAATCTTAAAGAAATATCGAATTAATGATATGAAGGTCTTGGGTTCGACTTCCAGGCCGGAATAGTTTATTGTTTTCCTAGTAATATTTTCTTAATAAATTCATATAGGGAATTTTAAGATATAAATTATGTTACCAGATTTATTCCCCGGTTGAAATTATCTTTCCAATAATGTTAATTTAAAGAAATATTAAAATAAAGTTAGAGACCGGATTTGTTCCCCGGTCGAGATGATCGCTGTGCATAAGTAGAATATTGCATAAGTATTGTCTTATGTGAGTTTGATATGTTTTGTATGAAAACAAATGCCTATTTTCATTGTATTGATTCATGAAATATTTTGTCTATGTTATCTGATAAGAGACATGATAACTGATAAGAATCTGATTAGAAATAGTTTCCTACAGTTTGAGAATTGTGTAGAAGCATTTATTCACCTATTATTTATGATATTAGACTTTCCATTTTGACTGATAGTCGATAGCCGTGCAAAAGTTAGTTGTTCAAATAGTGTGAGTTCATGGACGCACGCTAGCCACGTACTTAGGAGGCCAAATATGTAGAAATCTAAATATTTGCAATTTCAGCAATTTATGTAAAAATGACTTGTGAAACATTTCAAAATAATTGTACGTGCAAAAGAGGTGAATTCTGTGTTATTTTTATGAGAAAATTCCCGTGAACAAGTGAAATAATGATAGTTCTGTATTAGAAATTTAAAAGTGTTTTAATAGTGAAATGAATAGAGAAAATGTAAATTAAACTGTTGTATTGGTTAAGATATGTATAATTTCAAGTGGAAAACATTGTTTTAACTTTCTATGTTAAATATTTAAGAAATTTCAACTTTGAACATGTGAGTAAAATAGGCATATTTTGTTAAATAAATAAAAGGTTTTTTGTGACATGAAAATATAATGTATATCGTAGTATAGATATTTTTTGTGCTATCTTTATAAGTAAATTGTATAAATGTATGTCTTATACAAAATAAATTATTGAGAAAACCGTGAGAGAGTGATAGTAAAAATTGATGTAATTGAGTTGCGCAGGCGCGCAAATGGCGCGGCTCACTTTCGCGTATAGCTCAGGGGTAGCTCAGTAAACGAGTTTTCTTGCAATTCGTTAAGGATCTCCTAGGTGTGCGTTACTTGCATACAGTGGCTGCAAATAACCGCCGGTACGACAAACTCCGCCGATCGTTGAGTCCCGTGATTCCGTGAGGCGTCGAGGTCACCGGCCCCTAGTTGATTCTTGGCACTTTATGCGTTTCGTGCATCCTGTGCCTAGTCGCGTGTAAAGTGCCACCTCCGCACTTCCCCCAACCCTTTTAGTATAAAAGGGGTAGGCAGTGCCCAAAGTGTCTACGCCAACGTATTGCATCATCCATCCGCGTCGCGCATTACTGCCGAACGGCTGGATTACTGACTCTTAGGTAGGTTCTCACCATGTCCGATAAGGACAATGACAAGGGGGAGCCACCACCTAGAACCAGAAAACCACCGGACCGAAAAAGCATATTGGATCGACCGATAGCATACCGGGACATCTTCCATCCGGAAAGGACTCGAGTAGTGTCTTCCTACTCGCAGATCCCCACCAAGAAACCCCTATCTCTAGGGAAAGGACCCGCACCGAGGACCGCGCTCTCACCCATCGTACCTGAAGGTACGACTGGGCTAGAACCGGTACCCCAACAACAGCGGGCTAAGAAGTCGTGGAGAAGGCACACTCCACCCGAGACTGCAGCATCGCTCCAGGAGAAGAGGCAATGCCTTGGATCCTCAAACTCCTCGGATTACTCGACTTCCGAGGAGGAACAAGACCAACGACCTATAAGGAGATCTCCACCAAAGTCGCCATCGCCGAACAAACCCACCCCCCCTAGATCAGAGGAACATCACTCCAGCATGGAAGCTGTGGATCTAGAGCAGGGAGGAGAAGGGTCGTACGGGTGGAGTGCTACAACCTATGCGACCTTAGCCCCCAATACATCGGTTGGACACTCGCCGTACACGTCTCCTAGGAAGACAACCGAGAATCCGTCCGGGCGTCCGCTGGATGATGGCCAACGACCATCTAATAGCTACGCCCATATGGTAGCTGCGCCAGCAGTACCACGACCAAAACCGGCGGCAGCGACTTCTGACAAGCCTGCCGACCAGGAGGAGAAAACCAGATATCCGCCCATAGTGGCGGAAAGCCTCCCGGATTGGACGAAGCATTTCAAGGAGCTCAACAGAATGTTGGGCCACCCATTGAATGCCCGTCCATTCGGGAAGGGAGTACGATTTACACCGCAGAGTGCCACTGAATTTAGGACTGTTCAACGCTACATGGTTGAGCTTTCCAAAGAAACACCTAACATGTCGTGGTACTGCTACACCCCGGATGAAGACAAGCCCACCAAAGTGGGCATCCGGGGCCTACCTATGGGCACAGATACCAGTACCATAGAGGAGGCCATAAAGGCAAAGGGCTTCCCGGTCAAATATGTAAAAGCGATCCCACCGCGAAGGGGCAGACCAGGATGCGTCTACTTTGCCCAGTTCGACCACCTGAGCCTGGAGCAGCTCAAAAGACTATATGAAGTTGACGAACTACTCTTCATGAGAGGAGTAGTTATCGAGGCCTGGCAAAGGAAAGCAGGACCGGCTCAATGCCATCGCTGCCAGGCCTTTGGACACGCCTCAGCAAACTGCTTCAGGCCGGTGAAGTGTGTACGCTGCGCCGGGGAGCATATAGCGAGCCTTTGCCTTCGGGGTAGAGAGGAGGAACCTACATGTGCCAACTGTGGCAAGAACCACACAGCCAATGACCGTCACTGCCCAGTCCTGAGGAGGACTGCACGGAGGCAGGGGATAACCCTACCGGGGCTACTCCCGGAGGACCCGAAAAGGATCCCCCAGAGTCGCCCTAAAGCCATCACCATCCAGAATGACGGGTGGGCTACCATCACGGGGAAGGGCAGACAATCAGCCGCCCCCCCCCCACCCGTACCACACAAGGAAACGGTGGAACCCGAACAGGAAAGGGCAACCACCGGGGCGACTCTGCAACCTCCCGCCAACCCTGCCACAGAACGGCAGCCCTCAAAAAAGAGGAGGCGGGAGAGAAGCAGGAAGAAGTCGCAGCCTCCTTGGGCTGTTACCTCTACCCCAACACCAGGACCAATAGCCCCTCAGGCGCAGGTTATAAAGGAGACCACCAAAAAGGGCGTGGGTAGAGTGCAGGAGAGGGCTCCACCCGAAGAGAGAGCCCGACCCACACACAGAGCGCGCTCTACCCAAAAACAAGAAGTTCAACGCCCGAGACCAGCACCAACGCCTTCAGATAGGAGACCACCGACGGCCGGCCTCGAAACAGTCGATGCAATCCAGCGCCTAGTTGGTATTGCCATCGAGGTCGGTACACAAGTCCTGGCCGACATCAGAGCCGGGACTGATCCAATAACAGCAATTATGAAGGCGCTGGCAAACCTCCTGGCCCGACACTATGGAGGAGAATAACCTGCGCCTAATGTACTGGAACCCGGACGGAATACAGCAGAAGCTGCAGGAACTCCGCACTGTCGCCCAGCAACAGGACATACATATCATACTGCTGGGCGAAACAATATTGAATCCAAAGACGCGCATAAAGCTGCCAAATTTCCATATTTATAGAAGGGACGAGGTCACTTCTCGAGGGGCCGCCTACATAGGGACGGCGGTTCTAGTGAGGAGGGACATCGTCCATCAAGAGCTGGAATTACCATCCTACCAGACAATGCGCTCAATCGGCATAAGAATGGAGGCGGCGGGCGAGGAACTAAGGATATATGCAGCATACCGCCCGCCAGGGACTCCATTCTGCTCCTCAGACATCCGGACGGTGATGGAAGGCGATACACCTGTAATCATCGCCGGGGGCCTGAACGCCAAACACCCGGCGTGGGGGTCCAGAGTGATCACCCCACCGGGTCGTGAGCTATATGAAGATGCTGAAAAGAACCAGTACGATGTTCTAGGTCCCGAAGAACCAACACACGTTCCTACAGACCCACGGAGACATCCGGATGTATTAGACATCGTGCTCACTAGGAACGTCAACTATCCGATAGTGGTAGAAGTGCTGTACGACCTCCTTTCACAGCACCTCCCGTTACTGATAACCCTTGGCCTAAAGGCAGTGACTACGCCACCTAGAGCTTTTAAAACCCGTGTCGACTGGAGGCTCTACTGTCAACACCTTCAGCAGAGACCTCCAGCACACCAACCCATAAGCACAGCGGATGACGTAGAAGCCGCTGCGATTAGAATTACCAATAACATCAAGGAAGCCCTCCACGCGGCTTCTACGGTCGTCCCGATTACAGCAAGGCGAGACGATCCGCCGCGTGAGATATGCGTGCAGATCAAGCGCAAAGGAGCGCTGAGAAAGCTCTGGGCGCGTACTCGCTGTCCCAGGATCAAAACACAGCTGAACACCCTAACGGAGGAACTGTCGGTTTCAGTCCAGGCCTTCAGAGGAGAAGCCTGGGACCGGCGCATCCAGAAGGCGGAAGAGCAAGATGCGTCGCTTTATAAACTAAACCGGCAGTTGACCAAATCCAAACCTCCCGTTTGCCCGCTGACTGATAATACGGGCAAACGATGCTACGATGCCAAGGGCAGAGCGAATATCCTAGTCGAGCACTTCGAGGAGCAATTTATGCCGAACATAGCAAGTGCGGAGTTCATGGAGCTTCATGCCCGGAAGGAAAGTCGCGTACAGGAGTTCCTGTCATCCCCCGCGCCACCTCTTGCAGGAGACTGGTTCATCTCCCCCGCAGAATTGCGGAGGACAGTAACCTGCCTGCAACCGAGGAAGGCGCCGGGGCACGACGGGATTACCAACGCTGCACTCCGACAGCTGCCCAATAGAGTCATAGTAGAGCTTGGTCGACTCTACAATGGGATATTGCGGACATCCCACTTCCCGTTGGACTGGAAAAAAGGCAAAATCATCGTCTTGCCGAAACCCGGGAAGGACAGGCGTAGAGCTGCCAACTACAGGCCGATCACACTATTACCACATATAGCTAAACTGTTCGAAAGATTGCTGCTAAGACGTCTCCGTCCGTGCATCCAACTTCGGGCGGAGCAGCACGGATTCAGGAGGGGTCACTCCACAGTTACACAACTGACTAGAGTGCTGTACCTGCTTGCGGCAGAGTACAATCGTGGCCGCATATCGTTGGGCGTCTTTCTCGATATCGAGAAGGCGTTCGACCGGGTGTGGCACGTATGATTATTATATAAGCTGGAACAACAGACCAGTGTCCCTCCTGCTATATTGTGGCTAATAGCGTCTTTCCTGGAAGATAGGAAGTTCTACGTCTGCGTAGAGGACGCCGAATCCGCAACAAGATCCATTAAAGCCGGCGTCCCACAGGGCAGCTGTTTGTCTCCAGTCCTGTACGCGGCTTACACCAACGATATACCTACACTGGCAGGCAGGCTTCAAGAGTGGGAGGACGACGTTGAGCTGGCGCTATTCGCGGACGATAGCGCCTATTTCACCTCGTCCAGAAGAGCCCACATAGCCACTGCCAAGATGCAGCGTCTGCTGGACCTGCTGCCACCATGGCTGGACCGCTCTGCTCACTCGCCGTCTCAGGAATTTTCCACCACCGCTGACCCTCAACGGCCAGGAGATTGCGTACCAGAAGGCTGTAACCTACCTTGGGTGCAGGATCGACAGGACGCTGCGCATGACCGCGCACGTCGACTTCGTCGTCCGCCGAGCCCGATGTGCGCGGGCGACGCTCTTGCCGGTCCTGGCATCCAAGCTGCCAATACGAACCAAGCTCCGGATATACAAGATGTATATCCGGACCATCATCACCTACGCTGCACCGGCCTGGTACGCACTTCTGAGCGACCCTCTGAGGCGGCGACTGCAGGCCCAGCAGAATCTGACATTAAGAACGATCGTCGGAGCAGGTCGCTACGTCCGGAATGACGTAATAGCGGCGGACTTGAAGATCGAGAACATCATCGACTTCGTGGCCCGGTTAGCGCGCGGCATGTTTGACCGTGCCGATAACGGGTCACACGAACACCTTAACGGCTTTGCGCCGTTACACACCCGACCACCGGACGGGCGACCTCTTCCAAGAGAACTCCTCTCTATATGTGTTTAGAGAGTCGAGTAACAACCCACAATGCCGCAGAAAGGCCAACCTAGACTCAATCAGATAACCTCCTTTCCGTAGTTGGATAACTACGGAAAATATAATTACTACATTACGGAAAAAACCCGTGTTATGCTATCAAGCCTAAAATAGGCTAAAGGACTGTCCCATAGTAATGGGATATGAGGACACCCGGGCAATGGGGGCTACCCCGAGGCCCGATATCTGCACGTACATTAGTGCGTGAAGACGACATCGTATGCAATTCGTTCACCTACCTTGGATGTCGGATTGACAGGATGCTGCGTATGACTGTGCACGTTGACTCTGCTATACGCAAAGCTCGATGTGCGCGGGCAATGCTCCGTCCTGTCCTGACATCCAAGTTACCGACAAAGTCGAAAATAACCATCTATAAAACTTACATAAGACCCTTGCTAACATACGCTGCTCCGGCCTGGTATGCACTCCTGAGCGATCGTCAGAAGCGGCTACTTCAGGCCCAGCAGAGTTTGTCATTAAGAACTATAGTCGGTGCGGGTCGCTACGTCCGTAATGACGTCATAGCGGCCAACCTCAAGATAGAGAGCCTGCATGAATTCGTGGTCCGGCTGGCGCGCGGTATGTTTGACCGTGCCGACAACGGGCCACATGAACACCTCAACGGCTTCGCGCCGTTGCATGCAAGGCCGCCGGACGGGCGACCTTATCCAAGAGAACTCCTCCCTACATAGATTAGGGAGTTGAGTAAATTCCACAATGCCGCAGAAAGGCCAACTTTGATACATAATTGTGTTATTTAAACACAATTAGTAGATAACCTCTTTTTATTATTATAATCTAACCGACTGCGACAATAGTCGTTATAACAACGCCTTCAACATCAAGGCGCCCAGGACCGGCACACTGTAGTGTGCCGTGAGGAACATCCGGGTAAAGGGGTACACCCCGAGGCCCGAGACCTGCACGGCTATATGCCTGCAGAAGACAACAACGACTTGCAATTCGTTCGGGAATCCTTCGGGATTAGTTCGAGAATCCTTCGGGATTAGTTCGGGAAAAAGTGCAAGACCAGCAGTCAATAAGAAGAAAGAAAAAGTGTAGGGAAGTGATAGGGAAAAGTGATTACTCTCTCACGGAACGGTTTGAAGATAATTGCTGTTTTATTCCCAAGAAATTCGTCCCTCAAAATTATACAGTCCACATCGAAGAATTAAGGCGTTGGGACCGGGACGACTTCGGAAGACCCGTAATCCCCGCCTGAACCTATTTTCTGAAAAGGAAGAGGTTATCGCCCTTGTGTGTTATTCCGTTGCGGAGATCACATACGTTGTTCCCGAACCCAACGTAGGCGTTATAGGAGGCCGGATCGAGAGAAGCCTCGATTCCTTCCTTCTGTTTCTTAGTTGAACGTTTAAGCCTGCCCGGTTCCTTTTCAAGAATCAATATGAAATTTTCTTTAACTTTTTTTTGGAACAAAACTTAAATTTTAATCTAAGGTACCGCGGTTAACTATGTCATCTGGGCGTTAACCTCTCATCTCACCCATCCATGGACTGACCGTGGCAAGTGCAGCTTAATCTCTCAGATCTATTGATTCGCGCAGCTATTACTTAACCTCTTCTCTACCACTAACGCTGTAGGCGATAAACCGCGCTATTAGGCCCTTGGCATATTGTCATCGGCAGTCAAGCATGAATCGGGCATCGAGCGTTTTGAGTATCAAATACTATGGAATTTATACTTTTTTATAGCATAGAGTGACAAACGAGCACACACTCAACCTGATGGTAAGTGAATGCTGTGGCCCATAGATATCCACATTTATCCTCAATTAAGCATCAAAATGCAAATGCGTTGTCACCCCTGAGGACTAAGATGGAATGCCTTGATTCCAGTAAAACGGGTCTCCAGTTCCCTACACTCACCATACGAAATGTAGCATTACGCTGGTATTCTGTGAAAGCGTGGTCCTACTCCGTTCGAGCCGAATCATTCGTGCTACAACTATAATATAACTACAGCGTGGCTCTACCACGTAAAAAGTCCTGGCACACTGAACCACGCGTCTCAACGCGGGTGGCTAGCGGGGCTTCAGGAGCATTACTAAATATCTATACCTAATTACGCTAAGTTCTACAATTGTTAATTGGGAATATAAAACAAAGCTCCGCTCAACACCTTGGAGAAAATAGCGTGATGCTAGGAATATTGTATTAGTGTGACCGTGAGATGCAGGTGGTTAAGTAAAGTTATACATTTTTTCGGTTGACAAATCGGTAATGGCTTAAATAGGATAACCTCAATATTTTTTAACTTTAACTTTAAAATCTATCTCCATTTTTATCGAAAGTTTTAAGTAAAATTTTTGAAGTCTTATTATCACAATATTATACCTATTGGTACAATTAATGTATATGGAGCTATCTATCATTTTAATAAATCTTTTTCTTCCTATTCTTTTATACTCGTCAAGAAAATGTTTGAAAATTGTTGAATTCTTCTTTGGATTCCAACCAACCCGCCAAATTAACTTTAATCTTTTTTTCTAATTATAGAATCCGGAGGGAATTTGTTTGACAAAAATGTTAAAATAAAATTACATTACTAGAACGCAATCGAGCTTTTATTTTCATTACTTACTCTTATTATTATAAAATTAAAAATAAATATCGACATTAATTTTGATATAGTTGAGACAATCCTTAGCTTACATGTACTGTATTTAACAAATTATTAACAATGTATTTTTTTTTTTTCCTTGCAAAATATGAAAATTAACAAAATAATTGGAAACATTCTATATTTAAAACAGTATATAACATAAATTTTAATCAAAAGTAGAGAAAAGTAGATTTATTATTGACCACGTCTTGAGAATTTACCTGTGAAATGTGCAATTATCAGGATTATATCTATTGTTAACACGACACTCACCCACAAAACAATTTACCATTTTAGAAAACAATTACTTATCTACTATTCTACTAAAAACAAAGCCCATTATACTCTAAAAATTTACAAAATATCTAGGACCTTATTTCTTGCGTGCTGACCTGTCATTCAAAATCGGTTACAGTCATGAGAATTGCTATCCTTTTCTATTTTGCTACATTGCCATAAGGAATTTTCTTTTAACTTGCAAAATATGTCCGTCTATTACTATCCTGGTGGTGTAATAAGGTCATAAAGTGAAACAAATTTCTCTTTAAAATTACATATCGGCAAAAGCTCTTATGTCCATACAGTCTAGTTAGATGTGTATTTTGCTTACAAAATTCACAAGGGCGGCGCCACTTAGGAATAGGGTCAAAAGTTTGACAGATATTATGGCGGACAAGTTAATTTGTTATTGAAGTGTAGATATTAATATTTATTTCTGTTAATTAGATAAGAAATTGATAAAGCAAACTACGAACATTGCTAAAAGTAAAAAAATGTGTATAAGTAAATAATATTAATTATTATATTAATTGAACATAGATATAGATATCTATGGATATTTACCTACTATCAGGTGGACTATAAGCTTACTTGTCAACCTAACTCTATTTAAAAAAAAACACTGAGACGTAATACATTAAAACCGAAAAACTTTAATCAAAACGCAAATTTTCAATGAAGACAACACTGTGTGACTATCCGCGTGACAAATAATTTCCAATTATATAGACCTAAGACTCAATTAGCGACATCTGGTGAATGTAAGATTATAGCCCTCATTGTTAATGTGCCCTTTTGCGAAATTTTCTAATCCTAGCAGACATTATGGTGGTATTTCTAAATACCAAAACGGAGCACACGTTTTATCTTTTGATTTTAAGAACCTCCGTATAACACACAAGATTGCACCACTTCTCGAAATTCAATAAAAATCCTCTGAAAATATTGACGTTTATACAGGAACAGCAATTACCAAAAAAAACTCAAAAACGTTTTTGGTTGAATTCAATGGCAAGATTTTTTTGTTGGCATGTGTAGCAAGGCCTTCCGTCAATCGAGGGGAGGTACTTTTAATATTTACCTGAATACTTTTTTAAGGATGAAGAGGGATGTTGTCAGAAAGATAATGCTGCCTATCTGTTGATTTGGTTTCCTTCTCTTCTCTCTACGACACCCACGGGATAGCAAATAGGCGTAGTGAACTCTCTTACGCCACTTTATTTCGTTTTTTTAATTTTCTTTATTTCAATAGTGTTTAATAGTTTTGAGATACATATTTCAATATTATGGCATCAGGTTGAGTGATAATACATGTATAAAAACATTAAGATAAATACGATACAATGAAATATGTAGTAAACAATACATACTTTATAAAAATATAGTAAAATAAATAAAGTCCCACCAAAAAAAAGGTTCTAGCCTTACACCTCTAGAAAGTGATAGAAACCAGAGGATGATGCAAGCAATAATGAGGAGCACCGCCTTCTGACCTGGCACTCTCCGTCACATAGTCCCAGTAGTCTCAGCTGACGGGAGATTGACCATTAATGACCCTTTTCCCAGAAACTAAGAATTGCGGTCAATAGACAACAACTAGATAATCCATGCCATCTTACTAAAGCAACACTTTAGCAAAAATGCTGACAAAGATGGCAGTAGCTACCTAGTAAGTTGAACCTCCAGGATTTAGGTCATCTGGTTATAGACGTAAGCTACCGTTTCAATAAATTAAAAGTAAAATTTACAACCTAATATGTCCCAGTTCTGGGCACAGGCCTCCTCTCATATTTGAGAAGCGTTTAAGGTTAGGAAACATTCACCGCGCTGCTCCAATGCGTGTTGGTGGACTTCATATGTCTTCGAAATATTTTTTTTAGTTTCTAAGACGTGCAGGTTTTCCCACGATGTTGTCCTTCATCGTAGGGCACGTGGTAAATCAGCACATAAAGTTACAATTAACAATTTCATTAGTGCCGGCGGTTTTCGAACCAGGGTTCCTCGAGTACTGTGATGTTTACAGCGAGCGCTTGGCCCCTGAGCTACCACGGCTTAAATTCAATAAAATGAACATTTACTAGGTATTTCTGAGAAATTATTAGGTATTTCTTAATATATTACTCGGTAAATAATCCACCATAATTTTAGGGCCTCTCCAGTTACAGGCAGGATTTCCGGTAATTAGCACGCTGCTCGCTCTATCGATATCCGTCGGATACTTTCTAAAATAATCAACAACAAATCAACGCAAAAGATTTTCCTGGAAGCAGACTTCGCAACATCTGTTGTTGATATTTCTTTATTTATTTAGGGTTTTTTGTTTGATAAACATGTCAATCCCGTTATAACTAACTTTATACATTTACCATTACCATGCACATACTCAATGTAATATCAGAGGTGTATAATGTCTCGCGCAATATCCGTATCATATATATTTATCTTCTATGTTCTCATAAATAACTCCCTTTCTTAATGATTTTTTAAAATTAAGCGAAAACTACACATTGAAAAAACTACTTATACGGATTTTATCGCGTTTAATTAACTTATATTTAACCTATTTTTAATTCCCGACGTTTCAAGCGCATTACAGCACCCATGGTCGCCGGGAAGGGAGGGGGGTGGGGACTAAGACATTTGACGTCCTAATGTCATAGTTAGCCCGGCTACCTTCAGGTTTCGAATATTAATTCGGTTGGTATGGGTCTTTTTTTCTATACACAGTGTGACCAATAGTGTTATCAGGATATTCGGATGACTAAAATGTCCAGGAAAGCTAAAGAATTATTTGCCTCTAACTCCATTGTGAATTGTATTTTAGGGTTTATGAAGTTCAGTTCAAAAATGCAGTTACTTTGTCAGATGGTAAATTTGTGAAAGTGTTAAAATGGTGTAACTCCCTTGATTCTCAATTCCGGTCACATTCTATTAAAAATGACGTAAGCCTTCGATTACTTGTTCCACAAATTTCATAATTTTGGTGAATTGGTTCTTTTCATCAGATAACATTTATTTTTATGGAATATGCTCTGATTTTATCCCAAATATTAGTTTAATGACATTTCTATTTAATTCTAATACATTAAATCGCTACTTAAATTTAATAGTAATGACTTATGAAACTGCTGGCAGCAGCAGTGAACTGCTGACCGTATATGGAAACTCAAGGTCGCTCAGCGAGCTATGGAGATTGCTATTATTGGGGTTTCTCTGCGTGATAAACTTAGGAATGAGGAACTCCGCAGCAGAACCAGAGTACTCGACATAACCCTACGGATACGGATTAGTAAGGTATATATATATATATATATATATATATATATATATATATATATATATATATATATATATATATATATAGCTCGAAGAATCAACAACTGATGGAGAAGAAAGATTCTCGAGTGGCAGCTTCGTACCGATAGGCGAAGTGTAGGGCAGCCCCCCACTGGAAATGAAATGAAATGAAATGAAGATTTATTTGCTTTGAAAAAGGTTACATTAAGGTGGTTATTACAAAGTATAGTACAGCTTTTCAGCCATCTATGGATAGCATGCAAATACATTTTTTATGATTAAGATTATTTTTAGTGTTTTATTAAAATAGCGAATTTAATTAAAATAAATCATAAAATAGTCATCGTTTAGAAATTATCAATAAATAATACCGATACATACAAATTTAAAAATAATTAAAATTGGAAATGCAATTAAAAATATATAACTACTATTGTGTCACATCATGTCAAATTTAGGTAGTCATTTACATTATAAAAACAATGATCATTTAGCCACCTGCAAAAAGCGCCTTTAAATCTATTAAGGGGCAAGTCTTTGATATTTCGGGGTATTTTATTAAATATGAGCATACACATCCAGTAGCAATAATTTTTACACCGAGCACTCTTGGGTAAAATTTCAGCAGCAAGTCTATTGCCATTTCTGGTATTTTGCGTATAAACCTCTTTTGCTTGTCTGAAATAATACATGTTTTGTTTTACAAATTTTGCAATTTCAAAAATGTACAGGCATGCGAGTGGTAGAATTTTTAGAGATACAAATAGCGGCCTGCAAGGCTCATCAGTTGCAGTGCCACATATTGCTCTAATACATTTTTTTTGGGCAATGAATGCCTTTTTTGCATCTGTGCTATTGCCCCATATAATTAGCCCGTATCGCAGTACGGATTCCACATATGCAAAGTACGCAGTAAGTGCTGTATTTTTTGTGGCTACTTTGCTTAGTTTATAAAGTGCGTACGAAAATCTATTTACTTTTTTACATACATGTTCAACTTGACATTTCCAATTTAGTTTTTGATCAATCCATATACCTAGGAATTTTGTCATATTTGTACTTTTTAGTGTTTGTCCTTCAAAATTAATGCTCATTGTCTGGTATAATATGTCATTGAAATTTATAAAATAAGTTTTGTCAAGATTTACAAGTAGGTTGATATTTTTAAGCCATTCTATTATTGTTTTTACAGTACTGTTAATATCATTAATGTGATCTTTAAGTGATTGTTTACCATCTGTTTTTACTATTACAGATATGTCGTCAGCAAATAAAATGCATTTGTGTTTAGTTACGATTTACGAAGATTATTTATATATACTAAGAACAACAAGAACAACAGTGGTCCCAAAACGCTACCCTGTGGAACTCCATATTTGTTTTCTTTAAAATCTGATTTGTGATTTAGGACCACATGATTACTGTCTGGTTTGCTTATTTCAACAGATTGACGTCTATTTTGTAGGTAACTTTTAATCCAACTTAAAGCAGTGCCTCTAATGCCACATTTTTCCAATTTTACCAGTAATGAATTATGTGAGACAAAATCGAAAGCCTTCGACATGTCAAAGAATAGTGCAGTTGTATAATTATTAGCATTAAGCCATGTTAGTGTCTCATTTACCATATCGAAAACAGCATGTGTAGTAGATTTTCCCCTCTGGAACCCATACTGAGTAGGATTCAGGACATGATACTTGTTAAAGAACGATGTGAGTTTAGTATGCATAATTTTTTCATATACTTTTGACAAAATTGGATGGAGTAAAGACCTGATGAGACATGCGGAAAGTCGATGTTTGCAGGTGGCTTGAGACCATGCTTTATAACATTCCTTGGGAGAGGCCTATTTTCAACAGTGGACTTGTGAAGGGTTTCAATGATGATGACGATGTTGATTATTTCTATTTGATTTTTATTTATAACCACTTGTAAGGATTTTCTATAAGGTATGTTTTCCTTACTCATAGTGGTACGTATGTTTTTCTCTTTGTCTCAATCATTTATAATTAAGTCACCAATATTTTAAAGATCACATTGGATTTGTTCCGTACTACCACAATTTGGATTATGAGCTTTTTACTCTGGCCGCTTTAATAATATATTCGGATTTCTACCATTGTTCTACTGGAAAATATCCTTACAGTTTCACTTTTGATTCACTTGCTCTTTAAATCTAGTCGCTTAGGTCGTCTTACCACCATTATTTTTATATTACTTTTCAAAGTTGCTAAAGTATCTTCTTCAGTAAACTCCAAAGTTACACCTTTGATCGATCTAGCAAAATTCGTGGTTTTAAAACTTTTTGATATTTGTACCCTAATTCTTGATTTATTAAATTATTCATTTTATCTTCATCATTGTCGCTTTTAAAGCAAATCAAAACTTTGAACGGCAACTTATATTTAATTGTTTTAATATTTTGAATATTCTTATTTCGTAATAATTTAGCTAACGCCATTAGTTTTCGTACTTTTTTAAATGATATTACGCAAACCCTATTTAGATTAAACTTCCGATGTTGTCTTTTGTCCCTGTCCTGTAGAAATATTTTATAGAAGTAGTTTCGGTCTCCTTTTTTTAACTGTCACATAACCGTCTTCGCAGTTCGTTTCTCTTCTCTATTTAAGGATTTCCTGTAGTGAACCCAGAAAAACAAGTTATTCTTCAATCGCCGATTTGGTTTTGTTCTAAATCACACTCACGTATGACTTACGGATCACTTCCATCACCCCCGTTTATCTATTAATCTTTATCACTATTTATATTTAAACATTGGGGGTAAATTAAAACATTCTTAATTTTGCAAATTAGGCAGTCTACGAAGCATTTGACGACAGCTCGCGCCACAAATTATAAAGTTGTACGGCTCGCGCAAGCCTGGTATTAATATCGATGTAAATGTTATCTATAATAAACACATCAACACAAAGTAGGGATATTTGCCCCATGTCCATCCGCGTCTCAAGCAGTACATCACTTTCCCTTCGTCTCGGCATCTTTCAGTCGGTCTGTGCGCGTTGCGTTGACGCAGCAGCGCACCCTATGTGCACTATAGTTATTAGTATGTAAAACAACGCAGTGACAGCGCTACGTCAACGCAACGCTGTCGCAACGAGCCGTTTGGACCTACCCTCGCTATTTAGCGAGTTACATATGCCTACCGAGACATCCGCGACTTATGCGGCCACCAAGGCGGTACCACTTAAAATTGAGGTATAAAATTAGGTGACAGATTTCATAGTGGAGAAGTTAATTTGTTTAAAAACGTAAAGGTTAATGTTTCTTTCTGTGCTATGAGTTATATATTATATTAATTAGATTAAAAATAAATAAACAAAACCACAAACATTTATAAGTAGATAAAAAGAGTAAAATGTGCAAAATTTATAGAGCAAACTACGGAGGCATTGTTTTGTGTATTAATATAATACTCTAGATACTGATAAACTTTTATTTAAAACTAACTTCTCAATTAAATGATATTTTGTAACAAAAAAACTTCACCTTAGTGTCAACTAGCGACATCTGGTTAGCTTAAGATTATTTGCTCTAATTCTTAAAAAAAGGAAATACAATTTTTTACATAAATTCAAAATACCGTAATAGAACCTGAAGTCCAACCACACACTCATGCATGTTAAAGCTCACTTATGGCTGGAGTGGAAACTCAGTGGATGCAGAAATGTAATGCGGTTCTGTTATTCTGTATCTTCACACACACAGTCTCGTCGCGGTATTCGTGCGAGGGAGATGCGTGTTCCGCAAATAAGCAATACTCGTTGCGTTTTTAGCTGTAGTTGTGCGCGCTGCTACACCTCGCTACCTGTGTAGCGGAGTACCGTTACCGTTACCGCGGAGTATGTTGACGATGTGCGAGCAGTCCATTCATAACGAAGACATCCATTAGAGTGGTATAATACTAATGAATGTAAACAACTCGCATTTAGAGAATATGAATACAGTTATAATGGCGAGCGACATTTCTTTGAGTGAACATAGTATGTCAGGTGCAGAAGAAGAGCCTTACAAAGAAAAGAACTTAGTACAATCTGGAATGGAAGAAGACCAACTTAGGAGGGAAAAATGGGATAGGGGGAGTAAGGAGGGATGCAATTCAGTCAAAAGCAAAGAGAAAAGATTAAAACCACAACTGAAGGTGTATATTGAGATGTATTTATCTAGCAATGAAAAATTGCCTAAACAATTTGCATTAGCTAAGATGCTGAAAGCTTGTGGGATACTTGATATCACCAGAATAAAATACATTAAACCTTTCAAGATTCGTGTAGAAGTCTGCAGCGAGTTAACTGCCGATAAAATTAAAAATGTCACGAATTCAAAGATAAAGGTTGGAAGGTATATAGGGCTATGGAAAGGAATTCATCTTACGGCTTCATTAAAGACGTTGATCTTGATTTATCTGACGAGGAAATTTTAAGAAATATAATGTGTAATAAACCCGTAGAAATAATATCTGTATATCGGCTTAAACGTCGAGACAGAGAGGGAAAAGGTTGGCAGCAAAGTGAAGCGGTACAAGTGTGCTTTAAAGGTTCATTTATTCCACAGTACATATACGTTCATGGATTACGTATAAAAGTTACTCCTTATGTATTTCCCGTATTGCAATGCTCGAAATGCTGGAAATGTGGTCACCCCACAAAGAAAATGCCCTTCGAGTAAAATAGTCTGTCCGAAATGCGGTGGTAGTTATGAGAACTGTGAAACGCAAAATTTCCAATGTGTTAACTGTGGTGGAAACCATTTGGCCTTGCATAAAGCTTCGTGCCCAGCCTTTTTAAGGGAGAAGAGGTTGAGAGAAATCATGGCAGAATTTAACTGTACTTATAGGAAAGCCTTAACAGTATATGTTCCGCCCGCAGCTTCCTTGCTTGGAAAAGATAGCTTTCGACAACAGTCTGACAACCCTCCTATCAACATGATCTCACAACGGAGAGTAGATTCCAAGAACGTGATACCTCCATATTTGCAGAGATAGTAAAAACTGACATCACATTGCATAAAGAGGATGTAAATGAGGTTAAAAATACTTCTGCCAATACTTCAATGACATTTCGACATACTCGTAGGAGGGACACGGCTTCTTGTAGGTTGGAGCGCCCGATAAACTCATCTACAATGAATAGTCAATAGTGCCTCCAGATGCGGCTGCTGGTGAAGAGAAAAAGAATGACAGTGTTCGTTTGGACGAGCTATTAGTGAGACTAAAAGAAACTATATTTTTAAGGGAATTGACGATGGAAGACAAGGTACATAGGGTGTTAAAGAGCTGTTGTTTAGAGTGGTTAATCTTATTGAGTGTACAATTCGTATCAAAGTGGCCTTTATGTAAGATTATTGCTGACTATTTTACCTACAATGTCTCGTAGTCAGAAATCTGTTAGGTTAAATATTGCCGATGGAATTTTCAAAGTATTCGAGCGAAATTAATACCCTTAGAGCAATCTCTGAGTCAACTGAAAATTCACATTGCTGCACTCAGCGAAACGTGGTTGGAACGAGATAGTCAGCTGAAGGTAAATGGTTACACGATATATAGTAAGGATAGGGATGACGGTTATGGTGGGGTAGCGGACTTGGTCCACAGGTCTCTTAAGTCAAGCTATGTGTCGTTCGAAAGCTGTAATCCAGGGATTGAGATAATTTGTGTTAAGATTTGCAACTGTGAGCATATTCACTATATATTATCCTTATATTGTGCTCCGTCAGTTCACAGTTCACAGTGATTGGGAACTTTTTTTTTCTCGTCTTAACAATAAGGTAGTTATTCTGGGCGATTTTGACGGACACCACACAAATTTGTCTCAAAAATTAGATCAAAGAGGTACCCAGATTTATGACGTACTTTTAGATATTGATCTCGTAACATTGAATGATGGCAACCCTACTCGTATTAAATTAGTGAATAATACAGTACAACAATCTTCGCCAGACATATCACTGGCTTTCTCAGATATGGCGTATAAATTTAATTGGGGCACACTTAATGAAACGTTTGGCAGCGATCATCTAGTGATTAAAGTAGATAGCAGGTAGATAGTCTACCCATACCTACGGTACGCAGGAATTATAAAAAGGCCGATTGCTCTCAGTACCGCAACTTAATAGAAACTCTTATGCAAAGTTATATTATCACGGAAGACTCACAAAAAACATATGATTCATTTATCGAGTTGATTAATATAGCTGCAGACATTTATATTCCATATATTAAAATTAATTCTGAACCCGCGAAAAATTTCACTCCCAAACCTTACTGGAATAGTTCCTTATCAAAGTTAGTAGCCGAAAGACGGTTAGCGTTATCAACATTTTGACGTAACCCCGCACCCTTTAATTTTGACAAGTTGCTGGAGAAAATTAGGGAATGCCAGATAAGTCTTCGTATAGCAAGAAGTAAGAGTTTTCGAGACTTCTGCACTTCATTACACGGGACGACATCTCATACTGTTTTATGGAAGAAAATGAAATGGTTTAAAGGATGCTATGTACCGCGATCTGATATTAGTAAAGAGAAGGAACTTGGATTATTACAAAGCCTGACACTGGATTTCGTTTGTACTGAGGGCCCGATATGTAATTCAAATAACCCTAAGATTGAGACACAGATATATCGACACGAATTGGACAATAGCTTGCTCACTAAAGACACATCTCCTGGTAGTGATAACATTTCGTTTTCAATGCTATATAATTTGCCGGATAATGCAAAATTGATTTTAATCAGGCTTTATAATGTTTTTTAGAAACGGGTTTTGTTCCCCAGCAGTGTCGTAATATCACCATAATACCTATACCAAAGCCCGGCCGAGATTCTCAATCTGAATCTTCTTGGCGACCTATATCTACGATTTCTTGTGTATGTAAAGTACTACATAATATATTGATTAAAAGAGTAAGATGGTATGTTGAACATAACAACAGTTTATCGGCCGATACTATAGGTTTTTGCAAAGGGCGCTCCATTTTAGATAATTTATCTACCTTTGTGTCGAGAGTCCAACTGGGATTTTTGAAAAAAAAAATCAACTATTGCTTGCTTTGTTAACATTGACAGTGCATACAACAATGTAAGTTTAGAACGTTTATTAGATATTTTAGATACTATAGGGATAGGTTATAAAATATGTACATACCTACGGAATTTTTAAAAGAGAGAAACCTAAGTATTGAGACAGATGATAACTCAGTAATAAGAAGGAAATGTTGTTTTAGTTTAGCTCAAGGCGATCCAATTTCCCCGCTTTTATTTAATATCTTAACAATGGAGATTTGCAAGTCAATAAATAATGTATTTATATCCACCTGCAGTAACAAAGAAGAAGGTAGAAACCAATTACAATTAGCTTTAAATCAATTTGTTAGTTTTCTTTCTATTGCTGGGTTAGAAATTTTAGCTCTCAAAAGTAAAATTAGTATTTTCCAAAATAAATTTGTACGGGACCCTGTATCTATATCTGTTAGTGGCATTTCTTTAGAAGTAGTTGATTGTGTAAAATATTTAGGTATTTGGTTAGACAGGAAATTACGATGGTCTAAACAAATAAATGAACTAAAAGAAAAATCCTCAAAAGTGCTTATTGTTTTCAAAATTTTAGCGGGGACAGGTTGGGGCGTTCACCCAACTCATTTAAGGCGTCTATACATATCGTGTATTCGTAGTAGATTAGATTACGCACAAGCAAGCTAGATAAAAATCAGAATCAGTGTATGTGTGTAATCGGTGGTTTTATTAAAACAACACCTATACACGTCATGGAGTGCGAATTACACCTACCGCCTTTAAATGTACGAAGACATTATCTAGCCGGAAAGTATTGGTTAAAGGCGAAATCCTTTTCTAACCACAAGAATATTCCCATTTTGGACGACCTAATTCTTTTAAGTCAAAATTCTTATTGGAGGTGCAAAGAAAAGCCCCTTTTAATAGTTCAAAGTTACCTTAAAGATACTCCTGTACATATTAGTACACAATTAGATATGTTTACACTTGATACCTGGGTCAGCAATGTGAATATTTACCGAATATAATTAAGTTTAACATAGATGCCGTAAGTAACGCTAAAAGAAGTTATAATTCCTTGACATTACAACAACTGTGTAACAATTTTACTAAAAATACATATTCAAGTTATTACAAAATTTATATGGACGATTCAAAAGAAAGAAATTGTGGCGGTCTAGCTATTTATGATCCGCAAGTGGGTAGTTCAGTTAAACTACGTATTGATTCAAATGTCTCTATAATGTTGTTAGAATAGATAGCAATATCAGAAGTAATTTCTTATGTTAAATCGGGCAAATACGTCATTTTAACGGATTCCAAGAGTGCACTACAACACATTGCTCGATGCACCTCGAATAGTAAAGGCACACCGATAGCATACAGTATTTTGGAGTCACATTCCACTTTAGCCATAAAAAATTACACAATAGTTTTACAATGGATACCTTCACACGTAGGCCTGACAGGAAATGAAGAGGCAGACTGTCACGCTAGACAGGTCTTGTCTGAGGGTATCCCTTCAGTTTGTTGCCGTATTATACCGACGTTTTTTATATGATTAAAAATAAATCTAGACATGTGGAACGAATATTTTGGTGAGCAATCTCGAGTAAAAGGCATATGGTTTAGAACAATCCAAAATAATTCGTCCCGTTATCCTTGGTTTATTAATTCCAATATAATGATTTCTTATATTTACGCGAACACTACACATTGAAATAATACTAATTTTTAGGGAATTTATCGCGTATATTTAACTTTTTAAATACCCCACGTTTCGAGAGCTTTACAGCACCCATGGTCACGGGAAGGACTGAGATGTTCAACGTCCAGATGTCATAGTTAACCGCGGTTACCATAGATTAAAATTTAACTTTTGTTCCGATCTATGTAATCAAATAAATAATAATAATATTATACTGATATATATATATATATATATATATATATATATATATATATATATATATATATATATATATATATATATATCAGTATGTACTTACGGTATCATGAAGTCATGAAGTTTGCCTCTAACTCCATTGTGAACTGAATTTTAGAATTTATAGTAACTCTATATGGTCTCTCCTACATAGGACAAACTAAAAAATCAATTACAACCCGCGTTAAAGAACATATAGCTGATGTGAAGAGTCGACGCTCCGGGAAATCTGTAGTCTGTGAACACGTACAGGATCGGGCGATCCGATTACATCAGATTTGATAGACCACAAATACTCGCTAAAGAACACCGATCCCTTCCAAGGATGATTCCGAGGCTATTGAAATCAAAAAAAACATCCCAATTTCAATAGAGAAGATGGCTGGGTGCTACCATCTGCTTGGGATCCTATAATAAATAAAATTAAATCCCAAACCAAGCATACAACTGCAAGACTTCATGATACCAAAAGTTCATACTGTGTAGATCGGAATAAAAGTTAAATTTTAATCTATGGTAACCGCGGTTAACTATGACATCTGGACGTTGAACATCTCAGTCCTTCCCGTGACCGTGGGTGCTGTAAAGCTCTCGAAACGTCGGGTATTTAAAAAGTTAAATATACGCGATAAATTCCGTAAAAACTAGTATTATTTTAATTCCAATATGTCGAGACATACCATTGTAACTGTTATGAGACTGCGCTCCGGACATATCCCACTGAATAGTTTTGCTTACCTGATGGGCAAAGTTTATTCCATGAATTGCACTGACTGTAATTCCATTGAAGATGTTTTTCATATTTTAGTGGAATGTGCCCGGAACGAAACTTAGACGATATAATTTGGGTTTGCTTACAGCATTAGGTTGCATGACATTGGTGTTTGTAATAGTATTCTTGCTACTCCCTTATTAGAGAAAGCGAGATTCGTATACATAATGGTTGATTGTGCTTTGAAACGTAGTTTTAAAGCACAATCAACCAAATCTTCACACACCCCACTTATCCAATGTTTCAGCATAGGACTGATCGTCCTTACTGCAATCGCCTTGAAAATGATTATGACATTATCACAGCCGATGGAGGAGAGAGACGTGTTACCTGTGCATTATAGCGTAGAAACCGGCCGCAACTGTTCCCGTGAATAAGCAAGATGTGCTACAGCAATCTCTACAGAAATCTCAATTACAACTTGAATGCAATAGTGTAGCACACGCAAGACGTCTCCACATTATTATCTATCTATACCAAGTCTAAACATCGACGAAATGTGCAGTCGAAGTTAGGGGTGAGTGGAGTGATTGCAAACACAATTCCGGACGCAGTTGTTTTTAGAAGGTAGCCCTCTTCGCGTATCGCAATTCCTATATATTTTTTTTTGCATCTATCATCTTAAGTGCACGGACAGTAGTTATGACGGAAGGCCGATTACCCACTTCAAGGTATGTACCGACAATTTTTTAATGGCTTCTCTTATTATAATTATTGGCTGTTTTTATTGACGTGTATATGCAGTGGTATGTGTGTTACTGAAACGTTACTTCTGCCACAAAATCATAAAAGATATACCATTAAATTAATAAATAATAAATTCGAAAATATTTTAGGTGTACTAAAACTATGATAGGGTTAATTGCGGACGTCCGCAATCATCCCCACTTAAAAATTGAACTTTAGAATAATATTGTGCACAATAAACTGTTTTTTTTTGCGCCCGAAGCAATTAAAGGGCTACCCTATACGTAGGGAGGCGGAAAATGCATTACGCATACCACGATAGCCGGTCTATCGTGGTTATGAGGGACTCACTGTCCTACCGGGGACCCTAAGTGATACCCTCTAAAAACCGCCTTTGGGGACAGGCAACTGGCTGATTAAGCTGTATTGTGCCTTATCATGAGCGACCCTCTTTTGGGAAAAGAGGGCGCAGGCGGCTAAGAGCCGCTGAGGGAGTGCCTACGAAGGCAAAATAATATTAGTTAATATAATAATAATTTAATTTAATTAGAGTTGGCCTGAGCCGCCAGGAGGCAGTTTAGGTCGTTTGACAGTTTATTAGGCGGGTCCGAGAGAGAGTTTCTCGGCCTGCGAACACGATAGCGAGAGGGGGGTGCGACTCTGAGGCTTTGAAGAAGTTCTCAGAGAGTTTTTTAAGGAATTGTTGAATTGTTGGGAGCTCTAAGTCCCGATGAAGGTCGGCATTACGGACGTACCAAGGTGCGTTCGCAGCTCGACGACAGAAGAGGTTCTGAACTATTTGGAGTTCATTTAAAATATTAGGGTTTGCGTGGGCCAAGACGGGGCCCGCGTAGGACATGACTGGTCGTATGCATACCTTATAAAGGGTACGCTTGTTTCGAAGGGACATTTTACTGTGTCGGCCCAACATACTGTTGAGCCTACTCAGATAAAACCGTGCGTGACGGGTGATTCGTTTGACGTGGGGCCTAAAAGTGAGCCCTGTGTCTAGAGTGACACCTAAATATTTGGCGGTCGTATGCCAGGGGACAGGGGTCCCTAGCATACGTATTGGAGGGGTGTTTTTAAGACGGCGTCGTTTATAGTCGAAGTGAACGGCGGAGCTCTTCTCCGGGTTCACATCGATGCGCCATTTTTTGAACCAAGCTCCTAGGTCATCGACTGACTTTTGGATCTTGTTCCTTATGAGGGGCAGTGAGACGCCTTTGCAGTAAATAGGAGTGTCGTCTGCGAAGAGGGAGAGCTGAACACCTTTCGACGGGATGGGAATGTCCTTGGTGAACAGGATGTACAGTAGAGGAGCAAGTACTGAGCCCTGAGGGACACCAGCCTTGATAGTTCGCTGTGAGGGTAGCGTGCCTTCGTGTCTAAAACGAAGGGTACGATACTCTAGGTAAGAGGCCACGAGACGTACTAGGCGATCGGGGAGACCTATCTTGTATAGTTTGTAGATAAGGCCTGTATGCCAGACTCTATCGAAAGCTTTAGCTATGTCGAAAAAGACCGCGATGGTCTTATGACGACGAGGATAGAAACCGCTGAGGATATATTCCACAATACGGTGAACTTGTTGGGGGCATGAGTGTTGGGTTCGGAACCCGAATTGGTGAGGAATGATGAGAGGGTCACCGTCTGTGGGAAACAGATAGCGCCTCATCCGTGTTTGGATGACTCTTTCGAAGAGCTTGCCCATTGCCTTGAGGAGGCTAATGGGGCGATGGCTGGAGGGGAGGTTGAGAGGCTTGCCTGGCTTGGGAATTCCAATCACAGTTGCCTTTTTCCACGTAGTGGGAAAGTAACTAAGGTTGAAGCAGGCGTTGAAGATAATAGATAAAAAGGTTAACACCTGCTCAGGAAAGTGTTTCAGGGCTTGGTTGGAGATGCCATCCGCGCCCGGAGCCTTTTTAGGCTTAAGTCCTTTGATGAGGGATGAAATCTCATCATTGGACACAGAGATAGGTTCGGAGGTCGTGGGGGGTGAGTTCCGGCGGCGGACCTCATCCTCCACTGCCTGGACGTGTGAGGGGTCGACGGGTTGAGAGCTAGGCGAGCATTGAGCGGCAATGCTATCTGCAAAGCACTCAGCCTTTTCCTCGTCCTCGAAGGCAACCGTGCCGTCGGGACGGGAGAGAGGGGAAGTGTGGATGATAGCGTCTATGCGGAGGGCTCTGGCCATCTGATAGTACGCTGTATGAGATGGAGAGATATTCTCCATGAGTTCGCTCTTTTCGAGGTCTCGAAATTCAGAGAGGCGGAAGCGGAGTTCTCGTTGAAGACGATTTGCCGCGCGCCTATATTCGGGGGTGGGATATTTTGCTGCTCTCCGGAAAGCAGCTTTTTTGGCTTTTAATAGGTTGCTAATATGTAGGACGACCTTTTCGTTCTCCTTGAGGGAGGATTTAAAAAGGGTGGAGAGTGAATCGACCGCGGTGTCGATTTTTTCGGGACTGTCTAAGTCCGACGGTAGGGAGATGGTAGAGTCCTGTGAGTCCAGAGCTTTAGCTAGGGACTCCTTGAATCCCTTCCAGTTGGTGAAGGTTTTTGTATGTGTTGGGGGAGGTGGCTGATGGCCAAGAATGAGGGAGACCGGTCGGTGATCGGATCCCAGATCGTCTAGAGTCTCGATTGCTCTGAGGTTGAGAGAAACTCCTTGGAGTAACGCAAAATCTAGTACATCGGGGGCGTGATCGGTGTTATCGGGAAAGTGAGTAACACCGAGGGGACTATGGACGGTAATATCAAGAGACTGCGTGATACCGAGCAGTAACTTGCCGCTATGGGATGTAGTACGGCATGTCCATTCAGTATGCTTAGAGTTAAAATCTCCAAACATAATGACTGAATTGCCTAAAGATAAAATAGCCTCAAAATCTTTTTTGAGGGGCTGGGTTCCTGAAGGGATGTAACAGGAGGCTATGAGGATGGACTGGTGTCCAGTCATAGCTATCCTGCATACCGTTTTTTTTTATAGAATAGGCTGACAAACGAGCACACAGTCCACCTGATGGTAAGTGGTTGCTGCGGCCCATAGACATCTACATCTATCTTCCATTACAAATCAAAATGCAGATGCGTTGTCACCCGTGAGGACTGAGATGGAATGCCTCATTTCCAGTAAAAAGGGTCTCCGGTTCTCTACACTCACCATACGAAATACAGCAGCATTAAGCTACTGTTTCACGCTGGTATTCTGTGAGAGCGTGGTCCTTCCCCGGTCGAGCCGACCCATTCGTGCTACAACTATACTACTAATATAACTGCAGCATGGCTCTACCACGTAAAAACCGTGGCTTCCATGTTGGTAAGCTGTGGAGTAGAAATGGGCGAGCAATCCGCCGCCGCCTCGACGGTCGGGTCTGTCGTTACGAAGAAGAGAGAAGTTTTTAATAGAAAGGCCTTTAGCGTCCTTGGTTTTGAGATTAGTTTCCTGTAGACTCGACGACTTCACGATTCCGAAGAAAGAGCTTAAGCTCTGGTAGGTTATTTCGCAAGCCGCGAATATTAAATGATACAAGCGATAAACCCTTAGGTTTGATACGACCGTGAGATCTTGGTAAGGTAATTTGCTCAGTCATTTAAGTTAAGTTAATTAGGTTAACTTAACTTACAACGCTAGCAGAAGATCGTTGTGTTCAGCAAGAGCGAGGAGACGCTCTTGAGGGAATTTCGCCGCGCGCAGTTTGGTGCTATAACGGTGATCTCCCCAACATCAATATTCCTAATAGCGGAATATAGAGTGTTGTAGTCGTCGGGTGTGGGCTCTGCCTCGTGTGCGTACGAGGTTGTCCGCGGTGGGTCTGCCTTTTTGGGCCCCCAGGGAAAGACTGGGGGCTGCATTGGCTTGGAGAAGCCCGGAGGGGGCCGAATTATGCCCTGAGGGGGCCTAGGGGGACCCTGAGGGGGCCTAGGGGGACCCTGAGAGGGTCGAGTGAAGCCCTGGATAGGCTGAGAAGGGCCCTGACGGGGCCATTTTTGGAGGGCCGGGAATGAGCGGTCGTTCACCGGCGGTGGAGCTTGCCTACTGGGGTGAGGTTAAGGTGCGCGTGGGCAACCCTTGTAGTTGGCCGGGTGTCCTGTCTGGTTGCACAGGACACAGGCGGGCGGGGATTCGGCGTCTTTGAGCCGGGGACACTCTTTCGTGTTATGTGGTTCCAGGCACTTCACGCACCTGGGTGGGGCGGAGCAGTTGGCCGCCGCGTGACCATAAAGTTGGCAGCGGTGGCACTGCGCCGGGAAACCGGGCCTATGTGGGGGCTCTACCTTCACCCTTGACAGGCCGCACACTGTGCGCACCTGCCGGAAGATGGCTTTAGCCTCCGGCACGTTTGACAGGATTACTAGGGCAAGGTTGTATCTCTTGCCCGTTCTGTTGTGCATTTTGTGCACTGCTTCTACGGGGAAACCTTGGGACTTAAGGTCCTCAAGGATTTCCTCGTTGGAGAACTCAAAGGGGACGCCACGGATGACGGCCCTGACTTTACGCTCTTCAGGGAGAGCGTACGTGTGGTAAGAGACCCTTTCGGCTGTGAATAGCCGGGTGATTGTGCGGAAGTCCTCGATCGAGCTTGGGATGATTTTGATCGCCTCCCCGAGGTTGACGGCATGATCGTATTTAATACCTGCGTCGTAGCAGGTCTTAGACAAGTGGGTGAACTTAGCCTTGTCTCTTAGGAAGACAGGGGGCGGGACTTGCTTCTTCGCTAGTACTGGAGCACAACGAGAGGCTGGTTTGGATGGTGCGGGGATGTCTAGTGACATCAGTGGGACGGGGGCAGCGTCGAGGGCTGCGGAGGTTGTAGGAGCGGCAGGGTCTGCTGAAGTAGGGGGGGGGGGTGCGTTTTATCGCGGCGCGCTTTCCGTTGCGCTTGGAGGTGACGGTGGTGAAGTTGGACTCCCCGGTTCCGTCGGAGTCAGAGGACTCCGATGCACCGGAGCCTGAGGTAGTGGCGGGCCTCTTCCGGGAGGTCGGCGCCGAGGATTCGGAGCATGCGTACTCCATTTCTAAGGGGGCAGATTCGAGTGGGGCAAATGAGTTCCTTGTTTCGAGGTATGACTGTACTACTGGCGGCGGAAGGTGTACCTGAGGGCAGGGACGGGAGCCTGGGCGGCGATGGTGGCGATGGCGGCGAGGACCGTCTCATTGCCATTTAACCCGTATTGGGTAATGAGGGCGGCTAGGGACTCAGTGAAGCTGGAGTTGGCCATTTTGGTTAAGTGAGCTAAGCTAAGTAAAGATGAGGACGGGTCCCTGCTCTCGGTAGAACAGGGACTAGAACGCGAGACGTACTACAACACACTATGCACGTAATAGTAATGCAAGAACACAAAAAAATAAAGGAGACAGTAAAAAAAAATGAAAATTGATAATGATAGCTGAAAATGAACAATGAAAATTATAATGAAAATGATAATGAAATGAAAAGTGAAAATGAAAAATGAAAATGAAAATGAAAGCGGAGGTCAGTCAGACCTCCCTGCCCGAAGACAGGGGGGCAAGAGCTGTAGCGAGAAGTGACTCACCGGCAGCCTCGACGCTGTTCCGCGTGAGCAGGACAGCGGAGGCGCGTGAGAGCGAGACAGCACTACCGTACAGGAACGAAAGCGCGGACTACCTGGATGCTACCGCTCGGAAGCGATACCACAGGCGGAATAATGTTGACAATAAACGGTAGTACGGTAGTATATATATATATATATATATATATATATATATATATATATATATATATATATATATATATATATATATATAAATATATATATATATATATATATTTTTATGTGTGTGTGTGCGTGCGTGCGTGCGTGTGTGTGTGTGTGTGTGTAAGTAAAAAAAAGGTAAAGTTACAGCCTATATACGTCCCACTACTGGGCACAGGCCTCTTCTCATTTCTGAGAGGGTTTTAGGGCAATGAATAGTCCGCCGCGCTGCCCCAATGCGTGTTGGGAGAGCGCGGCTGTTTTTTTTTTCTTATTTCTCGGACATGCAGGTTTCCTCACGATGTTTTCCTTCACCGCCGAGCACGTGGTAAATCAGTACTTAAAATTGCAATTAACAATTTCATTGGTGCCGGCGGGGATCGAACCCGGTTTGCTCGCGTATTGTGAAATTTACAGCGAGCGCTAACCATCTGAGCTACCACGGCTCTGATGGTTAGCGCTCGCTGTGTGTGTTTGTGTGTGATTAATGTAATTAAATATTTAGATATATTTTCCGCAAAAAAAAACCTATTAAAAAAGATAAGGGGTTTTGAAAATTTGAATTACTTCACTCTGATTGGCTTGATTTTGGTTTACAGGCGTATAGTTCATGAGTAACGATTTTTTTTTTGTAAAATCATAACCTCACACTTTGCACAGGAATATTGACCTAACGTTACTTCTGTAACAGATTTAACGATGAGCACGTCTTTTTTTTCGAGTTTTGTAAGTGTCTGTGGCCAACCGCATGTTGCTCACAAGTTACAACTAGCTAAAAATATAAGATTTATGTTGGGACCTTTACAGAGTTTATATACACGTACAAACGAACAAGCACTTAACCTTTAATTCTACTAGTATGTAAAGGATGCCCCGTGCCACGATTGCTTATCCTTAGCCTTTCAGAGTGTCACTTGAATGAACTTATTATTTTTAGGCTTTCGAAATATAAGGAAAAACTCTATACAAGGAGATAAGGGTATAACTTTCAAGATTTGATTCAAAATATTCCAACTAGGGCAATGTTTGAGCAGTAAGTTAGTTTTGATTTTACTTTTTATCAAGAGTGTTTACTGTTATTAAAGGCGTAACAAATATTGTTTAAAATAATTGTGTATAATAAAGATACATTAGGTAAACTACAGAGGATCTGTTGAGAAGGAAACTTGAGGGTTACTCAGATCATTTTTCTGACAAAAATAACGACGAAATGAGGCAACGAATTATCTTATGCCATCTTAACAAGGTTATGTATGTAAGTAGTGTCATTAAATTTAGCGTTATTCCTTATTTTGATTTTTCTAGGTTTTAGGAACTCTATTATACCTAGAAGTCAGTTTGGGTAGATAATATCACACTCTTACGGAAATATTTTTTTCTGGGAGACCTTGGCGCTAAACTTAAAATTGCCAATAATCAGTTACAATAGTAAGAATAATTTATAGATCCTATCTGTATCTGATCTCATTTATTATTAGGACAAAAGAAAATAAAAATTAAACTAAATTTAATAAATTCTTTACAAAAATATCCCTAAAGTTTTTTAAAACGACTCAAAGGTTTCAACATTTATTAACGGACGTACTACGGTCCATCCGTCAAAACTTCGCCTTGTTGCGCTGCTGATGAGTATTGTTCTGTGATCCATTAATTTATTGAAAAGGGTTCCGACCTTTACCTTAGGCTTTGCAAGAGTGATTGTCCAAATAATGGCATAAAGTACATAATTAGTTTTTATGTTGGATATAATAGAGCCAAACTGGAGCCCTGATTGGGCATAGCAATATTACATGTCAATTTAATTTAAATTAATAAGTTAGGAAAATGAAAAACGTATATTATTTACTAAAACTAAACATTACTTTTAGATTCAATAAACATTTGCAATATTTGTTAATACAACGATTATATATATATATATATATATATATATATATATATATATATATATATATATACATATATATATATATATATATATATATATATATATATATATATATATATATATATATATATATTATAATATAAATATATTTATAATTTATATATGCATATACCGTATGCAATTTATGTAATCATCCTTCTTTTTGTAGACATTTAGGGATTTAATTTATGTTTCAACACATACACCACAGGGTTCTGATTTGATTTCTGATTTTATGTTATAGGGATGTAAAAACTGAAGTCGGATTATTCTAAAAAAAAGATGCATATTCTTTTTAGGAAAGTTAAGATACAATTAAGATAAAAATCCAACAACAAAAATACTTGTTAATAATGTATGGAATAATTCAAAATAGTGACCATTTTTATCACGTTTCCACTAAAGAGCTATGTTTATAATTCAAATTCTTAACCTCATAGGGAATTAAATCAATAGAAAAATTTTGTACCGTACAGACAAACAAATAGACAGAAAAGCAAGTTTGCAGCAAATACAGCATTGAAATACAGCAGCATTAACTTGCAATTTTGTGCTGGTATTCTGTGGGAGCGAGGTGCTACCCTAGTCAAACCGACTCATTCGTGCTACAACTAAAACTGCGGTATAGCTCTCATATTCAAATTTCAATATCTGGGAAATTCTCATAATTGTTCTCTTCGTTCTTTGGTTAATCTTAAGTTGGTCACTTCTTTACACCGTACTGGTTATTTATCTCACTCTTTTGCCTTAACGGCCTTAACTCTGGAACAATATCCATCTTGACATTAAAAAAGCTCCCAACAAGTTTATTTATTATGAATTAAGTCCATAAGCATGTGGAAAAATCGTTGCAAGTTTGAACTAACACGGCTCTTATTTTCTTATATATTTCATATTTGTTCTGACATAGATGATATTCATATACGTACCTAATTTGTATATATATATATATATATATATATATATATATATATATATATATATATATATATATATATATAATATATATATATATATTACCCTTTCTATTTCGATTACTGCTGTACCGCCTCCTAAATATCTATCTCTGTTTGGCCTAATGGTTGACTGGGAGAGAATGCCCCATGGTATTATGTCCGCCATATGTCCTACTTTGTGCATGATAGTTTAAATAAAAAAAGGTGTAAATATTGACATCCCACTGCCGCTGCGGGCGCGAAAAAATACCACTTTTATGATTGAGTTCTTAGTCACGGACTATATGTTTTATTTTAGGTACTGTACGTTACTTTACTCCAAAAAAAAAGAAATTACGTCGCGTCTAAGAAGAATGAAAAAAGGACTACATGAAAGTTTGGATATTTATTACAGAGTATTTCTTTCATTTCATTTCTAAAATATTTTATTCTTGTTGTTTTTATTCTTAATTTATATAATATAAATAATAATAAATAAACACTTCAAAAACTAACTACTTCCATTGTGTCCTCGATTACTGACATTTTAATTAGATATTTATTAATGGTAGATTTATTTTCGTTCCTCCAATTTCAAAAATTCAAGTGTAAATAAGCAAGCAACGCATTTAAGCTATCTAATATATATAAGTTATATGTTTAAATGTGTGTGAATTTTTCAACATAAAATATTTTTTGTTAAATATTTTATGTAATGTGTAAATTATAGCCAAGCTTAGTTACAGTAGAGAATGGGTCATGTATGTGCAAGTTACTGGCCATCATCGTTCGTCATGTAGCAAATTTTCACACAGCGATAAATGACACAATTTGTAACAAAAATAAACTTGACAAGGGTATCCATCTCAATGTATCAGTAACCTAATCTGAAAGCCTTTAATTGGCTCATCACCGCGATTGTTTTTTAAAAACTGCAAGACGGGTCATCGTGTAATTTCAAAGTTGAAGTTTTTAAATTATAACTCAAATTAAAACAAAATTTATTGATAAATTTTAAATAACTTTGTTAATTATATTCCAATTTTAGTGTTGATTGACCACGTGCTCTGCGTAGAGGAAAACATCATAAGATCTGAATAAATGAAATTTTAAAATATCGTAGTGATTTTTTGTTGAAAATTTATATATATTAGCAACTCGTAGGCCGGGGAAAAGGTTTCTTCCTATTTTGTTTGTATACAATTGAAGAAAAATCTCTTTCGTTGTACTGTATGTATTTAGCTAATTTTAATATCAATATTTATAGGACATTAAGAAAAAGTAAAAAAACACTTTCCCGCCATTTTTCAATTGTTTTTCTGTCCGATAAAATGAGTGAATTTAACGAAAAAATTCGATACTTTATGAAGTTTTATTACAAAAAGGGGAAAAATACGACTCAGTCACAAAAGTTTGTGACGTATATGGATAAAGTAAGAGTAGCAAGAAGTTGGCTCAAGCGTTTTCCGTCAGGGTATTTTGATGTCAAAGATGCAGCTTGCTCTGGTTGCCCTCATAATGATAAATTCGATGCCATTTTTTTGAAAAAATGGAGCAATATCGGCATAGTAATAATATAATAAAATATAGTCGAGGAATTGAGCATTGACCACAAAACGGTTTTGAGCCATTTGAAAATGTTTGGCTATACAAAAAGGCTAGACATTTAGGTACCACAAGATCTCACTGAAAGAAACCTTATGAATCATGTACTGAAACCGTGTGTGAAAACGAACGATTTACGAAAGTTTGATTTCACTCGTTATGGAAAGTTGATACGACACTTACGACAAGAACGTGCGAAAAGGATCATGGTCAAACGCTCCGAAAACTGCAGCGAAACCCGGATTAATGCGTAATAAGGTGATGATGTGTGTATTGTGTGATTGAAAGTGCATCGTTTATTATGAATTTTTACCGCTGAGAAAACCATCGCTTTGGATCTCCACTGCCAAGAAGTCTCAGCAAGAAATTAAGAAAAAACGGCCGGAATTCATCAACAGAAAAGGAGTGATCTTTCATCATGATTTCGCCAGACCAAATACATCTTTGGTCACTCAGCAAAAATTGAGAGAGCTTGGTTGGAAAGTGTTAATGCATCCACCATAAAAAGTCCTGATCTTGCACCCTCAGATTTTCATCTGTTTCGGTCTCTTAAGAATTCTTTAGATAGTGTTAGGTAATATCAAGAGAGGACTATCAAAAATACTTGTCGCATTTCTTTTATCAAAAATCCGAAGATTTCTACAGTATTGGGATTATGTCATCACCCACAAAATGGCAACAAGTAATATATATTAAAATGTGCCAGATTTAGAGTACCTTAACCGACGAGCATGTATGCGTAGTTTTATGAATGTAAAGGAGGCAAGAGAGGTGTGTCAGGATCGTGTCATTGTTAAGGGGATTAGACTCCGCGTCCGTAGACTTCTATTACCTAATCCTAGACATATCCTACACGAGTCCCCCGGGCAGTGCTAAACGAGCGACAAAGCCGAAGAAAGAGATTCCGCTCCTCGCCGTGTGGTAGCGGCGTAATATCTACCACTCTCTATTTCACGCGATGAGGCAGAAACATATTATTATTTAATTGATTCAGACGTTTAGAGGTAGTGTATGGATATCCATTACCGCATATCGTCCCGGAGGTATCGTAAGAGGCGAAATAGCGAAATAGAAATAGGAGATGGGCAGTAGCATCTTCCTGATAACACAATATATATTTAAAAAAGTGCAGTTTTCTCCCAAGTGGTATAAGGTGAGGGTATGTTTAGAAATGGACTTTTGACAGGCTGTAACGAATAAATTAATGAATATATTAACGATGAGTGAAATGTAGGCACTTGTAGGAAAAATAAAATTGGTTTCCATCCATACATCACAGCTAATAAAAGTTTACTGCTGAACATTGGTCTCCGCAATAAATTGCTTCATAGAGGAAACATGGCTGCCACGCGTGGCAGACGGGTTGAGAATCAGAGTTTATAGTATAGGGTACTTAGGATATTTTGTATACTTTTTATAAATCCAGGTAACACTTTTTATTAAATAAGTTGTTGTGTCCGATACATCACTCGCATCGAATACTCTACTCGTTTTAATACTTCAAATCGGACATATAGCTATTGAGTAGCATTATACACTTTTTTATAGATTAAGGGTGACAAACGAGCACGCAGTCCACCTGATGGTAAATGGATGCTGTGGCCCACCGACATCCCCATTTATCCTCGATTAAGAATCAAAATGTTTGTCAAATGTCACTCCTGAGGACTATGATGGAATGCCTCGTTTCCAGTAAAAAGGTTCTACGGATCTCTACACTCACCACACAAAACACAGCAGTATTAAGCTGCTATTTTACGATGGTATTCTGTGAGAGCGTGGTTCTTCCCCGGTCGAGCCGACCCATTCGTGCTACAATCACAATATAGTTGCAGCGTGGTCCTACTACGTAAAAAGAATACATAATGTATAAATATTTTACAAAATATATAATAATAATATAAAGAATATATAATATATAAATAATATACATTTAGGATATTATATAACTTTATTAGTAAATTTAAAAATCATTCGGGTAGATAAACTGATTTTAACTTTAAACTAGCTTGAAACTTCGATATAAAGTACTTTTTAACCGCCTGAACACAAAGAAGGTCCTCATTCGAGGGAATATTTTTATATATTTCCAATGATAATTTTACCGCGTCACAGCGGTGACACTCCCTGTACGTGAGAGCTTAGGCGCCGGTGACCTTGAGTCGAAGCGTGTAACGCTAGGGTTGATATCGAACCGAAATGGAATATTATAGACTTGTACCAAAAAAGATAAGTAGGTATTTTATACGTGATAGAGCCATGCTGCAGTTATATTAGTAGTATAGTTGTAGCACGAATGGGTCGGCTCGACCGGGGAAGGACCACGCTCTCACAGAATACCAGCGTGAAATAGTAGCTTAATGCTGCTGTATTTCGTATGGTGAGTGTAGAGAACCGGAGACCCTTTTTACTGGAAACGAGGCATTCCATCTTAGTCCTCACTACAGTACAATATTATTCATCAGTATGTAATTTGTATCTAAATGTAATTTCCAAAAAAAAAAAACCGAACAAAGCTCGGTCATCCGGGTACTTGCAATTTAAGTGCTGACTTACTACGTGCTCGGCAATTAAGGAAAACATCATGAGAAAATCTTCATGTCTGAGGAATGAAAATATTATGCAGATAAATGAATTCCGATAAGGACATCAGCAGTAGAACCAGAGTAACCAACATAGCCCAACAGGTTAGTATGCTGAAGTGGCAATGTACCGGCCATATAGCGCGAAGAACCGATAACCGATGGGGATGGGAAAGGTTCTCATGTGGCAGCCTCGTACCGGTGGGCGAAGTGTAAGGCAGCCCCCTCCCTACTAGATGGAGTGACGAGCTGGTAAAACATGCAGGAAGTTGATGGATTCAGGTGGCTCAGGGCCAAATTTTGTGACATTCCTTAAGAGAAGCCTATGTTCAGCAGTGGAGTTGTGAAGGCCTGTTATGATGATAACGATGATGATGAAGTTCGCTACCAGCAGTACGGTGGGCTCATTTGTTCCTTATTCCTCTCAAAAATGATAGGAGGTCTGTGGTCAGCAACGGAACGTTATTACGGAACGATTTTTTAATATCTTTAAAACATTTAACTGAAATAAAAGAATTTGTATACAATAGGTTTCCATGGTGATAAATTATGAGCATTGTTAGATCGACTTATCATTTCTGAGCTTGAATTCATTTTTTCGAGGTAGCTCTCTAGTGTAATAATTTGTTTTCACGGCTTCTGCCATTACGAACGGGAAAGTAAAAGGGAGAAAATGTACCGTTTTACGGGAAGCCTTAATGCTTTCTCCTTGATTTCAGATTTATTTTATCTGGGAACTCCGGAATTACAATTCGCTAGTTCTTTTATCAGCTTTCGCTTCACTACCTGGCTTTTATAACATCCTAAACATTTCTCTTATTCTTTTACATCTTGATTTTGCAGTAACTATTAGCCTTGTAATGGCGGCGTAAAAGAATCCACTAATTCACATTATTCCGTGGGTGTTGTAAGAAGGGACAGAGAGAAACTTAAACAAGAGATGGGCAGCAGCATCTTCCTGATAACAGCTTAAAATGATAAGCTGCGGTTGCCATCCGCCAGCCAAGCGTGGCAACTTTTTTTTTCAACAATGAGCATGCGGTTCACCTGATGTTAAGTGACTACCGCCGCCCATGATCAACCGCAACACCCGGGGAATTGCAGGTGCGTTGCCGGTCCTTTAGAAAGGAGTAAGCTTTTTTCTTGAAGGTCCCGAGGTCGTATCGGTTCAGAAAAATCGTCGGTGGTAAACTATTCTACAGAGAGGTCGTACGCGGAAGAAAACTCCTTGTGAAACGTACAGTGGTGGACCGCCAAGCATCCAGATGGTGTGGATGTAGCCTTGTAATGGCGGCGTAAAAGAATCCACTAATTCACATTATTCCGTGGGTGTTGTAAGAAGGGACAGAGAGAAACTTAAACAAGAGATGGGCAGCAGCATCTTCCTGATAACAGCTTAAAATGATAAGCTGCGGTTGCCATCCGCCAGCCAAGCATGGCAACTTTTTTTTCAACAATGAGCATGCGGCTCACCTGATGTTAAGTGACTACCGCCGCCCATGATCAACCGCAACACCCGGAGAATTGCAGGTGCGTTGCCGGTCCTTTAGAAAGGAGTAATCTTTTTTCTTGAAGGTCCCCAGGTCGTATCGGTTCGGAAAAATCGTCGGTGGTAAACTATTCTACAGAGAGGTCGTACGCGGAAGAAAACTCCTTGTGAAACGTACAGTGGTGGACCGCCAAGCATCCAGATGGTGTGGATGGTATCGAGACGTTTGCCGTGTAGTGCGTTCATGTAATTTGGTGGCTGGGATTAATCCGAACAATTCCTCAAAGCACTCCCCATGGTATATGCAAAAGAAAATGCAAAGAGATGCAACATCTCTTCGCAGCGCCAGTGAATCGAGCTGATTGGAAAACACTTTGTCGTCGACGATTCGAGCCGCTCTGCGCTTGATGCGGTCAAGTGGAAGGAGCTGGTACTTGGGAGTTCCAGCCCAGAGATGAGAACAGTATTCCATGTGTGGCCGAACCTGTGCCTTGTAAAGTTGCAGGCGGTGTGCCGGTATGAAATAATGTCCCGCTATGCTGAGCACACCAAGCTTTTTAAAGGTCAATTTGGCCTTCTCTTCCAAGTGACCACGAAACTGCACGTCACTCGATATGTCGACGCCAAGGATTCCGATACTGGCTGAGGCAACAAGGGAAGTGCCTTGAAACTGAGGAGATACGACAAAGGGGTTCTTTTTAGCGGTTAACGCGCAAACTTGTGTCTTCTGGGGATTAAACTGGACTAGATTTAGTCGCCTCTAATCCGAGACTCTGTTCAGCAAAGACTCGACTTCAGACACAAGTTTGTCCCGGTACTCGGAGACGTTTTCTCGAGAAATATTGGCACGGCCGGTGTAAAGAGCATCACCAGTGCTGTCATCTGCATAGCAATTAATGTTACGGGTTATAAGTAATGATATGTTGCAAGAATATCATTGATATACAGAAGAAACAGAGTTGGCGATAGCACGTAGCCTTGTGGAACAACAGCATTAATAGGCTTGTAATCGGAGCTTGCACGGTCTACAGCAACCTTGATGCTCCGATCTGCAAGAAAGCTGGTGATCCAATCGCACAATTTCTCGGGAAATCCATAGGAAGGGAGCTTCAAAAGAAGCGCTTTGTACCAAACCCGATCGAAGGCGTTCGCAATGTATATAAAATAACCCAAAATAACGGGCAATTCCCCCCCCCCCCCCTTGGACTCTACTGCCTCCGCTCATTTGTGAGTTAGGTAGACCAGAAGATCACCAGCTGACCAATCATGGCGATAGCCGTATTGGCGGTCACTAATCAGCTGGTGATCTTCAAGGTATCTCATGAGCTGGCAGTGAACAATAGACTCCATTGTTTTGGAGAACAAGGAGGTGATGGCAATAGGCTGGTAGTTGGACGGGTCTGAGCGGTTGCTTTTTTTAGTGATCGGGTAAACGAAAGCCGTCTTTCATGGTTTTGAGACTACGCCTAGGGAGTATGAGTACCGGAAAAGATGCGTTAAAGCCGGTGCCAACTCTGGAGCACACGCCCTCAGCACAATTGGGGGGATTCCATCAGGCCCACTCGACTTGTTGATGTCCAGGGAGAAGAGTGCTATGCGAACCGAGCGCTGTGTGAACTGCACTTCCAGCATGGAGCACTCACACCGCGGGATGGTCGGCGGCGTACTCCCCTCGTCATCGAGTGTCGAGCCTTTGCGGTATGGGCCAGTGAGTCGTCCTCCCTGCCATCTCTTCCGTCTCTGCAAGATGGCTTACAGATATTCCCTTAGACAGCCTTGGCGAGAGACCAGAATGCACGAGTTGCAGAAGGAAGGTGAACTAGTTTCTCGCCAATTCTGCCTATGTGCTCTGACTTTGCCTTGGCAATGACTCTTTTGAAGGACCTAGAGGCGGAATTATACTTCTTTTTTAGAGCGCTGGTGTTTACATCCCGGGATGTTGATGCGTGAGCCCAGGCTTGGTAGCACTCCTGCTTATAGCATGATGCTATTTTACAGGAGCGACCGAACCATGGCTGAGATTTGACTCCAACGGGCACCACAGAGGAAGGAATTAAAAAGTTCCATACCCTGAAGTACCACATCAGCGACAGAATCCGCAACAACGTTGGGATCGTCCAACGAGAAGCAAACCCACCCCCAAGGGTAGGATGCATGGAAAGACCGCATCCCATCCCAATCGGCTAACCTATAGTGCCAAACACGGCGGCAGCCTGCAGAATGCAACTGCGACTTCAGCGTGAGTGGCACCACACTCCGGACAAGACAATGTTCCGGAGAGCCTAAAGGGACGTTGACGGAAATCTGATATCCATCCGGGTGAGAGGTCAGCAGAAGGTTCAACAGGGAAGGTGCATGATTCTCCACATCTGGAATCCGCGTAGGCGAAGTAAAGTGTTGTGTCAGACCATATGCCAAGGCAAAATCATGAACAGATCACCCCACATAATCGCTTAAACGTGAACCAAGCCATTCGGCGTGATGGGCGTTAAAGTCACCGAGGATCACGATCTCTGCGGAGGGCATCTGCTGTAGCAACGAATCTGTAGCCGTTTGGACGTGGTCGAAGAGTCGGTCTGTTGTGGTATTACCGCTATGGGACCTATAGAGGCGTCCGTAGACGCAAGGATGGTCGTCGCTTTCTACGCGTAGCCAAAAGATGGACAGGTCCGAACTTTCAAGACTGCCGAGGCGTCGAGAACAGATGTCCTCTCTGACGTAGACGCAAACTCCAGCCCGAGGTAGAAAGAATTGCTCCAGTTTGTACCCCGGGTAAGAGAGATACGAGACATCAGCCGGAGAGGACACCTGCGTCTCGGGCAGAAAGAGTAGAGCCGGCCTCGCCGTCTCGAGATGGTAGTGGACGGCGTTTAGGTTAGAGTGAAGTCTGTAGTGTTATGCTACTTACATATCATTTTACATTCATTTTCCATTCTGTTTTTGATTTTCTGCATTCACCTCAAAACTGGATATTTTGCATCACTTTTATATCCATAGGATCCAGTAACGTTTTTAAACCATAAGAACAAAATAACAAATCATTTTCACTTCGTATTTTCACGCCGGAGCCCGAAGACCAAAGTGGCACACCGCGCTTAGCAGTGGCGCTCACCGCTCACGGAGTATGCACAGGCTGTGCCTGTGGTAGGTGCGCAGCGCCTGATCTAGGCACACGCAGCGTCTGGAGAAGGCACACGCAGCGCCCGGAGTAGGCACACGCAGCGCCTGGAGTAGGTACACGCTCCGCCTGGAGTAGGCACACGCAGCGTCTGGAGTAGGCACACGCAGCGCCTTGGAGTAGGCACACGCAGCGCCTGGAGTAGGTACGCGCTTCGCCTAGAGTAGGCACACGCAGCGTCTGGAGTAGGCACACACAGCGCACTAGTAGGTGGAGGCGTAGGCGTGGCTAGGCGACAACTTCAGGTGAAGGCAGAGGCTTGAATGAATGAATGAATGAAAATACTTTATTGCACACCACAAACAAATCTACAAAGAATATAACAGAGAGCAGATTACATGTACAATTTGGCGACCTTATCGCTACATAGTGATCTCTTCCAGGCAACCAAAGGTGTAAAGGAATAAAACAGTGAGTACTAGGTAGGTGGTGCAATATAAATATACCTAATATAATATCAATACATGCAATAAAATAACAAATAAATAACTAATACATTAAAAAAATATGATACACATACGTATATACATAAACATACACACACACATATATATATATATATATATATATATATATATATATATATATATATATACATTTCCATACATATACGTACATACATATACATACATACACACATATATACACATATATACATACATATACATATACATACATATATCCTCAAATATATACCACTAAAAATAACATAAATAAATAAATACAAAACTACATAATCACATAATTTATCCTAATGATTTTCGAACGATTGAGACAAGTAATGCTCTTTAAGAAGTCGCTTAAAGACTACAATAGTCTGAGCTTCGCGTATATACAAAGGTAGGGCATTCCAGAGCTTAATAGACCGTACAGTAAAAGATTTATTAAAGAAAGATGTATTGTGAGTTGGTACCCTCAAAATGAGTTTTCTTGAAGAGCGTAAAGGTTCCCCTGGAAGCCCAACAAAATTAAATTTCTCCTTAAGATAAGGAGGAGTAGAAGGGTGAAATAAGACACAGTACAGAATAGAAAGAATATGCATGTTGCGGCGAAATTGGATAGGTAACCACTTGAGACGTGAGCGAAATTGGGAAATGTGGTCAAATTTGCGAAATCCAAATATGAACCGAATACTAGTATTTTGAAGTCTCTCAAGCTTAGTTAGCTGGCCTTTAGTTATGTCTACATAGCTTGCGTCAGCATAGTCAAGAATCGGAAGGAGAAGAGACTGTGCGAGCATAATTTTTGTAGGAATGGGAAGAAATGATCGAAGGCGACGCAGTGAACTAAGAGCGACAAAGGTTTTCTTACTTACCTCATTCAGTTGGCGTTTCCAATTTAAGGGACTATCAAGGTAAACACCAAGATTTTTGACATTGTCAAAGTAAGGGATCACAACCCCATCGAATACAACAGGTGGTATGGAGAACTAGTCAATTCTTGAGATAAAGCTCTGACTACCAAAAATGATAGCCTGTGACTTTTTAGGATTGACATTTAGGCCATATGATTGACTCCACTCATGAATCATATTTAAGTCATTGTTTAATGTAGCGATTGCATTCGGCAAATTCTCAAGAGTTGACTGGGTGTAAATCTGGACATCATCCGCATACATGTGGTAGAGAGAAGAAATTTTATGAGTAATTGAATTAATGAAAATGGAAAAGAGTAAAGGTGACAGCACGCCACCCTGCGGCACGCCTGCAGTAATATCACACCAAGATGAGTGAGTTTCATCAACATGAATACACTGCCGACGGCCACAGAGATAACTTTGAAACCAGTCAATTACTGATGGAGATATGTTAAGGGAATACAACTGACTCAACAGTATATCGAAATCAACAGTATTGAACTCATTACTGAAATCTAGCAAGGTCATGACTGTGAGTTGTTTATTATCCATACCCCACCGTATGTCATCAGTAACTTTAATTAAGGCAGTAGCCGTGCTATGACCGGGACGGAAACCGGATTGTAAAGAATTCAACAAATTGTGCTTATTAAGGAAAAATGTCAGCTGTTGGCAAATAAGTTTTTCAAGAACTTTAGAAAGGAAAGGTAAAATCGAAATGGGACGGAAATCAGTGAGGTTGACGGGATTAGATTTCTTCGGAAGGGGTATAACATAAGCACTTTTCCAGGCTTGAGGGAATTTAGAGGAAGATGCACATGCGTTAAGCAAATGAGTGATAATGGGAGTGATAACATCAAGGAGAGGAACGATCATATTAGAGCTGATGCTGACGCTACCTACAGCATTTGAGGAGATGGATAATATGATTCTCTTAACATCACATATAGTAAATTGACTAAAAACGAACGGAGAATAATTAGGAGTCGGACTTACAGAAAGAGAACGAAGTGTTTGCAGTTTATGTTCACTATCAAAAGAGTTAGAAGGATTAGAAAAATGTTGATTTAATAGTTCAACATCAACACTGGGAGGTGAAGTATTAAGAGAGTTTCTACCAACTCCAACTGTTTTAAGAAACTTTCACACCCTAGATGAGTCGCCTCGCATCTCTACACAATGTGTTGCAGTGAATCCGGATTTTAGTGTATTTTCTAAAGTTTGAGGCTTGCAGGATCCCGAGGCAGTGCGGAAGATGCTTCTAGTTTGAAAGCTGAAGCGAGACTCCCCTTTATTGGCCGATTCTTCGGCTTTTTAAACCATAAGAACACAATAACAAATCATTTTCACTTCGTATTTTCACGCCGGAGCCCGAAGACCAAAGTGGCACACCGCGCTTGGCAGTGGTGCTCACCGCTCACGGAGTATGCACAGGCTGTGCCTGTGGTAGGTGCGCAGCGCCTGATCTAGGCACACGCAGCGTCTGGAGAAGGCACACGCAGCGCTTGGAGTAGGCACACGCAGCGCCCGGAGTAGGCACACGCAGCGCCTGGAGTAGGTACACGCTCCGCCTGGAGTAGGCACACGCAGCGTCTGGAGTAGGCACACGCAGCGCCTTGGTGTAGGCACACGCAGCGCCCGGAGTAGGCACACGCAGCGCCTGGAGTAGGTACACGCTTCGCCTAGAGAAGGCACACGCAGCGTCTGGAGTAGGCACACACAGCGCACTAGTAGGTGGAGGCGTAGGCGTGGCTAAGCGACAACTTCAGGTGAAGGCAGAGGCTTGCAGGATCCCGGGGCAGTGCGGCCCCGGGATAAGGCCCTTAGGAGATGCTTCTAGTTTGAAAGCTGAAGCGAGACTCCCCTTTATTGACCGATTCTTCGGCTTTTATACTTTTTTAGAGAGAACGGGAAATTATTTAAATTAAAAGCAAATTTTTGTAAATGGCCAAGAGGAAAAGAGTATTTTTGTGGAAGTATTGAAGTAAAAACATCAGACCGGTAACGAATTTGAATAAAAGTTACCATGACAACCAGATAAATAACGATGTCAAAACATGTCAAATTTTGGTTTCAGGCTCGTAATAGAGAAACGGCAAGATTTAAGTGAAAAATGAGATTTTATTGATATAGGAAAAAAGGTAGCGCATTAGCGCGCACGAAGCTCAAAATTGCAGATTTACGGAGAACTAAATAAAAGATCGAAAAAGGTAGACTCCATCGACACCGATTTAAAAAGTGCTGATAACGTGAAAATACGAAGTGAAAATGATTGTTATTGTGTTCTTATGGTTTAAAAACGTTACAGGATCCTATGGAAATAAAGGTGATGCAAAATATCCAGCTTTGAGGTGAATGCAGAAAATCAAAAACAGAATGGAAAAATAAATTTAAAAAAGTGTAAAATGATATGTAAGTAGCTTAACACTACAAGTCCCCTGATATTGCAGAAATTCACGGATAGCGTGGCGGGGGTCGCTTTGGTCTTGTTGCCCCGTTTGCCTCGAGCAGTTGTAGTCTTGAGCGGAATTTTGCCCCCCCCCCCCCCGAATACGCGGGGCAGCCTGATCACCCACGCTCAGGAGTGGAGTAACTTGTTCGTGGATGCTCAGCGAGGGATTCTCCAGGGGTGCTGCTACCCTCCTGGGGTAGTTTGAAATTTAATTCCGCTACTATATTGATGGGGGGGGGGGACTTGGGCGTCCGGCCACCTGCACTCACCAGACGAAACGCAGAAGCAAGGCTTCCACTTCACGTCGGTATTCTGTGAGGTCGTGGTACCACCCCGGTTTGAGCCGGCCCATACGTGCAACAGCAAAGCTGCCGCGTGGCTCTGTCTCTGTCCACTGTTAAAATTACTATGAAAAATATCCCTTCTATGAGACAATAATTTATAGTGGAGATCTATAACCCTAAGCTGAACATGGGCTGCTTTTAAAAAAAATCCAGAAGCAAAGTTCCGCTCAGTGATTATAAGAAAAAAACCTTATTTTTCGTACGGTAGCCTGCCTACTTACTGTTCACAGTAAAATAATTTATAATTATTACTGTTACACATTACGTTACTGTTACAGCCTATTGAAGTCCACTACTGAACACAGGCCTTCCCTATAGATTGCCTCGAAGGGGAAATATTTGTCATAGTTACCGCGTTTGGTAAACGGGTGAGTAACCGCGGTTTATTTTTGTATTTTTGTGGTTATTAAGAAGACGCTGCTGCCCATCTCCCGATTTGTTTCCGCTGTTGCCTCTTACCCACGAAATGATATGGGATGTGGATATTTTTACATCGCCACTACACTGTATAATTATCACTTTGTTTTATTGCTCTATTAATTTATGTTTGTCTTATACTATAGGCTAATAAAAATTAGGCATAAATAATTAGTTTATTTTTTTTGAGTTTAGAATTATAATATTTTATGTAATCATTACAGTTTTTTCGTAATTTTATTTTGTACACAAGCTTTCTAGTTGTTAAGCTTATTAACCGATTAATATGCAGAACGTGTGCCGAATTCTCAAGAGAAACCAAAGGCGAAACTCCTGCAAGCAAATGTTACCACGTAGAAATTTCGTCGCAATTTGATTAAAGGCGTAAAGGTTTATAAATATATCGTAATGGAAGTATAGTTATAGGAAATAAGTTATGTTTTTAACATGCTTTTATTAGCTTCGCGTGTCTATCTATCTTTATATGTAATGGAATCTATTAATGTAATTTTTACCGACTGGTAAACCGCCAATCGACTTGAAAATTTGCACTCTTAGTACTTAGCACCTAGTATCCTGATCAGAATTACCAGGATAAAATAAAATAAAATTATCAGGATAATCACACCTCATGATCGATGCGTGTTGTTTAAGTTTTTTTAACCTCCTATATTATTTATACAAGTATGGTTAAAAATTTGCTCAGTCCTTCTAATGGTAAGTGGATACTGTGATACTGTGACACATAGACCTATATATACATATTATGCTCTCGATTAGGAATCGAATTACAAATCTGTTGTTTCTCCTAAGGACTAAGATCAAATGCCTCATTGGTCGCAAAAAGAGTCATTCGAACTTGTCATTTACTATGCTGCAATTTAAACATTAGCATTGTCCAAGAGCAGCTGCAGACTATCTTTTCATATCTAATAGGGTTTGACGGCAGAAATCATCCTGCGTTCTAATATCAATGCATGTTGGCTTACTTTTCACGTGGCAGCAACTTTAGTAGTTAGAGTTTGCCGGTCGAGCTCGGGTTGCAAGGGTATTTATTTAGTCAGTATTATATCATCCTGGACAACCGGGTTGTAATGCAAAGTTGACACCCTTACACTCGACATTCCTCCACATCTCCAATCTGTGTGAGATTTGGGATTAGTATTTTTGGATGGGTACCGTTAATTGGCGGCCTGAGAGAATCGACTACCCCATATGAACCCATGAGTGTTCTAAACGGCGACAGAGAAAAACAATGAAACAAGAGATGGCAGCAACATCTTCATAACATCTCAATGGAATAAACTGAAGTTGGCATCTGCCTGCCAAGCGTGGCAACTACAAAAACATCCCCTTCATGTGAAAATTTATGGGGGAGACCTATATCAGGTGTGGACTTTTGATATGCTGTGATGAATGAATTAAAAAAATAGGTGACACTTTGTCTGCCTTTAGACTCTAAATCTAGAATAGATTTGTGTCTATGGGTCGCAGTAATCACTTACTGTAAAGTGGGCTGTGTTCTTAATTGTTACCCTTACATATTGAAGAAGGAAGGCGTAAGCTGTTTAGCACACTGGACACCAAAAAATGGCCACTTGCAAGTTTAAATTGACCCTAAGGACAAGTACAAAACTGCATTCTCGACAGGAAAAGGTCTGTGGCAACTTAAAGTTATGCAGTTTGGATTGTACAATGCTCCAGCAACGTTTGAACGGTTGATGGAACTTGTACTTACCGAGCTGATTGGCCGACCGCCTGTCTGGTTTCCTTGGATGACATCATTATCGTAGGCTGTATGTTTCAGGAACACCTTCAAAACCTGGAACATGTGGTCATGAAGATCCAGAGTGCCAACCTCAAGTTGAGTCCGAAGAAATGTTCACTATTCAAACGGCAAGTAAACTACTAACTGTGAACCACTACTACGTAACAAACATATCAAACTCATACCCCGACACCGAAGAACTGACAGGCAGGGGAACTAGGATGTTTATACTGCTATTATTACCAACCAACTAAAAGATCTTTCTGAAATTTTACTACTAACTATGAACCACTACTACGTAACAAACATATCAAACTCATACCCCGACACCGAAGAACGGACAGGCAGGGGAACTAGGATGTTTATACTACCATTATTACCAACCAACCAAAAGATCTTTCTGAAATTTTTATTACAAAACTGAAGTGGAAAACTAATTAATAGTCCACCTAAAGGGAAGTGGCTACTGCAGTCCACTACAGCGGTGTGGTTTTTGAGGACTAAGATGGATTGCCTCACAACTTGTAGGGTAAAAAGACCAGAACACAGCAGAGCAAACATTGTTATTTGCCAGTAAACAAATTATAATATTTCCCATTATCTCTGCTTGCGAACTATGGGATAAAATGGGATTCTTTTATGCCACTAACTATATATATACTTACTTTAAACTGCGATATACTAGAACTGATACTCGAATGTAGGCACCTAGAACAAATTGATTGTTTAATATGAATGGTTATGTAGTTAATAAGTTACTAAAACTATATGATCTTGTTTTGGTTTCATATGAAACTATAAAGCCCTGGACTGGACTGGACTATGGCATATATCGTTGTTGGCGGTGCGAGATAAACATCTTACTAAATCATTCACTGTTTCATAAGATAAATGTCAAATTCGTGTTAATTTTATAAAATGCTAATTTATGAGAGAAAAAAGATATTTGCATTAACTAAGAGTCATGCTTTACAAGAAAATTGGTTATGTATGTAATAAGAATTAAATATTAAATACGTTTTCAATTGCTTTAAGCACATTTTTATTAATGTTCAATTAATGTTTCAATCACTGATAAGATGTAGGTATCTGATATATATATATATATATATATATATATATATATATATATATATATATATATATATATACATATATGTTAGTGAGTCTTGTAGAAATGAGATGAACACACGATTGTCTACCAGAACCGAAAAACGCAAGTCCGAACCGTTTCTTAAAATATTGATGATTAATTTTTGTATATATATATTTAATACAAACGCGACTTAATACGTTTCCATTAAGTTGCGTTTAACTGTCGTAAAAACCTAATTTTTAGATATTGTTTAATAAATGAATCGCTACGAAGTTTTCAACGCCCTCTTGCCTATAGTAAATGGCATAAGAGATGCAAAAAGTCGATGGATGCATTCGATTCACGAACATGCCTTCGTGACATTCCTTGGGAACGAAGCTTTATTAATCAGTGGACTATAGGGCTGTAACTATGACGATGATGGTGAAACAAAACTACTTTAATATTTTTTAATAATTAAATGACAGTCATGTCAATATTGAGCGTTAGTTTTGATGTTGTCTTCCACAGCTCTGCCTTGTCTCTGTACATCTTCAGTAATTTACGTAAACCTGTCTCGGCTTTGTGTTTAATAATCTTTTGAGACCATTTTGTAATGTCGCATGATTAAGTTGCGCAGATGTTTATTCCTTAATAGTACATGAGTTATGTATGAGGGTAGGATATAAATAAATGTTGTAGATAGGGGTATAAAACACAGAGATAAAAAGATTTAAGGATACAACTCTAAACCCAACAGGTGTACGAGCAGAATACTGCTCGGACCGGTGCCCCGGTGTTTGCGCAAGCACAGGTGCACTCATAGATAATACATTATATACCAGACGGGTGCACTCGCTACTGCCTCACTCTCATGGCCTGAAGGGACGGCCATCCGATACATCGGTGAGTGATGATGAGACTTTACGTACTTTCCGAGGCTCTGAGTTAAAGCTCAATAATTCATTTTTGGCCCCAATATCAATAGAAATGTTTTTATTTTAGCCTAAATTTTAAACAATTCAAGTCGTCTTAATAATGTTAATCCTCCTCCTTGTTCTCCAAAACAATGGAGTCCATTGTAAACTGCCAGCTCATGAGGTACCTTGAGGATCACCAGCTGATTAGTGACCGCCAATACGGTTTTCGCCGTGGTCGGTCAGCTGGTGATCTTCTGGTCTACATAATGATATCTTATATTTACGCGAACAATACACATTGAAATAATACTAGTTTTTACGGAATTTATCGAGTATATTTAACTTTTTAATACCCGACGTTTCGAGAGCTTTACAGCACCCATGGTCACGGGGAGGACTGAGATGTTTAACGTCCAGATGTCATAGTTAACCGCGGTTACCATAGATTAAAATTTAACTTTTGTTCCGATCTACACAGTATGAACTTATGGTATCATGAAGTCTTGCAGTTGTATGCTTGGGTTGGGATTTAATTTTATTTATTATAGGATCCCAAGCAGATGGTAGCACCCAGCCATCTTCTCTATTGAAATTAGGATGTTTTTTGATTTCAATAGCCTCGGGAATCACCCTTGGAAGGAATCGGTGTTCTTTAGCGAGGATTTGTGGTCTATCAAATCTGATGTAGTGACGGGGGCGATCCTGTACATGTTCACAGACTGCAGACTTCCCGGAGCGTCGATTCTTCACATCAGCTATATGTTCTTTGACGCGGGTTTTAATTGATCTTTTAGTTTGTCCTATGTAGGAGAGACCACATTCACAATCAAGCTTGTACACTCCTGCATCTTGCAGAGGGACGTTACACTTGACTGATGGTAAAAACTGACCAATCTTCTTCGGCGGCTTGAAGTATGTTTTGATGGAAGCGCGCTTCAAGATGTAGCCAATCTTGTCAGTGACTCCTCTAACATATGGCAGTACAGCAGGTACACGCTCGACTGTAGTCGGCTTCACTCATTCTCTGTGACGTAGGCGCGGGACCCGAAGCTTGTTGTCATGCAAAACTTGCTTGACGTGGCTACCCACCTGGCTGCCGAGCTCCAACACGTAAAAACTAGTATTATTTCGATCTTCTGGTCTACCTAACTCTCAGATGGGCAGTAGATGTCATCATGGCAGTAGAGTCCAAGTGGGAGGCATTGGCCGTTAGTTTTGACATTGCGAAGGCCTTCGATCGGGTTTGGCACAAAGCGCTTCTTTCGAAGCTCTCTTCCTATGGGCTTCCCGAGAAATTTTGCGATTAGATCACCAGCTTTCTTGCAGATCGGAGCATCAAGGTCGTTGTAGACGGTGCAAGCTCCGATTGCAAGTCTATTAATGCTGGTGTTCCACAGGGCTGCGTGCTATCGCCAACGCTGTTTCTTCTGCATATCAATGATATGTTGAAAACCCGTAACATTCATTGCTATGCAGATGACAGCACTGGTGATGCTCTTTACACCGGTCGAGCCAATATTTCTCGGGAAAACGTCTCCAAGTGCCACAACAAACTTGTGTCTGAAGTCGAGTCTTTGCTGAACAGAGTCTCGGATTAGGGGCGACTAAATCTAGTCCAGTTTAACCCCCAGAAGACACAAGTTTGCGCGTTAACCGCTAAAAAGAACCCCTTAGTCGTATCCCCTCAGTTTAAAAGCACTCCCCTTGTTGCCTCAGCCAGTATCGGAATCCTCAGCGTCGACATATCGAGTGACGTGCAGTTTCGTGGTCACTTGGAAGGGAAGGCTAAATTGGCCTCTAAAAAGCTTGGTGTGCTCAGCAGAGCGGGACAGTGTCTCATGCCGGCACACCGCCTGCAACTTTACAAGGCGCAGGTTCGGCCGCACATGGGATGCTGTTCCCATCTCCGGGCTGGGGCTCCCCAGTACCAGCTCCTTCCACTTGACCGCATCCAGCGCAGAGCGGCTCGAATCGTCGACGACCGAGTGCTTTCCGATCGGCTCGATTCACTGGCACGGCGAAGAGATGTTGCATCCCTTTGCATTTTCTTTCGCTTATACCATGGAGAGTGCTCTGAGGAATTGTTCGGATTAATCCACACCATCTGGATGCTTGGCGGTCCACCACTGTAAGTTTCAAAAGGAGTTTTCTTCCGCGTACAACCTCTCTGTGGAATAGTTTACCACCGGCGATTTTTCCGGACCGATACGACCTGGGGACCTTCAAGAAAAGAGCTTACTCCTTTCTAAAGGGCCGGCAACGCGCCTGCAATTCCCCTGGTGTTGCGGTTGATCACTTAACGGCCGGCGGCGGTAGTCATTTAACATCAGGTGAGCCGCATGCTCGTTTGCCCCCTCTTCTATAAAAAAAAACTCTAAACTTGACTGTAATGTTCAAACGACTAAATTGTGTTTAGTTATACTTCTATATAATGAAATAGTTGCTCAGACATACTATAACATGGTTACAAAACTGATATTCATATAGATTCCGAGTTATAATCAACCAATTATAATATGTGTGACTTCTTTGACAATTATTTATTAGGTCACGTATACACATTAAATAAAACTAATTTTACGGATTGTATCGTATTTAATTTTAACTTGTTTCTTTGATAATAGACTTGTACACAAGTATTTTGCCAGTGTCCAGTAATAAAACATTATATTTCGTAATGTTTTGTTAAAAAAACTCCTTTACAATATGTTACGTCACATTGGGAATTTTTGGAGGATATTGACTTCGCGTTGGTTTGAGCCGATGACGAAACTGTTTCAAGGCGCCTTACAGACAAAACAACAAGTGGTGTTAATCAGAATCGGGGCATTGGTTTCACTTGATAATAGTTCACATGTGCACACACTCGATATAGCATCACTTTATTTTGTATCAAAAATCTTTCTTCAAACCATCATTTAAACGATAAAGCAGGAGCGTCGCGTCAGCGGGAAAGTTCCCGCCGATAATACGAGGTTGGATTGAAAATACTCGGCCTAACCAAGAAAATAAACACATACTAAATCAGTTATATTTTTATTTTTCAAAATAATCACCATCAAGTTCAATACACTTTTGCCACCTCCCCTTCCAAGCATTTAGACCGTTGAAAAAAATGATTCTTCCTTAGAGTCAAAATATGCGTCTACAGCTGCTTTGACCTCGTCGTTTGTCGAAAATCTTTGACCTCCCAAGTGCTTTTTAGGTTAGGGAACAGAAAGAAGTCTGATGGTGCCAGATCAGGTGAATACGGCGGATGCGGTAACAGTTCAAAGCCACAGTTGTGAATTTCAGCTATTGACTGTACTGACGTGTGAACACGGGCGTTATCTTGATGAAACAGGACTTTTCTTCTGAGCATTCCTCGACGTTTTTCTTTTATTTCCTCTCGTAAACGACGTAGTAAGGTGCAGTAGTAATCAGAGTTTATAGTCTGACCCCTTTCAAGATAATCAATCATAATCACACCTTTCTAGTCCCAGAATACTGAAGCCATCACCTTATTTGCCGACAAAATTGACTTAGCCTTTTTAGGGGGTGGTGAACCAGGTCTTCTCCACTGTTTTGATTGTTGTTTTGTTTCCGGTGTACAGTAATGAACCTATGTTTCGTGCATAGTAACAAAACAATTCAAAAAATCATCTGCATCGGCTTCAAATAACTCCAAACAGTCGCGTGAAATAGTCAATCGCGTCCTTTTTTGTTCAACTGAAAGCAGTCGCGGAACCCACCTTGCAGAAACCTTGTGGAAACCCAACTCGTTGACAATGATGTTTTGAGTTCATTCGTAAGAGATGCCTATAATCTCGGCTATCTCTCTAATTTTTAATCTGCGGTCTCCCATTATTAAATCAAGTACTTTTTTAATATTGTTGTGTGAATAAGTCAACTAGCGCCATCTAGTGTCAGGAACGAGAGCGAGGGGAGCTTTGCAGAGAATGACATCACAGATCTCTCAACCGACAGCGCCACCCGAAGAACTAAGTTTCTAGAAAATCTATACTCGAGCTCTCGGTACCGTGCGCGTGTTTACTTGAACATTCCGGATATTTTGCTAATTTAAATAAATAGGTGGCGCAAGATGCGATCGCACAGAGTTAAACTCGGCGACACAAGCGAAGCTTCGGAGCGGAATTAAGTGAATTAGTGTGTTTAATTATTAGTGTTTTTAACTTTAATTTGTATAAAGTAAATTAAAGTATTAATTTAGGTAATTCTATCGGCAATTTTTATTGTCACGAACCCTAAGCTCGTAACAATTGGTGTCAGAAGTGGGATAAAATAATGCCGATTTTACCTAAGGAGGAAACGGAGGGTGTCCGTACCCGAAGTCAACGCCAGCAGGAGACGGACCAACGAAGATTTGGTGGTGCAACGCCACAGACATCAGAAGGCCAGCCACCGGCTGCAGGCCCGTCAGTAGCTCCTACACCTGCAGCACCCGACTTAGGTGCTCTGATGGTGATGTTGCAGGAACAGGCCCGCCGACAGGAGAAACAGGCCCGTTGGTTGAAAGAGCAGCAGGAGGAACAGGCTCGCCGACAGGAGGAACAGGCTCGACAGCAGGAGGAACAGGCTCGCCAGCAGGCGGAACAGGCACGCCGATTGGAAGAGCAGCTGCGGGGCGGACAGGAGGAACAGGCCCGCCGGCAGGAGGAACAGGCCCGTCGTTTAGAAGAGCAACTCCAACGCGATAAGGAAGAGCAGATGCTCCTCATGAAGGACCTTCACGCTATTTTCGGAAAAGAGATACGGGAGGTGAAGGATAAGGTTGCTCAACATGACAACCGCCTGTCGGAGGCCGAAACCCGAATCGACCAAGTAAACAATCGGGTTGACAACGTAATGGCTGACGTGAAGAAAACGCTGGACGACCTCAAACTTGGGGATGGAACAACAGCTCCCGTAGTAGTTACAACACCTTCGCTACGTGGATTCAAAGTGCCGCCGTTCGACGGTACCTCTTCCTGGTCAGCCTACAAGATCCAGTTCGAGGTTGTTATGAAGGCGAACGGCTGGAACAAAAGTCAGGCCATGACTGCTCTCACACTAGGCCTGCGCGACCAGGCCTTAACAGTTCTGGAAGCTCTCGGTGAGGAAGTGACTTATGAGCAACTCCTTGAGGCATTGGAGGCGAGATATGGCGACGCTCACCTGGAACACGTCTTTCGCGCGCAGCTTAAAGATCGCGTGCAACGCAGCAATGAAAACCTGCAGCAGTGGGCCCTTGAGGTGGAGAAGATGGTTCGAAAAGCATACCGGTCTGTACCTGCGCTCATTGAAGGGAAACTGGTGCAGACATTCATCGACGGTATCTGCGACCTGGAAGTCAGAGCTGCTGTGAGGCTCGGGCACCACGAGACGCTTAAGGACGCCTTGGCCCATGCACTGGAAGTGGAAGCCGTGCGGCAGGATCATCGTTCCCATCGCGTCAGAGAGGTTGCAGCAGCTACAGTTCGCGACCGCAACAAAGGATACAGCCCTAGGTGCTATGGCTGTGGGGATAGGGGCCATCTTCGATCCAGCTGCCGTAAGCGAACCGTGGAAAGGAGAGTTGATCGATCTCGAGAGGGTAGTGCAGCTAAAGGCACTGCCTGGCGGCGACAGGATCATCGTTCACCTCACGCTAGGGAGGTTACAGCAGTTACGGTTCGCGACCACAATAAAAGATACAGCCCTAGGTGCTATGGCTGTGGGGAAAGGGGCCATCTTCGGTCCAGCTGCCCTAAGCACACCCTAGGAAGTGAAGGTGAACGGTCTCAGAAAGGAAGTGCGGCTAACAGCACCGCCCAGCAGCAGCAGGAATACGACTTTCCTATCAGACACTGCAGCGGGAAATCTCACGGCAACGCAGATGCATTGTCAAGAAGACCTTTTCCTGAAGATTGCAACCATTGGGGTAGGCAAGAGAGTAAGGAAGTGGTATCCGTGAGGATGCTCAGGACAGACTACCTCAGCAACGGGTGGAGGGACAGCCTACGACATGCACAGCGGGAAGATCCGGACATCAAGCCGATTCTGGGATGGATGAAGGCCCGTGCTACCAAGCCTAAGTGGAGGGACGTCTCAGCGATGAGTTCAACCACGAAAAGCTATTGGGCCCAATGGGACAGCTTGCTGCTTCAGGATGGAGTCCTGTGCCGTAAATGGGACAATGGTCGAGGAGACAGCTGTCGTTTACAAATGGTTGTCCCTAAAGCTAAAGTGCCGAATGTTCTACAGCTGTGCCATAATGGTCGTTCAAGAGTCCATCTGGGAGGTAAACGAACTCTACTGAAGGTCCGAGAACAGTTTTACTTGGTCCATTATCGTGACGATGTCGAGGATTGGTGTCGTACATGTACAAGTTGTGCGGCTGTGAGGGGACCTCAGGCACGGAGTAGAGGAGCGTCGAAATTGTACAATGTTGGTGCACCCCGGAATAGGACATCCCTTGACATTGCGGAGCCGTTACAGAAAGGCGTAAGAGGGACTCCTAAGATCGTCCAAGTGGATCGCTTGGCGCGTTATTATGGGACCGATAATGCTCGGGACGAGCATGTCTTAGGAGGGGGCAGTGTTGTGTGAATAAGTCAACTAGCGCCATCTAGTGTCAGGAACGAGAGCGAGGGGAGCTTTGCAGAGAATGACATCACAGATCTCTCAACCGACAGCGCCACCCGAAGAACTAAGTTTCTAGAAAATCTATACTCGAGCTCTCGGTACCGTGCGCGTGTTTACTTGAACATTCCGGATATTTTACTAATTTAAATAAATAGGTGGCGCAAGATGCGATCGCACAGAGTTAAACTCGGCGACACAATCGAAGCTTCGGAGCGGAATTAAGTGAATTAGTGTCTTTAATTATTAGTGTTTTTAACTTTAATTTGTATAAAGTAAATTAAAGTGTTAATTTAGGTAATTCTATCGGCAATTTTTATTGTCACGAACCTCAAGCTCGATATAGTCCTTATGGCAGAATCGCTGGAGGACTTAAGCACTATGCTCAATGACCTCAATAGTGCCTCCCAACGGATAGGTCTTAAGATGAACATGGACAAAACAAAGATCATGTTCAATGTCCATGTCACACCTATGCCGGTAGTTGTTGGGAGCACTATGCTCGAAGTTGTTGACGAGTACGTTTACCTGGGACAAATAGTCCGACTAGGTAAGTCCAACTTCGACCGAGAGGTCAATCGACGGATTCAACTCGGCTGGGCAGTCTTCGGGAAATTACGACATATCTTTTCGTCAGGTATACCTCAATCTCTAAAAACTAGATTGTACAACCAGTGCGTGTTGCCAGTGATGACTTATGGATCTGAGACGTGGTCCTTCACTGCTGGCCGTATGAGGACGCTTAAGGTCGCTCAGCGAGCTATGGAGAGGGCTATGCTCGGAGTTTCTCTGCGTGATAGACTCAGAAATGAGGATATCCGCAGTAAAACCAGAGTGACCGACATAACCCAACGGATTAGTAAGCTGAAGTGGCAATGGGCCGGCCATATAGCTCGAAGAACCGATAACCGATGGGGAAGAAAGGTTCTCGAGTGGCAGCCTCGTACCGGTAGGCGTAGTGTAGGGCGACCCCCCACTAGATGGAGTGACGACCTGGTAAGACATGCAGGAAGTCGATGGATGCAGGTGGCTCAGGACCGTGCTTTGTGGCATTACTTGGGGGAGGCCTATGTTCAGCAGTGGACTTGTGAAAGGCTGTAATGATGATGATGATGATGATGAACCTCAAGCTCGTAACAATATTTTCATCAGTAGTTGACGTCGAAGGCCTTCCAGAGCGGGGTTCATCTTTCACACTCTCTCTACCACGCTTAAATTCTGCTATCCATTTTTTGACGGATGAATATGACAGAGCACAATCGCCTAATGTACTGACCATGTCATCATGGATGGCTTTTGATGATAGCCCCTTCTTATGGAGGTACTTAATGACGGCACGCTGCTCGATTTGCTCCATTCGCGGAAATTACGTCCGATTACTTTGTTAATAAATTTATAAAATCACAACTAATTATCGCACACGTTTCGAACTTCACACAATGAACTAGTCTGAACTGAACTAAATAATGTGGGTAGATTTAATTTTTAGAATTGAATGGATCTGTGTTAGGCCGAGTACTTTTCAATCCACCTAGGTACGCCTTATTTTTTATTTCCAAAGTTTTAGTGTTCAGCGCTATATAATCTTGGGGAGACGTAAAGACAAGGAAGGGTAAGTAAAAATAGGTCAAAATTAAACGAGATGAAAACCCTAATTTTGGTTTTATTTAACGTTTTTACTATTTAAGTATTGAGCTACACGTGACTAAAAACTAAAGTGGCTAAACAAGATTTAAGATGCTGGCGACAACATTTTACTTAAAATGTTTGGCCGGTTCAAACAATGTAAGTAAAATATTTTTTTCTTTTGCTCCGTATCACAAATATTTAGGGCTCTCCCAGAATATATAAGAAACAAAGACTTTCCTTGGGGTACAAAAAGTCGCTTCATTTTGAAGTAGACATTGCTTTAATATCAGAGACATTAAAATATTCATAATGCTTTTTATATTAATAATATAAATAAAAGCTTATTATTTGTGAAGCTATACACGTGATTTTTTCGGTATACAATAAGCCTTCATATATGACAGTTCTCAGGGAAAAAAACATTATTTAAATAAAATTTCGTCCAAATCTTTTCGAGAAACTATTTTTCTAACACATATACAAAATAGTTTCTTGGAAACATTATACATATTTAATTATATTCACACAGAAATTTCGCACTCATAGCATAGGTTTTTACACGTAGTAGAGCCATGCTAAAGGTCGATGAAGGATCACGCTGTGACGGAATACCAGCGTAAAATAGCAGCTTGATGCTACTGTGTTTAGTATAGTGAGAGTAGAGAACTGTAGTCCTTTTTTACTGGAAACTAGGCATTCTATCTTATTCCTTTGGGTTTCCAACACATGTGCATTTAGATTCCTAATCGCAGATAAATGTAGATGTCTGAAGATTGCACTTACAATAAGGTGGACATTGTGGTCGTTTGTTACCCTACATCATACCATAATTCGATTCCATTCCAGTAAATAGTTGCAAATGCAGACCAGTATATAGTTATTATCGATTACCACTCGGGTCGTTTTGAGTATCCGAGTTTCGAGCATGGTCGGTTAATACGATGAAATTGTCTGAGTGATATGATTTCGATTTTACACAGGTATTATGAAATTATGACTGCTCTTAAATGTTCGAATCTCGAATGTAATATTTTTTAAAACATAAGAAATCCATTTATTTATGCAAAACATTCAGTGATTCCCACGTATCGTATGGTATTTTCCCTATGACCGATGAAAAGCCTATATATATATATATATATATATATATATATATATATATATATATATATATATATATATATATATATATATATATATATATGAAATCTGCTTGTGATTAGCTTATTTGTTATCATACTTTACATGGTATTTATCATTTCATTACTTTTTTTATTTACTGAAATTATTAACTTTAAATTAGGTCACGCAAAATTTCAAATTGATGTTTTATGTAAAAGAAGCGTTTATTTTATATTTCGTAGTAAAACAGCTTGCTTAATTAACCAACTTAAATTTTTTATGAAATATGCTCAGATTTCAACTACTAGGGGACCGTTAGTGTAGATGATTCCATCATCTGTTTCTGTCTATAAGAGGTCGTCCTGGCACAATTCGATAACTTATTCGATTAAATATTAATGATACGAGAAGTAGCTAAATAGATTCCCGATGTAGGGTTACATATTATCGCATACCAGATTTATTTTTCTACAACAGAATATAAGTGATAATAATATGCCAGAATTGGATCATAAATGTAATATTATGTCAAAACATACGGACTATTATTATGTTAGCGTAACTTATGATTGAAACTATAGATGCGACTTGTCACTGAGCGTGACCTCATTAACATAAATAGCTTTCCGTGTAACAGTCACCCCGCAATGATTCGATTATGAATCAAGTTAACGAGGGAACACCGTACCACCCTTCTTCTCAAATTAAATTATAAATCGTAGGATTTATATTGTGTGTGATTGCGTTATGTGTTTTTATAATTGTTTTAATATAATTTAAAATCGACGGTATAATTATGTTTTTGGTATGGAACGTGAACTTATAAACCTCAGGTTCGTATGGTCATTCATTTACTGATTGCCTGAGATATTTTTAAAAAAATTTTACATCTTAAAATAAAATAATGACATATAAAAGACTTTTGTTATTTTGTATTTTGTAAATAGATAAAAATTTCTTATTTTCTGCCTTCAAATTAAAAAAAAAAAACAATTTGTTCGAACTTAATAACCCTTTTAAACTGAATAGCATCATAAAATGCTGTTAGTGCATTAGTGTAGTATAAAACTAATTGACACTTAACTTTGCTCCACTTTAAGTGAAATAAAAATATTAATTTTAAATTTCGGATTTTTATAATAATTTCCATAACTCACTATCGTAAGTGGAGTGTACTGATACCGACGAAAGGCTTATGAGTAGCAGTTCGTGGGATAAACATCAGCATAGGGCGGCCCCACACTAGACGAAGTGACGACCACGTAAGAAGTCGAGAAAATTTATAGGTGCACGGAGTTCGGAACTGATATATTCTAATGATGATATTCTGTTCTGTATTCTATTCTGTAAAGTAACAAAGTGGAAGAGTTTTTTATTTTTTTGTTTGTCAAAGCACGCTAATCTCTGTAACTACCAGTCCGATTCGATTTTTTTTCCTTGAGTTTTATAACATAGTATAGGTATAAGCGAGATGTCCACGTCCCATTACATTTACCACGTACTCGGCGAGGAAGGAAAACATCGTGAGGCAACCTGCATGTCTGAGAAATAAAAACAAAACATTTCAAAGACATGTAAAACCCTCTCAGATATGATAGGACACTTGTGCCCAGCAGTGGGACGTAAATAGGCTGTAACTTTAACTTTAAAGCGCTAGTAATGTATAAGGATGAAATAAAAGAAAAATATTTTTTATTTTATAGGACAGGATGACAAACGAGCACACAGTCCACCTGATGGTAAGTGGTTGCTGTGGCCCATAGACATGTACATCTATCCTCGATTACGAATCAAAATGCAGATGCGTTGTCATCCGTGAGGACTTAGGTGGAATGCCTCGTTTCCAGTAAAACGGGTCTCCGGTTCTCTACACTCACCATACGAAACACAGTGGCATTAAGCTACTGTTTGACGCTGGTATTCTGTGAGAGCATGGTCCTTCCCCGGTCGAGCCGACCCATTCGTGCTGCAACTATGCTACTAATATAACTGCATCATGGCTCTACCACGTAAAAAATGATTATTTTGTAAAAAATATATCATTAACAGCCAAAAGGGATACCACGGAACAACATAGATGTCCGAAAATTTATCAGAAGACAGCGTGACGCTGCGAATAACGTTAAAGTGGTTTTGTCTGCGAAAGAACAAAATAGAAGGCACAACGTAATGTTGTTATGTGCTCAGCTAAACAATATTACATCAATAGGTACATATGTATAAAGACGTGAGAACATGGGTGCTGGTAGGACCTGAAACGTTGGAAACCAAATAAATTAAACGCGATAAAATCCTAATAAGTAGTTTTAATTAAATATACAACTAAATGAAATCAACCATCCAGTATAATTAAATCCAAAAAAGCTTAGTCTTCACGGATGGTTCTAAAACAAATGAAGGTGTAAGATCTGAAACTTTCTCGGAAGACCTCTATGTTCACATACATGTACACACCCCTAAGTGCCCACAACACAGTATTTCATCATTTATGGGTTCACATCACAGTATGTTGTTATCTTTTAAGTTCCATACACAGTAGACGTTAGGAAGGTAAAAGACTTCTCCATCAGAATACTGACCGTACTCCTTCTCCATATAAACTTTAACTGTGCTAACTAAAGCTAAAGCTCACAATTTCCCTGCGCGCAACACGCTTAAAATTGAGTACAGTGTTCCCTTCGCGTATTAGTATATAGATTTATAGAGTAAGACTACCTAGCTTAAACAGGAAGCGTTTTACCAATGTTACGATGAACCATGTAAAGCTAAGCTGTGATGAAGACTACAGACCAAGTTTGCTCAGGAGCGAAACGAGGGGGTTTTCGAGGAAGTGACGAAAGCTTGATCTTGAGGTTTCCGAATGCTGAAGGTTTCGAGTTTATATCCGTTCGTGGTCACCACTTTAGTCTTGGAAAGAAAAGGGGAGATTTCCTGATAAACAGGGCATTTTTACCTGGCAGCGGCAAGTTCTTTGAATTATTATATGAGGCGGATGAAACGGAGCTGTTATGCTATATATACCGGAGTACTTCGGAAACTTCGACAGAGTGATAAACGCCTCAGGTTCGTTTTCTCTTGTGGCACGACGGTAATGCCCTCAGAGATATATACAGGAGATTGCTTTATTTCCATCTTTAAGCAATATTATTTAACGTTTCATGATGTATGACAAAATTCATTTTTCGATTAAAAATCGTATTGCATAAAAATGAAAAGAGTGAGATTCTCCAAATTGCTTCCAAATGCGTTATTTCTTTTAATTTAGAATACTTTTTTTTAAATTTATTTTATAGAATTGGTCGTAAGATATACGGGAGATTACTAAGTACACCTTTTGTTAGAAATTCAAAAGTAATAGGCCAAATTAAATTTTCCAACTTATTTAAAAGAGCGCAAAGCTTCAAAATTTAACCTTATATTTAAATTACAACACATGGTGGCCATTAAAGTTTAAACGCAACTTTATTAAGCTATACAACACGTTAAAGTTACTTCGAAACAACTTGGTTTAATCCTTTAATGTACGAAGTAGAAGATTTAGAGAGAGTGAACAATAAAATTATATCATCTAGGTACTTTTATTACCATTTTCACTTTGTTGATCCTTTAATTCCGCATATAAAAAGAGCGTTTATTTCGTACTTGGTTCAACGGTTCTATAGCACAGTGCTTCAGTTTATAGAAAGAAAATAAAAAAGAGCCTACACTTTTTTCTTTGAAGAATTTCTATGAAGAAATTCTCAGTAGCAGCCCGGGGTTAGGCAGTTGGTGGTGCGATACACTCATGCCTCGAAAAGCGTGAAAAGTCGTATGCCCTCTCTCTGATCTTTCGCCGTTCGTGTCGTATTGCTATCTCATTAGATTATGAAAATGACGGAATAGAGGGGAACCTTCTTTGCATTTGTACACAGTCGTGCACTCACTGTAACCCCGTCCGCGAGCGGCTAGTTTCCGTTGAGACTAGCCACCGCGCTTGACAGATTAAAGAGGAAAAAAAATTAACCGCGTTTCCTCACCCCGCTCGAGGCAATCGGGCGTAAACAAAGTCCGATGAGGATATCCGCAGTAGGACGAGAGTAATCAACATAGCCCAACGGATTAGTATGCTGAAGTGACAATGGGCCCGCCATATAGCCGAGGAACCGATAACCGATATTGTTGGGAAAGGTTCTTATATGGCAGCTTCGTAGCGATAGGTGAAGGGCGAACACACTGGATGAAGTGATGACCTGGTAAACCATGCAGGAATTCGATGGATGCAGGTGGCTCAGGGCCGAGTTTTGTGGCATTCCTTGGGAGAGGTCTATGTTAAGCAGAGGACTTGTGAAGGCCTGTTATGATGATAACGACGATGATGAATTTCGCTACTAGCAGTGCGGTGGGCTCATTTGTTCCTTATTCCTCACAAAAATGATAGGAGGCCTATAGCCAGCAATGGAACGTATAAAGTATGTAACCTGTTTACCCTGATATTTTAATATCTTTAAAACATTTAACTGAAATAAAAGAATTTGTAAACAATAGGTTTCCATGGTGATAAATTATGAGCATTGTTAGATGTTCTTATCATTTTTGATTTCTGTTTTCACGGCTCCTGTCGTTAGGAACGATAAAGTAAAAGGAGGAAACTTACCGTTTTACGAGAAGCCTTAATGCTTCCTCCTTGTATTTTCAGATTTATTTTATACCAAACCTGGAATTACTTTCCGCTAGTTCTTTTATCAGTTTTCACTTCGCTAGTTGGATTTTATAACATTCCTGAATCTTCTTTTTATTCTTTTTCATCTTGGTTGGTCATCTTGTTTGGACAATATTAGCCTGGCAGTGGCGGCGTAAGAGAATCCACTGACTCACATCATCCTGTGGGTGTTGTAAGAGGGGACAGAGAGAAACTGAAACAAGAGATGGGCAGCAGAATCTTCCTGATAACAGCTCAAAATGATAAGCTCCGGTTGGCATCCGCCTGCCAAATGTGCCAACTATAAAAAATATCCCTTCTATGAGACAATAATTTATAGTGGACACCTATAGCCCTTAACTGAACATGGGCTGCTTTTAAAAAAAACCAAGAAGTAAAGTTTCGCTCTATAAAAACTTTATCTCTCGTGCGGTAGCCTGCCTGCTTACTGTTCACAGTAAAACAATTTAAAATAATTACCGTCACACATTACGTTACTGTTACAGCTTATTAAAATCCACTGCTGAATACAAGCCTTCCCTATAGATTGCTTCAAAGGGGGAATATTAGCCATAGTTACCGCGTTTAGTTAACGGGTGGGTAACCGCGGTTTTTTTTTATTTTTTGTGGTTATTAAGAAGACGCTGCTGCCCATCTCCCGATTTGTTTCCGCTGTTGCCTCTTACCCACGAAATGATATGGGGTGTGGATATTTTTACATCGCCACTACACTGTATAATTATCACTTTGTTTTATTGCTCTATCCTATACCTTTAAACGAGCAATTCTTGTATATATGTATATATATATATATAATCGGGATCTCGGAAACGGCTCCAACGATTTTCATAAAATTTAGTGTCCAGGGAGTTTCGGGGATAATAAATCGATCTAGCTAAGATTTATTTTTAGAAAATGTCTTTTTGTCCGTGTTTTTAGGCAATTAAAAACTGCTACAATATAGTTAGAATAAGAAGGTAAATTTTGACAGTTTGGTAATGATTATAAATAGCTTATTGGTATAATGGGCGGTCACAAAATCGTAAAACCCCGGTTCGAGCCCAGACCGACCGACCGACTTTTTTTTTTTTTTTTCAAGTTTCTTTCTTTTTTGAGAAAATATATTTTTTTCGAGCCCTTTTTTTAGTATTTTTTAAAAACACGAAAATTTAAATAAAAATAATTGCACTCATGATTTTTTATTCAAATAACCAGTTCCGTTTTTTCTGTTATGTCGCTAAGATCAAAAAATATTATTTATAATTCATCAGTATGTAATTTGTATCTAAATATAATTTCCAAAACACACGAATTAAAAAAATCGAGCGAAAAATACCGAGCAAAGCTCGGTCAACCGGGTACTTAACTATTATTTGCCTTAAACTATAAGATAATAAAAATATGGGCATAAATAAAATATTCGTTTCTTTTTATTTTGACTGTTTTGAGTTTTGTGTGATAAATATAGTTTAGATTTAGGTAATCATTACAGTTTTTACATTATTTTGTTTTGTTCTTTTCTAGTTGTTAATGGTTTTCTCAAGTGAAACCACAGGCGAAACTCCTGCATGCAAATTTTACCATGTAGAAATCGCAATTTAATTAAAGGCGTAAAGGTTTTATATATACATATATATACATGTATATATATATATATATATATATATATACATATATATACATGTATATATATATATATATATATATATATATATATATATATATATATATACATGTATATATCGTCATGGTAGTACAGTCATAAGAAATAAGTTATGTTTTATATTAGCTTCGCGTTTATCTATCAATCTATCTATATATGTAATGGGATCTATTAATATTGTAATTTTTAGCGACTTGTAGACTGCCAATTGACTTGAAAATTTGCACTTGTGACTTGCACTTGCAACTGATGTTAATACCATAATTTAATCTCTCTATCCTGGTATCCTTATAAGAATTACCGGGTTAAAATAAAACAATTATCAAGGTGATCACAGCTCATTATCGATGCGTGTTGTTTAAGTTTTCTTAGGCTTTTACTTGATCTCAATTAGGAATCAAATTACAGATCTGTTGTTTCTCCCTAAGAACTAAGATCAAATTCCTCATTAGTCGCAAAAAAAGTCCTTCGAACTTGTGATTCACTATGCTGCTATTTAAACGTAAGCATTATCCAAGAGCAGTTGCAGTGTAAGTCTACCAAAATAACATCCTACATACGTTCCAATTCTGGTTACAACTATCTTCTCATATCTAATAGAGTTTAACGGCAGGTACCTGATGGTAAGTGGTTGCTGTGGTCAATAGACACCTACATGTATAATCGATTACGAATCAAAACGCAGATGCGTTGCCACTCGTGAGGACTAAGATGGAATGCCTCGTTTCCAGTAAAAAGGGTCTCCGGTTCTCTACATTCACCATACGAAACACAGCAGCATTAAGCTACTATTTTACGCTGATATTCTGTGAGAGCGTGGTCCTTCCCCGGTCAAGCCGACCCAATCTACTACTAATATAACTGCAGCATGGCTCTACCACGTATAAAAATGTTGACGCACTTTTCACGTGGCAATGGTATACTTAGACTAACTTTAGTAGTAAGAGTTTGACGGTCGAGCTCGGGTTGCAAGGTTACCTTATCATTCTGAACAATCGGGTTGTAGCGCAGAGTTGACACCCATACACTAGATATTCCAACACATCTCCAATCTGTGTGAGATTTGGGTTTGGTATTTTAGATGGGTAATCTTAAGTGGCTGCCTAAGAGAATCCACTACCTCATATGAACCCATAGGTTTTCTAAATGGCGATTGAGGGAAACACTGAAACAAAAGATGACAACAACATCTTCTTCACAATATCTCAATAGAATAAACTGCAGTTGCCATTCGTCTATCAAGCGTAACAACTATGAAAAATATCCCCTCCATGTGAAAATTTATGGGGGAGACCTATGTTCAGGCTGATAGGCTGTAATAAATGAATAAACAAATGCCTGAGCTGACACCTCGTATGCATTTGGTTCCTCAATCTATGATAAAATTGAGTGAATGGGTCGCAGCAATCACTTACTATAAAGTGGGCTGTGTTCTTATTTGTTACCCTTACATATTGCAGAAGGTGTTGGCGTATTAATTACCACTACTACGTACCAGATATTTCACACACATACCCAGACACCGGAGGACGGACAGGCGGAACTAGGATGTTTATACTACCATTATTAAAAACTAAAAAATCTTTCTGAAATTTTTGTTACAAAACTGAAGTGGAAAATTAACTAATAGTCCACGTGATGGCAAGTGGCTACTGCAGTCCGCACCAGCAGCGTTGTTTCTGTGGACTAAGATAGAGTGTCTCACAACCTGTAGGGTAAAAAGACTTTAGACCAAAACACAGCGGAGCAAACATTTTTATTTGCCGGTAAAAAAAGTATTTCCCATTATCTCTGCTTACGAGAACTATGGAATAAAATGGGGTTCTTTTATGCCACTAACACACTATATATACTTATTTAAAACCGCGATATACTAGAACTGATAAACGAATGTAGGCACCTAGAACAAATTGATTGTTTAATACGATTGGTTATGTAGTTAATAAGTTATTAAAACAATATGATCTTGTTTTGGTTTGATATGAAACTATAAAGCCCAGCGGGCAGGATCCCGGTTCTACAGACTGTATCAGTTACTAACAATCCTAATTTGTGTTTAAAGTGTGAATATTATTATATGTTTTCGTACTAATATATTAATGTGGTTTTAATATTATACCCCTAAATTGTTTAATAACTTGATATTTGTGTTTTGAAAGTATATTGAAAGTCTATTTGTCTATTATATATCTTCTTATTCTTCATGGTCACTACGTGAAATCCACTATTGGTCTGGACTGGGCTGGACTATGGCATCTATCGTTGTTGGCAATGCGAGATAATCTTTCTATTTTATTTATTGTTTCTTAAGATAACTGTCAAATTTATGTTAATTTTCTAAAATTCTAATTTATGAGAAAAAAAAGATATTAATTATTTATTGCATTAATTAAGAATCATGCTTTACACGAAAATTGGCTATGTAATACGAGTTAAATATTAAAAACGTTTTCAATTGCTTTAAGCACATTTTTATTAATACTTACATAATGTTTTGATCACTGATAAGATGTCAGTATCTGATAAGATATGGTTGGTGGTTAGAGAAGGAAAGTTTAATGTTAGAGTGAAATGGTGTATATTGCCAACTCACACGAGTGTGTAGTAGAACCCACAAAACCCAAGTCCGAACTGTTTCTTTAAAATATTATATATATATATATATATATATATATATATATATATATATATATATATATATATATATATATATATATATATATAACATTAAATTTATTAGGAGTTCAAGATACAAAGGTACATAGAGTAGCCTGTAATTTGATCTACATAAAGATACTTGTAAGGTATTTTAATAACGCAGCGATCATCAATCATCAATCATTATCACGCATGTGATCTTTGTAATAAGTCAGGGCAGTCTTAGCAATCTTAAGCAATTTTACTTAGTAAGACCTGATCATCTTTGTAGCGCCTAGTTTGCAGCGGAAGGAAATGAAGGTGAGAACACTGCATTTCATAGCCTTCATTGGTTAGATGTAATTCAGAAACTACATATCGAATGAGTCTTTTTAAATCGCTTTTATTTTGTTAATATATTTCAAATTTCAGGTAAACTATTAGTTCGACTATCACTTCAATATTATTCTTAAATAACCAAAAAAAACTTATGTATCCTAAACCACAATTACGTTTTCGAAACCTAGTTTTTAGATATTGTTTAATAAATGAATTGCTATGAAGTTTTCAACGCCTTCTTGCCTATAGTGAATGGCATAAGAGATGCAAAAAGTCGATGAATGCATTTGCTTTACAAATATGCCTTGGTGACATTCCTTGGGAAAGAAACTTTATTCATCAGTAGTATTCATAGGGCTGTAACGATGACGATGATGGTGAAATAAAACTACTTTAAACATTTTTAATTATAAACTTACAGTTACTCGTGTCAATAATGAGTGTTAGTTATGATATTGTCTTCCACAACCCAGCCTTGTCTCTGTATATCTTCAATAATTTACGTAAAGCTGTCTCGGCTTTGTGTTTAATAGTCTTTTGAGACCATTGAATAATGCCGCGTGATTAAGTTGCGCAATGTTTATTCCTTAATAGAATATGAGTTATGTATGAGGGTAGGATATAAATGAATGTTATATATAAAGTTATAAAACAAAGGGATAAAAAGAATTAAGGATACAACTCTAAATTCAACAGTCGTCCGACCAGTATTAAATGCGGTGCAGGCAACTAGCTTAAATCAGTCATTCTAAGAGTCTTAAACGGTTTCGGTATTCTGTCCGTTAGGGTAAACCTCTTTGTAGAAGAAAAGGTGATGTCCCTGAGAGATTTGTGTCTCGTCGAAATAGGCAGTGTTGGTGTTGATTTGTTATTTATTTTGGTGATATCTTGTATTTAGTATTTCTAACTGCTTACTGAATTTTAATAATTTTTCATAATTAAAATCTTTTATATTTATCCTCAAGAACGAATTTCAATCACTGCGGCCTGATCTAAATGGAGGCTAACCATCTGCGCCGGACAGTATTATAGTACCCCAGTGTATGCGCAAGCACAGGTGCACTCATTGGTAATTATTGCATTATATACCAGAGGGGTGCACGCTCTATTGCCTCATTTTCGTAGCCTGAAGAGACGGCCATCCGATACGATCGGTGTGTGATGATAAGACTTTACGTATTTCTGAGGCATGGATTTAAAATATTGCCAAATTCCTGAAAGAAAGAAACTCAATAATTAATTTTTGGTACTAACCCAACCAACCAAAATGTTTTTAACCTTTAAATACCGAATTCAACATAACATAACATAAACACTCACGCCTGTCACCCAGAGGGGTAGGCAGAGACTACAGACTTCCATTTGGCACGATCCTGACACACCTCTCTTGCCTCCTTCACATCCATACACCTACGCATACATGCTCGTCGGTTAAGGGTACTCCTAATTTGGCCCGTTTTCAATAAATCGCCAATTTGGTCGATAAATTTTCGCCTAGGACGTCCCTTTCAACTCTGCCATTCACTTCTGCACCATAAATTTTCTTTGTCACTCTTTCTTTATTCATTATTTCCACATGACCAAACCACCGAAGCATTCCTTTCTTAATCCTGGTCACCACATCATCTTGCAAACCACACTCTTCTCTTATTACACAATTCCTTACCCTGTCATTCAGATTCAGCCCTATCGTACTCCTTAACGACCACATTTCTACTGCGTTTATTCTACTCTCGTGCTTCTTCTGCCACACCCAACTTTCACTACCATACGTTAAAGTAGGGACCAACACAGCTTTGTAAATTGCCATACGTGCCTTTTTCGACACATTTTGACTCTTCACAATAGAGTGCAGGGCCCCATTTACTCTATTTCCCGCATTCACTCGTCGTTCTATATCCTTATCATATCTCCCATCCCTGCTAAATACGCAGCCCAAATATACAAACTCATCTACTTGCTCGATCAACTCACCTTCTATTCTTATTTCACAAATCGTTTTACTTTCTTCTCTTTCAAAAACCATAACCTTCGTCTTACTTGCGTTCACTTTCATACCCCTTTCTTTTAATGATCCGTTCATTAATGTAACCATCATTTGCAACTCGGCCGCCGACGACGCAAGAATAACTTGATCATCGGCGTACAAAAGGCATTTGACGGTTAACTCACCCATTCTTAATCCGCATTCTTCAACTTTCAAATTTTGCAAACAACTGTCCATAAATAGGTTGAACAGCCACGGGGAAGCCACACAGTCCTGTCTGACACCTTTGTGGATATCAAACCAGTCCGAGTAGACCCCGTTGATCCTAACACAAGCACTAGAGTCCCTATAAAGAGACTTCAATGTCCGTATCAAGCCAGCGCTCAACCAAAATGAGTTCAGTGTTTGCCATAGCAAATCCCTATCCACTCTGTCATAGGCCTTTTCCAAGTCCATGAACGCACAAAAAACCTTCTGGTTTTTGGCCAGAAACTTCTCCGCGATCATGCGCATGGAAAAGACTTGATCTGTACATCCCATTCCCTTTCTAAATCCCGCTTGCACATCCCAAATTTTTCCATCAGTTTCTTTCATGACCCTTTCAATCAGTACCTTAGCATACAGTTTTCCCACAATGCTAAGAAGGCTGATGCCACGGTAGTTTTTACAGTCCTGCTGCGACCCTCTTCCTTTATATACTGGGACTATTACGGCTTTGCACCAGTCTACCGGTACCCGCTTCAATTCCCAGCATAAATTAAACAAGGTGTGCAGCAGGCCTGCCACCACTTCCTCTCCAGCCCTTAGCATTTCGAGTGAAACTCTATCATATCCAGCAGCCTTACCTGCTTTCGTGCTTTTCATTGCTTTCATTATTTCATCTATAGTTATCTCGCTACCTCTTTCCTCTTCTTTCGGTGTTTCTACTCCACTTAGTACACACGTTGTCTCCTCACTCATAAACACGCTTTCAAAATATTCCTTCCATCTCTTTAAACTCAAAACTTCATCATTCAGAATATAGCCATTCTCGTCTCTTATAGCATTCATCATAGGCTGTTTTGAATGTCCCCTGGCAGTTCTTACAAGTTTCCAAAACATTTTGATATTTGCCTGGAAGTTATCCGATATTCTTCTATCATTCTCATCCGTTCTTTCTTGCTTTTTTCTTTCAACTACTTCTTTTACTCTCTTATTAAGATGTCTAAAGACTGCCTTTTTTCTTTCAATATCACCATTCGTACCGCTAGAATTACCAGCCTTTGTTGCTAGTAAATCTAGCCATGCTCTCTTCTTTGCTTCAACTTCCATACGTATCTCATCATCCCACCATAACGTATTATTTTTCCTTTCATTCTTTCTCTTACTAACACCACATACTTCGGTAGCTGCATCCACTAAACCTTTCTTAACATGTTGCCATATATTCTCCAAGTCTAACTCCTTCATACATAATTCATCCAAACCACTTATATTTTCTTTCAGTCTACAATTGAACTTGTTTTTATCACTTTCATCCTGTAACCTTTCTGTTCTAATACGCTGTAACGCAGTGGTAGACACAGACAATCGATGGCGCCAACGCCTGAATAGACCATTAACTCGGCATAAAACTAAATAATGATCCGTTCCTACGTTGGAACCCCGGTAAACCCTCGTATCTACCACTGCGCCCCTCAATCTTTCATCCACAATTATGAAATCTATCATGCTTCTATCGTCACCTCTTTCCCAAGTATACATGTGAATCCTCTTGTGGCAAAAGCAAGTGTTCGTCTCAAAAAGATTCTTTTCCGTACATACGGTGAGGAGACTTTCACCATTCTCATTTATACTTTCATCACCAAACGTTCCCAATATCCTTTCATAACCAAGCCTCCTCACCCCAACCCTTCCATTAAAATCTCCTAGCGTAATAATATTTTCATTTCCCTTACACTTCATTAACACCATCCTTACCATTTCCCAAAACTGCTCTCGGATATAAGTGGGCTTAGACATGTCTGGGGCGTAGACCCCTAACACAAATCGTATCCATAGCAGTCTTGGGCTTACACATTCATACTCTTTCACACATTGGCCCATTCTTTCTGAAAGGATGATACCTACTCCCTGGCATGCCCGCTCGATATCGTCTACACCAGACCAGTATGCGGTATACATGCCATGTGTAGTGACATCCTTCCCCTTCCTTTTCGTCTCATTTACGCATAACACATCTATTCCTCTATCGTACATCATATCGCATACTTCATCCATTTTGTCATTCATTGCCCCACGTACATTCAACGTAGCCAGACGGGCCTCTGCAATCCACTTTTCGCCTCTCCGGGAGACAGAACGTGACGGGTGGCGAACCTCGTCACCGGTTTTCCTCCCGGAGATTCTTCGCACCCCTGCCCCATTAAAGGGGCGCCGGGAACTCGGGGCCATTTCTTTATTTCGATTCCTCATGGTGCGAAATGGTGTGGTATATTTAACGGCGCTACCACGGCGTGGAGCCGAGTCTGTAGTATCGGCTTGTCACTCATTTAGCACCACCCGGGGGACACGTGTAGGGTGGGCCTAGGAACAGGTGGTCAAAGCCTACGGACGCGAGCGACTTATCCCCCTAACCTTTCCATAGCATTATGTCGTATGGTATTTTGCTATGGGGACACGCGACTGACACTGAAATTATATTTATTTTTCAGAAGAGGGCCATTAGAGCAATATATAATTTAAAACCAAAAGAGTCACTGAGACAAAAATTTAAGAAAATTAATATATTAACTCTGGCCTCTCAATACATTCATGAAAATGTAATGTACGTACACAAAAATAAAAGTAGTTTTACGAAAATAAGTAATATTCATTATGTAAATACTAGGAACAGACACAAGCTAGTAGTACGTTACTCGACTCCAACAAGTCAGTAATTCATTCTTGGGGCGATGTATACGCTTTTACAACAAAATCCCAGAAAATATACAAAATTTGTCATACAAGAAGTTCAAAAATGTTATTAAACTAAGTTTGAATAAAAAGGGTTATTATAATAGTAAGGAATTTATGGATGATAATAACCCCTGGGATGGGTGATCGCTACCAAGCCATTTCTAATTTATCTTGTGTTGTTTATTGTAAACATTATTGTAAGCTATTATTGGAAAGAAAATAGTCCCGCTGGGTTTCTTGCTGGTTCTTCCCAGGACAGAGGTTTTTTTTTTGCGAACCAGTGGTACATGAAAAAAGTGACTTTCAATAAGTATTGTTATAATCTACATTGAATAAAAAAGTTTCTGTTTCTGTTTCTTGATAAAAGTTCACATGTGCACACACTCGATATAGCATCACTTTATTTTGTATCAAAAATTTTTCTTCAAACTATCATTTAAACGATAAAACAGGAGCGTCGCGTCAGAGGTCAAGTTCCCGCTGATAATACGCCTTATTTTTTATTTCCAAATATTTGGGGTTCGGCGCCCATAGTCTTGGGGAGACACAAAAACAAAGAAGGGTAAGTAAAAACACGTCAAAATTAAACGTGATAAAATACCTAATATTGTTTTAATTTAACTTTTTTACTAGTTAAGTATTGAGCAGCTACACTCGACTATAAGCTACGACAAATTTATATTGCAATGAAAGTCGCTAAACAAGATTTAAGACGCCGCGGAAAATATTTTTCCTTAAAAATTGCTTGGACCAGCTATTGCTGTGTATCACAAATATTTAGGGCTCTCCCAGAATTTACGAGAAACAAAGAGTCTCCTTGGGGTACAAAAAGTCGCTTCGTTGTGAAGCAGACATTGCTTTAATATCAGAGACATTACGATATTCATAATGTTTTTTTTATTATTATGATATATTTAATTAGTGATTTGAATAATAGCTTATTATTTGTAAAGCTATATAAGTTTTTTTGTATACCAAAAGCTTTCATATTAAATGATAGTTATCAGCTATGGCATCGGTCTAAGTAAACTTCGAAAGAAAAACATTATTTAAATAAAATTTCGTTTAAATCTTTTTGAGAAGCTATTTTGGTAACATACATATAAAAATTTCTCACTTAAAGCATAGGTTTTTAAGCGTGGTAAGGCCATGTGAAAGGCTGAGGAAGGACCACACTCTGACACTACCAGCGTGAAATAGCAACTTAGCGCTACTGCGTTTCGTATAGTGAGTGTAGAGAACTGTAGTCCCATTTTACAGGAAACTAGACATTTCAAGGAGTTCCAACGCATGTGCATTTTGTTTCTTAATAGCGGATACATGTAGATGTCTAAAAATTCCACTTACAGTTAGATGGACGGTGTGGTCGTTTGTCACGCTATGTTATACCATAATTCGTTTGAATTTCAGTGGCTCAATGCAGACCAGTATATGGTTAATATTGATTACCACTCGCGTCGCTTCGTGTGTCCGCCTGGTCGGTTACTACGATGAAATTGTCTAAGAGATACGATTTTGATTTTACACAGTTATTATGAAATTCTAACTGCTCATAAATGTTTGAATCTCAAATGCCATATTTTTTAAAACATAAGAAATCCATATATTTACGTCAAAAATTTAGCGATTCACAAGTATCTCCGTACGTTGACTTAAATAAAAAACGAATATTCTCATTCGGATTCATATTACTTCAAATTTAGAACTGCTTAAAAATAGAATTTTGCAATTGAATTGTACTTTAGGTGTTAGCAAAGCAATCATTAAGAAAAAAAAATTCATTTGCACTAGACACACATTCGATAATAATTTGTGGATAAGTATGGTCTTTTTTGTGACCGGTGTGTGAAATGTACGGGCTGATAATGAATATCTATACAAATTGTTAAATCGTTTTTCAGATTATTTTTTATCGTGTACCATGGTCCCATACAAGGGACTATAAAGGAATCCATCTTAGTTCTGATTAGTGAATGAAAAACCATGCTTACCATCAGGTAGACTGTTAACTCTTTGTTTTCTTTAATTTGTCTAATTAATTAAGTGTATTGTAATATTATGTGTATGACATCTGATTATGATTGAAAATTGTTTAGTTACTTTAAGTTAGTGAGGTCAAGCAAAATTTCAAATAGATGTATTACATAGCATTGACGCATATTTAATATCTATTACGTCAAAATCGAGAGGGCGAAGGAGAGCGTCCAGAGAGCTGCTACTCAGACCGCGTTTAGCCAAAAAGTGGGTTTCGATGGAAAACGACAGACTTGATAGGCTGGCTCCTCGCCTACATAATCACAAACCTCATATTTAATTGATCACTTTTACTACTACAGCATGATAATAAATGTCAGACCAACATGGTACAAAATGGTTTTCTGTTATGAAAAGCCAAATAATATAATCTCTATTACGCCAAAATAAAAGAAAGATGGATAAGGCCAGCTCAAAGAAAGCTATATAAGTATAAAATGTATGGTATATAAGTATAAAATGTATGGTAATCCCCGAGATTACGACACATTTTCCATGCTGCGTGCTAGATCCAAGTCTCTGTTGGAGGAATGTTATTCTGCTTTTATTAACGTAACTGAAGACGCTATCAAAACGAATATCAAAGCTTATTGGAGTTTTGTTAATAACAGAAAAGCTAAAAAAGGTATCCCAAGCACAATAACGCTTGGTAATGCCAGAGCTTCAGACGCAGCAGGAATTTGCGATTTACTATCGCAGTACTTTAGTTCAGTATTCGAAGATTCCACCCAATCAGTACTGCCATCACTCAAAATGTGTGAAAATGTGCTATCGGAATTTACTGTGTCAAAACATGATGTAACTCTTAAATTAAAGCAACTAAATCTTAATAAAGGGGCAGGACCAGACCAAATACCACCTACATTCCTCAAAAGATGTGCTACTGAACTAAGTCTACCCTTGACAATTCTCTTTAATAAGTCTTTAAGAGCAGGGTCGTTTCCATCAGAGTGGAAACTTGCACATGTTGTCCCAATACATAAATCAGGTGATTATTCGTTATGCGAAAACTATAGACCGATCAGTATTCTTTCTTGTATCGCGAAAGTGTTTGAATCTGTAATATATGATCGAATTTATTATCATGTACAACCAGCTCTCTTTGAGCAACAGCATGGGTTTGTCAAGGGAAAGTCCACAATATCAAATCTATTGGAATATAAGGCATATCTTTGTTCAGCCTTCGCAGTAAGTGGTCAAGTTGACACAATATATACCGATTTTCGTAAGGCTTTTGACAAAGTGAATCATGCATTGCTTTCTCAGAAACTCAAGTGGTACGGCATCCATGGTAATTTGTTCCGATGGATACAGTCTTATTTAGAAAACCGTAGCCAATTAGTTACTGTAAAGGGGTATAAATCAACTGCCGTCATCATTAAATCAGGTATACCACAAGGATCTCATCTGGGCCCTCTATTTTTTCTTATTTTTATAAACGACCTAATCCCAAAACTAACCTGTCCTTGTCTATTATACGCAGATGACCTCAAAGTGTTCAAGAATATTAATGACCTTAATGATTGTATTGATTTGCAAAATAATGCTAACACAATTGCTGACTGGTGCAAACAAAACTGTATGTACTTACATATAAAAAAATGTTTCGTTATTTCTTTTACCAACAAACGCAATAAAATAAATCACGATTATATACTTGAAGGTCAAATTCTTAAGCGTAAGTCAGTTGCAAAAGACTTAGGTGTTTACTTTGATGAAAAACTTACTTTCAGAAATCATTATGATTACATTATTTCTAAGTCATACAAAACATTAGGTTTTATTACCAGAATAACCAAACATTTCAAAAAACCATCCACATTTATACATCTCTTCTATGCTTTGATAAGAAGTACTCTTGAGTATGGTTCTGTTGTATGGTCTCCATTTTACGAAGTGCACTCCAAGCGTCTAGAACAGATTCAAAACAAAGCTCTTAAGATAGTTAGTTATAGGCTGAAAATAAGTCGCAAGCTACCGTCTTATCAGGAGAGACTACTTACATTAGGAGTTTCATCACTGCGTAATAGACGTGCTATACAAGATATTCTTTGCTTACATAAACTAATACACTGCAAAATTGTTTCCCCAGATCTTTTATCACAAATCACTTTCAATATTAAGTCTAATCCCAGGCGTCGTCTTAATACGTTTATATTAAACGTCTATAAGAACAATACTTCATTTTACAATCCTTTAACACGAATGTGTCGCTCTTATAATGATATAGTTCTAACGGAGTCAGGTAAGGATATTGATGTCTTTGACAATAATGTAAATAAGCTACGTACTCAACTACTCCACTACTTCAAGTCAACTCCACATTAATTAATTATTTATCGTCATAATAAACTTTTACTATATTGTCGTAAAATTTGTTAAATTTATAAATTGTTTTTTTTTTTTGAGTAAAATATAATACATAAATATGTTTACGGATAATTCATGTTGCAACTGTATGTACGCGTTTTTGGTTTGTATTCCAGTTCAAAACTTTGTATATAATAGGTATTTATGTTACATAAAATTGAATGTAAACTGTTGTGTACATCCAATAAAAGAAAATAAAAAAAAAATATAGTGTAGCCTTTCATTTTCTATGGCAACTACTAAATAATGCTTAATGACACCTTTTGAGATCATACAAACAGGTGGAAATTGATATACATTGCATTTTTCAGAATACGCGAGAAAAAGTAAAGTAAAGTGTCAAATAAATTAATATGTTTGCAACTCGGCCAGTCCAGAGTAGTAGAGAGAGTATGCGCAAGTCCAGATTGACTTCCTTTATTATCATGGTTCAATGGGACAGCAATCCAATACGACCAGAGAGAGAGAGAGAGAGAGAGAGAGATCAGGCACAGGATAAACAACGAAGCAAATATGGTTGTAACACACCGCCAATTTTCATGAAGTTCGGCTCCGGGTTGTTCACTGAGAATTTCTGGACAGAAAAGTCATTAAATATAATCCTTGACTCCAACTTGAGATTCAAACCCGGACCAGTAGATCAGAAGTCACGTTTACGACCTCCAAACCCTCTTCGAAATCCAAACGCCTTCAGATATCCTCTCAGAAATTAGAGAACCTGAGCCCATCTCTGGGATGTATGTAAGCACTTTACTCTTTGTTTATCTCTCCGTTCTGATTATTTGATTATCTTTTTTTATAGGATAGGGTGACAAAGTAGCACACAGTCCACCTAATGGTAAGTGGTTGCTGCGGCGCATAAACATCTACATCTATCCTCGATTACAAATAAGAATGCAGATACGTTGTCAATAGGAGAACTAAAATGGAATGCCTCGTTTCCAGTAAAACGGGTCTCCGGTTTTCTACACTTACCATACAAAACACAGCAGCATTAAGCTACTATTTGACGCTGGTATTCTGTGAGAGCGTGGTCCTTCCCCGGTCGAGCCGACCCATTCGTGCTATTAATATAACTGCAGCCAACTCGTACTACTAATATAACTGCAGCACGGCTCTACCACGAAAATCTGTGGAGTGTATGTCAAGAAAGCGTTTATTTTATATTTTGTAGTACCCAATACAGCCTGATTTAATTACCAAAAAAAAAAAAAACACTGATATAGATGATTCCATTATCTGTTTCTGTCTATAAGGGTTGTTTGTGGCACAATGCGTTAAGTAAACTTATTCGATATGATGCGAGAAGTAGTGCGAGAAATAGGGAAAATATTACCGCAAAACAGATTTATTTTTCTAAAACAGAATATTAGTGATCATAACATGCTAGAATTGTATCGAAAATATTTATTTATTTATTCTTTATTACATTCCTTATTTATATATAAGAATACAAGGGTGAACTAAATACCTTGAGGCATTCTCTACCAGTCAACCCATGGTGTGGTGAGAATTTGACGTAGGTGTGGCCATATAGAATAAAATAAAATAAAAATGAAAACCAACTACGTAATATATACATTTTACTGATATATAAAATAAATAAAATATAGAAATATCTCCTATTTATACATGTATACAAACATATAAATACGTAAATATAAATACATATATACATAACAATATACATAATATATAAATAGTACATATAAATAACTATGAATATATACGTCTGATAACAGGATAAATGACATGGATGATTCAAGTATGCAGCGTTGTCTTTAAAAGATGATTACGCACCAATGTTTTAAAGGCAAACTTATTGGGAACTTTTCTGATATCATCGGGCAAGGAGTTCCAAAGTCGTATAGCCTGAACTGTAAAAGAGTTACCGTAGAACTCGGTGAAGTGAACAGGAATACTTAATTTGTTGTTAGAAAAAGAATGTAGGACCTATCATGAGATGAGGAGAGATAGTGAAATTTATTCTTAAGATGAGAAGGTGAAAATGGGTAATTTAATATGGAAAAAGAACAAGTGATATTCTGTAATTGCGCCTCTGCCGGATTGTAAGCCAATTAAGCTTAGATCTATATTGCGAAATATGCCATACTTACGAAGCACAAAAATAAATCTTATACAGTTATTGAGAAGGCGTTCCCGCTTGTTCAGAAGATCCTGGGGCAGATCTGGATAACACATCTGCATAATCAATTACGGGTAATATGAGCGATTGAACAAGCAAGGTCTTAGACTTCGTGGGAAGAAAATGTTTTAAAAGATACAGAGAACGTAACGTGGCAATAAATTTACGACTCACTTCTGAAACCTAAGTTCTCCAATTCAGCATGCCGTTAATGTGTAGGCCAAGACAACAGAGTAACTGAACGGAATTATAGTACTATCATAATAAATAGGAGGTCTGTAATTAATTTTAGCCAGGTTCCTTGAGCTACCCACCAGTATAGCTTGGCTTTTTAAAGGATTGAACAGAACTCCATAACGAGTAGACCAATCTTTGATAGCTGATAAGTTGTCGTTTAATTTTTTAATACCAATATGGTTGTCCCCAATTTCAGCTTGCGCGTATAGCTGAAGATCATCGGCATACATATGGTACGAGCAATCGAAGATGAAGGTAATAAAGTTATAAAAATTGAAAATAGATGCGACTTGTCACACCACATTAACATAAATAGCTTTTCGTGTAACTTTCACCCCGCAGTGACTCGATTATGAATCAAGTTTACGAGGCACCACCGCGTACCACCCTTCTTCTCGAAGTAAATTATAAATTGTAGGATTTATGTTGTGTGTGATTCCGTTATGTGTTTTTCTGATTGTTTTGATATAATTTAAAAACGACGGCAGAATTTTGTTTTTCACATGGAACGTGAAATTAAAAAGCTCAGGTTCGTATCGTCATTAATTTAATGATTGCGCGAGATAGTTTAAAAATGTTACGTCTTCGAATTAAATAAAGACATAAAATTATGACTTACTTTTGTATTTTGTAAATAGATAAATCTTTGTAATCTTCTATCGTCAAATTAAAAAACAATTTATTCGAACATAGTAACTCTTTTAAACTGAATAGCGTCATAAAATGCTTTTGTGTTGCTTTTGTGTGTGTAGTTGTTGCATAAAAATGAAAAGAGTGAGATTTTCCAAATTGCTTCCAAATGCGTTATTTCTTTTATTTTAGAATACTTTTATTAATTTATTTTATAGAATTGGTCGTAAGATATACGGGAGATTACTAAGTACACCTTTTATTAGAAATTCAAAAGTAATAGGCCAAATTAAATTACAACACATAGTGGCCATTAAAGTTTAAACGCAACTGTATTAAGCTGTACAACACATTAAAGTTACTTCGGAACGACTTGGTTTAATCCTTTAAATACGAAGTAGAAGATTTAGAGAGAGTGAGCAATAAAATTATATCATCTAGGTACTTTTATTAGGTACCATTTTCACTTTGTTGATCCTTTTATTCAGCATATAAAAAGAGCGTTTACTTCGTACTTGGTTTAACGGCTCTATAGCACAGTGCCTCATATGAAAAATCTATTTGGCTATAAACGACATAAAAATAGACGCTAATTTCCATATGCCTGGAAGTTATTCTCCACGAATCAGCTAGTTTGTGAGCGAATTCACGAGAGTGAGAGTACTACTAATGTATTTACTCGTATTTACGTAGTGCTGAAAGCTGAACTCCCAACTATGGCTCTTAAATAATTAAGCTCGTTCGAAGAAGAACTGAAGCTCAGTTCTTCTTACAAATAACAAGTATTTGTGTTTTCATTTAACTACGACGAAACCCACAGGTCGGGTTTGAATGTTTCTTTGATGAGTCTTATGTTTGTATGTCACTTTCACAATCATAGAATTTACTTTTTATTTCATAAACACATAAACACAACACAACATACAAACACACATAAACAGGGTGACAGCATGTTTACTGATATCACATGCTATTGTAATATTTGTTTATTTCTGAAATATGCGGGTATATAGAACAAATATGTATGTACTCGACTATGTCGAAGCCAAAACGAGGGTAATTTTTAGTTAGGCCACAATTACTGTTCTGTCATTAAAATAATACTAGTTTTAACGGAATTTATCGCGTATATTTAACTTTTTTACCTGACGTTTCGAGAGCTTTACAGCACCCATGGTCACGGGAAGGACTGAGATGTTCAACGTCCAGCTGTCATAGTTAACCGCGGTTACCATAGATTAAAATTTTAACTTTTGTTCCGATCTACACAGTATGAGCTTATGGTATCATGAAGTCTTGCAGTTGTATGCTTGGGTTGGGATTTAATTTTATTTATTATAGGATCCCAAGCAGAAAGTAGCACCCAGCCATCTTCTCTATTGAAATTAGGATGTTTTTTGATTTCAATAGCCTCGGGAATCATCCTTGGAAGGAATCGGTGTTCTTTAGCGAGGATTTGTACAACTCTGCAAGACAACAACTGCAAAACAACAACTGCAAGACTCCATGATACCATAAGCTCATACTGTGTAGATCGGAACAAAAGTTAAAATTTTAATCTATGGTAACCGCGGTTAACTATGACAGCTGGACGTTGAACATCTCAGTCCTTCCCGTGACCATGGGTGCTGTAAAGCTCTCGAAACGTCGGGTAAAAAAGTTAAATATACGCGATAAATTCCGTTAAAACTAGTATTATTTCAATGAGTAGTGTTCGCGTAAATATAAGAAATCATACTGTTCTGTCAGTCTTATATTATGTAAGTTTTTCACTTTCACAGTAATGAGAAGAACATGAAGTAACAACGACTCACTGCTCTATATAACAGTTCGATTTCTCAAAACACAGATAAAACTTAGTGATAAAAATATACGCTTTTTTCTTACGATTCTTTTTCGCCTCCTAGTACGTGGTATAACAGCACGTAATGCAGTTAATAAATTCATTCTGCTTTTTATCGAGTTCAGTTAGGCATTTTCATGGTAATAATTCCAATATGACCTTTGCAAAAAAAACATGATTATAGTTCATGTTTCAAGCACATTTGGAAAAAAATAAAAAAAATTATACAAAACTTTTTCTTCATATGAATGATTTTCTGCGGTACCGTTAAGGCAGTTTACATACATAAATTGCACAAGGACAAACATACAGATAATGAATAATGATTTGTAGACCACAAATATACTTGTTCCGTGCGGGACCCGAACTTGCAGCCTTCAGCGCCGCAACGTACATTAAACCACTGCGACACGTAGCGGTCTGAGCGTGTCCTTTGACTAAGAAGGAATGTCTCATTATCGAAAAGAGCTTTCCGATTCTCTTCACTCATCATACGAAACACAGAAGCATTAAGGTTCTATTTCACTGTGATATTCTGTGAGCTGGTATGTTAAGAAATTTAGTTTCACACGGCAATTTCAGTTAATCTATTCCTGGCATAAATTGGTTTAACATATTTTTATGAGTTCTTATAAAGAATCCGCTCAAAAGAGAGAAGAAGCCTGTGCCTAGCAGTGGGACGTATGTAGGCTGTGATTTTACACTTATAAAGAATTCTTAGAAGAATTTCTGAAATTATTAAAAATATTGAGTTTTCAAAAGTGCTGATGGTCCATGTTGAATCTCAATTTAATTGTATCCTTCGACCTTTTTATTCAGGAAGGAGTAATTAAAAGCTATTTCACAGTCGTAGAACTGGTAGGGTACGAAATCGTGAACTAATACTATAGTCATGACTGTGTTTATTACCAGGAAAACTTTTTTATCGTACGTCCTTGTTTTTGATTACTATCATTTTAGGCAATAAAAAGGTAACAGAGGATATAGTTTCATTTTTAATTTCAATGAAAATACTTCAATAGCGAAATAAAATAATGTTGCTACTTAAGCATGTTACTTAGAATTCAACTCATTTTTTTTATTTTTAGCAACGTTTTTCCGTTAATATGTACGAATATATTCGTGATACATCACGTTCAGCGTTTTTAGCTTATCTCTATTTTTATTACAATTAAAAATGAATACCTTCGTTACTTATTTTTGTTAACATTATTTTATAATCACTGTTAATTACAAAAGGAGCAAAACACAAACAAACACAGTTTCTTTCATGAAGTCGAAAGCAAGATTTTATATAACCTTTGTATCTTCTCCTAGATGGAACATCTATATAATGTTATAAGTATTTCATTTAAGACATATCCCACTTCGAAGAAAGAGAAGATTACGAATGTGCTGTCATCTGTGACGCTATTTAGCGTAAGTTCACACCGAGACGAGACGCGACGCGATGCAGTGCAGCGCTCACTTTTTAAGATAGTGATACAAAATATAGCTTTATTTACTACTCAAAAAGATACACATTTTATTGAGATAATTCGGAAATGCCCCGCAAAGTCGTGCTGCGCCGCGTTGTACGTCGAGATGCCTCGCGGCGTAGTGCAAAGCCGCGAGCCTGAAGCGAGTAGAGTAGTAGAGTAGTAGAGACAAGTCGTGGCGACTTGTCTCTACTATTACTACTAGGCGTTGCGCTGCCAACGACTTTACAACGAGCCTCGCGACGTAGCGATGTTTAGTGGCGGCAAGTTGCGCGGTGCGAATACATTGGCCCATTCAAGCATTGCCTACCAGAAAGACTTCCTCTGGAGAAGGAAGAACTTATATAGCAAATTAAAATAATAAAATTTGAATACACTGAGATGTACTATGCCGTCGAAGAGCTAAGCTACCTATTCGTAAGGACATTCATTCGAATTAAGAACCTACCCCTTTTTTTGAAATTCATTTAAAAGAAAGTAAGCATCCTGAAATATGACGAGGTTAATAAAAAAATAAAGAATGCTACGACTCATTTTTCTGCCTAGGGGTCCACTTGTAAAAGGTAACTGAGGAAATAGTTCCTTTTTTAAACTCAATAAAAATACTTTGATAGCGATAGTGACATATGATGAGTTTAGCAGAATAGTTTTTGGTGGTAAGATGACTTTCCTGCCTTGGAGTCCGCTTGGGCACACAGGCTGTTTGGCATTCTACCTTAGTCCTCGGAATGGCAGTTCACCTTATGTTTTTCCTTTCTGAAATTGGATGCAGATTTTTTTAAGGCCGCAGTTGTCACGATCAGGTAGAGTAATAGCTACTTTTCACTTGGATATTATACAAAAACGTACGTGTTATAAAAGTCATATAAAAGCGTTACTTATAAAAATAAAACAATGGTATTAAATTATTTTTGTCTGAAATTTCTTCGGCGTGCTTTTAATTTAATTTGCAAGTCTTCTCGACGGGAGTCAATTGCGTGCTATCAGTCCATTGTTTCAGTAACCTAATCTAAAAGCCAATTATAAATCGCATCGCGTGTTCTTAAAATGAACGCAAGATGGGCCGTTAGGGAATGTCACCGCCCGAAGTTTTTAAATTATTACGCAATTTCAAACAAAAACCATTACTCTGATAATTTAGCTTAATCTAGATGATAAGCAATTTTAGTTTGGCTGTGTAGTTTTTACTGTCCTGCCTTTAACACTACATTCTCGAAGGTAGTTACTTTGATTTTATCACACAAGCGTTACGTTGGAACCAGGACGTTAGGCAAAGGGTGCGTTTTTTATAGACGTAAAGGTCACAAACAAGCACTCATTCCACCAAAGCACGGTAATTGAATGCTGTGAATGCATCTATATACCTCGATAAAGAATCTAAATGAAGATGCGTTGTCACCTTTGTGGACTAAGAAGGAATGCCTTGTCACCAGTAAGAAGGATCTCCGGCCCACGTTAATCACCATAGTACGAAACACATCAGTATTATGCTACTACTTCACACTGGTGTTCTGTGGATGCGTGAGCCCTCTTTGTTCGATCTAACCCATTCGTGCTGCAGCCATTATATGAGCTCACTACAGCATGACTCTTTCCAATAAAAGAGTTAGTCTCTTTATTAATAGCCTACACTTTTGTCACTGTAGATATCTTCCCGAACTGCTCTATATTCTATAGTTGCTGTTGTGGTCGAAACTGAGCTATCACAGTGCATGTAAGGTTCGGTTTGCTATTCATTGATCAATTCCGAAACTTCTGTTGTTCAGTTCTTCAGTAACCAATGGGTCTGAAAATCTTAATATTTTTGTTGTAAATCATCTGCTATTGTAATAGTGTTTGACTATTATAGAAATAATGAATAAACGAGCAATTCTTGTATATATATATATATATATATATATATATATATATATATATATATATATATATATATAATTGGGATCTCGGAAACGGCTCCAACGATTTTCATAAAATTTAGTGTCCAGGGAGTTTCGGGGATAATAAATCGATCTAGCTAGGATTTATTTTTAGAAAATGTCTTTTTGTCCGTGTTTTTAGGCAATGAAAAACTGCTACAATATCGTTAGAATAAGAAGGTAAATTTTGACAGATTGTCAATGATTATAAATAGCTTAATTGGTATAATGGGCGGTCACAGAATCGTAAAACCCCCGGTTCGAGCCCAGACCGACCGACCAACTTTTTTAATTTTTTTTTCAAGTTCCTTTCTTTTTTGAGAAAATCTATTTTTTCGAGCCCTTTTTTAGCATTTTTTAAAAACACGAAAAATTTAAATTGAACTAATTGCACTCATGATTTTATATTCAAATAACCAGTTCAGTTTTTTCTATTATGTCGCTAAGATCAAAAAATATTATTCATATTTCATCAGTATGTAATTTGTATCTAAATATAATTTCCAAAATACACGAATTTAAATAAAACCGAGCGAAAAATACCGAGTAAAGCTCGGTCAACCGGGTACTAGATATAATGAAATAAAAGCTTAAAAAGACTAAAGCAGCGGTTGTAATAGCAAACCGTACCTTTTTTGCTATTCAGCAACCAAAATTTTAACTTTAAGTTTTTGTAACATAACAGCTAGAATACTTCAGCTATCAATGGGTCTGAAGATCTTAATATTTTTGTTTTCAAACATATGCTATTGAGTGAGTGTTTGACTATTATAGCAATAATGAAAAAAGGCTTAAAAAGACTTAGACGGCACACATTAACAACGAACCGTTATCCTTTTGAAATGATATGTCATGATATTATTTCATTGCTCTCGGTCCTCATAACGTCCGCAAAATTCAGATTATTCTCGAATTCTGAAGCAAAAACTAAATAAAAAATCTATTACATTTATAAATAAATACATATATACATACATACATGCACACATACACATGCGTACGTACATGGATATACACGTAGATACATATAATATACATATATAGAAGTCAGAAGAATCCCATCTCAAATCGTTGGTAGAATTGAATTTAAAATTTCAGATGGCAACGTCAAAAATAATGACAGTTTTTTTTTTCATTTCACCATATATTTAATTATAAGAAATACATTATTTGTCTGTCAGCTTTCTGTTACATTGTGCAAAACAGGTGTGAAAATGTAGGATGTAATATTATAGGCATCTCGTTGATATTTAAGATTTAAATATCGCATGGTTTTTGTAATAAAATAAACTATATAGGATAGAGTGACATACAAGCACACAGTCCACTTGATGGTAAGTGGTTGCTGCAGCCCATAGACATCTACATCTATCTTCGATTACGAATCAAAATTCAGATGCGTTGTCACCCGTGAGGACTAAGATGGAATGCCTCGTTTCCAGTAAAAAGGGTCTCCGGTTCTCTACACTTACCATACGAAACACAGCAGCATTAAGCTACTATTTCACGCTGGTATTCTGTGAGAGCGTGGTCCTTCCCCGGTCGAGCCGACCCATCCGTGATATAACTATACTACTAATATAACTGCAGCATGGCTCTACCAAGAATCGACCCGATAATTCCCTTAGATGTCAAAACATGTTTTAAAAATATTTTAACCATTTGACATTGCATTTCTAAGAATGAGTTAAGACTAAAAAAAAATAAATTTGCGAAATAGCAGCAGTTTGCAGTTTTCCGTCGCTTGATCTAGCGATTGTCATTTCGTCCAAAACTAACTATAGCACAATCACGTTCCAATCCGCTTTAAAAATTTCGACAGTGAAAGAATTATTGTGAAAATAAAATGGTGAGATTCATCTTAAGTTAAAAGTTAAGTTGAATTTTTGTCATTATATTAACTTATTCAGGCTATTCTGAGATATATTAAGTTATAAAATAGAAGAATCATTGCAAATAATAAGGCCAAGCTCAGACCACTTAGGTAGTTTTAGTTAATTTTATGGGGTGCGAATGTAGTGCAAAGCAATCGCTACACTGTGTGTATTCAAGGCAACGGTATTTCTCGCCAGGTAAAATATGTAACAAAGGAAAATATTTGGGTTGTTGATGTGAATTAGATTCGGGTATCATTATACTTTCCACATACAACTATAATTGTTGGGCACAAATTATTGAGGTGTATTTCTAAGCAAATGTGACGGAAAAAGGAAAAGCGTATGAATTGTAAGAGACACGAATATAAATGAAACATCTAGGTACTATTGAAAATATTACGAATAACGAGGCGGTAACATGTTATGAGTTTGGATTTAAATACCGTTGCTTACGCTTTTCTTATAATAATGAGATATTGGTTGCGAACAATGCTTACATATCTTGTTATTTAACGAATTGAGCTTGAGTATTTTGTAACATTTGGCATCAACTTAACGGATGAATTTTCATCATCGTATATAAATTGTATAAAATCGTCACTTATAAAATGTGGATTTAAATACCGTTGCTTACGCTTTTCTTATAATAATGAGATATTGGTTGCGAACAATGCTTATATATCTTGTTATTTAACGAATTGAGCTTGAGTATTTTGTAACATTTGGCATCAACTTAACGGATGAATTTTCATCATCGTATATAAATTGTATAAAATCGTCACTTATAAAATGTGAAATAAATTTTATTGTACAAAAAAACGCAAAGACGAATTTAACAATTTGTATTGTTTATTTTATTCTCTGTGAAACGAGTCATTCCATCTTAGTGCTTAGGGGTAATGAAGCATCTGAATTTTGATTCTAAATTGAGGATAGATGTAGATGGTAGGGCGACAGAATTTATTTATTATCAGGTGGAGTGTTATAAGTTGCTGCTGCACTGAGGAGTAAACGAGCAGTTTGTGAAATTAGGATGCAGCATTTTTAAATTTAAAACCGTACGATATTAAATGCGTGTAGTTAATATATGTAATAATGTTAAGTTGTAACATATTAAAAATAAAACGCTGTTTGCGACTTTATAATTTTTACGAACTACATAGTGCAGCTACTATCACAAAGGTCTAGGTTTCAAATCCCAGATACAAAAATATACATAATATAATACCTAACTACTTATAATGAAATGGTCTATCGTCCAACTTTTTCAATATCCTTTTTAGTTGTTGCCTGCACAGCCATAACTAAACATACTTAACGTGATATAAAACATATTGTACGTGCGAGTTAAGTGAAATGTCCAGTAGGATGAGAAATCTACGTAACTTCCACGCGCATACTAAAAGTATTATCTATTTTTTAAATCGTTATGCTTCTTTGTAATTATTAATACTCATTGAATTCGTCGGTCGATTGTTTCTGCTTAGTCTAATGATTGAGTGGCAGAGATTGCCCTTCGGTACTAAGTCGACCCTATAGAACCAACCAGTGTAAGAATATGCTTCCTTTATCCTTTTTAACTCGCCGGCCAAACGTGGCAACTTTGGCCACTGTGTATGATGATTTTTATCGCGTTTTCTGTAAACGCCATGTTTATAATTCAAAGTTTTAACCTCATAGGGAGAATAAATTAATAGCAAAATTTTGTACCGTATAGACAAACAAATAAACACACAGACAAATTAATGTGTCTATTGCGGTGAGTGTAGAGAAATTGAGACACTTTTTACTTGGTAAAGGGGCATTCATTCCATTTCAAAAACGTCATGGGTGACATTGCTCGTGCATTTTGAGTTTTATTGGGATAGATAGGTGTCACTGGGTCACAGCTTTTACTTACCTTAATATGAATAGTATGCTCGATTGTAATCCGTACTAATATAAAAAAATCCAAATATAGTAATCAAATCAAGTCAAATCATAATATACTTATTTTAAGAACCAGCACTCACCCACACCTGTGCATTCATAAACATACACAACCAACGACATAGTATTCGTTTTGCACATTTCTCTATTTATACGATACTTACGATATAAAAACTTCCGATGAATCAACATTTCTAGATATATTAATTTTATTACAGCGTTGTTTCGGCGCGTCAGATTTTAAAACAATTTACTATGAAACCTTTATCAAGAACAAATTAAACGTAACAACCTGCAATCATTACACTGCTGAGCACAGGCTTCCTCTCGTGTCTGAGTGAATATTAGGGTACAGTCTGCCTGCAGTAATTTTAAAAATGCAGATTCATACAAGTTGTAAAATATTGTGGTGCCGGATAAGTTCAAAGTTTGGTTGATTGCGTACTATAAATTTTAAGACGATGCGCGAGCTACCATGTTTAGTAAATCGTATTTGTTTTGAATCCTTTTTTGAATCTTAAAACTGGTAAAGCCGTTAGTCCTGCTCCTGATTATCTGCGATAGTGTCGGATTATAATCCCATAGAACTATGAGAGGGAGGATATAGACAGTGAATCTATACTTACGCACACAGTCGTACACTATAATCCTGTCCCGCGTAGAGTCCTAGTCTCCGTTGAGACTTGCCAACGTGACCGGAATTAGGTTTGTAGGACATGATTTATAATTCGTATGCCGTGACAGTATTTTTAAATATACGTTCTACAATTGTTTTGTTTTTACTATTTATCACCTCTTCTTTAAATTTCAGCTTAGTTAGGTCTAACTTAAAAATTTAACTTTAAATTTTTGTACATTATGACATGTTATTTTATATGGAAAAACTATCGCCATAAATTTCGAACCTAATTTCTTTGGAGGAATTTCATAATGAAAATATTTGTACTGTAACTCTTGAGTGCTACAAAAATCTATGCGTGTAAACTTTTTGCGCGGTTACGGTAAAGCTATTAATCTTTATAAATCCTGATCATCTTTATAAAACCTTTAAAATGTAAATAATAATAAATAAACACTTCAATAACTAACCACATCTATATTTATTTTCGTTTCTCAAATCTCAGTAATTCAAGTCTAAATAAGCAAGAAATTAATTGAAGTTAACAGAGATAATAAGGCCTTTTATCACGATATGTTTGTGATATTAATTTATTTTTATTTCTCTTGATGAATTTTTCAACATAAAATATTTCTTGTTCCATATTTTATGTACGCTTAGTTCAAGTACATAATGGGTCATGTATGTGCAAGTTACAGGCCGTCATCGCTCATCGGGTAGTAAATATTTACACAGTGATAAATAGCTCAATTTTTAACAGAAATAAACGTGACAAGCGTATCATCCCAGTGTATCAGTAACCTAATCCAAAAGCCAATTAAACATCGTCGCGAGTGTTTTTAAAAAAAACCGCAAGACAGGTCGTCATGTAATTTCACCGTTGAAGTTTTTAAATTATAACTCAATTTATAACAAAATGTATTGAAAATTTTTGGACAACTTTGTTAATTCCAATTTTAGGTGTTGACTGACCACGCGCTCCGCGGTGAAGAAAAACATTTTATGAAAATCTGAATAAATGAAAATTTAAATATCGTAGTGATTTTTGTTGAATATTTATATATATTGGTAATATAATGTCCTCCTCCAGACCGATTTTCGGCCACGGCGGCCTGCCTCAACGGAGGCTAGCCATCGGCGTAGGACAGGTTTATAGTGCCCAAGTGTATGCGCAAGCACAGGTGCACTCTCTATTCCTTCACTCTCATAATCCGATGGGACGGTAAACCGAAACGACCGGAGAGAGATCAGGTGCAGGACCAACGGCTTTACGTGCTTTCCGAGGCACGGGGGTGAGATACCACCAACTTCCTGACTCCGGGCAGCTACTGAGAATTTCTTGACAGAAAAACTCAATCATTGATTATTTTGGCGCGACCCGGGCTTCAAAACCAGGACCTCATGATCAGCAGTCGCACTACTACTACCACTAGACCAACGAGACAGTCATTAGTAATATAACATAGTCATGAACCCACTCATATAATAGGTCGGGGAAAATATTTCTTATTATTTTTGTTTGTATAAAATTTAAGAGAAATCGCCTTGGTTGTACTGTATGCATTTAGCTGATTTTAATATCAATAGATACTTATAGGACACTAAAAAAAGTAAAAAAACATTTTCCCGCCATTTTTCAATTGTTTTTCTGTCCGAAAAAATGAGCGAATTTAACGAAAAAATTCGATACATTCTGAAGTTTTATTACAAAAAAGGGAAAAATGCGACTCAATCACAAAAATTTGTGAAGTTTATGGACAAAGTAAGAGTAGCACATAGTTGGCTCAAGCGTTTTCATTCAGGGTATTTTGATCTCAAAGATGCAGCTTGCTCTGGTCGCCCTCATAATGATGAAGTTGATGCCATTTTTGAAAAAAATGGAGCAAGATCGGCATATTTGTAGTTACGGTATAGCCGAAGAACTGAGGATTGACCACAAAACAGTTTTGACCCATTTGAAAATGTTTGGCCATATAAAGAAGCTCGACGTTTATGTACCACAAGAGCTCACTGAAAGAAACCTTATGAATCATGTGCTGAAACCTTGTGTAAAAAGGAACCATTTACGAAAAATTGATTTCACTCGTGATAGAAAGTTGATACGACACTTACGACAAGAACGTGCTAAAAGGATCGCGGTCAAATGCTAGTCAAGCTCCTAAACTTGTAGCGAAATCGGGATTTATACGTAATATGATGAGAAGAAGAAAAAGAAGAATAGGATTGGAAGGGCATCGTTTATTATGACGTTTTACCGCCGGGAAAACCATCGTTTCGGATCTCCACTGCCAAGAACTAATGAGACTCAAGGCATTAACGGCCGGAATTCATAAACAGAAAAGGAGTGATCTTTAATCATGATTCCGCAAGAGCAAACACATCTTTGGTTACCCAGCTAAAATTGAGAGAGCTTGGTTGGGAAGTGTTAATACATCCACCATCCTGCTCCCTCAGATTTTAATCTGTTTCAGTCTCTTTAGAATTCTTTGCGTAGTGATAGGACTATTAAAAATACTTGTCGCATTTCTTTGATCAAAAATGCAAAGACTCTACAGTAATGGAATTATGTCATTACCTACAAAATGGTAACAAGTAATATATATTGACAATGTGCCAGATTAAGAGCCTTAACCGACGACCATGTACGCTTAGGTAGGTGAATGTAAAGGAGGCGAGAGGTGTGTCAGGATCGTGTCATTGTTTAGGGCGTTAAATCACTCGCGTCCGTAGGCTTCCACCACCTAACCCTAGACATATTCTACACGTGTCCCCCGGGTAGTGCTAAACGAGCGACAAAGCCGAAGAAAGAGACTCGGCTCCTTGCTGTGTGGTAGCGGTGTAATATCTACCACTCTCTATTTCGCGTCATGAGGCAGAAATATATTATTATATAATTGATTCAAGCGTTTAGAGGTAGTGTAAGGATATCCACTACCGCATATCATCCCGGTCCGAAATAGCGAAATAGAAATAGGAGATGGGCAGTAGCATCTTCCTGATTACACAATATATATTTATTTTAAAAAACTGCAGTTCCCTCCCAAGCTGTATGAGGTGACGGTATGTTTAGAAATGGACTTTTGACAGGCTGTAACGAATGAATTAATGAATATATCAACGATGAGTGCAATACGTCACAGCTTATAAAAGTCTACTGCTGAACATAGGTCTCTGCAATAGATTGCTTCATAGAGGAACCACAGCTGCCACGCTTGGTAGCCGGGTTGGTAATCACAGTTTTTTATTATTTTTAATTGTAATTGGACTAATTGGTATACTTTTTATAAATCCAGGTAAAACTTTTTATTAAATAAGTAGTTATGTCCGAGACATCGCTCGCATCAAATACTCTACTCGTTTTAAAACTTTAAGTCGGACGTAAGGCTATTAAGTTTATTACATTTATTTTTTATAGAGTAAGCGTGTATTTATATACATTTATAGAATAAGCGTAAGGGAAACGAACACGCATTCATACTGATGGTAAGTGGATGCTGTGGCCCATAGACAACCACATTTATCCTCTATTTAGAATAAAAATGCAGATGCGTTTTCACCTTGAGGACTAAGATGAATTGCCTCGTTTCCAGTACAAAATATTCTACGGAAGTCTACACTCACTATATGAAAAACAGCAGTATTAAGCTGCTACTTTACGCTGGTATTCTGTGAGAGCCTGGTTCTTTCCCGGTCGAGCCGACCCATTCGTGCTACAATTATAATATAGTTGCAGCGTGACTCTACCACGTAAAAAGAATACATAATATATACATAATGTACATTTATGATATTATATAACTTCGTAAGTAAATTTAAACATCATTCGGGTAGATTAACCGATTTTAACTTTAAATTAGCTTCAAACTTGCGATAAAATACTTTTAACAGACTGAACCTAAAGAAGGTTCTCATTATATGAAATATTTTTATATATTTCTAATGATAATTCTACCACGTTGTCTGATTTCAAAGTATTTTTTTTATTGAAAAAGCGTATCTTAGGGGTATTTTTTCGCAAATTTTGTCAAGTTCTGATCATGAAATAAAACTAGATCCATAAAAAAATCATCCCAATCTACAATTTGAAAAGGCATCCGTATTACATTTATTTTTTTATAGAGTAAGCGTGTATTTATATACATTTATAGAATAAGCGTAAGGGAAACGAACACGCATTCATACTGATGGTAAGTGGATGCTGTGGCCCATAGACAACCACATTTATCCTCTATTTAGAATAAAAATGCAGATGCGTTTTCACCTTGAGGACTAAGATGAAATGCCTCGTTTCCGGTACAAAATATTCTACGGAAGTCTACACTCACTATATGAAAAACAGCAGTATTAAGCTGCTACTTTACGCTGGTATTCTGTGAGAGCCTGGTTCTTTCCCGGTCGAGCCGACCCATTCGTGCTACAATTATAATATAGTTGCAGCGTGACTCTACCACGTAAAAAGAATACATAATATATGCATAATGTACATTTATGATATTATATAACTTCGTAAGTAAATTTAAATATCATTCAGGTAGATTAACCGATTTTAACTTTAAATTAGCTTCAAACTTGCGATAAAATACTTTTAACAGACTGAACCTAAAGAAGGTTCTCATTATAGGAAATATTTTTATATATTTCTAATGATAATTCCACCACGTTCTCTGATTTCAAAGTATTTTTTTTTTTATTGAAAAGCGTATCTTAGGGGTATTTTTTCGCAAATTTTGTCAAGTTCTGATCATGAAATAAAACCAGATCCATAAAAAAATCATCCCAATCTACAATTTGAAAAGGCATCCGTACGATATAGGCTAATCAACCAATTTTGGTGATTTCATTCTTTTTAGTTCTTTGATGTCGATTTTTATTTTTTTTTTTAAGTTTTTAGCTTGCCCCTTTGATATATTATTATTATTTAAATGTTCGGTAAAAGAAAGAAATAATTTTGTTTATATAATATGCATTTACGTTAAATAATCGCCTTACAAGTTGAAGATTTTGGAGGTATATATATTATAAAAGCTAATGAAGTAGAAAATACATTATGTACGTTATTTTTATATCTTGTAGTAATCTAATTTTCATTTGTATCCAGTATTTGAAGTAGTCTAGTGTTAACATTAATGCAGTTGTATTCTAGCTACAGCATTTGCAGCAATTCACTTTCAAAATGGTTTGTATCAATAACATCTTACGTATATAACTACTAGCAACTAACACTCTTCCACACTTTTAAAATATTGCCAATATTACATGAAACTAAGCCCTGGTCGTTAATTTCACAGTAGGCGCGCAAACCGAGTTTGATCTCCTTTGGAATTAATTAAATTGTTTATTGCAATTTAAGTGCTGATTTACTACGTCCTCAACAGCTAAGGAAAACATCGTGAGGAAAGCTTCATTTCTGAGAAATGAAAATATTTTTCAGATTTATGAAGTCCGATGAGGATATCTGCAGTAGGACCAGAGTAACCAACATAGCCCAACAGGTTAGTATGCTGAAGTGACAATGGGCCGGCCATATAGTTCGAAGAACCGATAACCGATGATGGGGATAGGAAAGGTTCTCATATGACAACCTCGTACCGGTAGGCGAAGTGTGAGGCAGCCCCTCACTAAATGGAGTGACGACGTGGTAAAACATGCAGGATGTCGATGGATGCAAGTTGCTCAGGACCGAGTTTGGCATTCCTTGCGGGAGGCATATGTTCAGCAGTCGACTTGTGAAGGCCTGTTATGATGATAACAATGATGATGAAGTACGTAACTAGCAGTGTGGTGGACTCATTTGTTCCTTATTCCTCACAAAAATGATAGGAGGTCTGTGGCCAGCAATGGAACGTACTCGTATAAAGGTTGTAACTTTACTTTGATTTTTTAACATCTTTTAAAAATTTGACTGAAATTTTTTAGATATTAAAAAAAAAGAATTTGTGAACAATAGGTTTCCATGGTGATAAATTACGAGCATTGTTAGATCTACTTATCATTTCTGAGCTTGAATTCAATTTCTCGAGTTCGGCTCTCTAGTGTAGTAATTTGTTTTCATGGCTTCTGTCGTTAAGAACGGGAAAGTAAAAGGGAGATAAGGTACCGTTTTACGAGAAGCCTTAATGCTTCTTCCTTGTTTTTTCAGATTAATTTTATCTGGTAACTCAGAAATTACAATTCGCTATTTCTTCTATCAGTTTTCGCTTCGTTACTTGGTTTTTATAACATTCCTGAACCTTCTTTTTATTCTTTTTCATCTTGATTTGTCAGTAAAGATCATCCTGTTAGTATTGTAATAGGGTACAGAGATAAACTTAAACAAAAGATAGGCAGCAGCGTCTTCCTGATAGCAACTCAAAATGAGAAGCTGTGGTTGGCATCCGCGTGCCAAGCGTGCCAGCTATGAAAATATCCTTTCTATGAGATTATAATTTACAGGGGAGACCTATAGCCCTTAACTAAACATGGGTTGATTTAAAAAAAAAAAACAGAAGTAAAGTTCCGCTCTGTGATTATAAGAAAAACCTTATTTCTCGTGCGGTAGCCTGCCTACATAGTAAAATAATTTAAAACTATTACCGTTATACATTACGTTACTGTTACAGCCTAATAAAGTTCACTGCAGAACACAGGCGTCCCCTATAGACGGCATCGTATGGGGGATATTTGCCGTAGTTGCCACGCTTGGCAAACAGGTTGGTAGCCGCAGTTTTTTTTATTTTTAATCGCTATTAGGAAGACGCTGCTGTCCATCTCCTGATTTGTTTCCTCTGTCGCCTCTTACCCACGGAATTATATAATTATATCGCCCCTAGAAGGTATAATTTATAATTATTGCTTGTCTTAAATTATAAGATAATAAAAATATAGGCATAAATGAAATATTAGTTCAGTTTTATGAGCTTTTTTGAGTTTTACGTGATAAATATAGTTTGGAATTATAATATTTAGATAGTCATTATAGTTCTTACATAATTTTATTTCGTAAACACGCTTTCTAGTTATTACGCTTATTAACCGATTGACAGGCAGAACACGTGCCTAATTCTCAAGAGAAAACAAAGGGGAAACTCCTGCATGCAAATGTTGCCGTAAAGGTTTATAAATATATTGTAACGGTAGTACAGTTATAAGAAATAAATTATCTATCTTGTATCTATATATCTCTATATGTAATGGAATCTATTTATATAATTCTTACCGACATGTAGACCGACAATTGACTAGAAAATTAGCAATCGCATCAAGAACTGACGACATCCTAGTATTCTGATCAAAATTCTCAGGACAAAATAGAATAATTATCAGGATGATCACAGCTCTTGATCGATGAGTGTTGTTTAAGTTTTCTTAAACTTTTATTGTTATAATCCGGGGTATTCATACAGTATTCTCATCTGGTTGAGCTGAATAAATACATATTTATTATACTAACATAAACACATAAATAATAATAATTACTAAAACTATCTAAATATTCTTTTTATTATCTTTTTTTTTAATATAATCATAATCCAATTTTATTGTTTTTTTAGTAAAAAGAAACGGTTGGCGTGCAATCCGTCAGCAGATGAATGATCGGAGAAAACTTTTCATGACTAAGCTTTTACATACATGGTGTTACAGAATATTTCTAATTTATCAACTCAGAATTACTTCTCAAAATGAAAAAGTGGGCTTAGGAACTATAAATTACCAAAATGCCCACAATATAAATTGAATAAATCCGCATACAAAATTTTCTAAATGCCAAATGCAAATTACTCAAAATGCAAATTGTTGGAATTCATTTTCTCAAAAAAAAAAACACATTATATAAAAATAACTACGTATTTCGCTTTAAAAGCTTGTTTCAATTTTAGATTATAAAAAAATTCTGAGCATGAAAACCCTGGGAAATCACTTTCAATTGCATCAGTTGTAACTGAAGAGCCAAACCTGAATCTTTAGAACCATCAATTCCTGGTCAAAGAGTAGTTGACATAATGCATTTTATCCAGCAGCTGTGAATTATATCCAGTCATAGTTCTTTTTAGAATTGTCATTTCTTACAAATGTCACTCATAGGAGAAAAAAGGATTGGCTGTTAATAAGTTTAAATATTTAATTATTTAAAAACTGTGTAAAAGGGTTATTATAATATAAATGAATACATGGTTGATAATAAACCCTGGTAATGAGGCTTCAAAGTTGTTTCTAAAATAAATTTTGTAAATATGTAACCAATCATACTGTTCGCGCCACTTGCACTATCGCTTAACGATTACTGCAAAGCTCATTTCCGGTTTCCTATCTACCGCCCTCTATGCCCAGCATGTGCATTCTCGTTAACGGGCGCACACAAGTTGAGAAGACACGCAACCAACCGCACCGCTTATATCTCGCATCATCGCTCCCGCCCTTGTGTAATTTGGACATTGAATTATACAAGCATATAGTAAAAAGTATAGACATTTGCAATAACGCTATATTTCGTGATTATCTGTGAAGTTGATAAGTGTGAAGACAGCCGGCAGCCATCGAGACACGAGGCAGATCAGCGGAAGTCCAGGTGGGTGCACATGCATTCCTTCACGTCCTTCCTATATCCCGAATTTAGGGGATTTGCAGTATCACGAATAAATTAAATTCCATTCACCGCTCGCACTGCGTTAATATACAGTCCACTATTCTATTTAAATTAATAGCCGCACCGCATAACATTATTTAATACATTTGAACCAGCAGTTTGGTGGTTGAAGGCCAACGCCAAATCCACCATATACTTTTTGGTCACTTCGGCCGGATTAAATTAATATTTTGGTCACTTCGACCGGGATTAAATTAACCTTTAGGCCCGGAGAAGTAAATTCATTTTTTTATATATTACAAAAAATTATATACGTATATATTATTAAATCATAATAAATTGTAGTTCTCATTATACTAACTACAATATTTATTTGTCCCGCATCGCTTATTACACGTATTATAATACCTTTGTAACGCATACCACACCGCTTCATTATTCCATTAATGATATTTTTCTTGTTGATTAACCGCCATCTTACTAGTAACGCGAGATTGCTTCGTTCCCCAGTTAACTAATTCTACCGTCACTTATCGCAATAATTTTAGTCTGCATTTGTTTGTTGAAAATGACGACGAGAAGCAAAGAATCTAAACTGGTTTCGGATGAAGAAGTTAGTTTAAAAATTATTATCGCTAAAAGTAATTATATTTACGAACGATTACAAAAAATTTACGAGACCTCAAAGGGCGCACTTAATTCCTTGGACGAGCAGAATTTATTTCTTAGCATCGCTTCGAATATAGAACAATTACGTAGTGAGTTTCAAGAAGTTCTAGATAACTATAATATTAATTATTTAAAATTAAACCTTAATGCAGACGTTGATTACGAGGCTTGGAACTCATTTGAAGATTTATATAGTCGTATTAAGTGCCAAATTACGAAAATATCCACATCGCCTTCCACTGTTACGTTAGAAAATAGATTTCCTACTAAATTAAAAACTTCACTTCCGCCGGTTGAATTAATGTCATTTAAAGGAGACATACGCCAGTGGTCCATGTTTTATCAACAATTTAAGACATTAATTCACGACAATTTACAATTAACTGATGCCGAACGTGTTTATTATTTGGTTAACAAATTGAGTGACAGGGCGTTATCAGTTTGTGCCGGGTTAGCCCCTACCGCAGAAAATTATTCCATTATTTGGAATGCGCTTATAAGAAGATATAATGACGAACGCACACTCGCATCTACTTATATTAACCAACTATTGGATTTAACACAGGTGAACGCAAACACAACAGGAGGTTATCATAAATTTATGGACAAATTTGATGCTTCAATTAATGCTCTAAAGCAATTAAAAATTGAGGACTTAGCTGATTTTTTGTTTTTAAATATTGCACTTAGAAAATTAGATCATGACACTGTTAAGTCATTTGAAATGTCTTGTCGCACAATTAGCATACCAAACTACGCTTCTTTAGTACAATTTTTATACGAACAGAATAGGGCTATATGGCATATTTAATAATTCGCATACTTTATCTAAATCCAATAATAATCGAAACAAATCACTTTCAAATAAATTTAGTAAAACATTTATTAATACAGATCCTTCGCATTCATGTATCTTTTGTAAATCGAATGATCATGAACACTTGTATGTTTGTCCACGCTTTTTAAAATTAAATACACAACAACGTTACGATATTATTAAACAAAACAATTGTTGTATTAATTGTTTAAGTAATAAACACTCGACTTCCTTTGGTAAATCGAAGCGTAAGTGTATATACTGCGCGCGGCGCCACCATTCTTTCATTCATTCTGTCCCGCATCAGAATGGTTTTAGGACTGCTTTTCGTAGTAGCAATACGTTACACTCAGAGGTTGTGCAGACGCTTGACGCTAATGCAAGCAGCTCGCGTTCGATTAACTACCGCGCAGTTAACGATAATAAGGTTAATTCTTCTGTCGCTCACAATTCGAATACAGGGGAAGATGAGAAAACACTTACCTCTTCATGTAATATTTCTCGCGATTATAGTACTCTCCCACGCTATACTACTTTATTGGGGACTGCAAAAATAAAGGTCGTAGATAAATACGACAATGAACATTTTATTCGGTGTTTAGTTGACCCCGGATCCCAAAGCGACTATATTACGAAGGATTGTTGTAAACGCTTATTTCTTTCCGTTTCGAATAAAAATCGTTTTACCGAAGTACACGAGATCGGTGGTGTGTCCCAAAAGATTTTAGGAGTCACTTCACTGCAGTTCACGTCTCGTTTTAATGATAAAAAATTTTATCATATTGAACCATTAGTTGGTCCGACCATCACGGGTCAGTTGCCAGATTCGATAGTAGATGTTTCAAAAATTCGCTATTTAGATAAAATACGCTTAGCAGATGATCAGTTTTATCAACCTGGGTCTATAGATATTTTATTGGGGGTTAATACCTACATAAAACTTTTGTCGCCTGAAAACTTAATTCATTCGCAATGGCCTAGTGCCATAGAAACATCACTGGGATATATTATTAAGGGTGATGCTGAAGTCGCTATATCACATCATTCCCCGCGTTCATTTGTTTCCTGTTCTTACGATACAAATTTAAATCAAAATTGTCTTAATGATATAATGGAAAAATTTTGGAAAATTGAAGAACCGCAAAAATTATATTTGAGCCGTGATGAGCAGGAATGTGAAGACATTTATACTTCTACTACTTACCGCCAAAACGACGGACGGTATGTGGTCGCCCTGCCATTTAAGAAAAGGCCCGACATATTGGGTGACTAATGAACGCAAAAAAACGCTTCTTACTTTTAGAAAAACGCTTTAACAAATATTTCGATCTTCGCAATCAATACAATGTCGTTATATGGGAATACATTAATAAGGGTATTTTATCCGCTGTTTCTGATAATGTTTGTATACAGCCTTCTTTTTATTTGCCGCATCACCCTGTCATACGGAATGATAAAAGTACAACGAAGTTGCGCATCGTTTTAGACGCTAGTGCTAAGTCGGATAACGATATTTCTTTGAATGACATTTTGCACACCGGGCAAAATTTACAAACAGACATTTTTAATATTTTATTAAACGTTAGAGTTTATCGCATCGCTTTCTTTGCAGATGTTAGGCAAATGTACTTGTGTATCGAAGTCCAAAAATCCCATCGCGCTTTTCAACGAATTTTATATCGGTTTTATACAGAAGAAACTATACGAACATATGAATTTAATCGCGTCACGTTCGGATTACGCTCTTCCCCTTTCCTCGCACTTCGCACTTTATGCCAGTTAGCCGCTGACGAAAGGGAGTCCTATCCCCTTGCTGCTTCTGTAGTGGAAAGGGATATTTATATGGATGACCTCGTTTCCTCCGCGCCTTGCGTCAACAACGCAGTCAACACCGCTACTCAACTTATCCAAATGTTTCGCCGAGGTGGATTCGATTTGGTTAAGTGGACAAGTAACTGCAAGGAGCTTTTACAGCATATACCAGCATCACATCGTCAACAAGACTCGGTATCATTTGATGATAATGACATTTTAAAAATTTTAGGCCTTCGTTGGTATCCCGCTACCGATAAGTTTTCCTTTCTTGTTTCGCCGCCACCGGTCACTTGTACCAAACGCGCTATCCTCTCCGCAACCGCTCGCTTGTACGATGTTTTAGGACTTGTCGGTCCAGTAATACTTTACGCCAAATTATTAATTAAAGCCTTGTGGGTTCTTAAACTTAACTGGGATAAGACTCCACCCACTAATATTGTCAATACATGGCAGCGATATATATCAGAATTACCTTTAATCTCACATTTACAGATTCCACGTCATATCGGCGTAAATGAAAAATCCCATGTGTCGCCACTAGCCTTCGCCGACGCTAGTGAAAAGGCTTACGGGTGTGTCATCTATTTGCATGTTGTTAACGGAAATAATCCTCCAATTATAACGCTCCTATGTTCTAAATCTCGGGTGTCCCCATTAAAGGTTATAACTTTAGCCAGGCTTGAGTTGTGTGCCTTGGTTTTGCTCGCTAAGTTAGCACGCACCGTTTACGATTCGTTGTCATTGAGGCATCCGATCGACAACATTTATGCGTTTTCAGATTCGGAAGTCGCGCTCTGTTGGGCGTGTTCTTCACTGCATAAGTTCAACACCTTTGTTGCTAACCGTATTTCGCAAATACAGTCCTATTTATTACCGGATAACTTTTACCACATCGCCGGCTCGGAAAATCCTGCAGATCATATTTCGCGTGGACTGTTACCCTCACAAATTTTAAATTGTGACCTTTGGTTACATGGGCCTTCGTGGGTTTCCTTGCCGTGTAAAGAATGGCCTGTACAAAGGTTCGCATCAACTCATATCAGTTTACCAGAAGAAAAGACTGTGTCGCTTGGAGTCAGTGACATGGAAGAAAACCCATTAATCTCGTTAAGCTTAAAATTTTCTAATTGGAATAAGTATTTACGATCCGTTGTTTAGGTTTTAAGGTTTTTAAACAAATTACCGCGCATAAATAAAATTATAACCGCATCCGACATAGAGATTTCTGAAATCACAGTTATTAAAATTGTGCAAGGCATCACTTTCGCCGAAGATATAAAAAATATTAAAAAAGGACAACTATGTTCATCAACATTACGAAGAGTATCGCCATTTATCACGGACGATGTACTTCGAGTAGGTGGTCGGTTAGATTATTCGTCTTTATCGGATTCCCAAGAGCATCCAATATTGCTACCAAAAAAGGGGCATATTGTTGACCTTGTAATTGATTATTATCACTATAAACATTTCCACGCTGGTCCTCAGTATTTACTTGCTGCATTACGGGAGAAATATTGGATATTATCAGCTCGCCGTGTAGTGAGATACCGCGTTCATAGGTGTAACATTTGTTTTCGACATAAACCCAAACCTATTTACCCCATGATGTCTGCCTTGCCTGCTTGCCGCCTAGAGCAGTGTAATGCGTTTACACACACAGGTGTGGATTTTTCGGGCCCAATTTATATCACATTGACGCGTAAACGTGGTATACGAAGCCAGAAGGCTTATTTATGTTTATTTATATGCCTCGTTACTAAGGCAGTGCACTTAGAATTAGCGTCTGATCTAAGTTCGGCAAGTTTTTTAGACGCTTTTAAGAGATTTATCTCTCGTAGAGGTCCGTGTCGATTTACATACAGCGATAACGGTACTAATTTTATCGCCCCGCGTTCATATTTACATGAATTACATAGATTTTTAAAATCAGAAGAATATTATAAGGCATTCAGTCAGGTGCTCACTGATAATCGCATTGTTTGGAAACTCAACCCTCCAAGCACTCCACATTTCGGAGGTTTGTGGGAGTCCAATATTAAGGTTGTAAAAGCCATTTGTTTCGCGTAATAGGTAAGCAAATCCTCACGTATGAAGAAATGCTTACTACTCTTTGTCAGATCGAGTGTATCTTAAATTCTCGCCCACTTTATGTATTAAGCAGTGATCCATCGGAACCCACCGCACTTACACCCGCACATTTTCTAAATTTAAAACCACTTGAATGCTTACCAGCTGCAGATTTAAGCAAAGAACGTATTAATCTGTTATCACGCTTTTCTTTAATAGATTCTCTAGTTCAGTCCTTTTGGAAACGCTTCAGATTCGAATACTTACATACATTACAGAGTAGAGTGAAGTGAAATAAGAACGCTACTGCCATTTCTGTAGGGACGATTGTTCTAATAGACGTGGATAATACTCCACCGCTTCAGTGGCCTCTAGGCGTTGTCACCGAATTGTTTCCCGGTAAGGATGGTGTGGTACGCGTTGCGCAAATTAAACTTAAGAATTCCACTTTAAAACGCCTTCTTATCAAACTGTGTCCTTTACCAACACAGTGATTAATATAGTTAATTTTGCATTATCATTTATATATTTAGTTTAATTCTTAGGTCATAACGTCGCTTCATTTCGCTACCATATAAGTATTTATCTATATATATATATATATATATATATATATATATATATATATATATATATTTTTATACTTTACTTGCTAGTTGAGGATACCTCAAGGCCGGGGGGGTGTTCGTGCCACTTGCACTATCGCTTAACGCTCAAGGGATTCGTTAATTATTATCCAATAAGATTACCGCAAAGCCCATTTCCGGTTTCCTATCTACCGCCCTCTATGCCCAGCATGTGCATTCTCGTTAACGGGCGCACACAAGTTGAGAAGACACGCAACCAACCGCACCGCTTATATCTCGCATCATCGCTCCCGCCCTTGTGTAATTTGGACATTGAATTATACAAGCATATAGTAAAAAGTATAGACATTTGCAATAACGCTATATTTCGTGATTATCTGTGAAGTTGATAAGTGTGAAGACAGCCGGCAGCCATCGAGACACGAGGCAGATCAGCGGAAGTCCAGGTGGGTGCACATGCATTCCTTCACGTCCTTCCTATATCCCGAATTTAGGGGATTTGCAGTATCACGAATAAATTAAATTCCATTCACCGCTCGCACCGCGCTAATATACAGTCCACTATTCTATTTAAATTAATAGCCGCACCGCATAACATTATATAATACATTTGACCGGCAGTTTGGTGGTTGAAGGCCAACGCCAAATCCACCACATACTGTAAAATATATGTTTTTAAAGTCCCACTGGGTTTCTTGCTGGTTTTTCCTAGGACGGAGGTTTTTTTTGCCCAACCAGTGGTAAAGTAAAAATGACTTTCAACACATTTGAATGAATTACATGTGATCTATATTGAATAAAAAATCATTCTATTCGATTTTAGGGCTGACACCATAATAAAAGTTTTTCATAACGATGTGTACAATGTCTGCCTTTGGTATTACTACACTCTTTTGTAACATACTGTATATTAATATTTTTCTCCATAATCAAACATCAAGCTCGGTGGATATTTTTATTTTATTTTTATTATTTTGATCTTGATTCTGAAGAAGTATATTATATCTATAGTAAAAATTATGTTTTTATAAATTCAAATTTTTTTGACAATAAGCCGTGTCGAGAATAGACCATTTTTAGAATTGACCATTCTGCACCAGCCATTTTATTTATGATTCATCTAAAGAATCTGTTACATAATTTCTCGATAATTTTTGTAGAAAATTGAATTAAGAAAAAAATTACGTATTATAAAAATAACAATACGAAAATATGTTGGTACATAATAATTTCAAAATAGGAAAACAAATATATAGAGATATTTTAATAATAAGAACATAAAATACGAATACAAAAATATCAGCGTTCGACGGGATTCGAACCTCCAGGCACCTGAATACTTCGCAACTGTACATCGGCGCGCCAGGCCAAACGTATATTACACAGAGGTGCGAAATTACGTATTTATTTGTAATGGACGTCGCACATCGGCAAAATTCGTGCGGTATGCACTCCGCAGTGAGCGAGACTACTCGTCCCCCACTCATCTGCTTCACCCCCTCTAGTATATAAAAGTCGTCTATTCACCGCGTCTTAATAAAAAAGTTGCGTTTCATTCTCGTATAAAACTAGTTTTTAGATATTGTTAAATAAATGAAATGCTATGCAGTTTTCAACGCCCTCTTGCCTATAGTGAGTGGCATAAGAAATGCAAAAAGTCAATGGATGCATTTGCTTCACAAACATGCCCTGGTGACGTTCCTTGGGAAGGAAGCTTTATTATTCGGTGGACTATAGGGCAGTAACGATGACGATGATATTAGAACTACTTTAAACTTTTTAATAATGAAATTACAGTTAGTCATGCTAAACAATGAGCGTTAGTTATGCTGGTAATATATAAGTCAATGTAGTTATGATGTTGTCTTCCACAGCCCTACCTTGTCTCTGTATACTCGTATCTTCAATAACTTACATAATCCTGTCTCGGCTTTTTGTATAATAGTCTTTTGAGACCATAGAATAATGCCGCGTGATTAAGTTGCGCGGTTGTTTATTCCTTATTAGAATATGAGTTATGTGTGAGGGTAGGATATAAATGAATATTATAGATATGGGTATAAAACAAAGAGATAAAAAGAATTAAGGATACATCTCTAAACCCAACACTCGTTCTAGCAGTATTAAGTGCAGTGCAGGCTACTAGCTTAAATCAGTCATTCTAAGCGTCTTAAGCGGTTTCGGTATTCTGTCCGTTAATCCTCTTAGTAGAAGCATAGGCAGTGTTAGTATTGATTTGTTATTTATTTTGGTGATATCTTGTATTTTCTACTTCCAACTGCTTATTAAATTTCATTAATGTTTCATAATTGAAACCTTATAATTATCCTCAAGATCGAGTTCCGATCACGGTAGCCAGATCTCAATGAAGACTAATCAGCCAATTTGGTCTACAAACTTCCGCCTAGGACGTCCCTTTCCGACTCTTTCATTCACTCCGCCGCATTCATTCTTTCTACATGACCAAACCACCGAAGCATTCCTTTCCTAATCCTGGTCAACGCATCATCTTGCAAACCACACTCTTCTTTTATCACACAGTTTCTCACCCTGCCACTCAGATTCAGCCCTAACATACTCCTTAGCGACCACATTTCTACTGCATTTATTCTACTCTCTTGCTTCTTCTGCCACACATAACTTTCACTACCATACAAAGTAGGGACTAATACAGCACTGTGAATTGCCATGCGTGCCTTTTTTGACACATTCTGACTTTTCACAATAAAGTGTAGAGCCCCATTTACTTTATTTCCTGCATTCACTCGTCGTTCAATATCCTAATCATATCTCCCATCCCTGCTGAATACACATCCCAAATATATGAACTCATCCACTTGCTCAATTAACTCTCCTTCTATTCTTATTTCACATACCGTTTTGCTTTCTTCTCTTTCAAAAACCATCACTTTCGTCTTACTTGCGTTCACTTTCACTCCCCTTTCTTTTAATGACCTGTTCATTAATGTAACCATCATTTGCAACGCGGCCGCCGACGACGCAAGTATGACTTGATCATCGGCGTACAAAAGGCATTTGATGGTTAACTCACCCATTCTTAACCCACATTCTTCATCTTTCAAAGTTTGCAAACACCGGTCCATAAATAGGTTGAACAGCCACGGGGAAGCTACACGGCCCTGTTTGACACTTTTATGGATGCAAAACCAGTCCGAGTAGACCCCGTTGATTCTAACACAAGCACTCGAGTCCCTACACAGAGACTCTAATGCCTGTATTAAACCAACGCTCAACCTAAATGTGTTCAGAGTTTGCCATAACACATCCCTGTCCACTCTGTCATAAGCCTTTTCCAAGTCCATGTACGCACAAAAAACTTTTTGGTTTTTCGCCAAAAACTTCTCCGCGATCATGCGCATGGAAAATACTTGATCTGTACACCCCATTCCATTTCTAATCCCGCTTGCACATCCTAAATTTTTTCGTCAGTTTCTTTCATAACTCTTTCAATTTGTACCTTAGCATACTGTTTTCCTACAATGCTAAGAAGGCTGATACGACGGTAGTTTTTACAGTACTGCTGTGACCCTTTTCCCTTATATTTTGGGACTATCACGGCTTTGCACCAGTCTCCCGGTACCCGCTTTAGTTCCCAACATAAATTAAATAAGGTGTACAGCAGGCCTGCCACCACGTCCTCTCCAGCCCTTAGCATTTCGAGTGAAACTCTATCATATCCGGCCGCCTTACCTACTTTCATGCTTTTCATTGCTTTCATTATTTCATCTATGCTTATCTCCCTATCTCTTTCACCTTCTTTCGGAATTTCTATTTCATTTAGTTTACACGTCTCCTCACTCATAAATACGCTTTCAAAATATTCCTTCCATCTCTTTAGACTCAACACTTCATCATTCAGGATACAGCCATTCTCGTCTCGTATCGCATTCAATCTAGGCTGTTTTGAAAGTTAAAATTTGACATTATTGTTCAAACTACTAAATTCAATTACGTTAAACTTCTATTTAACCCTTAAGTTCCTGCCCGCGGTCACCGTGACTCCGCCGAATATTTGAGTTTGATTTTTTCCGTTAAATGGCTACACGCGTTGGCGTGCGTCTATGTACCTTTTCTACTTGTCGATTAGTGTCACACATGCGCTCAGCGAGGCTACACATGCACGCGTTTAGCTTGGGTGAGTAAAAAAATCTCGTGAGCGGTCATGGTGACCGCGCGTAGGAAGCTACGTGATTATTTTGTATTACGTGTATTTGTTTTGTTTTAGTGTCAACATGAATAAAAACAACGAAAATATAAAAGACGGTTGAAAGAAGAGATGTCAGATGAAGAGGAGACCCGTGACGAAGATTGCAGTGATGTGGAATCCACTTGTTCTGACAATCCCGTGCCTACAGAAGACTGCGAGTCTGATGACTGCTTGGGTATTTCATCTTCAGAGGAAATCGACGAAGATCATTCAACTAGTGAGAATAGATTTGTGTCTTCACAGCACTAGCTTCACAGCTAGCGTATATGAAAATAGAAAGAAGCCAGAAGTTATTATGTATTATGACCAGACTAAAATTGGCGTCGATTTGTTGGATCAAAGGTGCTCAAATTATTCAACGGCCCGACGAACGCAAAGATGGCCCTTGGTAATTTTTATTGGCTTCTGTATCCAGAATATATCTGATTCAAGTGCTTACGTCATAAGTTCACACAATTAAACACAGAGAACCGGAGAAGCAGATTCAAATTTATGAAACGGCTAGCACAAGAGCTGACGACATCACACATGCGACGGCGAGAAGGTTATGACAACACTCCTCGGGACATAAAATATTTAATACGCCGCATTTTGAAAATTGAAGATGAAATGCCCAGCTTTTCAGATGCAGATAAACTAGAAAAACGTAAAATATGTTCAACTTGCGATCCCAAAAAAGAAGCAAAACATTTTACCAATGTTTTATGTGTAAAAAACCCATCTGTTTGGAGTGTGCCAAAAAATGTGCCAAAATTGACATGAAAAATTGTAAACTTTACCCTCTGCAATTTTTATCAAATGTTCATAATTTTTATATTTTTATAACTTTGTTTTGTTTAAATGTTTATATATATTAAGAAAAAAGTGCAAATTACCCTAATTTTAAGTTTCTACTTTGATTGATCTCATTATTTGAAGATGATGGTAAATTTTGAAAGAAATATGCCTGCATTTATGTTTTTGTCATTTCATAGAAGAAAATGTTGTGTTATTTAGTTTTTTTTTTCTTTTCAATATCATTATTATATTCTAAAAGTGCGTTTTATTTATTATTTATTACATTATTGACTCATATTACGTAAAAAACATGGTTTTAATGTAGGAGTCACTGTGATGGTAGGTACTTGCGTTACAAGTATAGGTGGCAGGAACTTGAGGGTTAAAGAAAAAGTTGCTCAAAAATACTATAAAATTGTTATAAAGCTGAAATTCGTATTTAATATTCCTAGTTATAATTACTCACTTATAATATGACTTATCTGACAATTATTTACCAGGTCACGAATATACATTATATAAAAGTAATTTTACGGATTTTATCGTATTTCATTTAAATTTTTTTCTTTGGTATTGGACTTGTGCGCTTATATATTTGCCAGTGTCGAGTAATAAAAAATTATATTTCCTAATAATTTGTTAAAAAATCATTACAATATGTTACGTCTCGTAATATCTTTACAGCTTGTTAACTCATTTTTCATTATTTATATACAGATTATTTTTTATCGTTTACCACGGTCCTAGTAAAGGGAATATAAGGGAGTATAAGATGGAAAAATCATAGGAATATAAGATGGATTATATTAGTTCTGATTAGTGAATGAAAAAAAATCATGCTTACCATCAGGTTGACTGTTGGCTCATTTGTCTTGCTAATTAAGTGTATTGTCATGCTATATATTATATGAAATCTGATTATTATTGGCTTATTATTTTATAATCCTTTATATGGTAAAAATTGCTTTAAATTAGTAAGGGCACACAAACTTTTAAATAGATCTTTTACATTTTTTTTATTCTTTTACATTGCAAAATTTTTAACTACCCTCGCAGATCCAGATGTGATCCAACATATAAACACACACACTCTGTTTTGGGGCTGCTCTGTGGACAGTTCAGAGGGCTGGAGGGTAGCACAATCGGTGGGAGGGCAACGGTATCCTTTGCTATGTGTAGTGTGTATGCGGGAGCATCGCATGACCGTTGTGGCGAGGAGTGAGGGTGCATGCTCACCACAACAGATGTTGCAACGGCTTCGTAGGGTAGTTGGGTACAATGAACCACATTTAGCTGCTGCTCGTGCCGATAGAGTGGAGCGCGAAGTGACAGCACGTTTTCGCGCAGCACAAGATGAAGCTTACGCAGAATCGTTAGCGGCGGATCAGGAGAAAGAAAGACGCCGAGCAGCTGCTAGAGAAGCCGCAGCACAGCAGGAATATGAGGATCTACAACGTCGACAGCGGGAATAAAGGCACAAACAAGAGTTGATAGAAGCGCGAGCGGAAATGGCCGCTCGGTTGCCGTGCGAGCTGGAACCCGGCAACGATATTGTAGCGCTTCTTATTCGCCTGCCCGACGGGGAACGTCTCACTCGATGCTTCTCTCTAAGGAATACTACCCAGGATTTGTACGACTTTGTGTTCAGCCATCCTCAGTCCCCTGAAGAATTTGAGATAACAACGAATTTCCCAAAACGCGTGGTGGCACGAGGTACATCAAATTTGCACGAGGTTGGACTTAACTCTTTTACATAGCATAGACGAAGAGTCCAGAGAGCAGTTGCTCAGATCGCGTTTAGCCAAAAAAAGTGGGTTTCGATGGAAAATGAAGGATTTAATAAGCTAGCTCCTCGCCTACATAACCATAAATCTAATATTTAACGAGTCACCTTTTTCAGCATGATAATAAAAGTGAGACCAACATGGTACAAAATGGTTTTCTGTTGTGAAAATGTAAATAATATAATCCCTATTACGCCAAAACAAAAGAAATATGGATAATACCAGCTCAAAGAAAGCTATTCATTTTCTATGGTAACTACTTAATAATACTTAATGGAACCTTTTAAGATTACACAAACGGTGGGAAATTGACATATTACATTCCATTTTTCATAATACTGCGAGACCAAGTAAAGTGAAAGTTAAAATAAAACAATACTTTTGCAACTCCTTGTGAAGAAAATTATATTTCTTTTAATTATCTGATTGCGCCTAATTCCTAAGTGCCTAAATGGTGTAAAATATGCGCCAGCCAAATTGCATATTAAACTACATATACTACTCGAACAGATCAGTGAAATAATAATATTCTCCAAACCGAATTTCGATCATAGCGTCCATTGCAATTGGTCAGTATAGTGCCCGAGTGTATGCTCAAGTCCAGATGGACTTTCTATTTTTTTACTTTCTTGGACCAATGGGACAGCAATCCGACACGATCAGAGAGAGATCAGGCACAGAATAAACGACGAAGCACATAAGGGATGTTCACTGAGAATTCTTGACAGAAAACTCATTAAATATAATTCTGGTTCAACTTGAGATTCAAACCTGTACTAGCATGATCAGCAGTCACGTTTACGACCTCTAAACCCTTTTCGAACCTCCAAACTCCTTCAGATATTTCCTCAGAAATTATAGAGCCTGAGCCCAGCTGTGGGATGTATGTAAGCTGTCACATTATCCTTCGTTTATGTCTCTGTTCTGGTTATTTGATTGTCTGGCATAAATGTTATGTATATTAATACGATAAGAAAAAAATCGTAACCACTTTTAACCATGTTGCGCGTCTAGAAAAGTGTGAGATTGCGATAAGTTAAAGTTTATACGAAAAATAAGTACAAAAAGCTAAAATAAATAATTTACTACTTTGCAACTTTCCGTTAACCAATTAAAATGATGTGTCTTACCTGGATTGAAGAGCGCCTCCCGCCCTCCCTCAATTGCATGCACTAACTCCGTCACCACTAGTCCCAGCACCACTACTCCCAACACCACTACCCCCGGCACCACTACTTCCAACACCACTATTCCAGGTAAGACACACCATCGACGACAATACGACACGTGTTTCGCCTCTACACGAGGCATCCTCAGGTAATGGAGACTCTACGGCGACTGACCGCTAAGTACACACAGGCTACTCGAGTAAAAAGATTGGCAAAATGCTTTGAAAAGAGTAACTTTTACGTCATCTGTACACCGAGCAAACCTGCGGGCACGCATATTGGTCCTAACTGCCAGCGCCCTATGATCCCTCTCTATATCAGAATCATCGCTTAAATTGCTCGTTATAATGTTACCAATATACTTATACTTATACTTATAAAAGTATTAACAATATTTAGGGCTATACCATTGAGGTATACGGGAGTAACACGACGCGGCGGCTGTTTCGGTGCTGTAAAAACAAGAATTTCACTCTTTTTCGAGTTATATTTCAAGCCGTGGTCCTCCGTATATTTCTCGCAAATAGACAATAATTTTACTAACCCGCCTCTAGATGGACTGAGCAGCAGCATAAAAAGTGTAGGCTCTTTTTTATCTTTGTTCTGTAATCTGAGGCACTGTGCTATAATAGAGCCGTTAACCCAAGTACGAAGTAAACGCTCTTTTTATATGCTGAATAAAAGGATCAACAAAGTGAAAATGGGAATAAAAGTACCTAGATGATATAATACCGCTCACTCTCTCTAAATCTTCTAATTCGTACTATAAAGGATTAAATCAAGTTGTTCAGAAGAAACTTCAATGTGTTGTTACAGCTTAATAAAAGTTGCGTTTAAACTTTAATGGCCACGTGTTGTAATTTTAATATAAGGTTAAATTTTGAAGCTTTGCACTCTTGTTAAATAAGTTAGAAAATTTAATAATCCTATTACTTTTGAATTTCTAATAAAAATAAAAACTTAACTTTCTAATAAAAATACAAATAAAATAAAGCTCAAAAATAAGAATTTTTCGAATCGGACAGGTAGTTCCAAAGATTAGCGTGTTTAAACAAACAAACAAAATACTCTATCACTTTACTATACAGAATAGAATGTCGTATAGATAGATGGATATTATAATCATAACAACCCCTCACAAGACCATTGCTAGACAAAGACATCCCCAAGAAATACCACAAGGCACTGTTCTGAACCCCTTGCACCTATAAACTTCCTCGACATCTTACGTGGTCGTCACTTCATCTAGTGGAGGGCCGCCCCATGCCCCATTTATCCCACGAACTGCTCAAACTCAAAAACCTTTCTTCGCTATCCGTACACTCCACTTACGATGGTAAGTTATGGATATAATTATAAAAATGCGAAATTTCAAATTTATATCCTCATTTCACTTAAAGTGTAAAGAGTGGAGCAATGTTAAGTGTCAATTAGTTTTATACAAGGTGGCCCATATGTCGTTAGAAATGTAAATTTCCAATAAAATACAAAAGGCGCGCATGAGTGGCGCGCGCGGTGCAGGGGGAGTACCGACCGTTTCTGGGAATTCAGTCGCCATGGAGCGTTTCACCGGTGCGAACCGTGCATTTTGTGTGCGCAAGTTTTATCGAAACAATGATTCGGCTACCATTGCGCGGCGTAAATTTCGAGAATATCAGAATTTACGCAACTTTAAAGACATTCCAAGTATTCAAACGATTAAGAACTAGGTTATTAAGTTCGAAGAGAGTGGTTCGACGTTGGATAAACAACGGTCAGGTCGACCAAGGACATCACGGACGGAAGAAAACATCGATGTAGTGAAACACTCAATTCGTGAAAATCCTACCCAGTCTACTAGTAAGCGTTCCAGTGCATTAAACTTACCCAGAACATCGTTACAGCGAATTTTAAAGAAAAATTTACATCTTCACCCGTACAAGATTCAGTTAGTACAGGAATTAAAAGATACTGACACTATCCACAGACTAAATTTCGCAAATGAAATGTTGAACCGCTTTACTTCGTTTAATAACGTGTTATTCTCTGATGAGGCTCACTTTCACATCAACGGCCATGTCAATAAGCAAAATTGTCGCTACTGGCGTTGCGAAAATCCAAATCGCAAACATCAAAAGCCCTTACATAGCCCTAAAGTGACAGTTTGGGCGGCTATGTCAGCGCATGTCATTATAGGCCCTTACTTTTTTTGAGGACGGCAGAGGCCGCGCGCTTACTGTTACTTCACAACGGTATGTAGCTATGATCCAGGACTTGTTTACACCAGAGTTGCAGAATTTTCCAGGCTTCAATACGCAGACCTGGTTTCAACAAGACGGAGCAACTGCCCATACCTCTAACGTCGCTATGCCGGTCGTCCGTCAACTTTTCCCTAATAAAGTGATCTCTCGAAGAGGAGATATTCCTTGGCCACCACGTAGTCCAGATCTGACCCCAATGGACTTTTTCTTATGGGGTTATCTTAAGACTAAAGTGTACGAAACCAACCCGCGGACAATTGACGTCCTGAAAGAAAATATCCAAAGAGAAATGGCAAACATTACAGAGCTTACTTGCCGCGCGGTGATGGATAATTTTAAACGTCGCTTACAGGAGTGCCGCGATCGTAACGGATTACATTTAGATGATGTAATTTTCAAAAAATTAATTCCCATTTTATAAGGATTATGACAAAATAAAACCTTTTTCATAATGTCGTTAGTTTTTTTTAATTATTTTTTTACATTTCAAGGGACTTATGGGCCAGCCTTTACTACACCAATGCACGAAAAGCATTTTATGACGCTATTCGGTTTAAAAGGGTTGCTATGTTCGAATAAATTGTTTTTTAATTTAACGATAGAAGATAAAAAGTTGTATCTATTTACAAAATACAAAAGTAAGTCATATTTTTATACTTCATTATTTAATTTTAAGACATTTTTTTAAACTATCTCACGTAATCAGTAAACAAATGACTATTTTGAATCTGAGATTTTTTAGTATACGTTCCATACCAAAAACATAACCCTACCATCGATTTTAAATTATATAAAAACGATTTTAAAAACACATAACGGAACTACATACAACGTAAGCCCTACGATTTATAATTTAATTTGACAAGAAGGGTGGTATGGTGTTCCCTCGTAAACTTGATTCATAATCCAGTCATTGCAGGGTGAAAGTTACAGGGAAAGCTATTTATGTTAATGAGGTCACGCTCAGTGACAAGTCGCATCTATAGTTTCAATCATAAGTTACAATAACATAATAATAGTCTGTGTGCTTTGACATAATATGACATTTATGATCCAATTCTAGCATATATTTTAATACGGTATAACGGTAACATTTTTCCCTATCTCGAGAATCCATTTAGCTACTTCTCGCATCATTAAAATTCAATCGAATAAGTTGATCAATAAAATTTTATCGAATAAGTTGAATTAGCGCATCGTGCCAGGAACAGCCCTTATATACAGAAACAGACGATGGAATCATCTACACTAATGGTCCCGTAGTAGATGAAATCAGAGCAAATTTCATTAAAATTAAGTTGGTTAAGCTGTATTACTACAAAATATAGAACAAACGCTTTTTTGACTTACACTCCACAGATTATTCAAAAGGTTAATTTGAAATTACCTACACGAAATTCACACCTCATTCAGCCAATATTTTAGTAATTATTTGTTGAAAACATTTCAATTTCAAATTTCATTTCATTTCAAGTTCACGGTCTATTTCTGTTTGATACGGACTATAATATGTTTGACAGTGGCTGTATGAACATAATCAATAAACGTTTTAATTTATTTTATTTAAAGTATTTCTAACACATATTATATATGAATTTTAGCTTTTTAAGATAATTGATAGAATCAGGCGTTACTTTGCGGAAATACATTATAATAAATAATTTATTACTTTGCAACCTTCCGCTAACCAATTACAATGATGTGTCTTACCTGGATTAAAGAGCACCTCCCGCCCTCCCTCAATTGCATGCACTAACTCCGTCACCACGAGTCCAAGCACCACTACTCCCAACACCACTACTCTCGGCACCACTACTTCCAACACCACTATCCCAGGTAAGACACACCATCGACAACAATACGACACGTGTTTCGCCTCTACACGAGGCATCCTCAGGTAATGTAGACTCTACGGCGACTGACTGCTAAGTACTCACTTAGGGTCAGAGTAGTATTCACTTTCACAACAAATGCCAATGAATTTTGTGTGTGTATTTATATATATACAGAATGGGTCCCACATGAAATGAAACCACAAGTAATACTAGTCCGTAGAAGTGTAGAAAAATTAAATATTAAATTAAAATCCGTAAAATATAAAAGTGAAATTTTCAAACAAAATAAATATTAAAATAAATTCAGTAAAAGTGAACACTCTGTTTAGACAACGTACCTTGACCCCTTGGAAGAGTGACAACGTTGCACGCGGATGGCACGCCGACAAGACACCGCTGTCGATATGTCGCAATACCAATAGTTTGCACTGCGTGGCAACATCGCTTTTTAATGTTCAAGGATTCATTCAAGTTCATTGAATCATTGACTTAGTGACCCAATTCTATAGAGTGTTGAAATTTGCTTAAAATTAAACTACTTTTTCACCTAATTACTGGACCGATTACGTTCATTTTTTGTATATCGTCAGCAAAGGCGGTAACAAGTATATGGTTTCATTTATTGCATATATGTGGGACTCATTCTGTATATATATATATATATATATATATATATATATATATATATATATATATATATATATATATATATATATATATATATATATAATATATTTACATAATATGGACTAATTATGTCTGAAATAAAGTTATATTATTATTATTACTTTAAAGGCCAGCAATGCATCTGCAATTCCCCTGGTATTGCAGTTGCTTATGGGCGGCAGTAGTCAGTTATCATCAGGTGAGCCGCATGCTCGTCTCATAAGAAAAATCAATTGTGGCTACAAATGACATAAAAATAGAAAGAAAAGTTATTCCCCACGAATCAGCTTGTTTGTGAGTGAATTTACGAGAGTAAGAATACTACTATTGTATTTACTAGTATTTACCTAGTGCTGAAAGCTGAACTTCCAACTATGGCTCTTAAAAAAGTAAGCACGTTCGAGAAAGAACTGAGCTTACAAAGAATAAATTAATCCGTGTTTTCATTCGACTACGATAAAGCCCACAGGTTGGGTTTCAATGGTTGTTTGATGAGTCTTATGTTTGTATGCCGTCTTCACAATCATAGAAGGACATAAAGTTACAACGTACATATGCCACACAGCTGAGTGTAGGCCTTTTTATTTCTGAACAGGGCGAACAGCGTGTTTACTGATATCACATGTTCTTGTAATATTTGTTTATTTCTGAAATATGCGGGTACGTAGAACAAATATGTATGTTTACACTCGCCTATAACGAAGTCAAAAAGAGGGTAATCTTTAAGTTAGGTCACAATGACTGTTCTGTCAGTCTTATATTATGTAAGTTTTTGGCTTTCACAGTAATAGAAAAGAACATAAAGTAACAACCAACATATAACTGACTGCTCTCTCAAACAGTTCAATTTCTCAAAAATACAGGTTAAACGTAATGATAAAAATATACGCTTTTTCCTTAACATTTTTTTCGCCTCCTAGACGTGGTAAAATAGCACGTAATGCAATTAATAAATTCATTCTGCTTTTCATCGAGTTCAGTTACGCATTTTTAATGGTAATAAGACCAATACGACCTTTGCAAAGAAAAAAACATGATTATAATTTTGTTTGAAGCACATTAAAAAAAACAACAATTTTTTTTTAATAAAAAACTTTTTCTTCATTTGAATGATTGTCTCTTGTACCGTTAAGGCAGTTTACATACATAAATTGCACAAGGACAAACATCCAGATCATGAACAATGATTTGTAGACCATAAATATACTTGTTCCGTGTGGAACCCGAACCTGTAGCCTTCAGCGCCGCAGCGCAAGTAAGGGTTTTATCATAAAGGAAGCGGTCACGCGTTCAAGCGTTCCGTGTTCGCGTTTTGCGTTTGAGCTTCAGTTGCTCAAGAATCACGAACTCCTATATTCTGGTTGACCGACGCGGTCAGGGTGCCTGTTATCTGGGTATGTCTATATAACCTAATACAACACAATGAACGCCGAACGCGAACGCGGAACGATTGAACGTCTGAACGCCTTCTGTCTGATAGATCCCTTAAGCCACTGCGCCACGTAGCCGTCTGAGCGTGTTCTTTTACTATTTTATTAAAAGATTACAAAGATCGCATTTTTAAGCTATTGCATAGCTTCTATCGCGGGTCTTGAGCGCGGGGGCCGAATCCAGAAATTTATTCCGTAACGAAAAAACCTCACGCTCCCCACTCCGACGGGCACGGAGGTGTGGCTTGAAGGCCGTGCATTGTCTAACGATGGTCTAACGTCGTTTCTTTTCGGCAGTCTTCAAAACTTCAAAGTGCATTTATTATTAATGAAGAAAGTCACGAAAAAATAGTGAAAGAAAATGAATGAGTACTCTATATACATACATTTTATTATTATCACAAATGCAGTACTAATTTTGAATTGAAAATATAATACTGCTATAAAGATAACCTAAATTTTTGATATTAAAATGAGCGATATTAAAAGTAGCCCTCTTTATATACACACACACGCGTATAGTTTAAATTCTCAATTTAGATTCTCAATATATATATATATATATATATATATATATATATATATATATATATATACGTTACGGAATAAATTTCTGGATTCGGCCCCCGCGCTCAAGGCCCGCGATAGAAGCTATGCAATAGCTTAAAAATGCGATCTTTGTAATCTTTTAATAAAATAGTAAAAGAACACGCTCAGATATATATATATATATATATATATATATATATATATATATATATATATATATATATATATATATAAATATCTCGCCGACAGGAGGAGCAGGCTCACCAGCAGGCGGAACAGGTTCGTCAGTTGAAAGAGCAGCTTCAGAGTGGACAAGAGGAACAGGCCCGCCGACAGGAGGAACAGATGCTCCTCATGAAGGTCCTTCTATATATATATATATATATATATATATATATATAATACCTACTTGCACTTATTTTAACTGAAATATAAGGTGCTTCTAAACTAAAATATGCCATTGCTGCAACTGGTGGTTCTACTCATGATACTGTACCACTTTCCCCAAGGAACCCATAGTCAATTCTCAAAAAAAAATTGCACTTTGTATGGAAATCGGTCAGCTGATTGGCCAAGTCTCCATACCAACAACCGTGGCATATATTTTAGAAGCACCTTATATAACAACATTAGATACTGTAAAATAAAAGATATTATTTTTACTCACTCATGGTCAATTATTTATTTATTTATTTCGGAACATTGTAAATGTAAACCTTATATTAAATCAGTTCCTATCTTATCATTAATCTTAATCTTAGTTCTTAACCTTCATCTTAGTTAATTAGTTATTAATCTTAGAAATCCCTGCCTAATTAATAATTAGCCATATTACAAAAATGAAATAAACTTTGTATTCTCTAAACATCTGGATAGGAGTCCGTAAATTAAATAAAAAAATAATGTTTTTGATTCAACATTCATTAACCTCAAGTATTTTTATTACAATTAAAGGGTATTTGTTTTCAACAATCATATTAAACCAACTTTTCTTATCTATCTAGTCATATTTAAAATTTAGCAGAGTCAGGTTATGGTGCAAAAACACCAAAGATCTGCCTTATCTGGCAAAAGTTTGTTACTTTTTTTTTCGTAGGTATATGTTTCCTGCGGTGTGCGGGCGGGGTATTTGAAGTAAATGCGTAAACAAGTCACGACGCGTCGCTCTCGAGAAAGCGTGCGAAAATGAACCGAAGTTCGGCCGAAGTTCGGATTCGGTTCAAATCACATTCGGCCCATCTCTAATATATATATATATATATATATATATATATATATATATATATATATATATATATATATATATATATATATATATATATCACAATATTGATTCTACGTCCTTTCCTTTCGCATTATTATAGCGTCCACCACTTGCAATAGCATAAGCAATTTTAATACATTATGACTGCGAATATTGGTCCATTAAACAATTTCAAAGATCGTGTTTAACTCATTTCTTTGAAAATTTACCATATATCGATATACAAATATTCGTATATTGCCAGACGGAGGGAAACCAATCAGGACTCCCTTCCATATTACAAATTATCCAGAATCCCCGTAATATACATAGTTTTTAATTCATTCTCCCGCTTAAGGTGACACTAGTCGACATTATTTCCATAGAAATTTCGGAGGGGTTTTACTCTGCTGTTTGACAGTGTACATCAACAGTACATACAAGTGACAGTGAAACATGATATCGTTTTGTCTCATTATTAATTTTGTCTGTATGGAAACAGAATAGTAAAATATAAAGTCATTAAAAAGTTACGAGCTATCAAAGATTCGTTTTTATTGCCAATTTTAACACAACTTTGGGCATAAATTAGGTAATAAAAGCAGTGTAAAATTTTCAAGACGAAGTCGGTACCGACACAGCTCAATTATCGAAGAATTAAATAAATTTTATTTGTAATTGATTTATGCAGTGGTTTTTTCATAAAACCCCTTCTTCCAAAGGCTTTTTCGTATTTTTTTACGTAGTTTCGTAGTTTTTTTCGTATTTGTTTATATGAATTATCGTGCATCTCCCTGAATAATGTTTCCCCCGGTGCGGTGCGGGAGGCCGACACTTACACACACATGCATGCGCGGTGACGCGCGCTTATTCTAGTTTTATTCGACTCAGTCAGCTGCGGCCTGTGACGTTCGTATGACTATAGCTATACCTGCGCTCTAAATTACTACGCTACATTGACCCCTGCTTGAACTTTAGATTTTAATACTACTCTGTTTGGCATAGAAATTGATATTATTGAAAGAGATGATGCGTTTTGGACGGCAGACAAAATTTTAAAATGAGATAGCTTTTATCAGAAATGTGTTTTGCCGGAGCTGATAGATCCCCGTTACCCTCGCAAACTACAATTTAGAGATCGAATGTAAATCAAATTGATATAAGCACAAACAAAAATAGCGGAATATAAATAAAATTTTGAAAAAAAAAAACGATCTCAAAATTTTTTTTTTTTCTTTTTTTATAGGATAGGGTGACAAACGAGCTCACAGTCCACCTGATGGTAAGTGGTTGCTGTGGTCCATAGACATCTACATCTATCCTCGATTACGAATCAAAATGCAGATGCGTTTATTAATGTTCCGCTAATTTTATCTGTACTTACCTATGTCAATTTGATTTACATTCGATTATAATTATATTCTCAGACGTGCAGGTTTCCTCAATATGTTTTCCTTCACCGCCGAGCACGCGGTAAATCAGCAAAATTGCAATTAACAATTTCATTGGTGCCGGCGGGGATCGAACTCGGGTCTGCATGTCTGAGAAATTAAAAAATATGTATTTCGAAGACATGTGAAGTTCGTCAACACGCATTGAGGTAGCGTGGCGAACATTTCCTTGCCTTAAAACCCTCTCAGAAATTAGAGGAGGCCTGTGCCCAGCAGTGGGACGTATATAGGCTGTAACTTTACTTTTTTTACTTTTATAAATATATTATTTCACCGACGAAAATTTTAAAGAAAAATAAAAAATAAGCAACCGACAACCTCCTAGGTCCCTAGGTGACTTGCGAGATGTCAGTGTAACAAAACAAAATGGCCCAGAAAAACAGACTTTCCAACTGATAGCTAAATCAGCACGCAACAATTTCATTGGTGCCAGTGGGTATCGAACCCGGGTTGCTCCCGTACTGTAATACTTATAACGAGCGCTAACCATGTGAGCAACCACGGCTCTCAACGACATCGTTCCGCTCGTGTACAGCGCTGAAGATAGCAGAGTAAAAAATTAGAGATTGTGGTGTTTGAAATTTGTCATCTATGACAGTGAATTTTATCTGTGTACTCTGTAACAAATAACTATATAGAAAAAAAAATGTGAAAATGACATTTCGCCATTTTTGTTTGTGTACTGGTTAGGACCTCGATCAAAAATTTGATAATTTTTCTGTTTTTATACGTTATTTCTAAAAAAATGTGAAAATGACTATTCGCCATTTTTGTTTATGTACTGGTTAGGAACTCGATCAAAAATTTGATAATTTCTCCGTTTTTATACGTTATTCCTAATGTTATTTTACATCAAATTAATTGTGAAGATATTTTCTTTAGGAAATATGTATCATTACGACGATTCAAAAACGTTTACATATAATAATTTACCTCGAAATTCACTACACGCGATTATCGTTTATTGATTATATGTTGTTTAAAAAGTATTCTTATCAGTTTTTTGTGTTAAATGGATGCTAAATATAAAAGAATGCTTCAGTATTGATAGCAATTTATTAACGAAATATCTGTTGAGATCTGTCTAGAAATTATTAATACTTATTTTTATTTATTTATTAAAATAATAAATAATTAAAAATAAGTATACATTTATCTATATTGAGTACTAGTTGTTCCCCGCGATCTCGCCCGCGTGGAATATGGATTTCATGGGTTTTAATTTTTTTGCGCGGAACCCTAATTCTTTTTCTAAAAAAAAGTAGTTCAAGTTATTCCTTATATCATCAGCTATCTGCCAGTGAAAGTCCCGTCAAAATAGATCCAGCTGTTTCAGAGATTAGCTGGAACAAACAGACAGACAGACAGACAGACCGACAGACAGATAAAATTTTAAAAATTGTGTTTTTGTTACTAGTACTTTCATATGCATTTAATAAAAAAGCTGTTGTTTTAACATTACAAACAGACACTTCAATTTTATTTATTTGTAGATATAGATATAAGATATTATTCATATAGGTGTCATTTTAAAGGGAATATCATGTACTATTATAATAATACAATAATTGTCTCCAGTAAATATCATACTTTTCTTGTAAAACTCGAAATAAAAAATAAATACGATTTATTTTTATATTCCCATATGCTTTATTTTCATCCTTTATTTTTTATTTGACCAATTTTCTTTTAATAAAATTAAATTCTGAATTCGTTGAGCTTTTTGAGAATATTTTTATTTGAATGTTAGGTAGGTACCTATATTAGTTTTTCAGTAGTATTCGTTTTTGTTGCGACAGTCTCGCGCAGTCGTAAAAAAAAGTTACTGCGCGGACAGGTGGGACGAGAATCACTTGCGCGGCGCTTGAAGGCCGTGCATTGTCTAACGTCGTTTCTTTTCGGCAGTCTTCGACACGGTGTTTGTGTGCGTGCAACTATGTATTGTACGACTCTACGAAGCTCGCACGAATTGAGACGAGCTGCTCCGAAATCGGACGAATACATAAGCAGCTGTTTATGAGAAAGTATATAGGTGTATAGGTATTTATGTACAACAGTGAATAGCTGTACTTGTAAAATTTGTGTATAAAGTGTTTTGAATATGAATGAACAAAGTGCATTTATTATTTATTTATTTAACAAAAGAAAAAAATTGTTTTCTTATCGGTCACCACGCTCAAAAAGTGTAACTTGAATTAATATCAAAGAAAAAGAAATACTGCATAAATAAAATAAATAAATAATTATAATTGCATAAGTTGATACGAAATGCTATGCAATAGCTTTACCGCGGCAGTCCCCGAGTGCCACACGTCTTTTTTTAATAACAGTTTATGTCACAAGCTTCCTTAATACAACCGAGGTTTGATCCTATTTCGATTATACGTCAATCAAAGTCATAACATGTTACATTTTTAAGGATTCGACCGAGATAAGTATTTATGTATATATATATATATATATATATATATATATATATATATATATATATATATATATAGATATCTGATAGAATAAAATATTATGAGTCATAAAATATGAGGCTTCAAGAAATTTGAAATTAATTTATGGTTTGTGCTACTTGTTCAAATTTCAACTTTTCGAAAATATCACTAAATCGAGTCGTCGCGGTGCAAGCACGTCCTATAACGTCCTGTAGGTGCTACAGCAGCGTTTTCTTAATAGCAACTAAAACATCAATAATTATTTTAAGAACAGCATCAATACAATCAAATGTTTAACGTGAAAACATGGTCTGGGGGTTTCCCTAATCGTTTTACGCATTGTAGATTTTCAAATAATGATTATTGATAACATTTTTCATGTAATGGCGGTTTAGGAACAGAATAAAAGATTACAAAATAAATTTTAATGCATATGAAAAAAAGAAAAATTTGAAATGAAAATAAACCATTTAAATTACTATCAAAAATCTAAAATAAATAAACTCATTTGCCAGTATAAATCAGTATTTGCATAAAGCAAATACGATGCGGGCACTGTCAATGGATTTGAAGCGAGGATAAACTTATTGGTAGATAAATATTGTAGTAAGGGGCCTTACAGATGCACTTTTGAAGATAAAAAAAAACTGAAAAACAATTAGCAAAGGTACTTAAGAATAAGCTGACAGAAGAATCCTACAATCCATTCACTTAAACATTGAGATTGAAGACCTAATGATGAAGACGAGGAATTTCAAATTCTTATCAACACTAGACATAAACTCTGCATTTTGGCCAATTACTCTACGAATCGAAGATAGAAAAAAGAGAGGATTCCTTACTCAGGAAGATCAGTGGACATGCCTACCTTTTGGACTAAAGACATCACCAGCAATTTTTAAGCGGATAATAAGTTATATATTGAGGAAGTATAAACTTACTGATTTTACAGTTAACTACATAGACGATATTCTTATATTTTCAAAATATTTTTCTGAATATTAATCTGAAAAGAAATAACATCTATCACGGCTGCTAGAAGCAAAAAAAAAAACAGAAGATTTCAGATTAAAATTTTAAAAAATGCACATTTGCATCAGACTCGGTAAATATTTGGGTCATATAATACAAAATGATTCTATCAGACCAGTAAAGGACAATTTAATTGCAATAGAAAACGTTTCCTGTACAAAAACGCAGAAAAAATATAAGGATAAAAATACAATTTATAGGAAAAATTTATTTTTACCATAAGTATATACCAAAAAGTGTAATAATACTAGACCCATTTCATAATTTCCTTAGAAAAGATCAAAAATTAATTTGGTCTGATGAATTGCATGATAAAAAATCTACTATGTTCCCAATTAGTTCTAGAAATATTTGATCAAGACTTTCCAATCAATAATTATACAGATGCTTCTTTGAAAGATGTAGGAAACATTTTAAAAAAGACACTTACTTTTCAAAAAAGTTAAATGAAGCACAGAAGAAAAAAGCAATACACCTAGAATGTTTAGAAGTTTATCAAAGAAACAGTGAGATACTGGCAATACTGGTTAATAGGCAAATCATTTTCAGTTTATTCAAACCATTGGAAAACATGAATCTGAAATCTAGAACTGATGAAAAGCTGGGTGATTTATTATAATATCTATCACAGTATGAATTCAAAATAAAATATGCTGGAAGCCGTCTGTCTAAGCAGAAATCCAGTATTAGGATCGGGTGAAAACACAGATGAACAATTAAAAGTTTGGAACTTGATAAAACTGGTAGATATTGTTACAGGCCAAAAAAAATACTAAATAACAAAAACAAATTGATTAAAAAACACGGTAAATTTTTCAAAAGGGTCAGGAAAAAAGAAAATATAATTATATCAGAAGAGTTAAAAGCATAAAGCTCTTAAAAAACAGACATGAAAACTTATGCCATATTGGAATCGGCAAAAGCAGAAGACTATAATTCCGTTCTACGCAGCAAAATATGTGATAAACACATCAAAAAAATTTTAGAAGCTGTGAAATTTTTATAACTTACTACTTATCTTCACGCACAATCCCTAACGGGGTAGCCAGAGAGAACAGATCGCCAAGTGTCACGATCCTTACATACCTCTTTTGCTTTTTTTTTTTTTTTTTTTTTTTTTTTTTATAGAAGAGGGGGCAAACGAGCATGCGGCTCACCTGATGTTAAGTGACTACCGCCGCCCATGATCAACCGCAACACCAGGAGAATTGCGGGTGCGTTGCCGGCCCTTTAGAAAGGAGTAAGCTCTTTTCTTGAAGGTCCCCAGGTCGTATCGGTCCGGAAAAATCGCCGGTGATAAACTATTCCACAGAGAGGTTGTACGTGGAAGAAAACTCCTTGTGAAACGTACAGTGGTGGACCGCCAAGCATCCAGATGGTGTGGATGGTATCGGGACGTTTGTCGTGTCGTGCGTTCACGAAATTTGGCGGCTGGGATTAATCCGAACAATTCCTCAGAGCACTCCCCGTGATAGATGCGATAAAATACGCAAAGCGATGCAACATCTCTTCGCAACGCCAGTGAATCGAGCCGATCGGAAAGCACTCGGTCGTCGACGATTCGAGCCGCTCTGCGCTGGATGCGGTCAAGTGGAAGGAGCTGGTACTGGGGAGCCCCAGCCCAGAGATGGGAACAGTATTCCATGTGCGGCCGAACCTGCGCCTTGTAAAGTTGCAGGCGGTGTGCCGGCATGAAATACTGTCCCGCTCTGCTGAGCACGCCAAGCTTTTTAGAGGCCAATTTGGCCTTCCCTTCCAAGTGACCACGAAACTGCACGTCACTCGATATGTCGACGCCGAGGATTCCGATACTGGCTGAGGCAACAAGGGGAGTGCCTTGAAACTGAGGGGATACGACAAAGGGGTTCTTTTTAGCGGTTAACGCGCAAACTTGTGTCTTCTGGGGGTTAAACTGGACTAGATTTAGTCGTCCCCAATCCGAGACTCTGTTCAGCAAAGACTCGACTTCAGACACAAGTTTGTCCCGGCACTCGGAGACGTTTTCCCGAGAAATATTGGCTCGGCCGGTGTAAAGAGCATCACCAGTGCTGTCATCTGCATAGCAATGAATGTTACGGGTATGCAACATATCATTGATATGCAGAAGAAACAGCGTTGGCGATAGCACGCAGCCCTGTGGAACACCAGCATTAATAGGCTTGCAATCGGAGCTTGCACCGTCTACAACGACCTTGATGCTCCGATCTGCAAGAAAGCTGGTGATCCAATCGCACAATTTCTCGGGAAGCCCATAGGAAGGGAGCTTCGAAAGAAGCGCTTTGTGCCAAACCCGATCGAAGGCCTTCGCAATGTCCAAACTAACGGCCAATGCCTCCCCCTTGAACTCTACTGCCTCCGCCCATCTGTGAGTGAGGTAGACCAGAAGATCACCAGCTGACCGACCACGGCGAAAACCGTATTGGCGGTCACTAATCAGCTGGTGATCCTCAAGGTACCTCATGAGCTGGCAGTTTACAATGGACTCCATTGTTTTGGAGAACAAGGAGGTGATGGCGATTGGCCGGTAGTTGGACGGGTCTGAGCGGTCGCCTTTTTTAGGGATCGGGTGGACGAAAGCCGTCTTCCATGATTTTGGGACTACGCCTAGGGAGTAGGAGTACCGGAAAAGACGCGTTAAAACCGGTGCCAACTCTGGAGCACACGTCCTCAGCACAATTGGGGGGATTCCGTCAGGCCCACTCGACTTGTGGATGTCCAGGGAGAGGAGTGCTTTGCGAACCGAGCGCTGTGTGAACTGCACTTCCGGCATGGAGCACTCACACCGCGGGATGGTCGGCGGCGTACTCCCCCCGTCATCGAGAGTCGAGTTAGACGCAAAGAAGGAGCCTAGAAGATCGGCTTTCTCCTTTGCAGTATGGGCCAGTGAGTCGTCCTCCCTGTGCAGAGATGGAAGAGATGGCTGACAGAAATTCCCCTGGACAGCCTTGGCGAGAGACCAGAATGCACGGGTTCCAGAAGGAAGGCGAACTAGTCTCTCGCCAATTCTGCCTATGTGCTCTGACTTTGCCTTGGCAATGACTCTTTTGAAGGACCTAGAGGCGGAATTATACTTCTTTTTTAGAGTGCTGGTGTTTACATCCCGGGACGCTGATGCATCAACCCAGGCTTGGTAGCACTCCTGCTTATAGCATGATGCTATTTTACAGGAGCGACCAAACCATGGCTGAGATTTGCCTCCAATGGGCACCACAGAGGAAGGAATAAAAAGTTCCATACCCTGAAGTACCACATCAGTAACAGAATCCGCAACAACGTTGGGATCATCCGGCGAGAAGCAAACCCGCCCCCAAGGGTAGGATGCAAAGAAAGACCGCATCCCATCCCAATCGGCTGACCTATAGTGCCAAACACGGCGGCAGCCTGCAGAATGCAACCGCGATTTCAGCGTGAGTGGCACAACACTCCGGATCAGACAATGGTCCGAGGAGCCTAAAGGGGCGTCGACGGAAATCTGATATCCGTCCGGGTGAGAGGTCAGCAGAAGGTCCAACAGGGAAGGTGCATGATCCTCCACATCTGGAATCCGCGTAGGCGAAGTAACCAGTTGTGTCAGACCATATGCCAAGGCAAAATCATGAACAGATCTCCCCGCATGATCGGTTAAACGTGAACCGAGCCATTCGGCGTGATGGGCGTTAAAGTCGCCGAGGATCACGATCTCTGCGGAGGGGATCTGCTGTAGCAACGAATCTGCAGCCATTTGGACGTGGTCGAAGAGTCGGTCTGTTTCGGCATTACCGCTGTGGGACCTATAGAGGCACCCGTAGACGCGCGGATGGTCGTCGCTGTCTACGCGTAGCCAAAGGATGGATAGGTCCGAACCTTCAAGTCTGCCGAGGCGTCGAGAACAGATGTCCTCTCTGACGTAAACGCAAACTCCAGCCCGAGGCACAAAGGAGTGTTCCAGTTTGTACCCCGGGTAGGAGAGATACGAAACATCAGCCGGAGAGGAGCTTCTTTCAGGTTCATTAACTTCTTCATACATGCACGTCTAGGTATCCGAGTACTCTTGACCCTCCCCTCTTCGAGCAATTTGCTCACATGGTCTTCGAAAGTTAGTCTCGGTCTACCTCGACACCTTTTAATATTTACTTTCGCTGTATATATTTTCTTCACCATTCGGTCTTCACTCATTCGTTCAACGTGCCCAAACCATTGGAGTACGCCCCTATCAATTTTTGTGACAAGGTCATCTTTCAATTCTGCAATATTGCGAATCTCTTCGTTTCGCTTTCGGTCGGCTATGCTAACGCCACACATTTTACGAAGAGATCGCATCTCCACTGCATTCAACTTGCTTTTGTGCTTCTTCTGGCATACCCAGGTTTCGCTGCCATATAACAAAGTCGGTACCAACCCTGCGTTATGTATTGCAAGGCGTGCACTCTTCACCACGCCTTGCCTTTTTACTAACGCATTCAGGGCACCATTGACTTTGTTTCCGGCAGCGACACGCCTATCCACATCTAAATCACATCTTCCATCCCGGCTGAAAGCACTCCCCAAGTATACAATTTCATTTACCTGTTCTAGATATTCCTGATTTACCCATATTTCACATTTCGTTCTCTCTTCGTCCTTTTCAAATAGAAATTTTTATTAAAAATAAATAAAGAGGACATGACAGATTTGGCTTGATGTCTCATCTAGGTCCAGCTACAAAGCCTTCTGAAATAGTCTCTATAGATAAAATTGGAGGTTTTGGAGTTTCACGATCGACAAAATAGTACCTTCATTTGTTAGTAGATTATCATACAAAACTTTCTCAAAAACTTAGAGTGCAAATGATTTTATAAAACTAGTTACAAACATAACAGAGACAGAGGACATTGGTATGCTTGTCTTTGGTCTTCACAGCAGTAAATTCGCAATTCTAAAATGGCGTAATTGAGGGATTAAATCAAATATGTGAACAAAATTAGATATAAGATCTAACAAGTAACAAGAAGATCGAACAGTATCTCATGAATGCGTAAATAAATATATAATAATACAATTCACTCAATCACTGGTTTTACACAAAGTTATCTTTTTTACGGTACAGATATTACAATTTTACTAGAGGAATTAGTTGTTGAAATAAATAATTGTTTACAGAGCAAAACAACATTGTTTATTTTAGTCAATCCCAACAATAATATATCTATCATCTTATATACATATATATATATATATATATATATATATATATATATATATATATATATATATATAATACGTTGTAAATAATAATAATAAAATGCTGTTTTTGACTTATTTTATAATTAATACGGCCTACATAGTGCAGCTACTATCTGAAAGGTCTAGGTTTCAAATCCCGGGTACAAAATATACATATGTAAACTAACATGATATTAACGATACTACGTAATAATAATGAAATATTCTATCGTCCAAATTCCTTATCCTTTCTAGTTATTGCCTGCACGGCCATAAGACATACTTTACGTGATATAAACATAATATACATGCAGTTAAGTAAAATATTGATGAGAAATCTATGTAATTTCCACGCACATACTAAAAGTATTAACGTTGTTTTAAATCGATAAGCTTCTTTGTAGTCGTTGAATTCATAGGTCAATTATTTCTACTTAGTCTAATGATTGGCTGGCAGAGAATGCCCTTCGGCTTTAAGTCGGTTTTATAGAGCCTAGCCTATGTGAGAATATCCTTTATCGTCCCATGGGTGCTTGAAGAGGCGACAGAGACAAACCTTAAGAGAAGGGCAGTTTTCGAGTCGCCTGACAAACGTGGCAACTTTGGCCACTGTGTATCATGATGATGTTTAACTTTTTACAGATATACCAACGCAAGAAAGTAAGAAAGTTTTAGAAATAGCCTAAGATATAAAAACTGTCATAAAGCTGTCTGCATAAGTAAAAAAGGTATATACCTTTTTTCACGTGGTTTTAGTGGTTATGGCGCAGGAACGAGTACGCTGACCCGTTTTTTTTGCGATCTAAACGCCGTCCACTACCATTTCGAGATAGCGAGGTCGGATTTGCTCTTTCTAACCAAGACGCAGGTGTCCTCTCCAGCTGATGCTTCGTATCTCTCCTACCCGGGGTACAAACTGGAACACTCCTTTGTGCCTCGGGCTGGAGTTTGCGTATACGTCAGAGAGAACATCTGTTCTCGACGCCTCGGCAGTCTTGAAGGTTCGGACCTGTCCATCCTTTGGCTACGCGTAGACAGAAACGACGATCCGTGCGTCTACGGGTGCCTATATAGCTCCCATAGCGGTAATGCCGAAACAGACCGTCCAAGTGGATACAGATTCGTTGCTACATCAGATCCCCTTCGCAGGGATCGTGATCCTTGGCGATTTTAACACCCACCACACCAAATGGCTTGTTTCACGTTCAACTGATCATGCTGGGAGATCTGTTCATGATTTTGCCTTGGCATATGGTCTGACACAACTGGTTACTTCACCTACACGGATTCCAGATGTGGAGCATCATGCACTTTCCCTGTTGGAATTATTGCTGATCTCTCATCAGGACGGATATTAGATTTCCGTCGACGCCTGTTTAGGCTCCACGGACCATTGTCTTGTCCGGAGTGTAGTGCCACTCACGCTGAAAACGCGGTTTCATTCTGCAGGCTGCCGCCGTGTTTGGCACTACAGGTCAGCTGATTGGGATGGGATGCGGTCTTTCTTTGTATCCTACCCTTGGGTTTGTCTTGGGTTTGCTTCTCGCCAGATGATCTCAACGTTGTTGGTGATTCTGCCGCTATTGAGTATCGAGATTCACTTGTGCTGGTGGAATTCTAGAATTAAAATAAATACTTCAATATGTAGACTTAATAGGCTGTGATACAATATATTAAAAGAGTAGCCGTTATGCGTGCGTTCGCGACCGGGTGGTTCCGAGCAAGAGGCTTGCGTAGTAGTGCCACGCTATGTACACGATGGTGGTGGGGCTCGCAGAACCAGTTTGACTCTCACTGCCCAGCGATACGAGCCGGGGAGTACGAAAGGCTGTGACGTCAGGAACATGCCGCTGATGTGGTACTTCAGGGTATCGAACTTTCTAGTCCTTCCTCTGTCGTGCCCGTTGGAGGCAAATCTCAGCCATGGCTCGGTTGCTCGGGTCGGCTCGACCGGGGAAGGACCACGCTCTTACAGAATACCAGCGTCAAATAGCAGGTTAATACTGCTGTGTTTCTTATGTTGAGTGTAGAGAACTGGTGACTCTTTTTACTGGAAAAGAGGCATTCCATTTTTGTTCTCAAGGCTGATAACGCATCTTCGTTTTGATTCGCAAATGAGGATATGTCTATGGGCTACAGCAACCACTTTCCATCAGGTGGACTGTGAGCTCGCTTGTCACCCTTTTCCTATAAAAAATGCTATAAGCCGGAGTACTACCAAGCCTGACGCATCAACGTCCCGAGATGTAAGCACCAGCACTCTAAAAAAGAGGTGTAATTCCGCTTCCAGGTCCTTGAAATGAGTCATTGCTAAGGCAAAATCAGAGCACATCCATCAGCACATCCATCACTTCCACCTCCAGCACAGAGAGGACGACTCATTGGCTCATGCAGCAAAAGGAGAAGGCCGATCTGCTAGGCTCTTTCTTTGCGTCCAACTCGACTCTCGATGACGGGGGGAGTATGCCGTCGACCATTCCGGGGTGTGAGTGCTCCATGCCGGAGGTATGGTTCACACAGCGCTTGGTTGGCATCCTCCTCCTCCTCCTCTCCCTGGACATCCACAAGTGGGCCTGGCAGTATCTCGTATCTCCCCAATTGTGCTGAGGACGTGTGCTCCAGAGTTAGCACCAGTCTTAATGCGTCTTTTCGGTACTCCTACTCCCTAGGCGAAGTCCCAAAATTATAGAAGACGGCTTTCGTCCACCCGATCCCTAAAAAAGGCGACCGCTCAGACCCGTTCAACTATAGGCCCATCGCCATCACCTCCTTGTTCTCCAAAACAACGCGGTCCATTGTAAACTGCCAACTGATGAGGTACCATGAGGATCACCAGCTGATTAGTGATCGATACGGTTTTCGTCGTGGTCGATCTATTACCAATGCTGTTTCTTCTGCATATCGATGATATATTGAAAACCGGCAACATTCATTGCTATGCAAATGAGAGCACTGGTGATGCTCTGTAAGCCGGCCGTACCGATATTTCTCGGGAAAACGTCTCTGAGTACCGGGACAAACTTGTGTCTGAAGTCTTGTTTTTGCTAAACAAAGCTTCGGATTGGGGGCGGCTAAATCTAGTCCAGTTTAACCCTCAGAAGACACAGGTTTACGCGTTAACCGTTAAAAAAACCCCTTTGTCCTATCTCCTCAGTTTCAAGGCACTCCCCTTGTTGTCTCAGCCAGTATCGGAATCCGCGGCGTCGACATATCGAGTGACGTGCGATTTTGTGGTCACATGGAAGTGAAGGCCAAATTGGCCCCTAAAAAGCATGGCGTGCTCAGCAGAGCGAGACACGGCACGACATGACAAGGCGCAGGTTCGGCCGCACATAAAATACGGTTCCCATCTCTGAGCCGGGGCTTCCCAGTACCAGCTCCTGCCAGCCAACTTCTCTTGACCGCATCCAGCGCAGAGCGGCTCGAATCGTCGACGACCGAGTGTTTTCCAATCGGCTCGATTCACTGGCGCTGCGAAGAGATGTTGCATCTCTTTTGCGTATTTTATTGCATCTATCATGGGGAGTGCTCTGAGGAATTGTTCGGATTAATCCCAGACGACTAATTTCGGCAAACGTCCCGATACCATCCACACCATCTGGATGCTTGGCGGTCCACCACTGTACGTTTCACTAGGTGTTTTCTTCCGCATACGACCTCTCTGTGGAATAGTTTACCACCGGCAATTTTTCTGGACCGATACGTCCTGGGGACCTTCAAGGAAAGACCTTACTCCTTTCTAAAGGGCCGGCAACGCACCTGCGATTCCTCTGGTGTTGCGGATGTCCATGGGCGACAATAGTCACTTAACATCAGGTGAACCGTATGCTCGCTTTCCCCTTCTTCTATAAAAAAAACTTTCACGTGGCCTCGAAAATATGTGTTTCCCTTTCCAGATATTTCAGTGTAATAAGCGGGAGTAGAACGTGGTATTTTTTCCTTCCTCTCTATCATTAATTCGTAAAAACCCAACGCTGTAAGGAATTTACGTTGAAAGCCGCTTCTAACTCTGACAAGGTTTAAAGATGAATTTTCTATCACTTTAAGATTTATTTCGTTGTTTTCGACTTTAATGTCTGGTTTTCCAAGTAATTGGTAGGTTGTTGAGTTAGAAATATCCATAACGTAGTATTAGCTTTGACGCTTAATAACAGGAATATTTGATTCAATTTCCATTAGGGGCTTCTGCCTATATACTTTTTTCACGTGGTTTTAGTGGTTATGGCGCAGGAACGAGTACGTTGACCTGTTTTTTTCCATCTAGTACACTTCACGTGTCCTCGTAAATATGTGTTTCCCTTTCCAGATATTTCAATGTTGTAAGCGATAATCGAACGTGATAATTCCTCCTTCTTTACGAATGGAATTTACGTTGTAAGCCGCTTCTAACTCTGATATGAATTTACTAAGATTTTACCATTATGTTTTCGACTTTAATGTCCGGTTTTCCATAAAATTGGCAGGTTGTTGAGTTGGAAATATCTATAACGCAGTATTAACTTCGACGCTTAATAATAGGAATACTTGATTTAGTTTTCATTAAAGGCTACTCCGTAGTAATTATTAAACCTTATTTGGCTTGATTGATCACCACGTGAATAGTTGATAATGAATGCAGACCGTATCGTACCTATCTTCATTTTTAACCAACTTCACAAAAAGGAGGAGGTACTTAATTCGATTGTGTTTTTTATGTGTGTTACCTCAGAACTTTTTTCTAGGTAAACCGATTTTGATGATTCTTTTATCTTTGAAAGCTAATGCTTCTCATATAGTCCCATATAAGCCTAATCAAGATCTGACCTGTACTTTTTGAGTTATTTTAACAATGCGTATTCAATAGAATTTGACTACATTGATGATGATCTCATTTTATTTATATTAAAGTTGGTCTAACAAAGGTTTTAATTTTATAGTTATAACTTGTTTTAAAAAAACAAATAGTACCTATAGATAATGAACTTTTATTAAAATAATGTTATTGCTGTTGGGTTTAAAAGCGATTACGATCAAAACACGATAAATCTCAAACAAGCACACCCTCAGCATGACTTTTAAATTATCCAGTTGTGACGGCAACAAGTAGACCAAATATTTAACGACCTCAACGCAAACAGTGGGAAAATGAATAAGCAAAATATTTCCATTGAATAATTTATATATTATGTACTATGTTATTTATTTTCAACTAGCGACCCGCCCCGGATACGCCTGGATATGATCTACTAATGTTATTTAGATTAGATTATTTTTAGATTTAAGATAATCCATTCATTTTATCAATCATTAGTTATTTTGAAAAAAAATATCATTAAGTCCCCCCCCCACCATTAAAATATTGCAGGTTAATCCCTCCATGCATTGCTCTCAATATGTTCGTAAAGTTTCATCACATTCGCATCAGACATTCCGATTCAGACAGAAAAAGTTTAATAACATGCAAATAGTATGCAAATAACAAGTGAGCTTTTTTTTTTAAATTGGCTTCTATTAAGCCAATTATTTAAATATCTCAGACAGACTCTTTAATTATATTTATATGTATAGATTATAATAAAAATATATGCTTTGATCTACTGCATTTACGTAATGGCTGGACATTATATTTGTTATGTCTATATGGAAATGTGACTTCAAAAAAATGTCGTTTTACCTCCATTCTCTCTAATACATAGAGTAATAAAACAGGAAGTAGTATACCAAAAAGTAAATTATAAAGAAAATATTTGTCTATAAGCGTCTATTCCTCATTCTCTCCTGTCTTCGTTCGCTCATAATTTACCTATCATCTATGTAACACTCCATTTCTTTAATCATTATTGTTGAGTTGTGTTATATCAAAGTCTGGGCTTTCGATATTATAGTACCTAAGCGAATAGACCATTATTGTGTGGTGGCGGCGAAAGTGAATCTGTCATCCCACTTGGTTTCGTGAACATGAAAGTCGAATATAAGACATGTAAGAAAGATCTTGTGATTTCCAAAATATGGCGGTTTAATACTTTACCATCTGATTCCCAAGTCTAGAAGCAGAAGAATGCGACGAAGAAAAACATCGTTAGGAAACCTCTTCTGAAAAACAAACATAGCTATATATCAGATATGAGAGAATCTGTTCACAGGAGGGGAAGTATATAGGCCGTTTCCTTTTAGGTTTATAATACGTTATAAAATTCTTCGTTTATTTTATCCTTTTGTTAAAAATTTAACGTCAATTTTAGTTTTAAAATAAAAATTACGAGTTACCATTATACCCAATAAACGTTAAAAAGTTGGTGCTTCATGACGTTTGATGTTATCGAATATTCGTTATTAATGGGCAAAAACTTCGCTTTTAGTTCGTGAAGACCAATTTTAATGGAGTTCCATAATTTGAATTCCTACAGTGAGTACTTTTAAAAATAGGGAATAAAGATTGATGTACGCGTAGCAGGTGACCGCTGTATTTACCGTCCTACTTATTCAGGACCCGTACGCTGTGGGCGGGCGAAGCGCCACGCTTATAGATCGGAGGGCGCGCGGCCAGTGAGTACCGAAGTGCCGGCCCGCGCGGACGCCTTGCACTTACCCTGTTGCTGACAGAGCAAGACCTGTATACGATTAAGTAGGAGTCAGAGCAGGACGCAGCACATCGACGCTCGATTTCAACAGGTCGTTATTGAAACTTAAAGTAAATGGTGTTTCGTGTTATAATTTCAACTTCTCTTGTTTTTATTAAGCTGTAGGGTAAAAGTTTTATCGTTCTTCAATAATTTCAAAAAGGAAATGAGATAAGTGATTACGCGCAAGAGTTCCATTAAATATTTATGATATTCGAAAAGGATGGCTGTTTTATGGTTGATAAGTTATCTTATTTAGTATTCCTTACTTTTCTTAATATTTTCTAAGTTTATCTATTTTAAATTAAGAGTAATTTTATTTAACTAGTGACGATAAAAGATATTTCCAACTCCATTTAATAACAGTTGAAATGACATAGTAATTTTTATAAAGCTGAATAATTTTTTGTCACCGATGAAGAACGAAGCGATTAAAAATGCGGTCCCATGTTATCCATGTGCGTGTCCAAAAACTTATTAAATAAAAAACTAAATGAAATACGAAAAATTTGAATTTGTCGTCGTACGTAATAATTCCCTCTTAAGTTTTTTTTATGCGTTGCCTGCTGTGGTTGTATAAAGTTTTAATAATTATTTAACCGAGTTTGGCGAATTATCATTCCGAACGTGACAACTATGGAAAATACGCGTAAATACCACTATGAAGCAAGCTATTGCTGGGGCTTATGATCAGCAGTGGACTTTGATATTATGATTAGGCTTCGTCGTTCATAATGCGTACAGGAAAAGAGTTTAATGATTTTCCAATATCTCTCGTTCTAATGTGCGTGTGCTAAAGGTAATAGTTTATAAAATTTTTTCAAGCGAAGTCAATACGATTTACCATATTCGGCTATATCGATACTTACCATTACTTGGGGTAGTAGTCAAACATTGGTACTCGTAATAATAGTTCAAAAAATATTAAGACGTATTTAACAGTTATAAAGTTCAATTATAGTTACATAATATAATATTTTTAAACGTCATTTTTCCGAACCATTGGCAAATTAAAATAAAGGGAACTTTAATAAGTATTATTCATAATCTATATAAAAAAGTTTCTGTTTCAGCCTACACACTAACGTCCACTATTACGGTCTGAACTCTCAACTATTCAAAATATACAATAAAACGTGAACATAAATGACGCGTAAACGTAAAACGGGTTCACCTGAATCGTTAAAAAGGTATCGTCTTTCGGGATTGCCCTCGGAATACGCAAATAGAACATTTTTTTAGCGAATTAACCTGTATCAAAACCAGTTATTAGGCCATCAATTAACGCTTAAGCATTCTCACTGTACGCCATTACAAATTTAAATTGGCTTGTATAAAAGTAAAAAGTCAAAAATAGAGTAGAAAATCTGAAAGGAATATATGTAGTATTCTTAAGTATTTATAGTAAAGGAAAACTCCTGAAATTTGCTTATTACAAGTAATAATACGCGTAGAAAGAGAAAATGACCGAGAGTGAGTGCACGAACTTTCCTCGTGGCAATAGAATTTGTAAATCAGATTTAAAGTACAGGTTTTCATGTAATAAAGAAAAAACACTCTTCGTAATACGTTGAAGAGGTTATTAGATAATAATTGAGGCCCGGCTAGGAATTTTTCCGTTTCGTTACAAAGCGGAGCAACAAGTGAAGCGGCAAACGACCTACATTTGGTCCACGCCCCTGATATGTAGTGAAGCCTATTACTGATTGACTTTAAGTGGAAAAGAATAGACAACACTTATCACAGAAATGTAAAATAAACGCAAGAAATTTTCTATATATTTATCACCTGAATATTGTAACTTCTCATTAAGTGAAATGTATATTTCTTTTGAGAATAAAAAAAAAAATATCTTTAGCCATAAATTAGGATTAAATCCGATAGAAATCAAATTTTGCTACAATTATCATTACACACTATAAAAAACCTACTGCTGAACATAGATCTTCTCCATATATTGCCTCATAGGGGTGGTTTTGCCATAGTTGTCACGCTAGGCCTAGCGGATTAGTAGCCATAATTTCTTATTTTCTATAAGTTGTTGTTGTGTGATGATATATAATATAGAATAGCAGGTGTTCTTACACCTCCACTACACAGTTAAATTTTTTTATAAGTTGTTGTTGTGTGATGATATATAATATAGAATAGCAGGTGTTCTTACACCTCCACTACACAGTTAAATTTTTTTATAAGTTGTTGTTGTGTGATGATATATAATATAGAATAGCAGGTGTTCTTACACCTCCACTACACAGTTAAATTTTTTTATAAGTTGTTGTTGTGTGATGATATATAATATAGAATAGCAGGTGTTCTTACACCTCCACTACACAGTTAAATTTTTTTATAAGTTGTTGTTGTGTGATGATATATAATATAGAATAGCAGGTGTTCTTACACCTCCACTACACAGTTAAATTTTGAATAATGAATACAGAATTTTTGAAGATTCAATGAAAATCTACTTTACTCGTAATGCGAGAGGTAAATTATTATGGGAGTTTCAATAACCGTTGCGTATTGAGCAATACAAATACTTAAGCTTAAAAGCTTAAAAAATTAATAGCATCAAAGATATTCTACACTAATGTAAATATTTTCTTTGTTGTATACACGAGCAAACTTAAAAAAGTTTCAGCTAGTCAAAACGCGTTTAGTATATTTGAATCTTGGTTTTAGTAGTGGTCCTTTTTTGCTATGGGAGAACGTCTAATATAGGGTAGTAGTAGTAATATCTATACTTATCTTAAACTAGTACCAGGCTATTTCTTTATACGTGGTAGAGCCACGCTGCAGTTATATTATGGTTGTAGCACAAACGGGTCGGCTCGAGCAACTCTCATATAATACCAGCGTAAAATAGCAGCTCTATGCCGCTGTGTTTTGTATGGTGAGCGTAGAGAACCGTAGACCCTATTTCACAGGAAACGAATCATTCCATCTGAGTCCTCAGGAGTGACAATGCGTGTGCGTTTTGAGTCTTAATCGAGGATAAATGTAGATGTCTATGGTGGTATAGTAAGTGAATGCTGTGGCTCATCCACAGCATCCACTTATCATCAGGTGGGCTGGCATTTGTCAGGCGGCGTAAGAGAATCCACTACTGCTGACTGAGGGAGATAAAACAGAAGACGAGCAGCAGCAGCATCTTTCCCATAACGACTCAAAATAATAAAAAACTGCGGTGGCTAAACCGTCTGTCGAGCGTAGCAACTATGGATATATGAGGAAATTTATAGGAGCGGCCTATGTTGAATGAATCAGTGAATATAAACGTTGGTGTACCTACTACTGGTTTCCAGATAGAAGACTGTAAGACCTTCCATATTAGCGCTCAGGATTTTTTTTTGTTTTACAATAACTTATTCATTGGAAGTTTGTCTGGCAAACAACCTCTAAGCATACTAAGCACTGAATTGCTTAATTAAATACAAATACGCGAAGTGTTTGTTTTGGTAGTTTAAACACTTGGGCTCAAAATCATTATAAAGTATTTTTTTTTAAATAAGTATTTCTAAATTAATACGTTGTACATATTAATTTAATTATTTACAAATTATTGAACACAACACAATGTATAGAAACAAAAGGCAATGATATAACGTCGAAGATTAAATAAAAAATATATGATAATTATCGGTAACTAGATAATTGGTCGAACATCGCACTCACAATTACCTATAACATAAATCAATTCTATAAATAATAGGTATTCTTTTAGTAGACCGGTTAAAGGGTACTCTCCCTTGCCTCGGAGGAACAGACTGTTTGACAATTTTCTGTCCAGCATGACGAATATTGCAAATTTCAACTTTGGATTATGTCCAACTCAAGATATGAACTATTATTGGAATGATGATGATAAATTGCTTACAATATTTAAGTTGCAGAAGTTGTATTTACGGTAAAAGTTCTTTTCTGACTATAATCCCTATCTCGTTAGACACCATCCTTTTGCTTATTAAGCAACGGTATATTCATACTGGTGTTAAGGTTCGAACACCAGTTATTACTATCACAATTCACAAAAATATTAATCACACAGATATAACCTACTTTGTTCAAAAATGCTTACTCGTACATGTGACTGCATTACTTATCATTATTTAGGTTGCCATGTGTAGACCATTTTATGCTTTGTCACTTTAATGTTTTTAAAACTACCGACCGGGCGGGTAGCTTCGCCCGAGTAGATCCTAATAATGTGGCGTTATTTAAATTAAATACAATCAAAAACAATTTATTTACAAAAATAAAAAACAGATTTCCAAAAAATCTCCAAGTTTTTCGTATAAAATATAGCCTAGACTAGTAACATTACTGACGTGGCTCTTTATCTGTGTGTCAAGTTTCGTTACCGTGCGTTTGCACTGGCGCAATTTTCACAAAACACATGTTTTAAACACTGTTTTCTGTCATTGTATCAAAAAGCGTTTGCATAGTCAAAGAACATGTTGTAGTGAAATATGTTTGACAGTTTATTGTACATTACATATTTCAACAATATTACATCTTTATAACTACAGAAACAAAATTTTTGGAAACAAATTTGTAGAAGTTTCTTCATGTTGAAAGATAAGTTTGAATATCTGTTGAAAATTTTACACAGTTTTTGTGAGTGCGAACTCCGCCATCAACAAAACATGTGTGATTTATTTTATGCGATTTGTTTCAAAACATTACTTGTTGGATTTTTCTTAGTGCAAACGTACTTTGACAATGGTTTTGCCATTCCGAACATTAGCTCGGACAGACAAACAAACACACAAAAACTTTAATAATGTTTATTCATGTCTTAATGTCATGCAAATTACCCTCTCAGTTATATTAAATATATATTAATAAGGTAGTTATTTCGATATTATAGACAAACTCTTCCTTGTTCTTTTGCATAAATAGATAAGAGCTCATTGCTCCAGCTTTTATATTTTTGAAAATGTGATCTTTTTCTTAGTGTCCCATTTTATGTAATGTAATTGCTACGATTATCATCTGCACATTTTGCGCGTTCAAAATACCCAATGTAGGCATGAAAGTGTTATAAAGAACGGTGTGCTTTTCGAGTCTCTATTACGTTTCACGAGCAGCGCTTATAAAGTGCTTGATTTTTTTATAACGTGACGCTGAGAGTCAATTATAAGAGCAATATGAAACGTTTGGATATTCGGAAAAGCAGTTTAGTTTTTCGATATTATATACATATTGTGGTAAGTGTGCAGATGATAATGAGAGATGATAATGAGATTATATGGAGCTATCATATTCAAGAATCCTACGACATCATGCATATTAGGTAAATTTTTGACTGTTTATGTTCTAAAATTGTTTAGAAGCCCTCATAATGAATTCTACATTTTAGAGACAATGTTACCTAACGATATTAACGTGGTAGAGCAAGGCTTCAAATTTATTATGGCTGCGTCACGAATGGGTCAGCTCGACTAAGGAAGGACCACGCTCCCACAGGATCCAGCGTAAAATAGCAGCTTCATGCTGCTGTTTTTCGTATGGTAAGTGTAGAGACCCGGAAACTCTTTTTACTGGAAACGAGGCATTCAATCTTAGTTTTCAGGATTGACAAAACATCTGCCTTTTGATTCTTAATCGAAGATTGATGTAGATGTTTATGGACAACAGCATCTTTTTACCATCAGAAGTAGAACGTGTGCTCGTTTATTCTATAAAAACAGATTAAACAGAAAACAAAAACTTTCATAATTCACCTCAATTATAAAACCGGCATACGCAGTTGTGAAGCTTATGACGAGGTATCATTGAAATCTCGACGAGAATTTCTCATATGTGATTTTGCATGATATCCTACACAGTAACAAAAACAGCGCTTATTTTATAGTGGCAATCTAAAAATATCCACTACCCCATATCATCTCGTGAGTTTCGTAAGAGGCGACAGAGATAAACAAATCAGGAAATATGGTCAGCAGCGTATTTCTAGTAACGACTTAAAATAAAATAAACTGCGACTACCACTTGCCAAGCGTTGCGAGTGTGCAAATATATCTATTGATGAGACCTATGCTCAACAGATGTCTTTAATAGGCTATAATGGAACCGGTAACATAAACAGCCCTTATCTTCTCTCTGACATATATAGCCCTAATATCTTGTTTAAATCCAATTCTGAACTCCTAAAAATCTGCCGTAGAAGAAAGGCCCATGTTGCTGTCATGAGTCGAAATTTATAATAGTAAATATTACAGAGCTGATGTTGATATTTTCAGTTTGTCTCTAGTTTTAAACGCCATCTCATCTTAAAGCTGTCTGAAACAAAGAGGCAGTAACCGCTGCGTCACGTACGGCTATTTTACATCAACTCCATCCGTATTATCTCGATTCTGTATATGTAATAAAGATTAAAGGTATATAACATAACACGTAATATTTGATATGTTTTTTATTATATGTTTATTATTTCACTTTTATTCTATTTATTTTATTGTTTAAGTTGCAGCATATCTAAACAAAAAAAAAATAATAGTAAAAAACATTTTTAAAATCAAGCTTCTATTTAAATGCTTTAAAAAGAATAAAATAAACTTTTTAAATGAAATCGAATCAAACCCATCAATTTATTACATTATGCAATTTATGTAATATAAAAGGTAGTCGCGAGATTTACCTATTTTATAAAAAACATTTTTTATTTCTTACAATTATTTTAATCTATTAATGTTACTATTATCTATTTATGACAATATAAAGTTACATATTTATATATAATATTCTTGTTTGTGTACACAAGTAAATATCGCGATAAACTTTTATATTATGTAAATTGTGTAATGTAATAATTTAATGGGTTAAAATTTAAATTATAGCTTGTTTTTAAAAATGTCTTTTTACCCTTAATTTATTTTTTATTTTTTAGTTATCACTGGACATGTTTCTAAGTCTGTTTATTTCATTTAATCTGTCGTTGTTGGTTTTTTATCGCTATCTTGGAACGCCCATCTTGATTTTTTTATCGCTAGCAATTGACCCTTGTCGGTCACTACAACAGTTTTCCGAGCACCACCAAACTATCCCTAACTTTGACGTGTTATATCTCTTTCGAATTGGTAAGGCGGCTACCTTATTTTCTATTATTTTGTTTTTTTTTTTCACCACCGCTGGAATTTGCCTAGGCTGTAGGTTAAAATTAGTTAAGAAACGACTCCGCTTAGTCTTACTGTTTAGCTGGGCGACCATGTTCTCGAAGAGCTGATCAGAGACATCCTTACATTCGTATTATTTTTAACGAATTCATAGTTCACCACAGTTTCATTATTTGAATCCATATAATTGTCAGTGCGTCTATAAAATACTGGTTGGATCGAGAGTGAGCGAAAGGCGTTACTATTGCGGATTGTCATATCGATGGGGTCAAAGTAGAATTAAGGGTATATCGAGAAATCCCCAGGTTTTGTGTAGTATAAAGTTCACTGTGGGTGCCGTGCGTGAGAGGTTCCCCTTAAATTAATCTACAATTGAAGTCATTGTCGTGTGTGTCTTGAACTTGTCCGTTGTGGAGGTGGTTCTGGCGCAGGCAAGGTGTTGCTGAGAAGCTACCCTATGTTACATTGAGACGAGTAGTGTTGCTGTTGGTTTACATATTTTGGTGTTATCATATAATTATATCCTTCACTTCACACCAGTATGCAATTCTGGCAGTGGTATATTATTGTATGGTCGAACTGTAATTGCTCTATACTGAATTTATAGTACATTACGCTGTCCTATTATTGATAATGATTAATTTTGTAAGCAAGAGAGCAAGTGGAACATCCGCTATCACACTCTTTTAATTTTTAACAATTAACCCTATTCTGATGTATTTCTGAAATCAGAAGTAAGATCTCATGTTGTATAACCTTTTATAATTTGATATCCATATCAAGGAGGTGTACAAAAAACATAGTTCCGTAGTAAAGTCATGCTGCAGTTATATCTAGGTTGCAGCACGAATGGGTTGGCTTGACCGGGGTAAGACTAAGCTTTTACAGAATACCAGCGTAAAATAGCAGCTTAATGCTGCTGTGTTTCTTATGGTGAGTGTATAGAACCGGAGACCATTTTTAATGGAAACGAGGCATCCCATCTCAGTAATCTCGGCTGACAACGCATATAGATTTTGATTCTTAATCAAAATATCGAACTTTATCTTTAGAGTCGATATCTATGGGCCATAGCATCCAATTACCATCAGATGGACTGTGTGCTCGATTGTCAACCTTATTATATAAAAAAATCTTCAGGAGTCCACCACCACCACCACATTGAATTTAGAGTAACGTCATTTTATTTTTCCTGTTCATCCCAGCAAACCCTTTCATATAATATCCATATTACATTTTGCATTCACGTGAATCAAACGTGTCTGCCAAATTATAGCCCGTAGTTTCAGTGAAAGGGGTTGAAATATTGATTGCAATATTCTAGGACATACATACATATAAAGTTAAATAAAGCCTTTAATAATTAATAAAATAATATATTAATACAATAATTATATAAAATAAAAAAACCCAGTACTACAAAAATTTTATATTCGTATTTACCCATTATATTAAGTTACAATTTTACCTTCTATTGTTTCGTAAGTGTAATATATATATATATATATATATATATATATATATATATATATATATATATATATATATATATATATATATATATATATATATTGGAAGCCAACATGATATTGTACAATGAAAAAATGTTTACAAATTTTATAGATTAATCTGAAGTTTAGTACATATCATACTTATAGGCCAACTTAACATGTTAAAGTAAAATAATAAGTAACGCACATTATTATTGAAAAGGGAAGAAAGGATAACAAAATAGCCTATTATTATGCATCAAACAAAGAAAAAAAAACAAAAAGTTTTTTTTTCTACAATAACTCGTGAGGTTATATTAATTTTGTTATAAAAATGTTTGTAATTTTATTTTTAAAAGTGGTATTAAAATCGTTGAATATGTCAAGATCGACTAATTTAGAAATTACATTATAAGTTTTTAAGGTTCTATTTATTGGAGCTGATAGTCCGACATTTGTTCTGCAATACCTAGTTTTGAATAAACTATAATTTCTTATTCTACTCGTAGAATTAGGTCTAGGAGTAACATATGATATTTTACCTAAAAGATTATTCGAGCTAATTTTATTGTTAACGATTTTGTGTAACAAGCACATTAATTATTGTATATATATATATATATATATATATATATATATATATATATATATATATATATATATATATATATATATTCAATAATGATTATTAAAAAAATGCTGTTGAATTTCCTTATTCCTAATTCTATAAAAAAAGCTTGACATCATCGATGGCAGGAAAGAATGTGTGGAGAGAACATGGCATTACCTTAGGGATGGAATGGTAAGTGCAGCGGAAGAAGTATGTGGAACGACAAAAAGAGGTAGTAGTAAAAGAAGAGATGCATGGTGGAATGATGAAGTGAGCGAAGCTGTAAAAAAGAAGAAAAAAGCATGGTTAGACTACTTGGCCTCTAGTAACGATAAGCATATGAGAGAGGATGAAAGAAAGATATAAGCTGCAGAAATTTCATGCGAAAGCGTTGATTGAGGAAGTACGTGAAAGGTGTAGAATAAAAGCGGACAAGAGGTTGTCGCACAACTTTAAGGAAAACTCCAAACTCTTCTGGAAAGAGGTTGGAAGGTCCCGGAGTGGTGCGACAGCCTTAAGAATGAACAAAGTGCTTTCGAGAACCAATGACGTCCTCTCAGAAAAATCGGACGTCATGCAGCGATGGAGTGAATTTTATAGAGAAATGTATGCGTGTCATGATATTAGTGAAGGATTCGGGGGTGACGTCGTGACTGGCACGCCACACACGGAATTCGATGACACTGAGGTCATCAGCATGAAAGAGATTGAACGTGCGATTCGAAGTTTGAAATGTGGTAAGGCTGCGGGACTAGACAGAACAGTTACTGCTGAAATGGGCAAGTACTGTGGGGCTCGCGTCTGGGACAGCTTTCATCTGCTGTGCAATTTGTGCTGGCGGACGGGAGATGTCCCGGATGATTGGCGATCCGCAGTCATTGTGCCTTTATATAAAGGTAAAGGTTCACATTTTGACTGCGGGTGCTATCGGGCGATCACCTTGACCAGTTTAGCAAGTAAAGTTTACTGGAAGGTTTTGACACGTAGGATGCAAGAGAAATCGGAAAGATTCTTATGGGAGGCACAATGCGGATTTAGACCTGGAAGAGGATGCACGGATCAAATGTTTTCTCTCCGCATGATCACGGAGAAGCTTCTGAGTGTTAACCAGAGGATTTTCTGTGCTTTTGTGGATCTGGAGAAAGCATTTGATAAGGTTATAAGGAAGAAAATGTGGGAACTGTTGCCGGGATATGGTGTGGATGGTCGATTGTTAAGGGCTGTGCAGTCACTTTACTATGACTGTAAAGCCTGTGTGAGGGTAGGGCATGACCTGTCACCCATGTTTAGCGTCCAAGCGGGCGTAAAACAAGGTTGTGTCATGTCTTCCTGGATGTTCATACTGTATCTCGACAGCTGTTTACAGAAGCTGAAAAATAGCTGTTTGGGTGTGAAATTGGGTGACATTAAAGTTAATTGTCTGCTGTATGCTGATGATGCAGTGCTTATTGCATCATCAGAAGCAGAACTGCAGGCATTGGTCACGTGTATGAAAGAGGAATGTGAAATTAAAGGTCTCCGTTTGAATGCTAATAAAACTAAGGTTTTGGTATTTGAAAAGGACGAAGAGAGAACGAAATGTGAAATATGGGTAAATCAGGAATGTCTAGAACAGTTAAATGAAATTGTATACTTGGGGAGTGCTTTTAGCCGGGATGGAAGATGTGATTTAGATGTGGATAGGCGTGTTGCTGCCGGAAACAAAGTCAATGGTGCCCTGAATGCATTAGTCAAAAGGCAAGGCGTGGTGAAGAGTGCACGCCTTGCAATACATAACGCAGTGTTAGTACCGACTTTGTTATATGGCAGCAAAACCTGTGTATGCCAGAAGAAGCATAAAAGCAAGTTGAATGCAGTGGAGATGCGATCTCTTCGTAAAATGTGTGGCGTTACCATAGCCGACCGAAAGCCAAACGAAGAGATTCGCAATATGGCAGGATTGAAAGACGACCTTATCACAAAAATTGATAGGGGCGTACTTCAATGGTTTGGGCACGTTGAACGAATGAGTGAAGACCGAATGGTGAAGAAAATATATACAACGAAAGTAAATATTAAAAGGTGTCGAGGTAGACCGAGACTAACTTTCGAAAACCATGTGAGCAAATTGCTCAAAGAGGGGAGGGTCAAGAGTACTCGGATACCTAGACGTGCATGTATGAATAAGTTAATGAACCTGAAAGAAGCGAAAGTGGTATGTAAGGATCGTGACACTTGGCGATCTGTTCTCTCTGGCTACCCTGTTAGGGATTGTACGTGAAGATAAGTAAGTAAGAATTTCCTAATAAAAAGAACAAACGATCGCACAGTCCAGCTAACTGTGTTTCTCATGAATCTCTGAACCTAAATCTATCCTTGATTAGGAATTGAAATTTCATATTATCTATCATCCATAATCAGATAGAATGCCTCGTTAACAGTAGAAAAGATATCCGTTTCTCCCTGCTCACCATACAAAAAATTATTTGACCCTGCCCTGGAACCCTAAATCCCTGGAATATGAAATATCTGAGTAATTTAAAAAAAACAATTTTTTCAATATTTTTCATTAACGATATCTCACGAAAGAATCAGCTGATTTTGACCGGACCGGCGGTGATTAACGTGGTTTTTGAAGATTAAAAGCTGATTAGTTTTTGGAATCGATCAATAAAGCCGTTCAAAAGTTACAAGAGGGTTACATACATCCTCGCGCGCACGCACGCACGCAGACGTAAAAACACCATCAAAAAATTGTCAGGGTGGTTTCCTGTGATTTTAGAAAACTCAAATTTCGCAAAACGGGGTAAAAACAATAACTTCCCGATTTTTCAAAATTTACAATTTTCATAGCGGGAAGTTAATAAGCATTTTGAAGCTATTTTATAATGAAATTTTGTACGAGCATTGGCCCGTTCCGTTAGAGCTAGCCTAATGATGTAGCAACCATGATACGTCTCAGCGTGACTACAACGTAACACATCCTTTTAAATGTATGAGTTCATTATACCTCCTCGAATTGTTTTAAGTTCTTAGATGTTTTGTAAGACTAAATATGCTCTATAAAAACATTTAAACAATAAAATAAGTATAATATTGTGTAAACTATATCTTATACGTTATTAAAAAAATAAACATTTACAAACCTTGGTTTTACATCTAATTTAGAAAAGTGTAAATCTAAGTAACAGCGATAAAAGTGACTTTATTTAGATGTTCACAAAACGTTATCATATTCACGTAATTGCATCAGAAAGCCTTGTGCTGCCAGAATTTGATTTAGTAGATAGACGTGCTAAAAGGCTTATCAGTGACCTTAATTTGATTGAAACCAATCTTTTTAGCCAATATCACAGGCGCAGGACCAGCTTTTCGGTATATAAGATGCATTTCCGAGAGTGTGCGCAGAAATTACATGAATTAATGCCACTGTCAGCGGGCCTTCACGTCTTTGTTATCGATACTCCACACATTGGAAGAAATGGTTTGTTCATCTTTCGTAATGCGTACAGCAATGAACTGGAATAATTTTTCGGCATCTGTCTTTCCATCTGATTACAATCTGGGCGTGCCCGAAGCAAAAGCTCATAGATTTTTTTATAGAAGCGGGGAAAGCGAGTTTGCGGCTCACCTAATGTTAAGTGACTACCACCACCCATGATCTACCGCAACACCAGGGGAATTGCAGGTGCGTTGCCGACCTTTCAGAAAGGAGTAAGAAGAGAGGAGCTCTTTTCTTGAAGGTCCCCAGGTCGTATCAGTCCGGAAAAATCGCTGGTGGTAATCTATTCCACAGAGAGAAATTCCAAATATTCCACGCGAAAGAAAACTCCTAGTGAAACGTACAGTGGTGGACCGCCAGGCACCCAGATGGTGTGGATGGTATCGGGACGTTTGCCGCGTAGTGCGTTCACGAAATTTGGCAGCTGAGATTAATCCGAACAATTCCTCAGAGCACTCACCGTGATAGATGCGGTAAAATACGAAAAGAGATGCAACATCTCTTCGCAGCGCCAGTGAGTCGAGCCGATCGGAAGACACTCGTTCGTCTACGATTCATGCCGCTCTGCGCTGGATGCTGTTAAGTGTAAGAAGCTGGTACTGGGGAGCCCCAGCCCTGAGATGGGAACAGTATGCCATGTGCGGCTGAACCTGTGCCTTGTAAAGTTGCAGGCGGTGTGCCGGCATGAAATACTGTCCCGCGCTGCTGAGCACGCCAAACTTTTAAGAGGCCAATTTGGCCTTCTCTTCCAAGTGACCATGAAACTGCACGTCACTCGATATGTCGGCGCCGAGGATACCGATACTGGCTGAGGCAACAAGGGGAGTGCCTTGAAACTGAGGGAATACGACAAAGGGGTTCTTTTTAGCGGTTAACGCGCAAACTTGTGTCTTCTGGGGGTTAAACTGGACTAGATTTAGTCGCCCCCAATCCGAGACTGTTCAGCAAAAACTTGACTTCAGACACAAGTTTGTCCCGGTGCTCGGAGACGTTTTCCCGAGAAATATTGGCACGGCCGGTATACAGAGCATCACAAGTGCTGTCATCTGCATAGCAATGAATGTTACGGGTTTGCAACATATCATTGATATGCAGAAGTAACAGCGTTGGCGATAGCACACAGCCTTGTGGAACATCAGCATTGATAGGCTTGTAATCGGAGGTTGCACTGTCTACAACGACCTTGATGCTCCAATCTGCAAGAAAGCTGGTGATTCAATCGCACAATTTCTTGGGAACCCCATAGGAAGGGAGCTTCGAAAGAAGCGATTTGTGCCGAACCCGATCGAAGGCCTTCGCAATGTCCAAACTAACGGCCAATGCCTCCCCTTAGGACTCTACTGCCTTCGCCCATCTATGAGTTAGGTAGACCAGAAGATCACTAGCTGATCGACCACGGTGAAAACCGTATTGGTGGTACGGGCAGGCGTATTGGTACTAATCAGCTGGTGATCCTAAATTTACCTCATGAGCTCGTAGTTGGACGGGTATGAGCGGTCGCCTTTTTCAAGGATCGGGTGGACGAAAGCCGTCTTCCATGATTTTGGGACTACGCCTAGGGAGTAGGAGTACCGGAAAAGACGGGGATTCCGTCAGGCCCACTCGACTTGTGGATGTCCAGAAAGAGGAGTGCTTTGCGAACAGAGCGCTGTGTGAACCGCACTTCCGGCATGGAGCACTCACACCGCGGGGTGGTCGGCGGCGTACTCCCCCCGTCATTGAGAGTCGAGTTGTATGCAAAGAAAGAGCCTAGCAGATCGGCTTTCTCCTTTGCAATATGGGCCAGTCAGTTGTCCTCCCTGTGCAGAGATGGAAGAGATGGCTGACAGAAATTCCTTTGGACACCTTGGCGAGAGACCAGAAAGCACGGGTTCCAGAAGGAAGGCGAACTAGTGTCTCGCTAATTCTGCCTCTGTGCAAGGTCTAGGTCCTTCAAAAGATTCATTATCAAGGCAAAGTCAGAACTTTGCCTTGATAATGAATCTTTTGAAGGACCTAGAGGCGGAATTATACTTCTTTTTTAGAGTACTGGTGTTTACATCCATGGATGTTGATGCGTCAGCCCAGGCTTGGTAGCACTCCTGCTTATAGCATGATGCTTTTTTGCAGGAGCGACCAACCCATGGGTGAGATTTGCCCCCAGTGGGTACCACAGGGGAAGGAATAAAAAGGTCCATACCCTGAAGTACCACGTCAGCGACAGAATCCGCAACAACGTTGGGATCGTCCGCTGAGAAGCAAACCCACCCCCAAGGTAGGATGCAAAGAAAGACCGCATCCCATCCCAATCGGCTGACCTATAGTGCCAAACACGGCGGCAGCCTGCAGAATGCAACTGCGATTTCAGCGTGAGTGGCACCACACTTTAGACAAGACAATGATCCGAGGAGCCTAAATGGGCGTCGACGGAAATCTGATATCCATCCGGGTGAGAAGTCAGCAGAAGGTTCAACAGGGAAGGTGCGTGATCCTCCACATCTGGAATCCACGTACGCGAAGTAACCAGCTGTGTCAGACCATATGCCAAGGTAAAATCATGAACAGATCTTCCCGCATGATCGGATAGGCATGAACATAGCCTTTCGGCGTGATGGGCGTTAAAGTCGCCGAGTATCACGATCTCTGCGGAGGGAATATGCTGTAGCAACGAATCTGTAGCGATTTGGACGTGGTCGAAGAGTCGGTCTGTTTCGGCATTACCGCTATGGGACCTATAGAGGCACTCGTAGATGCGCGGATGGTCTTCGCTGTCTACGCGTAGTCAAAAGGTGGACAGGTTCGAACCTTCAAGACTGCCGGGGCGTAGAGAACAGATGTCCTCTCTGACGTAAACGCAAACTCCAGCCCGAGGCACAAAGGAGTGTTCCAGTTTGTACGCCGGGTAGGAGAGTTACGAGACATCAGCCGGAGAGGACACCTGCGTCTTGGTTAGAAAGAGCAGAGCCAGCCTCGCCGTCTTGAGATGGTAGTGGACGGCGTTTAGGTTAGAGTGAAGTCCCCTGATATTGCAGAAATTCACGGATAGCGCGGCAGGGGTTGCCTTGGTCTTGTTGCTCCGTTTGCCCAGTTGCTGCAGTTGTAGTCTTGAGCGGAATTTTGCACCCCCCCCCCAGAATACGCTGGGCAGCCTGAGCACCCACGCCCAGGAGTGGAATAACTTGGTCGTGGATGCTCAGTGAGGGATTCTCCAGGTTGTTTGTACCCTCCTGGGGTAGTTTGACAATTCCGCTACCATGTCGAGGGGTGGGGGGGGGGATTTGAGCCTCCGGCCACCTGCACTCACCAGACGAAATGCAGAAGCAGAGCTTCCACTACACGCCGGTATTCTGTGAGGTCGTGGTACCACCCCGGTTTGAGCCGGCCCATACGTGCAATCTAGGGCTTCACCACCACTTACTCCCAGGTGGAATTGTTCTGAAGCTCTGGCTTATCATAAGTAAGAAAAAACATTATCCCATCATATATTCTACGAGATTATCGTGATAATTAGACTTATATAATGATTTCTTAAATTTACGCGAACACTACACATTGAAATAATACTAGTTTTTACGGAATTTATCGCCTATATTTAACTTTTTAAATACCCGACGTTTCGAGTGCTTTACGGCACCCACGATCACGGGGGGGGGGGATAAATTCCGTAAAAACTAGTATTATTTCAATGAGACTTATAGTATCCATGAGACTTATAGTTCTATTACTTTCCCTAAATTCCAATAATCGTAAAAGATTTATTATACTTCTTGTATTATTCTTTTGTTATTATACAAAAGAATAGTACAAGAAGTTTAATAAATCTTTTATGTATATAGTACAAGAAGTATAATAAATCTTTTACAAGAATTGAAAGTTTTTACCTTACAAAGCTTTTCATATTGATATTTTAAAGTACCTAACACATAAATTTTATTGAAAAGAAAAAGAAAGTTTTAATAACTTTTGACAGTTAAGAGCTATTTAATAAGTTTTAAAAAGGGTAATAACTGCGTTCGTCGCGATTATATTAGTTATGTGAAATAACATAATTCATTTCATTATTAATTGTTATAAAATTATTTGATTGTGTAACATAATTTATTTAATTATACATTTATTTAACATAATTTATGTAGCACATTTTTAACATGTGGTAGAGCCATGCCTCAGCTATATTATGATTGAGGTACGAAACGGGGAAGGACCAGGCTCTTACAGAATACCAGCGAAGCGTAAAATGACAAATCTCTTTTGGTTAGAGTAAAAAAAAATTAGTGTAAATTAAAATTCTTAATAGCGATAGATTTTGATGGGCTTCAGTATTCACCTGGATTCACCATCAAGTTGACTGTGTACTCGTTTGTTCTATAATAATATTTTAATTAAACTTGGTAGGTAAGACAAATTGTTTCTAATTATTAAAATTATTAATAAAATTTCATATAATAACCCATTTAGGAATTATAATACATACTGCAAGTATTACGTTAAATATTGAGTGAATTTTGTGCATTCAAGTGATTCATGAATTGTTCGAAGTTTAGTTTTATTAGCACACCTTTGTTAGCTTGACCTGTATGTAGCAGTGCTGTATCTATGTGTCTATCTATGTCTTTCGGGCGTCTGAATAATATTAAACATATAAAGAACCGATGGAATTACAATATTTTTTTGACTCGCGATCGTTGCGTTAAGTCTTTTTATATTTTAATATTATTTTTAATCTGTTTTCGTATTCTTGCTTGTTAATTCTTAGTAACTGATCATTTTTAAAGATTTATTATTTTAATCTAAATTTGTAAATATTCTACAATAACATTTTTTAATTTACATTAAAGCGCGTATTGCTGCTACACATTGCATCAATTGCCGCTAAGTTATTTATAAAAAAATGCAACAGTTATATTGAAGAACATGAAAAAAATGCAAAATACTTTTTATGGAAGCAATTTACCATTTAATGCTCGAACTGTAACAAAGACCAGAAGTGAGTAACCATAAACAGGCAATAAAGAGTAATGGTACGCTATAATCTTGCGTGTGAATTGCTAACTTCAACATCGAGGAAGAAACTAATTAGAGATTTTCAATTCAATTGCTATTCAAAACATAAAAAAACTATGGTATATTCCCTTTTAAATATGTACGTAAACTGGTAGGTCAATAAAAGTTCATTAGACTCCTATATTATTATAAGAGTTTAATAAACAAAATTATTTAAAAATAGTTGAGCCTGCAGGCTACTCCTGGAACTTTCCGATATATCCGATCTCAAACCGCTGAACAAATATTTTTCTGAACTAATAGTCGAAAACGATTTGAGCAGAAATTTCACAGTTATTAAAGAAATGAAACACTTTTTTGAATTTTGATTAAACGAGTTTGATGTAATTGTAGGAAATCCACGAGGTATTTTAAGAATAATATTAAAATCTATACTATAAACTCATAAATGCATTGAAGAGAAATTGATGACGAAAAATTAAAAAAAAAACACTTTTTTTTTCGAAATTTATCGTCATCGATTTCTCTTCAATGTATTAACCGTTTTTAAAGCAGTTCGAAGCAATCGACGTCGGTTTCCGTGTTTAAGAGCTGATTAAAAGTGTTTAAAAGTTATTTCAAAATAACATTTTTTGAAAATTAAATTTTCGAGATTTCTCAAAATCTACCGGAAAGAGTAGTGACAATCTAGGTTTATTAAAACCTTTTTAAACGCTACCGAAGTCCGTTAGTATTCGAAGTTGGTTCAAATCCGTCAAGCCGTTCAAAAGTTATGAGAAGTTTACTATCCTCGTAGGAATAGTCATAATAGGTCCTTACTTGGACTTCAAATCGTCGAGATCTGGTAAAACCTCGATTTAAGGAAACTGGGGTTAAACCCCAGTTTATTGATTTTCATAGAGGGAAGTTCATAAACCCAACTGTGTCTTATTTTTCTTCCTTTCAATGACATGTTACATGCGAAAAGGTTTTTTTGGGACAAAAAATTTGCATAAAAAGAGGAAATTGATAATACAAGAAAGTATGACAACGAATATAATGTGATTGATTTTGCCCAACTTATCTGTTTCATTACCAAAAACAAAAGACAGACAATGTTGTTAGAACAATACTAATGTGTTATTATATGATATGACAAACAACTTACAGTTTAAATTTGTTGAAGTTAATAAAGTCACATAAAATATATACAAAACAGGTATTTTTAAAGGTTAGAAGGGAGTTAAAGTGGGACGAGGGATATCGGGAGGTAATAATTAAATGATAAAAGAAAAACAAGCTCTTTAATGAAAGTTTTAAGTACGATACTTAGCCAAATAATAAACACGTAAAAATAAAATATTTTACTATAATATAAATATAACTCTAAAGTTATAAGGCTCTTATTACAGGCCAGGACAAATAAAACATTAAAAAAATTATCGTAAAAATTAAATGACATTTACACTTAAAATTAAAATTGATTATACCATTAGATATATTTCGGTACTGATTTGTCTCTATCTGTAATTTATTATTTGTTTAGTATTAAAATATTTTTATTATGTTTTAGCCGCTAAGGTTACAACGCGTGCCCAATAAATGGACATACAGACATACATAGAGACATACATGATGACACAAAAGTATACATGAGGATTAAAAATCACACTGATTGTATCAATCTTTAATCTGATCTCGATAGATTAAATGAATAATGTGCTAAAATCATGTATGTATGATAAGTATGAATATAAATATGTGTCATTATATATTATTACATACATTTTGATAACGAAATTTACTATGTTAAAATGAGTAAATCACATTTCGTTAAAGACTTAGGCATTATTATTGCAAAATTATTATTTTCAAAACATATTCACAGTATAGTTAGTAAAGGTTATAGAAATTTAGGTTATGTAGCTCCTTTTCAAATACCTACTACGTGTTTAATCATTTTATATAATTCATAGATTAGAACTATTCCTGAGTATTGCAATTTAATTTTTATCCACAACCTATACATTCGTGCTATAGAAAGGTTCAGAAAAAAATAGTTAATCACTTAAACTATAGGTATCATCGAATTTCCCAAAACTATATCTATTCTTGTAAGCATTTTCACCTCTTAACGCTTAAAAAGCGTCGTATATTAAATGACATGACGTTTGTGCAACGCTTTTGTAATGGGCACATCGACTGTCCGGACTTAGTATCCAAAATGTCGTGTTTAACTGACCAGACAGAACCAGACACGACAAATAAAGCTTTTTATAATAGCTCATACAAAAATATATTAGAGTTTTATTACGCAATCATAAACAATTTTGATGGAACCCCGTTTTGATGGAATGGGTTAACTGTCGTGCAAGTGTGCGCATACATACGCACACTTACACCGGTTCAATATCTTTATTATATATCATGTAACATTTGTATTGTGTAATTTTCGAATTGAAACTAAGCAAAAGAAAAAAAAGTTTAACGAAAAAGTCATAATGCAAAGTTTATATTATGACGTCGTATTGTAAAGTTTTTGGCATATTTTGACTGATACGAGGGCGGCACTGATAATTTCGAGAATCAAGGAAGTAACTCAACATTACTATTTAAAAATGTATTTATTGCTTTTCAAAGTATTCTCCGCGAAATTTTACACATTTTTCCATTCGATGGAACCAATCATTGAAGCAACCATTCCATTCGGAAGTTGGGGTCTCCAAAATAGCCGTTTTGTAGTCGTCCACAGCTTCTTCTGGTGATGAAAATCTCTGTCCACGCAATTTATTCTTTATTTTAGGGAAAGTATAGAAATCATTAGGGCTTAGGTCGGGGCTGTACAGCGGGTGGTCTAATAATTCTATGTTTTCTTGATCTAAAAACTCTTTTGTTCTGTGTGCGGTGTGAGAACTCGCATTGCCGTGATGATGCGGCAGTTGCAGTTCTCTTTACGGAGTTCAGAAACGACTTGTGGCAAACAAATGCAAGCATACCATTCTGCATTAACCGTTCTTTGTCCCTCCGGAGGAATAGTCGTAACATGGCCGGTTTTGGAGACAAACGTGGCCACCATTTTTTTTGCAACACTGCGTGAACGAACATTTTTTGTTGGCTATAACTCATTTTCGAACACCCAAACTCGTGACTGGTTTCTTTTTTCGGGTTCGTACGCATATATCCAGGATTCGTCACCTGATACGATGTTGTATACAGCATTTGAATATCCTGCGTGGAATTTTCCGAGAGTTCTGACGCACCAAGTAACGCGAGCCGCTTTTTGCTCTTCACAGAGCGAATGCGGTACCCATCGGGAAAACAACTTTTTTACACCTAATTGATCATGCAAGATTATTTGTGTTTGACTCATGCCGATGTCTAAAGTTGACTGAATTTCGCGGTATGTCACATTTCGATCTTCCTCAATCAGCTTACGCACAGCATCAACGTTTTCTTGGGTGACTGCAGTTTTTGGCGACCTTGACTTGAGTTTGACACGTTCGCGTTGAAATTCAGCAAACCAGCGATAAATTGTGGTTTTGGATGGGGCTTCATCACCAAATGCAGAAATTATCCGGTCAACACACCGTTTTTGTGTTAAACCACTTAGAAAGTCATAATAAATCATCGCTCTTGAATTTTCTCGAGTCAATTCCATTTTCTCAACGACTAAACAAGTTTGACATAACCTTGTGTCAAGACCGAGAATCTTTTTTAAATAAATAAATGGTATTCGATTTTTAAAACCAAGGAGGTTTCAATTAAAAATATTTTAATATGACAGGAACAGTGGAAATATTCCATTCCCGATACTTTTAGTACAGCCTAGTACCCACGGCCAAGTCTACCTCAGAGTAATTACTAGCATAAAGAGAGTCTTAAAAACAGAACAAAACCTCATCTAACCGAACTCTTTATGCATATCACATTTCCTACAGGATAAAAAGGATAGTTATATGAATGTCACAATTTCCCCTTTACATGGTTGTAGACGTTTTTTTAGCTTTAGTAGCTACAGAAGAAAGCCTTATCGATATACTCGTTTTATCTATGGTTCAATAAAATTCAGCATTTTAATGAAATTGCTTTACGTTTTCAATAAATATTAATTTAGGTTACCAACTAAAGGAAGACCTGCTACGGACGAAGTGTTCAGCAATGGAACTTAAAAACGTTTGATTTAGAATTAATTTTACCAAATTTTGTTTCAATTTGGGTGAATTTTGTAATTTCGATCGATCGTGCTATAAAGTTTAGATATATCATAAAACCCACTAAGAAAAATTCTGTTTGCCAAATTTTGTAACGCTTTTTCATCATCTTTACATTAGTTAGGTGTGAGCAAATTAACCTGTAACCTCGCAAGGTCACGATATTTTCAACACCTGTTGGCTCATGACCAAAATGGCGGGAATCGCAAATTAAAAAAGCACAAAGTAAAAATTCAAACAAAGTATTTATTTCTCATTTACAAAAAAAAAACCGACTTTCTATTTTCAAAATAATGTGAAATACAATTTACTTACAGTTATAATGTAATTTTATTGCAGAATAATAAAAACACACACCGGTGGAAGCCTACGAATTCTGAACCATATCCCTTACGGGAAGAATAGGATTTACATCCTAGTATAAAACAAGCCATCTCCATTGATATATTTTATTTAAAGACATAACTTTATAATTATATTTTAAGTAAAATATTAAAGACAACATACGTCAAACATCACAATAAATAATACGACTTAATTAAAATTACATTTATCAAATAAATCAGCCAGTACGATCTTGGATAAAATAAATACGATCTTATTAACTTTTTTATTTAGTAGTGTAAAAAGAGACCAAAGATGACCACTTAACATTTCTTTATCCACGAATGGATTACGCAACATCTTTGAATATATTTGTCACTTTTTGACTCATTTGAAAATTAAATTAGAAAAAGCAAGACAAGTATATTGACTCAATTTATGTAGAATTGTAGGTTCTCTCTATGCATACGTATGTATACATTACTCTAAGAAGTCTACACATAATCATCTTGACATAATATTATCTTGATCAGGCGTATCGTATCGAATACTTGTATCTTAAGTATGAAACCTAATTACGACCATATCGCTAATAAAGCATAATATCCAAATTTTTAATAGTATTAAAAGTAATAATCAAATGAGAAATAAGTATATTTATCAATTTATAAAGATTTTTTCATAATATTCCGTAAGATCATATAAAATCAATATTAATTTCATCACAACTTCAAATGGCCTAATCGCGTTTAACATTATTATAATTATTTTTAAATATAATTTATCTAATTAAAATTTACCCTTACCGTAACAGCCTACTAATAGTCCATTGCTGAACATAGGCCTTTTCCGTAGATAGATGGATACCCTGTTGATAACCTAGAACTGACTTTTCATTATTTGTAAATAAAAAGACAACAATTGAGCTATTTTATTTTAAGCAGCGTAGCTTCTCAGCCCTTAGACAAATGCAGCATGCAACAGCTTTTTAGTCATTTGCTACAAAATAAGCTCTTCTAAGAATGTGTCAACTGGCATGCAATGTATTCCTCGATAGTCTCGTATTAGTAGTGATGCTCTTTATAAATGGGTCTTTATATATGAGCTATTGTTTTTTTTTGGTCAATATACCTCTGTTTGTATATCCATATTTAGGTACCCTAACATTATACCTAAATATTTTACCCTAACATTTTATTTACCATTCACAAGATAAACATAAAGATATTTGAGTTAATGTACACTATTAATTCTTTAGGATGAAGACCTAAATTGAAAAGAAGAAGAAAATCCCAGTAAACGGTTTTATTTTGTTCATGGGTAAACTAACAATGCTTGAACGCTCGATGGGCGAATCGTAGCGACCCTTTCAATGATTGATGGTCATAATAATTTTTCAATGGATTAAAGACGTAAACATGCCTACCCGAATAAAATAGCACTTATATATTTTCATCATCATCAGCATGCTATTATTTGTACCGTTAAAATAAAAATGATAAGAATTTTTGTATCGTTATCAGAATACACATAACATAAATTGTTTGGATTTTTATTTTCATTTTGATCCGCAGATTTATACCATTATAATATATCTCCTTCCATTATTCTATTATTATTTGCAGTAAAAAAAGAAAGCAATTACTGAGAGATTTTGAATACTCTGTAGAATTTTAATATAAATAATGGAATTTCTATTTAGGAAAACAGTTTTGTTAGGGGCTGAACTGCGCAACATAATAGAGTAGGTATTTAAAATACCCGCAGAAGATGGTAATTATTTCTACATTTCTTAACTATTTATTTATCTATTTAGTAATTTATGTACAAACAAGGTACTCTTAAGACGAAAAAGAAATATGTTTTCAATACGGAATGATAATATATTCATTTGAATTTTAAGGACCAATATATATAACACTAGCTGTACCCCGCGGTTTCACCCGCGTATATCACGCGTCTCTGCCGCGCGACATGATATGACACCTCGCTCATTTAGTTCAATCATTTTAGCTAAAAAATTAGCAAAATTAATGGAGTACTTTTATCTATCGGCATATACACGTTATACAGAAAATTTAAATTTTATATACTCACCCTCCCCCCCCCCCCTATAATTTAGCTTTCTATTGGTAAAAATTGTTTAAAATCGGTCCAGTGGTTTCGGACTTATTTGGTACATACAAACTAACAAAAACATCTTTCCTCTTTATAATATTATATAAATTTAATCAACACCTACTAAATGAATTTAAAGCGAATTCAAAATATTAAATTTATTGGATTCCGCATACAACCGCTGCGTAGGGGGCCGACCGCGCGAGTGGGCCGCGCGGCAATTTATTTTTTGACATAGGCTCCCCTCCCACACCCCAGTGACACTCGCATCGCATGGTGTTGGCAGTGTACGCGATATAAGGATTTTTCGATGTTACTATTGAATATTTTAACATGGAAAAGTAGTTATTGTGAGATAACTATAATAGTTAGACATATGGTATTGCAGACTTTTATGTAGATATTGATGTCCTCCATAAAACTGTAGCACATCACTTTGCTCTATTGTCAATAGTTTCCGCAGCGTACGCGATATAAGGTTTTTTTTGGTATTTTTTTCACACCTTGGGTTACATTAATGAAGTTTTCGTACGGATCCCTAAATTTTTTGAAAACGTTCTATCGCCTATGTTCATCAAGAATAATGTAGGATTCTAATGTTGAAAGAATTTTTCAAATCGGTTCAGTAGTTTCAGAGCCAATTTCAATTCAATTCAAACAAACAAAAAAATCTTTTTTCTTTATAATATTAGTGTAGATAGAACTATAATACAATAAAAAAAACTTAAACTAATAACTTACTTATCATACAGTCGCACTTCCCGTAGTATCGTGTCAAGAACGCTGGCTTTTATTACCAACCGTTTTATCACCAACAGCACCACCAACACGAGTCATGGATAGAGTTCCCTGAGGAAGTTCACCGCACGTGGTCCCTACGGAACGATACTACAGCAAATGGCAGAAATATGTAGTCATCTCTCGGATACTCATACTTGCGCTACTTACTCAGTTCAGCTGCCTCCAATGCCGCCCCGGCTCTAATTGACATACCATTGAGATCAGAGGTCGCCAAAGTGTTTTCGTATGTCGTATCCCATACTAGGGCTTTACCTCTCTCCCAAGGAACCAATGTAATACCGTCGGGTCTTTTGCCAACGTCTCTAAATATTCCACAAGGTCTTAAAACCGAGGGAAGAAGAGGGAAGAGCTCTTTGGAAGACATCGTTTAGGGTACCGTGCCGTGAAAACCTACCAGCACTTTCCTTACGTGAAAGTCCGTGGACCGCATCCAGCGCAGAGCGGCTCGAATCGTCGACGACCGAGTGCTTTCCGATCGGCTCGATTCACTGGCGCTACGAAGAGATGTTGCTTCTCTTTGCATTTTCTTTCGCATATGCCACGGGGAGTGCTCTAAGGAATTGTTCGAATTAATCCCAGACGCCAAATTTCATGAACGCACTACGCGGCAAACGTCCCGATACCATTCACACCATCTGAATGCTTGGTGGTCTACCACTGTACGTTTCAGAAGGAGTTTTCTTCCACCTATCTGTGGAATAGTGTACCACCGGCAATTTTTTCGGACCGATACAACCTAGGGACCTTCAAGAAAAGAGCTTAGTTCTTTCTAAAAGGCCGGCAACGCACATGCAATTCCCCTGGTGTTGCGGTTGTTCATAGGCGGTGGTAGTCATTTAACATCAAGTGAGCCGCATGCACGTTTGCACCCTCTTCTATAAAAAAAGCCCAACTTATCAACGCTGCTACTACAGCGACACTGATGGGGTTGACAAATCGCTGCTCGTAGTCGAATTCCTTCGGCGATACGCAAGCTTACCAATCTATCCTGGATGATTTCCCGAAAGCTATTGATACAGCGAACGTTGATCTGGCTTGTATTTTGGACTCGTGTAAATCTTACAGATTACCCATTAATTCCACTAATACTCTCTACTCTACAATCTAGAATTATTATTGTAATTCTAGATTAGTTGCTAGTGTCGACTTTTCTCTCATATCACCTATTCTCCTTAATGGCATTCATGTCCTTAATAATGATAAAGTTAAGGATTTAGGAATATATATTGACTCTTGTCTAATATGGTCATCACAAATTAATGAAATCAGTAGAAAAATGTTTGCAGCGCTAAACTAGTACCTATATACAGAATTAATTGGTTTCTTGGAGAATTAATTTTAGTAAAGACGTAATTGATTTATTTGTGGTATATATTTATTTCATATATTTATTATATTTATTAAAAAATGAAAATGGGAATACGCGAAAGTAAATAATTTTTGCCAACTCTTTTCACTATTAGTAAAATCAAATTAAATTGTGCATGACAATGCTTTAGCAAGCTGCGTCATTGCACCTTACCTGGGAATTCTTTTAACTACGGGTACATTACGATCAATATGTAAATTTGTTTCTTACATAGCGAAAAATTTGTGTTATTTATATTATTAGAGAAATTACTAAGGGTTATGAATTTATACGGTGGGCTGTGAAACCGAAATATTTTTACCATGTAATTGTTTAATACGTATTTTAAATCCCCTTTTACCTTTAAGTAGCCTACCGTTGGTACAATTTTGACACTGCAGGAAATCCCGCTGTGAATATAGCGGAGTGGCGTTATTTATTAAAAATCTAAACGGATATCTATAACTCTCAAAATTCTTTTTTTTTTTAATAAAACAAGGATGAAAAACGAGCACACAGTTCACCTAATGGTAAGTGGATGCTATGGTCCGTAGACATCTACGTTTATCCTCAGTTAAGAATCGACATGCAGATGAGTTGTCACCCCGGAGAACTGAGATGGAATGCCGGATTTCCAGTAGAAAGGGTGTCCAGTTCTCTACACACACCATACGAAACTCAGCAGCATTAAGCTGCTATTTGACGCTGGTATTTTGTGAGAGCGTGATCCTCCTCCGGTCGAGCCGACCCATTCGTGCTCCAACCATAATATATCTGCAGCGTGGCTCCAACACTTAGAATTTATTAATTACTTTTATTACATAGCTTCATGCTGACGTGAAATGCGCTATACTCATGCGCATCTTTCCCTGAAACACAATCATTTACAGCGTAAATAAAAGCATATTATATAATTATTTTATAAATTACACAATTATGACATTAATTATTAAGAATAAGGAATAAAATCCGCCACCGCCATAGCGTAAAGACGGTGCAGGAATATCCGCTATCCCATTTTATCCCATGAGTGACAGTGGGAAACTATTTGATAAGCAGCAGCATTTTCCTTAATAACGAAAAAGGACTGAGTTGGCCAACTCGCCTGCCAAGCATGGCAACTATGAAAATGTCCCTGTGTGACCAAATGTGAATGGCGATTATTTTTTTATCTTATTTAAAACAAAGAATATTAAATAACGATCAAATTAATAAGTAACAACATAATTAACTGAAAATCTTTTTATAGATATTATTATTACGAACAAGTTAATCGTCTTATAATGGGTTAATAGTCTAACAATATTACAATAAAAACGAGCTAACACATTATTGTAGTCTGTATAGATCTCCAATAGACTTCATAAAAAAATACAGATGCATTTCAGAACACAAAGAACTAAAAATGAAATGACAGCCTGTAACGTGATTTATTAGATCACACTACTAGACGTTATTAACTAGAAGTTATTAATTGGCCACTATAGTCTAATTTGCTTCACCTTCATTTACCCGATAAAGTTTCATGTATACCCTTGATACTGAGCTATTATTGTTACTAATGACACACTTGATGTTTTATGACTATCAGTAGCAAATACGTAAACTTTTTATGTACATGAATTAATGAACAATTTCACATTTTTCTAATTAGGTTCGTCGCATCAGTAGTGGTAGCAATGACGTGATATTCTACCCAAAAGCGACAATTTGACTTTTAACACTCCTTGAATATTATTATGAATGTAAAGGTTTGAATTAACCTTTGAATTTTATTAAACTTTTCTCACTTTATTATTAACTTAACTAATTACTGTGTGGTGGTGTATGTAAGAATATCTAACACCCTATATCATTCCGTGGGTGTATTAAAAGCCAACAGTAGGAAATTAAAAAGGAGATGTGCAGCAACATCTTCCTAATAACAGCTGAATATAAAAAATGCGATTGGTAACCCGCTTGACAAACGTGGCAACTATGGCAAATATCGCCCTATAATTAATCTATGTCAGGCCTATGTTTTGTAGTGTAGAGTTAGATAGTTAAGGATTATGTTAGTTTAGTTAGATTGCATAACCTAAATTAAAATTTAAAAAATCCCCCAAACAAAAGAGCCGAGCTGATAATCTTTAAGCGACTGAAAAGATTTTCTTCAATCACAGCTAAAATACTCCCAATCAAGTCACCTTTCAAAAAAAAAACTAAATCTACATCAGGTCTTCCAGTTGGGAGCTACGATGCCACAGATAGACACACAGATACTAAAACACACGTGTTAAATATATAACATCCCTCTGTTTACATCGGGAGTCAAAAATACGAAGCCAGAAAGAATAATAAGTTTATTCATATCAAATTTTCTGAATAGTATGAAACTGTGCAAATAAGAAGTAAAAACTCATTTCAAACTTATTTTTTATGCCGGTTTCGGAAATGACCTGAGATATAGACAGTCAAACTTTCCTCCGCTGCAGGTATAAATTCAATAACTTAAGCTTTCTTTTGAATTTCGGACAGACTTAATGTGAATTTGTTTCTTGTTATCAAACTTAAGTTAATCGACTGCTTCTTAAATAAAATAAATTGAGGTGTTTAATATACTAAAATTATAACCGTCTGTTACTATAATTAACAATTACCACTAAACGGTTAAAATATTTCGTGTAATACGCGGTTATAAATTAATTAATACCTGTTTAGTTGCGACGTAAATAAATCACAATTTAGGAGGTGAGCAGCAGTGTCGTCCTAATAATGAGTAAAAATAAAAAGTAAACTGCGTTTGACAACCCGTTTGCCAAGCGTCGCAACTGTGGCAAATATGAGACATTAGCTTTTTGACAGGTTAAATAAATGAATCGATATACGGATATATGGAAGTACACAAGCTTTGTTCCACAACATTATACACAACATAATATGTAGTCAATAAACTCCATAACATTGGTTTTGTATGAAATTAATAATAAAAATAAAGTAATACTTATCAAAATACTGCATATTTTGATATGAATTTAGATTTGATTTTAGTCACCTTAACTTGGCACAGGGGTCATTCTTGGCCCGTTCTTGTTTCTTATTTACATTGGGCTTACTATTTAATTGGGGAACTCACTAACATTAGATTGTACGTAGATAATATTTCTTTAAGGTCTAATGTCAACTGAAAGATTAAAAAAGAATTAATGTGAATACATAATGCTCAGGCTATGATTTTAGATTGGTTTCACACAACGATTATGCACTTAATACTAAAAAAAATGTCAAAAAACGACTAACTTTTATGCTTTAAAAATGACAAATTATCCCTAACTTTATATTTAACCCTTCCAAAATAAAACTTAAAAACTACGTAGAACAGTGTTGTGCAAGGCTAAGTTTAAGGAATAGTTTCTGACCAACTGCGCGATTGTGTAACTCTGCTGGGAATCGTTGTTGGTTTTATTTTGTAGTTTGACCCGTGGTTTTGTTGCATTGTGTAAAAGTATCAGTTTCGATTATGTAGTGCCCTTGTCTTTTATATAAATATCATATTTTAGATAACCTACTATTATCGTAATTAGGAAGCAAAACAAAGTTTTAAAGTGATTCCCATTAGGCAAAAGCAAACTACTGAACTAACTAACCGAACTAACTAACGAACTCTGGTGGGAATTGTATGCTAATGTAAACAATAGCAAACAGTTTCGACCATAGTTACACGATTGCAATGCAACGCTAAGAAATGAACATTTATGTCGCTGTTATTTCGTGAAGAGTTGATATTTTATTACGTAAATAATATACATGTTATGGGAATTGTAAGCTCTCAACTGTTGAGAGGTTTGTACGGGGTTCTAATGGAAATTACAACTGGGTCCTGTAAAATTAGGGTACCTGTATGAAATTTTGAGAGTAATCGCAAGGATATATTGACTTTTAAGCGAGGTCGCTTAAAGTTCGGTAGTCAAATATGATCCAAAAAAATGGGGTGAAAATCGTCTACCTGAACCGATTAAGCCCGAACTTATTTTGACCTTAAAATTATTTTCCCTCCTTCATAGTCTAAGATCACGCTACAGAATCGCTACGTTCACTACTTAGTGAGTCAAACACACATTTTTACATACGTTTATGAATAGGAGAATACGCTGATAACACCGCAACCAGTCAAAAGTGGCCGAAAGTAATTTCAATTAAATTAATGTTAATTAATATTCGAAAAAAAATTCATTCACCTCGTTTTTAAATAAAATATCATTCACATGATAGGAATACATGTAAATAATTCTAAAATCCATAGGTGCCATTGCACACTCGGCCGCAACTTCCTCACAGACGGGTGTAAACAGGTAATATTTTGATCTATTTATACTTCATGACGTACACGGATGTTTATACCAAATTAAAGTTATTTTTTTTCTAGTTTGATTATATATAGTTGCCTGTGAAAAAATAGCCACATATTAGGAGTGCTATCTGTTAAAAACGCGAGATATCCGAGATAAAGTGAGAGAAAGTTAGGGCGCAACGCCACTTGTTAGATGAGCATGACGAATGCCAGCTGTGTGAGAATTTAATTTAGACGGTTGCGTAAATTACACTCAGAATCACCAAAAGGTATTCGCTGAAGGTCATACAAGTCTAAGCACCAACATCGGCTCATCCCCACGAGGAGGTGGAGGAAATATATGAGGATATTTCTAAAACCATGCATTCCTCCAAAACCCTATACGGTGTCAATGAGAGACTTCAACGCAAAATTAGGCACAGGAAAGAACGGTGAGCTGAAGGTGAAGAAATTTGAGATAAGTCAACGGAACCCAAAGAGCCAGCAGCTGGCCGACTTCATGGAGAAAGAGGGACTCATTATGATGAACTTTTTCTTCGAGAAAAGGTTCCACAGAAAGTGGACCCGATCGAGCCCCGACGGTTCGATAAAAAATGAGATTAACTTCATTATGATGGCTAGATGACAACCCTTCAGTGATGTCTCAGTGATTGCAAGAATGAAAACTGGCAGCAATCACCGAATGGTTAGAGAGACAGTGTTTCTCAAGTGGCAGCCTCGTACCGGTAGGTGTAGTGTACGTCAACCCCCACTAGATGGAGTGATGACCTGGTAAGACATGCACGAAGTCGGTGGATGCAAGTGGCTGTGGACCGTGCTTTGTGGCATTCCTTGGGGGAGGCCTATGTTCAACAGTGGACTTGTGAAGGGTTGTAATGATGACGATGGTAATGAAAATTAATAAAAGGCTTATAATCTGATGTAAGGCAATCTATGATAATTAAAAAAATAAAAAACCTACATAAATAAAAAGTTCCAGCGTTGTTAAATTTCTATATATTTTGAATTTCTTTAATTTCAAAAGACATAAGTTAATAAGTAAAAGTAGTTACGAAAATAATTACAGACAGTCGCCTCGTACTACGAACTGCAAAACTACTGCTACTGCTATTCGATAACTGAAGTAACATCCGCAAGCATTTTTCAGCTTAGTTGAATACTTATACCAAATACTTATACGGGTTAAGTATCTATATAAATCTAGTATTTTTAAACGCTTATCTTTTTTAGCAGTTTTTTGCTGAGTGGAACTCACTTTGCTGTGGGCAACTCTCGCAATTTACTTATTTAGAACACACTTTTGCTGTCGACGAGTAGTGAATGAATGGATAACTCGTCGCGTAGTTTGTTGTTTTCTTTTTATTTATTAACCTTATTCATTTTAATGTAACAATTTCAATGGTTTGGATTATTAAGTTTGATTATTTTCTCTCTGTAACTCATTTTTTTAAGAGACGGGATTGAATACTTCTTCTGGTTCTGATCGTCATTTAAAATATATTTATCGTCAATTTTGTAAAAAGAATCAAAAATTTAAAAAGTTAATCTTACAGTCTATATACGTCCCACTGCTGGGCACAAGACACCTCTCAATGAGACGATTTTAAAGCAAGGAAATGTCCGCAGAGCTGCCCCAATGCGTGTTGGCGAACTTCACCTGTCTATGAAATATTTTTTTTCTCATTTCTCAGACTTACAGGTTTCCTCACGATGTTTTCCTTCGCCGCCAAGCACGATAAATCAGGACTTAAAATTTCAATTAACAATTTCATTGCTGCCATCAGGGATCGAACCTGGGTTGCTCGCGTACGAGTTGTGAGCCGTGGTAGACCAGGGCCTAAACGCCCGCTGTAAAATAAAAAAAGTATTGCATAGTATCTTAATAAACTCCAATATTGCAGCAGCAAAAACGTTTCTTAAACAGTTTTAATTTTATTTAATTATGGTTGATTAGCCGCATTGGTATGCTTTGCCTCTCTAAAAGTTTTAATATCCATATCAATTACTATATAATTACTTCATTGTGTTTGATTTCAATTTATCTGGGAAAGAATGGGGGAAATCTCTCTCCAGGCAAGATATTCAGCCCCGGAAGTGGCATAGTATCATTTAGCAAGCAGTATGGAGCCTATTCTAATATTTAGTGGGGCTCCCATATATCTAAAGTAGCAAGCAGACTAACCTTAAAAATATTAAAAATATTAGAGGTCTCAATCGTGTCGCGACAGCTAGATTAGATGATTTCAGCTATATCCATAGCATAATATTTTATGGGATTTTGATATGTGGAAATGAGACTGATTTAGAAACTATTTTTGCAGATGTCGCGTCGTCTGTATAATTTACTTAAAAAAATCACGCTGGGTTTCTTGCCGGTTCTTCCCAGGATAAAGGTTTATTTCCAAAACAGTGGTTATGTAAAGCATGTAATCTATATAGAATAAAAAAAGCCTAAACACTATAATTTAAGAAACCTATTAGTAGATTCCGTTATATTTTGAGAAACAGAATTAAAATGAGAAGCAATATAACCACTGTGATTTTCAGTCATATTCCGGCGATTAGTTTTACTATCTTGATTTAAGTCTTCATTGTGCTTCGGACACTCTTCACAATAACACACAATTAAACAATTACTTATAGGCTTAGCTAAACGTATTTTCACGTTACACCAATTTAAATCTTAACAGAAAGCTAATTCAAATTAAACTCGCGCATGCACTTACACTAGTCCGATGACATCACAGCCAAAACAAGCTGAAAGACGAACTCGTACATACATTATAGTCTATACATTGTGGGTTCGTAGATATAGCATTATTAGTATCTGAGGTAAGTAGGATGCCGTGTCAAAGACCTTGGGGTAAAACTTTAAACTTTATTTGTTTAACAGTAAATACATTTATTATATTTCACACAGTGTATTCTTTTTTTTAAATATTTGGAGACCCGAAAACTAACAATTTGTGTTTTGAAACAAATATTGCCTCCAAATGGAATTTTAATTCAGGACGCTCAGTGTTGTTGCCACGTAGAAGTCACAATATAACTTTCTTTTATTTGTTTCAGGCTGACCAACAACCAGATACAATGTGCTACTTCAGCATAATAGTGATTATATTTGACTTTGAAGATTGGTTGTGAACGGTCTTTTCAACGATGGAGCCACGTCCTGTCAAACTGTCTATACTACTTTCATTTTATTTATCTGGAATCGCAATAGGTAAGCTCAAATTTAAATTTCTCTCTTATATTTAAAAAAAAATCTCAAAAACGGTTGGCCCTGACCCTGCAGGCCATTCTTGGAATTTTCCGCTATGTTCGATCTCCAAACGCTCGACAAATATGTTTATGAACTAAAAGTTAACTCATTACATCAAAAACGATCAGCGCAGAAATTTCGAAGTTATCAAAAATCACCTTTTTTTGAAAATTTGGAAAACGATATCTTTCAAACGGATCAAATGAGTTTGATGTAATTGGTGGCAATCGATGAGGTATGTTTGATCAATAATAAAATTTATTATAAAATAAACGATTAGACTATAAATTCAAAAGTAATGTGAAAGAACAGTTTCTGGTGGTGCTGTCGTCGCGCCACAACGAAACACATCGTAGCCTAAATCACGCTATCAAAGTTCCGAAGTAAAACAGTATATATAAAATAGCTCTGAACCACCCACCGCTCACTTGGCAGAACACCTTGCGCGGCGGAAGACCTCGCCTTTTTCCTCCTACGGCCACAGTTGTGACCCCGAATTTGTGATGCAAACACGCACCCAAGAACCTTCGAATACTACAACTTTAAAACTTCGTCATTATTCTCAAGAACACCTACTATTCGCTCCCGAGAAGCGTCTTCTGTAGTCCTCAGCTCCTGCAAGCCAGTTCAGCTTCTCTTCTTCTCGACTCACCGCATATTTATAAGGCTGGTTTCTAGTACTTGCTTCGGCACATCGTTCTCACCGGCATAACTTGCCAGTGCGTAGTACGGCATGCATTACACACCGACATATCGCTCGCACCGGTGTTACTTGCCGTTACACACACAGCATGCATTTCTCAATGGCATTAAGGACACACCAGCAATCGGACTGTACTATCGACCTTCAGTCTGACCAAAAGGGTTATGTGGCGGTGCTATCATCGCGCCACAAGCGCCACACCTCGAATACTAGATCGCGCTATCAAAGTTCCGAAGTAAAACAGTATATATAGAATAGATCCAAAGTATCACACGGAGCGTTGGCCACTCCCCGGGTAGAACACCTTGCTCGGCGGGAGATCTCTTCTTTTCTCTCCTACGGCCAACGCATTAACCAATTTTGAAGCGGTTCGCAGCAATGAACGTCGTTTCCCACGTTAAAGAGCAGATTATATTTTGGAATTGATCGTTACATCTGTTTACATTTTATATTTCTCCAAATCTATCAGTTCTAATCGGTTGAAACAGACATACAAACATACTGATATCCCCGTAGAAATAGTCAGAATAGCTCCCTAGGACCTCAAATATTCAAGATCTGATGAAACCTCGATTTTCGGAAACTAGGGTAAAACCAATATCTTTCCGATTTTTTGAAAATCATTGATTTTCTTAGCGGCAAGCTAAAAAGGTTAAAAAAAAATCGAATAAAATCCTGTATTTTGCTCATTTGGAGATACAATACGTATTTGTTTACGATTACGGATTTCAGGATTACGAAACCATAATCTATATATTTATTAAAGGCATGTCCATAGGATAGTTCCGTTTCATAAAGTGTAATAATACATCCAGATGTAAACTTTCGAATAAAATAAGTATATCAGCGTTATTCAGTTCCGAAGTAAAACAGTATACATACCTTCAAGTTATTACATATAAAATTTTATCATTCATATTTTTCTATAATAGTAAAATCATAATTGCTCTATAATAATAAAACTACCGTGGTGTTGAACTTGCCACTTAGAACTTAGTAATACTTACTTAGGACTTAGTAATAGCCCAATACCCCACCATTGTGTTACTGTACAGACCACGAGCTCAAAAAGGCATGGATATGATCCGCCTTTAGACTACTACTGTCGTAAACCACTTTTAGCATAAGCTATTTAAGATTGCTTGGAGTAAACGGGAAAATTAGTAATGTTAACAACATTACCAGTTTTTTTTTAAATTGCTGGTAATTCTATTGTTTTTAAATTACTGGTAATGTAATTGATTTTTAACATTGATATGGTCACTATAAAATGTTGTTAGGTTAGCTAATTACGTAATAATTTAAAACAGAAGGGCCCTTAAGTAGGGACTGAATAAATTAACCGACTTGGTATTACACGGATTTCACTACTTTTAAGGTAGAAGAACTGAGTTGCGAGACTTGGTTTTTTTACAAGTTATGTTTTTGATGGCATCTCATTTCTTTTTGTAGATAAGATAGTCTACATTTTTACTTTCCGTTACCTTCTACTTCCTGAATGCCAACAACGTACACCTATTATACATATACAAGTACACTGATTCATTAACTGCAAATATAACTTTGTAATTTCATATGCTGCTGGCCGCATGAGGACGCTTAAGGTCGCTCAGCGAGCTATGGAGAGGGCTATGCTCGGAGTTTCTCTGCGTGATAGACTCAGAAATGAGGATATCCGCAGTAAAACCAGAGTGACCGACATAGCCCAACGGATTAGTAAGCTGAAGTGGCAATGGGCCGGCCATATAGCTCGAAGAACCGATACCCGATGGGGAAGAAAGGTTCTCGAGTGGCAGCCTCGTACCGGTAGGCGTAGTGTAGGGCGACCCCCCACTAGATGGAGTGACGACCTGGTAAGACATGCAGGAAGTCGATGGATGCAGGTGGCTCAGGACCGTGCTTTGTGGCATTACTTGGGGGAGGCCTATGTTCAGCAGTGGACTTGTGAAGGGCTGTAATGATGATGATGATGATGATGAATTTCATATATTTATATAGGATTACAAAGTTATTTGTACAGTTGGTATATATAGAAAACTGGACCGAAATTAAAAAGTATTTTAGTTTTTCCTTGATTTATACACTAAACCCTAATTGTATTCTGAATTTGAAGCTTCTATGTCTGCTAGAAGTGCCTTAGACTTTTGATGATCGGTCAGTCAGTGAGTGACAAAATTAAGAAACTTTGACTAGTTATGCTTCTTAAACTACTGGTTCAAATTGAATGAAATTTGAAATATATCATGTTTATACAATGTCTGCTCGGTAACTGAAAATTCAAGCTTCTGGTTTTATCCTCTACGAAGTTATAGAGGGTCGAAAATGGCCTGAATTGCTTCGAGAAGTATGGTACGGCCGTGCCGCTTTTTTGCTCGACTTGGCGGGGGCACTGCCGTGCCCCCAGATGACAAAGTTCTGATTATAAATAGATGAAAGGAATAATTTAAAAGCGTGTTTATGTGTGAGGAGATGTTTGAAATGAAATAGAAATTCTGAAAGAATAGGAAAAAGTAGGGAGATAAGTATAAATGAAATAATGAAAGCAATGGAAAGCATAAACGCAGCAGCAGCAGATATAGTATCACTCGAAATGCAAAGGGCTGGAGAAGGAGAGGTGGCAAGTCTGCTGTACATTTTATTTAATTTATATTGGGATTGAAGCGGATAACGCAAATACTGGTGTAAAGCCGTGATAGTCCCAATACATAAGGTAAAAGGGTCATAGCAAGACTGTAAGAACTACCGTGGTATTAGCTTTATTAGAATTGTGGGAAAACTGTATACAAAGATGCGAAGAAAGGGTTATGAAAAAACTGATGGAAAAATTGGAGATGTGCAAGCTAGATTTACAAAGAGAATGGGGTGTAAGGATCAAGTCTTTTTCATGCGCATGATGAGAAGTTTTTAGGCAAAAACCATAATAAAAAATTGTGCGTTCATGGACTGAGAGGAGGCTTATGACTGAGTGAACAGGTATGTGTTATGGAAAACATTATAACATATTCGGATTGAACGTCGGGTTGATACATGCATTAAAGTCCTTTATAAGGACTCTAGTGCTTGTGTTAGGATAAACGGGGGCAGTTCAAGGAAGATAATGTGAAGAAATTGATTTTAGAATTCCAAATCTAACCATAGCTACTACAGTACTGGGTTCAGTACGTGGTAAAGCCATTGTGCAACAATATTGTGTTTGTAGCAAGAATACTTCAATATCTAATCGAATATCAATGTAAAATAGCAGCTTAATGCAGCAATTTTTCGTATGCTGGTGAGAAGTTTTTTTACTAGGCGCGAGGCATACCATCTCAGAGATGACAATTCATCTGCATTTCGAATCTTAATCGCAATTAAATGTAGATGTATATGGGCGTGTGTTCGTTTGTCAACTTCTTCTATATAAAAAAAGTTGCCAGTTCAGCAAAACGGAAAATTTATTGATAAAGACATAAAATTTACATTTATTATAAGATATTATCAAAAGTGCACAGTCGCTATCAGGACTCCTACAAGGTTACCTTTAACAAGCAATTTTCTTGAATAGTTATGTTTTTTTTTTTTTTGTGGTAGCTGAAGAATATCCAGGAATCCATAATACAATATCATCGCGATCCAGTTCAGATTCACTCAAACTATTACAGGAAATTCCAGAAATATCTCAGAGTCTCGCATAGATAGCATTAAAATTACAATCTTTTCTTATAAACTAGACATAAATTACCCAGACTGACAGGGAGCAGCAACTGGATTGGTCTTTCCTTTTGCCTAATTCTGCCACCTAGATTGAAAAGAGCCAGTGAAAAAGAAGATGTAAGGTATAACATCTTAGTATTTAGGGCTGACAAGTTATCTATTGTCGTGTTTGTTTATTTGTGTTAAACTTGTTTGCACTGTTAGCTTCATTAGTACCTTAATGTGAAGAAAAAAAAACTATAAAAGTGTTAGAAGTAAAAACAAATGGCCACAATACAAAACTATAAAAGTGTTAGAAGTAAAAACAAATAGGAATATGTTGCCCGATAAAACTACATTTAATAATCGACAACTATTGAGGAAGAAATTTTCTAAAATGGAAACCAGCTACTGGCAAGCGCAGTGTAAATCGACCAACTATAAGAAACAACAATAATTTCCGTATTCACATAAACGCATACGTATTTAAGTTTAAAAACAACTCCTACAATAACATTAAGTGAAAATGTTTTTGGCTTTGTTTTAGGAACAGGCGTGAGAAATATTTAAGTGAAGTCTCGTAAAATTTTACTTCCCCAACGTAATGTTGTTAGAGCCGAAACTATTAAGCCGCCCGAGCCACGGAGGTTGCGGTTAGAATCCAAACAATCATAATTAACAAGTACAACATATTATTTCGCTTCTTAGAGCAACAAAAGTTCTAAACAATCTGACTCACTATCTACGTAGTAGATTATATAGCAAACGAAATTTTAAACGTCTTTTTTAGTACCAAAGTGATATGTCTATCACTTTAGTACTAGAAAACATTTTATACGTGGTAGAGCCACACTGTAGCTACATATATTATGGTTGTAGCACAAATGGGTTGGCTCAACCAGGGAAGGACCACGCTCTCACAGAATACCAGCGTAAAATAACAGCTTAATACTGCTGTGTTACGTATGGTAAGTGTAGAGATCCGGTGACCCTTTTTTACTAGAAACGAGGCATTCCATCTTAGTTCTCAGGGGTGACAACACATCTGAGTTTTGATTCTTAATCAATAATAAATGTACATGTCTATGAGCCATAACATCTACTTACAATCAGGTGGACTGTGTGTTCGTTTGTCATCTTTATTCTACAAAAAATACCCACCACCTGTGATGACGGTAAATAACTTCGTCCTCCTGACGGTAGGTAAATGACTTCGTTCACCTGATGGTAAACGGCTAATTCACCCGAAGGTCACCAGCATTCAACTCTGAACAAAGAAAACTACAGATGCGTTGTCACTTCTGAGGACTAAGATGGAGTAACTCACGGCCTGTAATTATACTGACACGCTATACCCTTGAGATCAGAAAATACGTCAGGAGACGCACACATAGGCCGAAAAAATGTCCTAAATCCTAGTCTTATCTTAAGTATATTATTATATTTTGATCTAGGTAATAAGTAAAAGTAAAGTAAAGTTACACCCTTTGTACGTCCCACTGCTGGGCATAGGCCTCCGTTCATTTCTAAGAGGGTTTTAGGGCAAGGAGTTGTCCGCCGTACTGCCCCAATGCGTGTTGGCGAACTTCACATGTCTTCGAAATATTTTTTTTCTTATTTCTCTGACATGCAGGTTTCCTCACGATGTTTTACTTCATCGCCGTGCAAATGGTAAATCAGCACTTAAAATTGCAATTAACAATTTCATTGGTGCCGGCGGGTATCGAACCCGGTTTGCTCGCGTACTGTGAAATTTACAGCGAGCGCTAACCATCTGAGCTACCTCGGCTCCCTGGTAATAAGTACATAATATATAAATATATCTATGTTATATTTTATCTTTAATACAATAATGGAATAGATAAATTGGTTATGATGACGTTGACACCAGCATGTGATGGACAATAACATAACAGGACATATCTTTTTCAAAATGCGTCAGAATGTCTGAATTTTCAAAAGAATTGCCCAACCATAGATTTATTGGAGTTTATACTAGATCTATGGCTCAAACACAACACGTTATGTGAGCGCATAGTTAATCGCAGAGCTGATAGCTTGGCACAGCTAACACATGAATAAAATTAATGAATTAAAGCGAACATACCTTGAATAATGAAAGATACGAATTTTATCGACCTTACCTTATTTTTATATACTTCTGATGTTACCATTACTTTGCAGCCTCCATGGCTACTTGAAATTATTAATTTTTGGACCGTTTTACGCAGACGGAAATTATAGTACCTATTGAAGTATAAATAATTTAGTTCAGTTATTTAATTGTTCGACCTATTTTATTGAAATAAGCAACATCTTTACTTCAGGGCAATAAAGGGAACGTCTCGGAAAATATCTACATCAAAAATTTTATGCCAAATTTTGCCATTTTTCTTTAGGGGTGGAATTTTTTATTCAAATATCTGTTTACATTTGAAGAAAAAATTCCAAAGATGTGCAAATTGTGTTAGATAAACACCCTTGAAATATAGTTTATCTAACACAATTTGCACATCCTTTTTATTACGGCGACTAAAAGAGGTTTATTGAAGTAAAACTAACCTTGTTAATATTCTTGAGTTAAATTTGTGTGAAAGTGTGACAAGTGTGAAATGTAAAAAAGTCGTAAATGAAACATAAGAACGACTTTCAATAAGTATTATTTATAAAATATATTGATTACAAAACTTACCATTTTTAATTGTTATTTTTATCAATTCATAATCGGATATAAAAAGACGGTAAATGGATTGCATAGAAAAAACAAACGTCCTCGGAACAGAATTGTCCATCCAAGGTAATTTCGTTTACCGTAACCTGAGGTGGAATCTCTATCTCCCAACTAAAGGATGCACTCCGGAACTAAATTTGCATTTCATCGGTTTACAGCGCTGTCTCTGTGTGCATTTGCTTTTAAACAAATAGATGTTCATTCAAGGTTTTTACGGTTGTAGCTATCTGTTTCGATTGATAAACTTCCGCATTTTTCTTTTTGTCCTTAAAATCTGGATAATAGATAATATTTTTACAACATTGGTAAGACTGCTAATAATGATTATTTCCCGGGTCGGGCGAAAATCATTTACTGGGTTTTTCTGACAAAGAATTCGTGGCAGCCTATTGTCAGAAAGTTGGCGATTTTATACACTCGTGCTTTGAAAAACACGTAAAGGTAAAAGTAATTTTGGTCCTGCGCCTAATATCACTCCGGTGATGCGGCTTGCAGTCCCACTGGACGGAATTGGAAGGAATGCCTAGTGCACCTATGTGACCGTTACTGTATTCCCGACTTGCGCGGTTGGCTAATCACCAATTAGACTGGCCACCAAGATCGAAATTCGGTCTGGAAAATCGTCATCATTACAGCCGTTCACAAGTAGACTGCTGAACGTAGGCCTCCCCCAATGAATTCTTAAAAAACACGGTCCTGAGTCACCTGCATCCATCGACGGTCATCACTTCATCTATTGGAGCCGTCCCACACTGAGCCTACCAGTACGAGGCTGCCACTCGAGAACCTTCCTTCCCCATCGCTTGTCGGTTCTTCGAGCTGTAGGGATGGCCCATTGCCACTTCAGCTTACTAATTCATTGAGCTATTTTTTATAATAGACGGGGCAAAGAAGCATTATAAGTGACTACTGACACCCATTAACAACCGAAAAACAAGGCAAATTGTCGGCCTTATAGAAAGGCATAAGCTCTTTTCTTGATAGCTTGAAGCTATCAAGAAAAGACTCAACCAAATCTAAGAAATAGGTTGACGTTTCTCATTAATCATTCTGCAATAACTTTTTTCGAGTGTACTCACCTTTAACGTAAATCCAAACAATTATGAAGTTAGTAAAAATATATATAAAAAATAAACCAGAATCAACTTTTATGCTTAACGTTATTTCAATGATACATAATGTCGTTATGTACCTTACCAAAGTGTTTGGATGATTTGAAATTATGCTAATGCGGAAAATCGATAAAATTATTCAAATAAAAGTTTATCTTTTTAAAATTTATTATTTGTTTATTTTTTTATTGTTGCGTGAACTATATGAATCATTATTAAACAAGTCTAGTTTTCGTATAATTAATGTAAATCTCGAGAAAGTCATTCAGAACCATTCAAAAAGCAATTGGTTTTCGATCAAAAAATACTGAATTAGCAAAATAATTACTTAGAGACGTCAATGCAAAGAATACCAATTTTACGAGGAATTAAAGATATAACCAATTTTGACAACGTTATACTCGTATTCATTAATGAAACATGGCTAAACGCCAACAACGCTGTGCCGCAGACATGGACAGACGACACGTGCCCTTGGGAAAAGGTGAGGTAATTTGCTATTTTGGATCTACCGGAGGAGGATTCGTAGAAAATACAACTACTTTACAAGGGATGCCTGAGCCAAAGTAGTGGAGAAAGCAAAGAAAATTCTTATAATTTAATTAATTTTGAATGCACTATAGAAAATCAAATAATAATTAATGTAAACAACGATGTGACTGACAACGATCTGCTTAACTATTTGTAATGAAAGTGATCAAATAAATTTAATTTTTATTCTATTACACTCTTTTATAATTTATATGCCTTTGTCTCCAGAAATTAAGAGTAAGCACTTAATTGAAAGAAAGCAATAAATTTTTTTGGAGTGATTTTTTCTAATTTATTCTGGTATTAACTCTAAAGAATTGATATCGATTTCTCTTAATAATCGAATATTGAAGTTACCAATTTTCCAATTGGAATGCGTAGTCCAAAAATGTAACAGTTATCAAAATGTATTTCTAAGGTTTGGTTGAGTATGAGTCTTATCGGTCCGGAAAAATCGCTGGTGGTAAACAATTCCACAGAAAGTTGTACGAGGAAGAAAACTTCTAGTAAACGCACGCAGTGGTGGACCGCCAAGCATTCGGATGGTGAGGATGGTATCGTGAAGTTTGATGCGATGTGCGTTCGTGAAATTTGGTGGCTGGAATTAATCCGAACAATTCCTGAGAGCACTTACATTGGTAGATACGATAGAAAATGCAAAGGGATGTAACATCCCTACGCAGTGCTAGTGAATCTATCCGATCAAAAAAACTTATGTGTAAGTCATACTTACACATAAGTTTTTTTGATCGGATGAATATGAGTCAGGTAGATAAGAAAATCACCAGCTGATCGACCATTACGACAACCGTATTGATGGTCACTAACCAGCTGGTGGTCCTCAAAGCACCTCAAGAGTTGGCAGTTTATAATGGACTTAATTGTGGAGAAAAAGGTGATGACGATAGGCCTGTAGTTTGACGGGTCTGAGCGATTGCGTTGTTCAGAGATCAGGTGGATCAAAGCTGTCCTCCATGAATTTATAACTACGACTTGGAAGTAAAAGTATCGAAAAAAACGCGTTTAAACCGGTGCCAACTCCGAAGCACACGGCTTCAGCGGAATAGGAGAGATTCTATCAGGCCGTTCGTCGAGTTGTTCTCTCTGTGCAGAGATGGAAGAGATGGCTGACAGAAGCTCCGTTGGAGAGCCTCGATGAGAGACCAGAATCCACGAGTTCCGGAGGCTTTTTTTGAATTCTGTCGATGTGCTCTGATCTTGCCTCGGCATTGACTCTTTTGGAGGACCTGGAGGCGGAATTATACTTTTTTTAAGAGCGCTAGCGTTTACATCACGAGACGTTGATGCGTCAGCCCAGGCCCGGTAGCACTCCCGCTTATAGCATGATGCTATTTTGCTATTTTACAGGAGTGATCAAACCATGGCTGGTATCTGCCTCCGATGGGCACCACAGAGGATGGAATAAAAAGTTCCATACCATGAGGTACCACATCACCGACATAATCAGCAACCAATCTGGGATCGTCCGGAAAGAAGTAAGACTCGCCCCGAGGGTGGGATGCAAAAATAGACCACATCCCATCCCAACCAGCTGACATATAGTACCAAACACGGCGGCAGCCTGCAAAGTGCAACCGCAACGTTAGTGTGAGTGGCACTATACTCTGAACAAGAAAATGGTCCGACGAGCCTAGAGGGGCATCGATGAAACAGAAACAGAAACAGAAACAGAAACAGAAACAGAAACTTTTTATTCAATGTAGATTGTAACAATACTTATTGAAAGTCACTTTTTTCATTTACCACTGGTTCGCAAAAAAAAACCTCTGTCCTGGGAAGAACCAGCAAGAAACCCAGCGGGACTATATTTTTTTTTCAATAATAGCTTACAATTTACAATAAACAACACAAGACAAATTAGAAATAGCTTGGTAGCGATCACCCTTCCCAGGGGTTATTATCATCCATAAATTCCTTAATATTATAATAACCCTTTTTATACAAACTTAGTTTAATAACATTTTTGAACTTCGTGTATAACAAATTTTGTATATTTTCTGGGATTTTGTTGTAAAAGCGTATACATCGCCCCAAGAATGAATTGCTGACTCGGTGGAGTCGAGTAACTGGTACTACTAGCTTGTGTCTGTTCCTAGATTTACAGAATGAATATTACTTATTTTCGCAAAACTACTTTTATTTTTGTGTACGTACATTACATTTTCATAAATGTATTGAGAGGCCAGAGTTGATATATTAATTTCCTTAAATTTTTATCTCGGTGACTCTTTTGGTTTTAAATTATATATTACTCTTATGGCCCTCTTCTGTAAAATAAATATAATTTCAGTGTCAGTCGCGTGTCCCCATAGCAAAATATCATCCGACATAATGCTATGGAAATAACTAAAGTAAACTATTCTAGCTGTTTCAACACTGGTAAGAGTTCCAATCCTTTTCACGGCATATGCTGCAGAACTAAGTCTGCTAGTTAGTTTTGATATATGGGGGAGCCATTGAGCTTTGAGATGAAAACCTTATATCCGTCTAGATGAGAGATCTGCAGAAGGTACAACAAGGAAGCTGTATGATTTTCCACATCTGGAATCCACGTAGGCAAAGTAACCAGCTGTGTAAGACCATCCCTGCCAAGGCATTCTTAAACAGATCTCCCCGCATGATCGGTTAAACGTGAACCAAGCCATTCAGCGTCTTGGGTGTTAAAATTGTCGAGATCGGATCTGCTGTAGCAAGGAATATGTAGCCATTTGGACTTAGTCGATGAGTTGGTCTGTTTCCTAATTAGCGCTATGTGATCTATAGAGGCACACGTAGATGCGAATGTGGTTTACGCAGTCTACGTGCAGCCATTGAATGGACAGGTCATCATGACTACCGAGGCGTCGAAAACAGGTGTCCTCTCTAACGTATACGCAAACTTCATCCCGGGGCACAAAGGCGTGTTCTTATTTGTACCCTGGTTAGGAGAGATATTAGCGATAGAGATATCATCAGAGAATCAGCCGGTGAGTACACCTGAGTCTCGGTTAAAAAGAGCAAGGCCGACTTCGCTGTCTCCAGATGGTAGTGGCAGCGTTGAGGTTGGAATGAAGTCCTCTGATGTTGCAAATGATTTCGCTACCACGTTAAGGGTGGGGGTAATTGGGCTTCCGGCTACCTGCACTTACCAAGCGAAACGTAGAGGTAAATCTCTACTTTAAGCTGATATTTCGTGAGGTCGTGGCACCACCTCGGTTCAAGCCAGCCTATCCGTACGATAGCAAAAGCTGCCGCGTGGTTCTACTGCTGTTAGAATGCCACAAATACCAATATGGGTTGCCTCTGGTGCTCTCTGGCCAATGTTCTTGCCTTGTGGCACGCCGATTTCCAGTTCAGCGCAAGATAAGGTCATTTGACCTATTGGAGTCACCGTCACATACCATCTAGTGGGGGCTGCTCTACACTTCACTTACCGGTACAAAGCCTTTGTCGTATTAGTAATTGGCTCTATCAAAACATGCTTAAACTTAATATTTCCAAAACTAAATATATGCTATTTACAATAATTCAGCGGACACTACCTAATGAACAAACTTTCGAAATTAAAATGAATTCCTGTCTAAAAAGGCATTCTTGTCAATGTAACATACTTAACAGAACTAAAATCATACGTTATCTTGGAGTTTTGTTAGATGAAATTCTTACTTGGAATCCACATATAAAATATATAATAGAAAAAACAAAAAAGTTAATCCTCGTCTTCAAAAAACTACGATACGTGGCTGATGCTACTACATTAAAAATGGTTTATAGCACCTTAGTTGAGTCAATAATAACGTACTGTATCACATCATGGGGTGGAGCTTCTAAAACTTATCTACTAAATCTAGAAAGAGCCCAACGAGCGATATTAGAAGTCATGACATCTAAATCTTTTAGTTATCCCAACAGTAGATTTATATTCTGAATGCGATGTCCTCTCTATCAGGCATCTATTCATAAGGAATACAGTAACTGATCAACATCTGAAACTTGAATATGACCATAGCCTCACAATAAATAGACTGAAGCATAAAGTATGTAAAATAAACTGGTACAGTACATTTTTCATTCATAATTATAACTGTTACTTGGGTCCTATGCTTTATAATAAATTAAATAAAATTCTTAATATATATACCCGCATAACACTTACCAATGTAAAAATATTATAGTAAAGTGATTAAAAAACAAAATTATGATGATACAGGAAAATCATTTATAATTGTGAAGTAAATAAATTATAATGGCTCACACACTTATTAACTAACATACACACGCACTTACATACAAGTATGCTTCACACAAATACACATACACACATTTTAATATAAAGTCACAAGTGCTAATAGACCAATATAATAATATTCAATTAATACCTACGAATAAATAAATAATGTGAAGCGACAAAGGAGAAAATAAATAATGTGAAGTGACAAACTCAAAAGGTCGTGGGTTCGAATCCGCCATTTGACTACTGTCGTGAACCACTCCTAACACAAGCATTTTCAAGCTTACCAGGAGTGGTTAAAAGGAATATTAGTAATGTTAATTAATAAGATTACTAATATTTTTTCAAAAAAAATGTAGTAAAATTGACCATATAAAATAACTAACTTATAACATTGTTTAAAACTACTGTAATAAAAAAAATTATATAATATTAATCTACTATATTTGTATTAATTTAGCTAAAGTTCATTGTAATAAGTGGTCTAACCTTACCTTTTCTAAAAATGTTAACTTTTATGGCGGTACTCATAAAGAAGCATTGAATATCGATGTTAATTTTAGAATAACACTAACTTTTGTTGTCGTTATTGTTATTGTGTTTTGTCTTTGGCGAATATAAGTTAAATTTAGTGATATAATATATTCTGTGTCATGGAGGAAGGAACTGCCGTCTGTGATACAGGCTCGGCCTAGTACAGCAGTAAGCAACTTAAAAAATTGTAAAATTTGTACATAGCTTATTTTAAACATATTTAAAAAAAAGCTTATTGTAAAGGAAAGGAATGTAATTATGCTAATAAAGTTTAAGTTTAAAGCTGCCGTTTGAGTGTTGAGTATGTCCCTGCGCTACTTGTCTATCTCTTCTTCCAGCTCCAGAATCTTGTCGACCGTCCTCAGTGTGCGTGCGTAATATTTTCCCAGGTTGAGTCGTCTTGGCAACCGAACCTCCACCGGAGATTCTTAGCAGCACCTGCCCCGCCGTTACCATCGTTGCAACCGTAACCAGGAATAACAGGATCGCCGGGGACTGGGGGACATCTATTAGTATCTCTCGCCATGGGTTCTGGAGAATATTATTACTAATTATTCGTAAAATTATATTAGATAATTGACCGACTATTTATTTATTGTCTCTGTTCCTATGTTTTTCCTAAATTTCTACAAAAAAACGGAGGAGAATTCGAAGGGAATAGGGAGCTAGTGTCATTACAGGCTGTGAGTTATTCCATATTAGTTCTTATTGGTGAGAACACATTTTTAGCATTCTTTGATTTAAGTTGGTTGTAGGTGTCCATAGGCTGCAGTAACATAGAATACTATAAACACAATAGAGTGGCTGTCAAATTTATTTTGTACGAGGATCGGTAAGGCTGGGAGCGCACATACAAGCATTTACGTCGTATTATAACTGCTACAAACCCGATTCTCTTTATTGATAGACTGAGTGAATTTAAACATTTTAGACTTTTGATTAATTTTTTGACACATAAATATTTCTTTATTTTTGTTTCTAATATTTACAAAATATAAATAGTTTCGATTTACTCTTTGTATGATATGTGTCTTTTATTGAAATTCCATTTTCTGCTGTTCTTTTACACGTAATTATTGCACAATTTGGCATTTTTTATAAAATTTGCATGCAGCGACGCTTGAAACGAAAATTGAAAACGATTGATTGTGTTGACATTTATAGGCGTGAATTGACATATTAGTGGCTACACGGTCTCTGCCCACTCCCCCGTTCTATTATGTATGTATTATAGTATTATATGTGCAGTAACCACATACCACGAGTTAGACTGAAAGTTCGTTTATCAGAAACTTTTTTTTAAATACTCAAATAGATAGAGATAGAGACAAATATTCAAATTCTAATGGTACAATCTTGCGAAAACGATTCTCAATTATTTGTTTTTACTAAGCTAGCATTCTCACAGTGGCAGGCATGTCAGACGTCTGGGTGGAATTGCGAGCGCCGCGCTTCGTCGTACACCGCCACAGCGCCGTCCTGCGTTGCGAGCACAATGTTGATCCAGAGTCCCTATACAAGGTACGTAAACAATCTAAATGACGTTACTGTTTATGTTTGCTACTTACTTCGTTAGAGCAAACATTTTGTGTAAATATAGATTCAAAACATTCTCCCTCGATAACGGAAAATTGTTTGATTCTGCTACATTTATATAGTGGCCGTTAGCTTGACTGCTTGGACTGTGGTGCGCTGGTCCGGGGTTCGAATTCTGGGTCAAACCAAAATCTTTTATAGGGTTATTCCTTCAAGAAATTCTCACTGGCAGTCTGGAGTCAGGAAGTTAATGGCATTAAACCCCGTGCCTCGAAAAGTACGTTAAGCCGTTAGTGCTACGCTTGATCTCTATCGCTCTGGTCGTGTCAGATTGCCGTTCTATAGGACTATGAGAGTGAGAGAATAGAGATAGCAACTATGTTTGCGCATATTACGCTCGTGCACTTACTTTACTTACTTACTGTTACTTCCGGCACGATTTACCGTCGTGCCAGTGGTCGACATTCATTATTGTTCGGCGTTTTTAAATATCTCTATGATAAAATTTTCAATAATTATATAATATATGTAATGCAACCTTGACCGAACTGAAAACTGTGTTTAATGAGATATTATCTATAACAGATAAAAATAAATATAGAGACCCCAAACAAAGCCGTTACGTACGGTATTGTTTTTAGATCTTAGTATTAATAACTATTTAATTTGTTTTGTGTTTTAAATACGAGTATTATAGCGGCGTAAAATTATCTATTTAATAACGTTCCATGGGCATAGTAAAAAGACTAAAAATGCGATGGCCTTCGACTGTTGAAAGTATGTCAATCAGAAATAGGCCACTATCGAATATATAGGATATTGTTGGGTGGCAATGTTCTAGCATATTTTCTACACATTATTATTTTTTGGCACATTATAGCGCAAGGGAATTATATTAAAAAGTGAATAATATTAGAAAAAAAATTACAGCATGCATAAATAAAAAAATAAAGTGTAGACATATTATGAACTAGTAAGAAAATATGTATTAAATATTTGCCATGTAGTGGCGGTGCAAGAATATCCACTGCCCCATATTATCCCCGGGTGTCATAAGAGGTGGTTAAGGGAAACAAATATGGACATGAACAGCAGCGTTGTTCTTATAAAAATAAAAAGCGTGGCAACTATTGTAAATATCTTCTGTATGAGGCAATCTGTGGGGTTGGCCTAAGTTCAGTTGTGGATCAATAGGCCGTCACGGTAATAAAATATGTACGAATTAGGTAAGGTGATTTCTTATGAATTTCGTAGTATACATTACAGGCTCCATTGAAATTACTGATAGCATTTTAAACGTTCATTGAAGTTGTGCTTCAAGGTTCAAAGGAAAAATTTTAAGTTCCCTTGAGAAACCTGAGGACATGTAGCTCTTAGAAGCTTAAATATTTCGAGGACACATCAATATCAACTCGCGTCGGGGCAGTCTGATTGACTTTTCCTGCCCTAAAAACTCTGCTATAAATAAGATGTGAATGGAGGTGATACTTAGTATGGGATGCATACAGATTGTATGTTTGTTTTAATATTACATACAAATTAAAACTTGTATATTTGGTGAAATTTGTATTAAAAGGGATCCTTATTTCTGAACAGGTAGTGTTTTTTAAACATGGTCAAAGGATAATGAAGTACGTTCGCGGCCGAGATCCACCTTTTGAACTTTACAATTTCACTGGCGCTGATATAAATGTAAGTAGCCTTCTTATAACATATTATAGAATATAATTAAAAAAAATATTCAAGGCAAGGCTACTCTTGACGGCTACTTATAAACTGACGCTGATGGTGTTAAATTCCTTGAAATAATAAAATGTTTAAATAAAGCAATTATGATTTTACAGAAATCTATCATGCATTAAAATAATTCTTTTTTGTTGTTGTTGTAGTTAATACAATTAACACCCACCTCGATAACACTGGAGAGAATGGACTTTTCAGCGTCCGGTTCGTACGCTTGTGAGATAGCACTGGAGACACCTTTGTATTCCAAAGTGTCTAAATTGCATGAATTAAATGTCATAGGTAAGTGGTTTCTGGCTATTTATAAATGACCACCTTGTTGTAAAGCCGTGGTAGCTCAGATGGTTAACGCTCGCTGTAAATATAACAGAACGCGAGTAACCCGGGTTCGATCCCCGCCGGCACTAATGAAATTGTTAATTGCAATTTTAAGTGCTGATTTACCACGTGCTCGGCGGTGAAGAAAAACATCGTGAGGGAACCTGCATGTCTGAGTAATAAGAAAAAAATATTTCGAAGATATGTGAAGTTCGCCAACACGCATTGGGACAGCGCGGCGGACACTTCCTTGACCTAAACCCTCTCAGAAATGAGGGGAGGCCTGAGCCCAGCAGTAAAACGTATACAGGCTAACTTATAATATAATAGCTGCTCGGGGCATGCTGAGCAACAAGACTAAGGCAACCCCTGCTACGCTATGTACGAATTTCTGCAATATCAGGGGACTTCACTCGAACCTAAACGCCATCCACTACCGTCTCAAAACGACAAAGCTGGCTCTGTTCTTTCTGACTTAGACGCAGGTATCTTCTCCGGCCGATACTTCGTATTTCTCTTACCGGGGGTACAAACCGGAACACCCCTTTGTGCCTCGGGCTAGAGTATGCCTATACGTCAGAGAGGACATCTGTTATAGTGTCTTATATCTGGATATAAGAACTTCTTTATTACCATTAGTGATTCGTTTTCAATAAGTTGTTAACATTTGTTTAAAAACCTGACTTCTCTGTGAACGAGTTTATTTTCATATTAAATTTTTCAAGATGAATAATGTCTGGATTTATTATAAAGGTGTATAGGAGAATTGCAATGATGTAATATATAACCAGAAAACTTATATATATTTAAATAAATTTTCGTTAATTTGCCGGACAGTAAAGTAGCAATTACAATGTTGTTTTTTTTTCAACTAGTGATTAAATTCGTTTTCTAGTCCGCCAGAAATACCGTCCAAAAATAAAAATTAAACACAAGAAGTTGTCGTCCAACGAGAATCTAGAAGCAACATGTCAAAGTGCACCCGCCCATCCAGCCCCACATCTTACATGGTTCATTAACCATATGAAGGTATGCATTGATTTAAATAACTTATATTTATTTAAACTTCGAATTCTAAAGTTGCTGTCACTCTCTTTATAACACTTTCTTTATAATAAAAAAATGTAATGACCTCAGTTTCTTGCTGTTTCTTATCACTGATCCTATTTTGGCTTTCATAAGAAATTTTACCGTGTAGTGGCAGTGTAATAATATCCACTGCTCTATATTGTTCCGTGGGTCGTGAGAAGTGAGAGATGGAACAAATCAGGAAATTGGGGCCAGCTTCTTACTAATAACAACTGGAGAATGAATGCTTGCTGTTACCCACCCGCCTGTCGAGCATGGTAACTATGAAAAATGACATGGCAATCTTTTTTTATAGGATAGGGTGACACAGTCTACACAGTCCACCTGATGGTAAGTGGTTGCTGCGGCCCGTAGACATCTACATGTATCCTCAATTACAAAACAAAAAGTGGATGCGTTGTCACCCGTGAGGACTAAGATGGAATGCCTCGTTTCCAGTAAAAAGGGTCTCCGGTTCTCTACACTCACCATACGAAATACAGCAGCATTAAGCTACTATTTCACGCTGGTATTCTGTGAAAGCGTGGTCTTTCCCCGGTTGAGCCGACCCATTCGTGCTACAACTATACTACTATTATAACTGCAGCATGGCTCTACCGCGTATAGAATCTAATTTAATTTAATCTTTTAGTACGACTCGATAATAACGTAGAACCATGTTGCGGATATATAATAATTATAGCGCGAATGGATCGGCTTGACCGGGGAAGGACCACGCTCTCACAGAATACCAGCGTAAAATAGCAGCTAAGTACTGCTGTGTTTCGGATGATATGTGTAGAGAACTGAAGACACTTTTTATTTATTGAAGGATAGATGTAGACGTCTTTGGGTCACAGCATCTATTTACCATCAGGTAGGCTGTGTGCTTACTTGTCACACTATTTCTGTAAAAAGGGGGTTTAGTTCGTAGCAGACTTTGATAGGCTGTAAGGAATGAAGAGATTTAATTAAACTATAACAGAAGTAAAATAGTTGTCAATGTCCAATTCAAAAGTATTAGTTTCAAAAAAAATGCCTATTTATACAGAATCAAATTGCGAATTTACGTATTTAACAGGTGGATGAAAGGCTGATCGAACCGCACGGCACTTGGAACGTCCATCGTTACCACCATGGTATGCCACTGTCCTTGACTAACTCGTCGCTTCACTTCCCGCTATCAAGTCTACAGCAGTTTCCAAATCAGACCGTTGAAATCACCTGTCTCAGCACGATACCCAGCTATGCTAATGTCGGCGAAGGTTTTGCTGATCTACAAAATCATACGGTCACTGGTAAGAATATATTTATTTATTTTTATTATAAATTGGAGATAAAGTCGAAAAGGCTCAATAAAATCTGAGATAGATAAAAATATAAATTACGGCGAAATGTTTAATACAATTATTTTTCTTGAACGAAACGATTCTTTTGAAGGATTTAATTTCAAATTACGTTGTACTTTAAAAAAAAATAAGAATAAACAAGAAAAAAGAAAAAACGACAACCGATGAGCAAAAACGGTTCTCGAGTAACAGCCTCGTACAGATAAGTTTGGGCAACCTCCCACTGGATGGGATCATGACTTGGAAAGAGATGCATACTTATTTCATCTCCTATCATTGATAAATGCAGGTGGCTCAGGACTGCAGTTTGTAGCATTCCTTGGGTTAAGCCTAAGTTCAATAAAATTTGTGATGGCGTGTAATATAACGCTGATGATTATAATTAAAAAGGAGTCCTTAACTATAAGAATCTCTACTTTGAAGTCATAGTGTTTTATAAATAATTTGCACATGAATAAGCACCCATATTTGAAACAGTTATTTGTTATCTATCCAAAAAATCGTTTCGGGCTAGAATCGAATCCGTTGTTTACAGTTTTAAAGCCAAATGCTTAACCAATGCCTATCGGGAAAGTATTGTATCTTTTCAGTGAATGTCATACGTATGGAACCACCGCCCACTCAACTTCCGGTTAAGATCATCAGCCCCGAGCAAAACTCATCGAATCGCTGCGAACTTCGACGTGCACTCATTGTTCTATGTTATTTATTGTACTATTTTACCAACTCGTATTAAACGTGCTACTGTATGAAAATTGGAGGAAATATGAATTGCTTCGACGTTTAAATGTACATTCAATGACCACATTTGTTTCCACACTAAGCTTTGTAGATTTTCTGTTTTTTTTTTCAATTTAAGTAATTTTGTTGTGTTTGTAGGACTGTTCATTGCATCTTTACACGCTTTATATTAGATTGATCTCTATGTGTGTACGAATGTAATGGAATTTACTAATTCAGTTTTTACCCACTTTCAGACGTCGAAATAAACTTAAAATTTTGTAGACGTATTAAGATCTGATATCAATACGATAATTTAATGACTATAATTTAGTGTTCTAACTAAGATCTACACAGCTCATGATCAATGCGTGTTGTTTTATGTTTGTTTAATAAACATCATCTTATATTATTTAATTGAGTTAGTTACTGCTATAATAAAAAATAACAATTAAGAGTAGTTATTTTAATCTTGTTTAATTTATATAAATATCCTACTTATTTAGGCAAAGTTTGAAATCAGATTATTGAAATGCTCTCAGAGGTGTTGCCAATAATTAAATTCATAATAATTAGTAACACAATAACTATAAACCTTAATTAATTCCCCATATTCCAATATACATGATTTATCCACGTGTATTACATATAATTTACGGTATTTTGGTATTATATTTGTATAGCACTAAATTGAATAAGTTTTAAGAGAAAGAAGCGACAACTAACATACAATTAATTGTATGAATATTAAATCACTTCTGATGTTTTTCTAGGTTCTTTCGATAGCTAAAATCTGTTTATATACGAGGGTGGTCTAAAAAGTTTCCAATCTAACATTTTTTCTTAAAATTTATTTTTATTTTCTACATAGTCTCCTTACCTCCTCCTAACGCCTAACTCTAGGTTGTTGCCTCTTTATTTAACGGAAATTTCTGTCCTCTGGGCGCAATTTTTAGATGAGGGAACAAAAAAATGTCGCTTGGTTGGATCTGGTAAGTGAGGTGGATTGATGGTCAAGCAGTTCAAACCGTAATTCGTGATTCGCTTTGACAACCGCTGAGGTGTGAGACGGTGCGTTGTCATGTTGAAGCATTGTTTTCTCTTTCTGCAAATGTAGCTTTTTCGCAATTTCTGTCTTCAATTTGTCAAGTTATGCGTAGTAGGCTTCTGTAATGGTTTTTACTTCTTAAAGATAATCGATAAAGATAACTCAATGACTATCACAAAAAACAGTCGCCAGTTCAGAGCCGGTCTCCTTTTGAAGTCCATTGTTTTGATTGTATTTTTATTTATGGCGTATAATGGTGTATCCAAGTTTCATCCAGAGTAATTAATTGGCACCAAAAGCTAAGATTTATTGCAACTAAATTGCTCCAAATCTTCATTTAATGTATGACAAACACATTTTTTGGACATTTTCATAGTATTTATCATCACTGTCACTTTATCTAGTCATCTAGCACCATTTGGTAAACTTTGGCAATGTTATTGTCAGTAGTTTCAGTTTTAGATGTCCCGAACGTCCATCGTCTCCGAAGCTCTCACAACCACGGTTAAATTCAGCTGCCCGAAATTTTGCTGTGGTAAATGATGGTGCAAAGTCCCCATATACATGGTTCGACTCATCTTTGATTTGTGTAGGCGTATTGCCTTTAAAAAACAAAAAATGTGACAGGTCTTTACTTAGTTTTTCATTTTTACAAAAACACTCACATCGACTCAATCAAACGACTTTCAAATAACAACTACGCGCCCAATATAGCTGAAACTTTGTTGCATAACTGCCAAAAGATGCACCACTATATACATTCACTAGCTTTTCTTGATGAGTGCTGCCATCTACACGTTGAGGTCGGAAACTTTAGACCACCCTGGTAGTTCATTCAAATCTAATAAAATGCGAATTTTCTTTAGAATTACAAATTTCATAAGTTATAAAAATATAAAGTTTCATATTTTATGGAAACACAAAATATATTTTGCATTGGTTTCAATTTCTTAAGTTGTACACATGTTATATCCTAAATTAGAGGGCCCAAAAATTGTACAGCCGCGGATTGATGACTAAATTAATTTGACAGTTCAAATCATCTCACATGAATGAAGGCAACAAAACTCATCTATAAAAATACTGCGTGACTACTAAAATAATTGTCACTTCAATTATTATTATTTTCATTTTTTGATTATAGAACCACAACTGACCAAAACTTCAGCACGTTATAAATATAAACGGAAGTTCTCAGATAATCCATAATGCCAATAACAGGTTCTTACTTTATAAAACATACTATCGCTTGTTACTGTTGACATATTAATTTTATTTATTATATAGTGCTTAAATATTTAAAAGTTATTTCAATAATATTATACGACTGATCGTTATTTTCACTGCTTCGTTATATTTTAGAGTTACCTCAAATTTTATTTTTTATTTTTTGAAAAGGAATAATTTAATATATACATTCAAAGAAATGCCAAAAATAACCGGCAATATTCTTATCATTGTGAAAAATTACAACTGTTTATAATATTGCTATTTGAATTAGTTTTTCTACAGAGCGGATTCTCTTAAAGCCTTATTTTTATATTTAAAACCACTTTGTTTTATTTTACGAGCTATTTTGTAAAGAACGAACATTTTTTGCTTACGGAGAAAGAAACGTTTTTCGAATGTTGTTGTAGTCGGGTATTACACGAGAACCGCTACTACTCGGTTACCGAATGTAGAGCAAACACTGATTGTTAAATCAATGCCATTTATATTTATGAATAAGAGTGTTCTTTTTCGATTTTTCGATCAACCGCCCAACACGTTTAACTTTCGTCACTCAAATATTCATTAATTATCTACGGTTCAAACTAATTTATTTCAGCTATTATTCGATTCGTTTTTAACCAAATGACTGTTAATTATAATGTATTTATTTTTACAAAAAGAAGGCAATCTAATGATAAGCCGCGTATCGATTACGAACCTTGGCGTGCGCGCTATGAATGACCGCGCCGACCAGTGCGTTTAGCGGGACGCGTTCCAAATGTTCGATGTATATCAGCTAAGTGCGCCTGGCGCCCGCGGCAGATGTTCTACTGTTTGGCCGTTCAACATGGATGTCGGTCATGATAATCAGCTGCCATTTTCATAGTTCTCTCCATGCGTTTTCAAACCAAACAACTGTCTCAGCCGGCTCGCGCGCCATAAGTTAACTACTTTGAAACGCGTTAAAAAACCGACACCAGATGGAACGGCCCACTCCACGTTTGAGCGTTCCAACGAACAATTTTCAAGCGCGCGTTTCGAGGTGGCATCCATTTCACGCGGCTGGAACACGCTCCGATGTTCGACCTCTTGGAGCGTATAATCGATACGCGGCTTTAAAGCAATGTTACTTGCCTAACCCGTTTTTGGTTCAATCTAGCTTTTCCTAGGCTAAGCTAGTTTTACCTAACCACGACAGTATCAACCAGATGTCACTGGTATAATTTCATAGGTGCTTTTGTTTTTTGACATTTTAGTTTACTAGTCTTACAGTATTATATTTATTTTTGTACATTTCTTATTATCATTAAAAGTATAATCTGCCACACCCGATTTTTCGAAAAAGTGAAATCAGCAGAAAATAATTAAAATTAAAATGTTCATTTAGCTGTTCTACGCTAGTGTACTAATACAAAAATATGTCATATTTAAAAGTGTATAAGTTTTCTAATATTTTTAAGTAAAAATTAACTAACAACTTATAATTTTGCTTTGTTTTATTATTTACGATTTAGATAATCTAGCACTAATTGCGGTTATTTTTATATATTTACGCATATAATCATAAGACTGACGTAGAAATATAGTTGTGACAATCTTGATAATTTCTTAAAAAATTCAAACATTTTATATAGTTATCTTCACTAGCTTAAAGGGATCTTTTTATTCTAAAATACATATTTAATAGTATATGAATTTTGTTCCATATTATATTCATAATGTTTATTAAGTATCAAAAATATCATATTTATTTAATTTTCTAAAGGTCAATCGGTCTTGGTTGATTAGCAAATTGTGACTCTTGATATTTTTTCTTTGAGGATCTTATGTTATTAAAGCAGTGCAATTCGGCTTACGCATAAACCATGTAAAAATTACATATTAAATAACATGAGTCGTAAACTATCGATACTGTGAGGTAGTTTAATTTTTTATTAAATGTTATTTAAGTTATTATTTACATTAAAATGTAAAAATAAAAGTACGATCTCCTATTTTATAACGATTGTTGCCAATTAAGAAAATTATACGTATAAATATAAAAAAAATTCATGTGACAAAAAATTTTCAAATTATTGTTTTATTTCATACAACAAGAACTTTCTAATTTTAAGAAATGATTAAGATTAAAAGTAAAATAAATTGATTAAAAATATAGACACATGGATTGATATTATTGTTATTTCTTTCGTTCTGTCAATTCATTAGCTGCCTTTCATTTTGTAATTTTTATGAGCAATTATGTAACTAAACATATCATTAGGAGTGAATATAAATAGAGATTTATACATATTAATGTTGTGTGGATTCATAAAATTGTAAGTGAAGGTTTCCTCGTGTATACTTTTGGTCTGTTGTCAACGTGTCTACGTGAATTTGTGTGATAAATGTTTAAGAAGCTTTCTTATGCGATCTGAATTCTCTTAGTGAGAATGCTTGGCCGACAATTTTTCGTGGTTTTCTTTTACTTCAGAACTTCTTTTCAAGTATTTTGACCATTCATATCCAGTGCGCTTTCGATGTATTAAATATTGTAACAAATGTGTTGCTTCCATTGCTTTGATAACTCTGAGGAAGGTAAGAAAATAATGTTTTTAATATTAAATCATTAAATTATTTGATTGTTTTAAAAAAAAACATCTTTTACAGTTATAGTTTTTAAAGTAAAATTTGCTTAGAAGAAAAAATAAAAATTCTATTTGTTTTTTAATTTGTAATACTTTATAAATTATTTTAACCTTTGCTTTTCATTTTGTCTTAAACAAATAACTTTGTGTATATATATAACAAGAAGTAAATGCTACCGTAGCAACAAAACGCGAAGTTTGTAGAGTAATTTTTAGAAAATATCCAGTTGAACATTTTATATTCATTTTTCTTCTTATTTATATGTGCAATATAATGGACATTTTCCTCTTTTTGGGTTTTAAACCTCTACACGACGTTATTTGATTTAGCTTTTAAATACTAATAGCAGATTTTAATAAATGATATGTATAAACATTCCTAATGTTTGTTGCTGTTTAACTGGGTATTTTCTAACTTTATTTGTAGCCGAAGCCATTGCATATGAATTTGGAGGTAATTTAACAATTAACTATATTTTCTATATCGACGATGAAATTTATGCAGGCTAATGATGTCTTCCTAAATGCTATACACTCTTAATAATCTTCAAGTGTACTGTATTTTAGATTTAATAATAGTTGTATAGGTTACGACATGAGATTACTTATGACACAATTAGGTTTAATGGAACTGTGTATGTGCTTTTACTTTGATGTTCTTTTTCACTACAACTGCTGCTTTAATGAGACTATTGCTGTCAATTATTCGTATTTATTAAATGATCGGGACAACTCGCTTTTAATTGTTGTCGCTATACAGATAAAGTACATAAAATTTACGCATTTGCATTTGTAAAATGTATATTGTTTGTTTAAAATTAAAGTTAAATTTTCTTTAAAAATGTTACTGCAAATTCGGCGGCACTACACGAAGAATCATTTCATTTGTGTTGTGCATGCAACAGTACTATTTATAAAGGATCGTTTGCCATTTTTGAAAAATAAAAGAAAACGATGTACGATGTGCAAATTTGTATAGGTAACGGCGCTCTATTTCTGATTCATATGATGACGATGACGGTGACCCGTATTGTATTATCAAGTATCTAGTTTTAAAATTATATTAAGTTTTTTTATTGTGTAGCCTTTGTCTACTATTTTCTAAAATGTATAGTAAAATAAGTTTAGAACTCTTTTTCATATGAATTATATGAAACACATATTTTAACAGATGAAATTATGCTGATAGACAATGATTTGTATTTAAGAAGGAAAACCTTGTGTTAAATTATTAAAATAGCCGAGCTATATGTAGCTAAGTGAGTAAATGTTTATAATTGCGTGTTTAACATGTACGCAGCTGTTGTGCTGAGTTTGTATGAAAATGTCTAATATTTACAAAATGTGAAATTTTATCTCTTTATAAAATAAATGTATTACACGTTCGATTTACACATGAATGTTGTACGTTGTTTCATTTTTTTCATTCCTTTTGTTTATTATTTTTCTTTTATGACCAGTTCTTTCATGTGCTGTAAAGCACCCGAAATGTCACAAATTAAAAAATAAAAACTAAACGCGATATAATGTGTAAAATATTTTTTTTTACCATCGCAGTGTTAAAAGTACATCTTTTCTATGTTGTTTATGAGTGGCTATGAGTTTTTTGTATCATTTATCGTAGTTTCTCCTTACTAACACACTTTTATATGATTACTACAAGGCCTCAGATTCTTTTTCTTTATCATTCTTAAAAATGAACTGTTGAATATCCAAGTTAGTAGTAGTTTACATGAATGCGTCAAAACACGCAATCATAGAATCTGATTCTTTTCTAAAATTACTTCGTGGCAATTTGATAGGTAATTCCATTTAAATTTCGAGAAAGCATCCACCTTTAGGCTTAGCATGCACTACAATTAAACGCGTGCGTTTAACCGCACATCTGAAACCGCAAAAAATGTAATGCATAGCTTTCTATATAAGCGCACGCGTTAGCGACTTTTTTCAGTGACTGATTTTAAAAACATAACTTGCTTCATCAATCACAATGCGAATTTACTGGGACACATAAAAATCGCGGTTTGTAAACGCGCGATATTTATGTGTCCCATATAGTATGGCGGCGCACGCACAGCGGTTATAGCGTTATATAATATATAGGTTATAGCGGCGGATATCGCCATACGAAATGCAGTGTCTTCATGTTGTAGATACTCGCCCACAGCTTATAATAATTTATCAAAAGTACCAATCGACATTCTGTAGTAGTTAAAAAAACTTATCGGGATGTTGTCGCACGTCGTTGTACATTTTGCAAAAGTATCCTTATGGATGTTTAATCTGTTAGTGGATGTACCCAGTACTTACGGCGGCGCCGTTGTTTACGTTTTCTATTTTTTTTATTTAAAAACCAAAGCCACAATACACTCACCTGAAATCCATGGTGGTACTGAAATAAAATTAAGCAAAACGCCAGCCGCAGTGCGTGATTGTATGCGGTTTTGCGTTTTCAGATATTCCTAAACCGCTCGCGTTTAATCGCAGCGGTTAACCGCGAGCGGTTAAAACCACATACAATCACGCACTGTGGCTGGTGTTTTGCTTAATTTTATTTCAGTACCACCATGGATTTTGGGCTAGTAGTGTGTGTTGTGGCTTTGGTTTTTAAATTACAAAATAGAAAACGTAAACAACGGTGCTGCAATAAGTACTGGGTACATCTACTAACAGATCAAAGACATCTGAAAGGATACTTTTGCAAAATGTACAATTACGTGCGACAATATCCCGATAAGTTTTTTAATTACCGCAGAATATCGTAACCAGTATCTACAACACGAAGGCACTTGATTTCGTATGACGATATCACCTGAAGAGCTGAATAAAAACCGAACGCTGTTAACCGCTGTGCGTGCGCCGCCATACTATTACTATGGGATACATAAAAATTCTCGCATTAAGAAACTGCATCCAAGTGTAGCAATTTACGTTTTTAAAATCAGTCACTAAAAAAAGTCGCTAACTCTTTCGCTTGTATAGAAAGCTATATGTTACCTTTTTTTCCGGATTCAGACTTGCGGTTAAATCGCAATGCGTGCTAAACCTAAGAGTAAAATTTAGGGGATGAAATTTTTATACCTATTTTAGACTTTTTTTGTTTGACTTTCAGTAGTCACACAAAAGTAATTTACTAGGCTAGGCTAGGCTAGGATATCTTTTACTCTAATAGATCGTTTGGGTAGGTACCACTAACTTATCTACTACTGCTACCAAAAAGCAGTGCACGGACTCTTGTGTTCCGGTTCGAACGATATAATTACATTACATACAATTACAAATACATGCTGTAACCAGTAGACATCTACATCTGTCTTCGGTAAAAAATTTAAATGCAAATGCTTTACCCCTGAGGACTATGATGGAACCTAGTTTCCAATTAAAAGGTTCTCTACCTAACCATTCAAATTAGCAGCATTATGCTACTATTTTACGCTGGTATTCTGTGCGAGCGTAATTCTTCCGCAGTCAAGCCGGGTCATCCTTGCTAAAACCTATTTTTTAAATAGCTGCAGGTATCACTAAGACAAAAATCATTACAATTTAATAGCTCCAATTCTTCAATTCAGTATATCGTAACACCAAATTCGGAAGTTATGAAACAATTTTTTATACTTTATATTTGTTTGAAGTTTTTTTGTGTAATAGTTTATTTTGACTAATGACGGCAGTAAAGTTATACTGTTTATCATCACCGGTATGTACAAATTAGTTATAGTGTTCTAATTAATTTTTATATAGTACTAAGTGAAGTTTAGAGCCGTGGTAGCTCAGATGGTTAGCGCTCACAGTAAATTTCACAGTACGCGAGAAATTTTTCGGTTCGATCCCCGCGGGCACCAATGAAATTGTTAATTGCAATTTTAAGTGCTGATTTACCACGTGCTCGGCGGTGAAGGAGAACATCGTGAGGAAACCAGCATGGCGGACACTTCCTTGCCCCAAAACCCTCTCAGAAATGAGGCTGTGCCCAGTAGTGGAACACGTATACAGGCTGCAACTTTACTTTACTTTTACTAAGTGAAGGGACAAACCAGCACACAGTCCATCTCTTCGTAAATGGATGCTGTGGCCTATAGATATATCTACCGTTATCGTTACAACTAAACATGACGCTTGGTAGGCGAGTTGGCTTCTGTAGTTTTTTATCCGTCCATATCTTGCTTTGTTCCCCTCCGTCACATCTTACGACACCTTCGGAATAATGTGGTGTAGTAAATATTCGTACAACTTTTTTAATAGAATAAGGGTGACAAATGAACACACAGTCCACCTGATGGTAAGTGGATGCTGTGGCCCATAGACATTCTACATTTATCCTCGATTAAGAATCAAAACGTTACGTTGTTACCCCTGAGGACCAACCTTTTGCAGTCTAAGGTAAGTTTGCCAACCCAATATAATATGTAAGTATAATTTAGTCTCTGTATATAATAATTATAAAAATATGTTTCTCTTTTAATATAATAAGTGTAACAAACGAGCATACAGTCCACCTGATAGTAAGTGGATGCTGTGACCCATAAAAATCTACATTTACTCTCGATTAAGAATCAAAACGCAAGTGCGTTATCACCTCTACGGACTAAGGCGGAATGCCTCGTAACCAGTAAAAAAGGGTCTCCAGATCTCCACATTCACCATACGAAAGTAGTTACGTTGTACCAGTTCTGGCGCACTGAGTCAGTACTACTATACTAGTAGTTACGTTGTACCAGTTCTGGCGCACTGAGTCAGAAGTGGTACAAGTACGACGTTCGTCGACTCAGGACCCTAAAAAAAAACAAGGTTTTGGCATGCTCTGATCACAAATCTGCGGTCCATTTTTGCGTACGATGCACGGTTCCAGAGATGTGCAGATCAATTAACTCTTATCTAATTGATATCCGGTGTAGGCCTCAACCGTCATTAGCGCTCCATTGTCCTTATCTACTTATCTATTGTTCATTCAATACCGTCATTATCTATTCGTGCGTCGGATTATCAGTGCTATTATATTATACTCCTTGGTTCCTATCTACAACGGTAATCTGAATCATAAATAAAATACATTACATAATTTTGTTACAATTTTTATTTACGAAATACAAAATCTTATTACTTATTATCTATAAAATAGGAGCGAAACATCTCATCCACTAACATATCGTTGTACAATGTGTTCTCTGTAAATATACTCGTAAAACTATGCATTGAACATTCCTGAAACTTACATAGCAAATACATTAAGCAATATTCGCCACAAACTGAAGTCCACTCATTCTGAATCCTATCAACATTCCAGTTCCATCTTTTACAATTCTTTTTTAAAAACTCTAGATGATATCGTACAGGTGCTCGTCTGTATGAATCAAAATATTGACCGACGTCATTCGTATCGATATATAAAGCTACCCAATGTGACCCTGGTTTATCATCTGTACCCAAATTGCATATTACCCAGTCAGGTCATAAATTCTATTACATGTTTAATATAAAATAAATGAAACAAATTTATTCATTATGTAAACATTTATACACCAAAATGAACTTAACAAAACATAGATTCCTATGACACTATAGTTTATTCAAAATGACCTCCGTGATTTTGAATACAGGCCTTCAATCTGCGCGGCCAGTCGTCTGTCGCACCACGAACGAGGTTCATGTCAATATCGGCGGCTGCCTTAATCAAGCATGTCTTGAGTGACTCCAAATTGGGATGAGGCTTTGAGTACGCCTTTTCCTCCAAGTGTAGCCATATCTTGTAGTCTAACGGATTCAAATCTGGACTGGAGCAGGGCCAGTCTTTGTGTCGGATGAAGTCGATTTCACGCGCCGCCAGCCAGTCTTGTGTGCTCTTCGCTCTATGAGCTGACGCCGAATCTTGTTGGAATACCCAGTGCCTGTTATTGAACATGGTATGAGAAACAGGTTACACAAGGTTCGTCAGGACTGTATTTTGATAAACAACTGCATTCGTTTTTAAACCTTTCTCACAAAAATGTACCTCTGTTAAACCCCAATAAGAAACTCCCAACCATACCATGAGCGAGGATGGAAAATGACCTCGTTGGACACGCGGAATACGGTTGCTCGATTCTTCACTACTGTGTGAGTACACCTTATCATTTTGTTTGTTGTAGCTCTATTCTACGGTAAAAATTTTTTCATCCGAAAAAATAATTTCCCGATATTTTTTTCCCGCGTACCGCTTCAACAAAGCGCGGCATCTCTTCAGTCTCAGGTCCATTAGACGAGCATTCAAACGATGTCCTATTTTTCTTCGATATGCCCGAAGCCCTAAGTCTTCATTTAACACCCTTTTCACCGTGGTTCTGCTTAACCCCATCTGAAGGGCCAACAGTTTCTGCTTACGTTTGGGATTTCATTGAATTCGCGCCTTTACAGCTTTTATCACTGCTGGAGTCCTAACAGACCGAGGGCGACCACTTCTTGACCTGTCATCTACACTAGAGTCTTCATTGTATCGTTTGATGGTACGATAAACGAATCTTTTGGTTATATTCAAATTTTTCAGTATATCAAAAATTTTAATTGGCGCGTAATCGCAACGATGCAACGCAATAACTGCAACACGGTCTTTTTTAAGCGTCCACTCCATATGTAAAAATGAGTAAAAGTCTAAAAAGTATACAGTTTTATTTTCATGAACAATTCGAATTCAATAAACATTTTTGTGGCCAGCATTCTAAAAGAAAAGTTTTTACTGTGTGAAAATACTTATGACCTGACTAGGTATATACGTTGGTACGTGGGTGTACATGGGCAGTCTGCTAGCAGCATAAACATTATTTTCTAGACTGATGTGAATCTTTTTCAGATGTTGTTGTCCATCTAGTGTATCCATGATATTACTGCTATTAGTAGATTATTACAGTACAATCTACTCAATGACTAACATAGGAATGATCAATTATGTGATTTCTAAATATTAAATTGCATTTTTTTCTGTTATACAAAAGGTATTTGAGTCATCAATACACTGAATAAGACGCAACACGAAGTAAGGCTGAGATAAGCAACAGAATGTGAGATAAGGTTGTTGACGCATAAAGTTATTATCAATTCTACTGTAGAAATTCTTTAGATTAGAATTATTACTTACTGGTACTATATAAGACCAAGCAACTTCAGTCATGGAGTTAGTGTATGGTCGTTTGACCGCAGTGTATCTATTAATACCACATTTGTGTTACTTCAACGCATCAAAGGCCATAGATGTAAGTGTTTAATCCATTGACAAAATTACTTTTCTTTCTGTTATTTTCTTACGTGTGTATGATTTAGTGTTAACAAATTATATTTAAATATTTTGTGTGTGTATATTAAGCCGTGGTAGCTCGGATGGTTAGCGCAAGCTGTAAATTTCACAGTACGCGACCCGGGTTCGATCCCCGCCGGCACCAATTAAATTGTTAATTGCAATTTTAAGTGTTTATTCTATTGACACACTTACTTTTCTTTCTGTTATTTTCTTACGTGTGTATGATTTGGTGTTAACAAATTATATTTAAATATTGTGTGTGTATATGATTAAGCCGTGGTAGCTCAGATGGTTAGCGCAAGCTGTAAATTTCACAGTACGCGACCCGGGTTCGATCCCCGCCGGCACCAATTAAATTGTTAATTGCAATTTTAAGTGTTTATTCTATTGACACACTTACTTTTCTTTCTGTTATTTTCTTACGTGTGTATGATTTGGTCTTAACAAATTATATTTAAATATTGTGTGTGTATATGATTAAGCCGTGGTAGCTCAAATGGTTAGCGCAGGCTGTAAATTTCACAGTACGCGACCCGGGTTCAACCCCCGCCGGCACCACTTAAATTGTTAATTGCAATTTTAAGTGCTGATTTACCACGTGCTCGGCGGTGAAGGAAAACATCGTGAGGAAACCTGCATGTCTGAGAAAATTTCGAAGGCATGTGAAGTTTGCCAACACGCATTGAGACCGCGCCGCGGACATTTCCTAGCCATAAATACAAAGACAATAGCAGAAAGTAAAAAGTTAAAAAATACTTTTTTAACAATGACAGTCATTAGTTGATCATTAGTGAATGTGATTCTGTTTTTTGTTTTAAATTACAGGAAGAAAAGAGCAGAAGGAAGAAATGGGATGATGGGAAGTAATGAAGAATGATTTGTTATGTGAAGTTTGTTGGAACAAACATATTTTAGTCACGTGTAAACACTTTTAACATTTTGGTTCAAAATGACACAAAATCTAAAAAATATTAGATACATTATCGACATGGACGGATTTTACATTACATATCCTCATAAACATTTTCAATGTAGAGAAATGGCTATTCTAGACGAAAAACTATCTAATAAAAATGATTCGTTTATCGATCATTATTTGTTTCGGCCAAGTTATCCTTTCAATTATTTGCCGCCAAAAGACAAAAAACTGTTCGTTATTGTGAAACACATGTGCACGGCATTCCATATTTTGATGTGACCGAAGAATTAAAATGTGCCTACAAACAAGAGAACATCATTCCCATATATATACATATGGTATATTAGAAATTTGTGCAAAGACGAAGTGATCGCATACAAAGGTGGTTCAACAGAACACACAGTGGGTTTTTTACAAGTGGTTATTAATTGAAAATAAAATTTTAATTAATCATAAATTTTGTTTGATTTCCAAAAAAATTTGTCATAGTATACTATATAATACAAAGGTGGTTCAACAGAAAAACAATTTTTAGAAATGTTGACGACGAATGATAGAATTTTTAATATTGAAGAATACAAATGTCCAAAATACAATGACTTGTTAAATGTCATAAATTTAAACAAACGTTATGTGTGTAATAATCATATATTTGCAAAAAATAATCACAAAATTTTACATTGTTCTTGTGATGAAGTGTGGGTTTTTTACAAGTGGTTATTACTTGAAAATAAAATTTTAAATTAATTATAAATTTTGTTTGATTTCCAAAAAAATTTTCTATATAATACAAAGTTTAAAAGTTTTAAAAAATTAAAATAAAACACGTGACTAAAATATATTTGTTCCAACAAACTTCACATAACAATTCATTCTTCATTACTTCCCATCATCCCATTTCTTCCTTCTGCTCTTTTCTTCCTGTAATTTAAGAAAACAGAATCACATTCACTAATGATCAACTAATGACTGTCATTGCTAAAAAAGTATTTTTTAACTTTGTTTTTGTCTTTGTATTTATGGCTAGGAAATGTCCGCGGCGCGGTCTCAATGCGCGTTGGCGAACTTCACATGCCTTCGAAATTTTCTTAGACATGCAGGTTTCCTCACTATGTTTTCCTTCACCGCCGAGCACGTGGTAAATCAGCACTTAAAATTGCAATTAACAATTTAAGTGGTGCCGGCAGGGGTCGAACCCGGGTCGCGTACTGTGAAATTTACAGCTTGCGCTAACCTTACCACGGCTTAATCATATACACACACAATATTTAAATATAATTTGTTAACACCAAATCATACACACGTAAGACAATAACAGAAAGAAAAGTAAGTGTGTCAATAGAATAAACACTTAAAATTGCAATTAACAATTTAATTTGTGCCGGCGGGGATCGAACCCGGGTCGCTTACTGTGAAATTTACAGCTTGCGCTAACCATCTGAGCTACCACGGCTTAATCATATACACACACAATATTTAAATATAATTTTTTAACACCAAATAATACACACGTAAGAAAATAACAGAAAGAAAAGTAAGTGTGTCAATAGAATAAACACTTAAAATTGCAATTAACAATTTAATTGGTGCCGGCGGGGATCGAACCCGGGTCGCGCACTGTGAAATTTACAGCTTGCGCTAACCATTTGAGCTACCACGGCTTAATTATATACACACACAATATTTAAATATAATTTGTTAACACCAAATCATACACACGTAAGAAAATAACAGAAAGAAAAGTAAGTGTGTCAATAGAATAAACACTTAAAATTGCAATTAACAATTTAATTGGTGCCGGCGGGGATCGAACCCGGGTCGCGTACTGTGAAATTTACAGCTTGCGCTAACCATCTGAGCTACCACGGCTAAATCATATACACACACAATATTTAAATATAATTTGTTAACACCAAATCATACACACGTAAGAAAATAACAGAAAGAAAAGTAAGTGTGTCAATAGAATAAACACTTAAAATTGCAATTAACAATTTAATTGGTGCCGGCGGGGATCGAACCCGGGTCGCGTACTGTGAAATTTACAGCTTGCGCTAACCATCTGAGCTACCACGGCTTAATATACACACACAAAATATTTAAATATAATTTGTTAACACTAAATCATACACACGTAAGAAAATAACAGAAAGAAAAATAATTTTGTCAATAGATTAAACACTTACATCTATGGCCTTTGATGCGTTGAAGTAACACAAATGCAGTATTGATAGATACACTGCGGTCAAACGACCATACACTAACTCCATGACTGAAGTTGCTTGGTCTTATATAGTACCAGTAAGTAATAATTCTAATCTAAAGAATTTCTACAGTAGAATTGATAATAACTTTATGCGTCAACAACCTTATCTCACATTCTGTTGCTTATCTCAGCCTTACTTCGTGTTGCGTCTTATTCAGTGTATTGATGACTCAAATACCTTTTGTATAACAGAAAAAAATGCAATTTAATATTTAGAAATCACATAATTGATCATTCCTATGTTAGTCATTGAGTAGATTGTACTGTAATAATCTTCTAATAGTAGTAATATCATAGATACACTAGATGTACAACAACATCTGAAAAAGATTCACACCAGTCTAGAAAATAATGTTTATGCTGCTAGCAGACTGCCCATGTACACCCACGTACCAACGTATATACCTAGTCAGGTCATAAGTATTTTCACACAGTAAAAACTTTTCTTTTAGAATGCTGGCCACAAAAAAGTTTATTGAATTCGAATTGTTCATGAAAATAAAACTGTATACTTTTTAGACTTTTACTCATTTTTACATATGGAGTGGACGCTTAAAAAAGACCGTGTTGCAGTTATTGCGTTGCATCGTTGCGATTACGCGCCAATTAAAATTTTTGATATACTGAAAAATTTGAATATAACCAAAAGATTCGTTTATCGTACCATCAAACGATACAATGAAGACTCTAGTGTAGATGACAGGTCAAGAAGTGGTCGCCCTCGGTCTGTTAGGACTCCAGCAGTGATAAAAGCTGTAAAGGCGCGAATTCAATGAAATCCCAAACGTAAGCAGAAACTGTTGGCCCTTCAGATGGGGTTAAGCAGAACCACGGTGAAAAGGGTGTTAAATGAAGACTTAGGGCTTTGGGCATATCGAAGAAAAATAGGACATCGTTTGAATGCTCGTCTAATGGACCTGAGACTGAAGAGATGCCGCGCTTTGTTGAAGCGGTACGCGGGAAAAAATATCGGGAAATTATTTTTTCGGATGAAAAAATTTTTACCGTAGAATAGAGCTACAACAAACAAAATGATAAGGTGTACTCACACAGTAGTGAAGAATCGAGCAACCGTATTCCGCGTGTCCAACGAGGTCATTTTCCATCCTCGCTCATGGTATGGTTGGGAGTTTCTTATTGGGGTTTAACAGAGGTACATTTTTGTGAGAAAGGTTTAAAAACGAATGCAGTTGTTTATCAAAATACAGTCCTGACGAACCTTGTGTAACCTGTTTCTCATACCATGTTCAATAACAGGCACTGGGTATTCCAACAAGATTCGGCGTCAGCTCATAGAGCGAAGAGCACACAAGACTGGCTGGCGGCGCGTGAAATCGACTTCATCCGACACAAAGACTGGCCCTGCTCCAGTCCAGATTTGAATCCGTTAGATTACAAGATATGGCTACACTTGGAGGAAAAGGCGTACTCAAAGCCTCATCCCAATTTGGAGTCACTCAAGACATGCTTGATTAAGGCAGCCGCCGATATTGACATGAACCTCGTTCGTGGTGCGACAGACGACTGGCCGCGCAGATTGAAGGCCTGTATTCAAAATCACGGAGGTCATTTTGAATAAACTATAGTGTCATAGGAATCTATGTTTTGTTAAGTTCATTTTGGTGTATAAATGTTTACATAATGAATAAATTTGTTTCATTTATTTTATATTAAACATGTAATAGAATTTATGACCTGACTGGGTAATATGCAATTTGGGTACAGATGATAAACCAGGGTCACATTGGGTAGCTTTATATATCGATACGAATGACGTCGGTCAATATTTTGATTCATACAGACGAGCACCTGTACGATATCATCTAGAGTTTTTAAAAAAGAATTGTAAAAGATAGAACTGGAATGTTGATAGGATTCAGAATGAGTGGACTTCAGTTTGTGGCGAATATTGCTTAATGTATTTGCTATGTAAGTTTCAGGAATGTTCAATGCATAGTTTTACGAGTATATTTACAGAGAACACATTGTACAACGATATGTTAGTGGATGAGATGTTTCGCTCCTATTTTATAGATAATAAGTAATAAGATTTTGTATTTCGTAAATAAAAATTGTAACAAAATTATGTAATGTATTTTATTTATGATTCAGATTACCGTTGTAGATAGGAACCAAGGAGTATAATATAATAGCACTGATAATCCGACGCACGAATAGATAATGACGGTATTGAATGAACAATAGATAAGTAGATAAGGACAATGGAGCGCTAATGACGGTTGAGGCCTACACCGGATATCAATTAGATAAGAGTTAATTGATCTGCACATCTCTGGAACCGTGCATCGTACGCAAAAATGGACCGCAGATTTGTGATCAGAGCATGCCAAAACCTTGTTTTTTTTTTTAGGGTCGTGAGTCGACGAACGTCGTACTTGTACCACTTCTGACTCAGTGCGCCAGAACTTAGTCACATACTAGTAGGTTTGGTATATAATTAGCGCAATACCCATGTACACGCACGTACCAACGTATATAATATGCAATTCGGATACAGATGATAAACCAGGGTCACATTGGGTAGCTTTATATATCGATACGAATGACGTCGGTCAATATTTTGATTCATACAGACGAGCACCTGTACGATATCATCTAGAGTTTTTAAAAAAGAATTGTAAAAGATGGAACTGGAATGTTGATAGGATTCAGAATGAGTGGACTTCAGTTTGTGGCGAATATTGCTTAATGTATTTGCTATATAAGTTTCAGGGATGTTCAATGCATAGTTTTACGAATATAATTACAGGGAACACATTATACAACGATATTTTAGTGGATGAGATGTTTCGCTCCTATTTTATAGATAATAAGTAATAAGATTTTGTATTTTATAAATAAAAATTTTAACCAAATTGGGTAATGTGTTTTATTTATGAGTCAGATTAGTGTAGATAGGAACAAAGGAGTATAATACAATAGCACCACGCTGAGGAAGAATAGATAATGACGGTATTGAACGAACAATAGATAAGTATATAAGAACAATGGAGCGCTAATGACGGTGGAGGACCGCACAGGATATCAATTAGATAAGAGTTAATTGATCTGCACATCTCCAGAACCGTGCATCGTACGCAAAAATGGACCGCAGATTCGTGATCAGAGCATGCCAAAACCTTTTTTTTTTTAGGGTCTTGAGTCGACGAACGTCGTACTTGTGCCACTTCTGACTCAGTGCGCCAGAACTGGTACAACGTAACTACTAGTATAGTAGTACTGACTCAGTGCGCCAGAACTGGTACAACCTAACTACTTACGAAACACAGCAGTATTAAGCTGCTATTTTACGCTGGTATTCTGTGAGAGCGTAGTAACACATGCAATCAATACTTATATATTAATTGAGAACTAATATGGAACTACTCCCCACCCGTTAAAAGGTACGAGAATTTTTGAGCTAAACTAATAGAGCATGGTCCGGTGTCCATTCGGATCACGATGGAGAGGACTCGTACTTTGGTAATAATAGAAGTAAAGCGATAAAGCGTGGTACTTAAAGTGCAATTCGATAAATATTTCATATAATACCTGGTTTAGCTCCTATGATGTCCTTTGATGTATAAAATTTCTTAGCGTGAACTAGTGCTCTACATCAGTTGCATTTTCTGCTACTTAAATCTCAATAGTCAACTAAGGAAAGTTGCTGTAAGAAGGTATTGAATTTAACAATCAGCGGAATGATATTATTTAAATGTAAAACGTAACTACTAATGGACAACTATTATAAAGGCAGTTTGGTGTATCTATCGTTCTACTTTTGACTGCCTCGTGTGTCTAGTGGTTGTAAACGCGATTACTGATCATGACGTCCCGGGTTCGAATATCGGGTCGGGCCAAAATCAGTTATTAGGTTTTTCTGTAAGAAAAGTCACAGGAGCAGCTTGTAGTCAGAAATTTGTGCAGTGTTTCGCCTCTGTACTTTGGAAAGCACATCCCAAGTAGCACAAAAGTAATATAAGCAGATAATGTATGTATTTCTTAAACTGTTTTTTTAATAGCACTAGTGTGTGTTGCCAGTGATGACTTACGGATCTGAGAAGTGGTCTTTCACTGCTGGCCGTATGAGCACGCTCGAGGTCGCTCAGCGAGCTATGGAGAGGGCTATGCTCGGAGTTTCTCTGCGTGATAAACTCAGAAATGAGCATTTTTGTAGTAAAACCAGAGTGACCGACAGCCCAACGGATTAGTAAGCTGAAGTGGCAATGATCCGGCCATATAGCTCGAAGAACCGATAACCGATAGGGAAGAAAGGTTCTCGAGTGGCAGCCTCGTACCGGTAGGCGTAGTGTAGGGCGACCTCCCACTAGATGGAGTGACGACCTGTTAAGCATGCAGGAAGTCGCAGGAGGTCAATGGATGCAGGTGGCTCAGGACCGTCCTTTGTGGCATTACTTGGGGAGGCCTATATTCCGAAGTGGACTTGTGAAGGGCTGTAATGATGATGATGATGAATGATGATGATTTTTTATAGGAGAGGGGGCAAACGAGCATACGGCTCACCTAATGGTAAGTGATTAATGCCGCCCATGAACAACTACAACAGTGTTTGTAGAACTTTTTTCGAATATAAGGTGCGTTGGGGTAATACCGGATGGATTTTTGGCTAGTTTAAAAAGTCTGACAAAAACTTTATTTTCTCGATATCAGTATACGATAGATTTCTGGAACATGGCGCAAATCGCCAACGATTAAACGTAGTTTAGCTGTGAGATCTTCTGCTTTTGTGAACTCAACGGTTTTTCCTTTTAACGTGTGCGAAGACAAGAAATATTTTTTATATCCTTGATGAAGTATTGGCCATCAAGCGGTAAGACTGAACTTAAATTTAAAGCCACTTCTACTGCTTTGAGAAAAAAGTTCATAAAAATAACGCGTCCTACCGTTCAGAAACATATATAAATATGATTACAAGAAACGTAAATATTTCAAACAGCTCTCTTTTTTGTTTCTTGCCATCCGATCTTATCCCTTATATAAAAAATTGTAATTTAATTGTTTTCAATCTTTGTTTTTAAAGTAAGATGAAATTACTCAATATCGAGAAAGATCATTTGAGTCAGCGTTTGAGTTTTATTACTGGGAAAAAAATTGCTTAAAAATCTGGATTTATTAAACAAAATGAAAGGACTTGGGCGATTCCCTCCAGCAATACAGGAGTAGAGGAAGATGTCAGTGTTTTAGCAAACAGGCATGTGGCGAAGCAGATTGTAGTTAGGTAAGTAGTTATTTGATAGATTATTTTGAGTGCAGATTTATGTGTGTGTCAATGAGCAGGCGTGAGGCTATTTGTAGAGTTAACTGACCAGGAAATGGAACATGGAGTAAAAGTTTCGCGTAAAACTGAATTATTTCTAATTCTAAGCTTCATCTAATGAGATGAGATTAACGTTAAGTATCTAATGAGTTTTTATTCTTTACATATCAATTTTCAAGGCTTTTTATTTATATGTACTCGTCCGCGTTGAAGTCCTACTGTATTTTCGACGCTACTGCGGATAAAGTATTATTGTAAGTAGTTCGGCCACGGCACTGAGTGCATTACAGCAATAACCACTGCAAATATGTTATACGATGTATTGGCATCTAACAGAATATGTGTGTACATATACTAATTAAGTCCCATCAAAACCAGAACTGATTTTGACGTTCCGAATATTAGTTTTAAATAAGTTTTGTAATTATCAGTTGTTGAAATCCATTGGGATAATAAATAGCTACACTATTTTTACTTAATAAAGTGAAATATTTCAGTAAAATGTAGGTTAGCAGCATATCAACAGTTTCCAAAATTCTTCTAGTTTATATAATAAAGGTCATTCATCACCATATCGCTGCGAAATGCAACGAAGTATAAATGTTTTTTAATGTGCATTTTTATTGAACCATCCTAAAAATTAAGCTCAATTAGGTAGCCACAATATATTTGATAGCGATACTGAGTCCCATAGTCACTTTAGCAATCTTCGAAAGAATGTACACGACAAATGAATGTTTGACAATCACTGCTATATTTGTAACGAGTAACGGTCGGATAAAATACATCCATTCTTCACTCTCACGGGGAACATCGGATCTCGGCCTACAGCTATCTTAGACCTGTTTGGATAAGTACTATCTAGCTATTACTTCATAAAAGTTAGTATTCAGACAAACCACAACAAAAATAGCTTTATTCTCGCCAAAAATTAGTGATAAAGACCGGATGAACAAAAATACCAAAATTAACTTGTTTTATAAAAGGATCACGAAGTCTAGACACCTAAAACGTGAGCTACTTCCAGAAAGATCAGAGTACGTTTTGTTGAGAGGAATCAAGGTGAATTATGTAATATCTTGAGACCGTGTCATATTTTCCTTTTATTTCTTAGTGATTGGATGCTTGAAATAGTAGTTATATATACCTACGTGGAAATCGAGCCAAGAAAATAAAACTAGTCCAACATTTCGGCGAGATACAAAAGAGTTCATAAAAGGAATTTTAGTTATTAAAACTATTCCTAAAGTAATAATCATAAAAAAATTAAATTCTAGAAAAACATGTGCTTTGTGTCCGTTTAAGGCTAGAAAATAACAACTAATTTCCGCATGAAATGTAAAAGAGCCATATGTATGGCGCACAACGTGAATATGTGTTCAAAATGTGCAGAGTAAAACGTGTGTACTATTTTCATTATTATGTGATATTTTTAATTTTAAAAATATAACTGTGATTTATAAAATAAATAAGGTTTATGATTCGTAAATTTATTCCGTTTTATTTCCATGTCCATGTCCTTGTCTACGTCACTTCCAGGAAAGTTTAGTTATCTAAGGTTAATTCAATGCGGTCTACCTTTAAATGACCTAACCTTATACACCTGTAAATATTTCATGAACTATTAATTATTTTGTCTTGCGTGTGTTAGTAAAATTAATTCAATTACAAACGGACCTCAAAATTTTTCGATAGTAAAAAGGTTCTGAGTGTTTTTGTACCTGGAAATTATTAAAAAAATTTCCATAGTTGTTTGTTGTTGTTTGTAGATCTTAAAGCTCTAAAATAATTATCACTAGCGTCGTACTACTTCTAAACCGTCATAATGGATATAGTAGACGTCTCGTAAGGCTTTTGTAAAAAGTCACAATTACATGGCAGCATTTTTGATGAATTATAATATCAATAAAACAATCAGTTTTATTAGTTAGAGAGCATCATTTTCAAAATAAATAAATTCTTTTGCGTTTAATGCCCTAATAAATTGACCACAAGTTCTAATAACTCAATCGAAAGGAAACTAGAAAATTAACCTTATGGATCTCTGTGTCTGCAATAAAGGATTATTATTTTTATTTTTATTTCTGTTTATTTCTCCCTCTGTATTGAAGGGTAGAAAACGGACACACGGTCCTTGACCAAGTGTGCACGCAGGAAAAAAGAAAGACTTACAATGATGAGGTGTTAAGTAGGACTGCTTTTTGTATAAGTGTAAGAGTGGATTTAGGCATTTGAAGCATGTTTAGGCTGGTTTGAAGGGTCTTTGAAACTACACCAGTTGTAGATATGATGATGGGAATAATTTTTACGGAGTCTACTTGCCATTGCCTTTTTATTTCGATATAATAATAATTATTATTTTATTTATTGATAGAGTAATCACATCTGGTTGGGCTGGATAAATATATAAAAAGAAAAATAAATATACTTAAATATATATTTAATATACTAACATTAATAAATAGATAATACATAAATAAATAAAAGCCCAACCAGATGCAAGCACTCGGCAGGGGAGACCAAACGGCCGAGGGTTGGGGAGAAAGGGAAAGAAACCGGCGGACGATGCGGGCGGTATCGAGGAGCACCGCTTTCTGCATTTGAGCCCGGAGCGGTCCGTCACGGAGTCCCAGTCGCCTCAGATGGCCCGAGAGGCTGGCTGGGATTAACCCGTTTGCAGACACGACTACAGGAATAATTTCGGTCGGCAGACCATCCCACTTGTCGGTCACCTCGTGAGCCAGGTCTAGATATTTTGATTGCTTATCTGTTTCGGCTTTCACGAGGTTATCGTCATACGGAATGGTAATGTCGACCAAAATATCCTTGATTGTGCCCGATCCATCAGCACAATTACAGGCTTATTCGCAAGAATAGTCCTGGCTGTGATGATGGCCCGGTCCCAGTAGAGCCTGGCGTGGTCATTTTCGAGCACGGCTTCCAGCAAGTACTTTCTGGTCCACGAGACCGTATTTCAGAGCGAGCTCCTGGTGTAGAATTCTGGCTACTAGGTTGTGCCTGTGCAAGTACTCAGAGTTAGAAAGCGCCGAACAACCGGAGATGACATGCCTAGGTGACTCACCGGGATGGCGACAAGCTTGACAAATGTCGATGGTGCCACCATTTAGGATGTATCTCCAATAGTTGTTGGTCTTAATAACCTGATCCTATGTTGCACGGACAAAACCCTCGGTTTCCCCGAAGAGGTCACCGAAACGTAGCCAGTTGAGGGAGGCGACTGTATCTACCTTACACTACTCGAGGAAGTCTCCAACTATACAGTCAATCTTGTACAGCTGGAGGACTCTCTTTAGCCATGTATGGGGCACCAGGTCGAATGCCTTTCTGTAGTCAATCCAAGCGGCGGATGAGTTCCGACGGTTGCGTTTTACCACTTGTGGTGATCCCAGTAGTGAAGAGGCTCTGGAGCGATTTCTGATCGAGAGCCTCTTGAAACTGTCGGGCGAGCACAGCGTGACACACTACGAACCCCTTCAGCCAGTAATGATGTAGCCCGTCGAGCCCCGGACTTTTCCAGTTCGGGGCCCTACGTACCGCTTCAGCCACGTCTTCAGGCGTTATGGTGACGGGGTCCATAGGCGTAAAACTTGCACTCTGGCTCGCCACAACTTCCATCCAAGGGCCCTCGCTGTGATTTACGGGCTCTGACCACAGGCCACGCCAAAATGCGACAGTGTCAGCCTAATCCAGTCGTGGGCCCGCTACACATACCTCTGGTCACTCCAATTATTTATAGAGCCTCTTCTGATCACTCTGGAAGAGACGATTCTGGTTGAACTGCCTTGACCTCTCACTAAATCGTCGAATCCGCTTCCCCCAAGCAGCGATTTTTTGCTTCAGGTCATCTATGCGCTCCGTTAGTTTCTGCGTGATATCCGGCTGGGACAAACTAATATTTGTCCCAGCAAACGCCATTCTAACGGTGCGCACAACTCTTGGTCTATTAATATTATATATTATATATAATTATTAAAATTTTAGTAAACTTTAGTATAATATAATTAAAATGTACATAGCAAGCTTCACAGTTTTTGAGTACACATGAAAAATTTTGCTTAACTAATGAATATTTTGATGGAAAACTGTTGCTCGCTCTAATATTTTACGTAAACAAGTGAAATTAAATCACCACCTTACTTGACACTAATGAACTTTTTTTAAATATAATATTTACCACCATAACACATCACGATCAAATTGAATTAATTGTCATTTGTGTTCTGTCACTATAATTCGTATACATAAAGGTTTATTACATTAAAAATACGTTTAAGATTCGTATAGATTTAGTTGTGAGGCACGTCGCAATCATGTGTAAATTCTGTAAAGGTGCACAAGAAATTTTTTTAATCTTTTAGCTCCAAAAATCACATTTCACGTACGTTTGAATCGCTTTACAAAATCATCATGTCGCTATCGTTATGATACTACTGTATCACTGAAGCCCGTATAAAGTGGGCTCTTTTCAGAGGCTTAGAAGCGACTAAAAATTCTTTAACGTTACTATAGCACTCATTTATGAAGGTAAAGCCATTACATTATTTATATACTTGTTAAGTAACTGCTGTAGCGCTTGGTCATGCCACATGTATGCTACTTGGAATAAAGCCGTTGATTCTGCGCCTGATGTCTCTATGATCTTGTCGGACTACGCTGGTAAGGGAAAAGAACACCTGTGCTTGCACATACAATTGGGCACTATAATCCTGTCCTTCTATCTATAGCGACTATGCGCTGTGACTGAAATTCAGTCTAGAGGACATTATTACTTGTATCGATTTTAGGCACTAAATATGACTATTAAGTTAAACTATTCATTTATATTCTTTACCTCCTAATTAAAGGCATATGAGATTTTCAAATTAGAAACAATAACAATATTAAATACTTAACAATAACTCTAGATGGAAGTCCTTTATGCCTAGAAGTCCATCTGGTTAGATACAGCCTTCTTACTATTGCTGCTGCTAAATAGCAGTGCGTGCTCCGCTACGTTCCATTCGCAAGGGTATTATAGAGAGTCAGTATAGTCACAGGCTGTGAGGAATTACAAATTAGTCGTCAGAGGTGATTGTAATTCTGTAGCATTCTTCGCTTGAATTTGGTTACAGGACTATGCCACTTTGGCTACTGCATTCTATTGTTTATGGACAATATATAATATAATATATATTGACCAAAGATATATATATATATATATATATATATATATATATATATATATATATAATAAAATAGTGGCATAGATTGTCTATGGACAATAGAGTGCAGTGGACACTTACCATCCGGTGTACTGTTTGTTTGTCACTTGAAAAAAAACAAAGATTAGAAGAAGAACCTTAATTCCGCGATCACATTATTTTTAATATAAAATCGGCATGTTTCCTAGTTTTTTAAGGCTAAGCCTCTGAACAAATTTTGATAATATTAAAAAAACTTTTAACTGCATTTAATTAACTTACGGTTAACTAAGTAATATAAATAAGGTAATTCTTGTAGATTTTATTCGCTATAAGATAATTTATATTTTCTAATTATTTTAGCATTCAAAATCGGATTAAAATGTTTTCATTGTGTTAAGTAACCAGAGTTTACAATTTCCTTACAAAGATTTAAGAAACATTATTCGAATAAAGGATTGTTGCTACACACTGATAAAATGTAAATTTAGTTCCGTAATGGTTACCTGAGGTCGTTACGTCGGTACGTCAGAAGAGATAAGCGTATCACTTCTGTTCTTAGAACAGTGAATAATTAAAGCGGTGGAATCTATTATAGCAAATTTTACCTCCCTTATATTGTAGAATTTAATACGAGCACAGCAATAATAAAAACATTTGGAACATCCCCATTCTCAACGGAGAAAAGTCCTATAACTGATTTTGGCCCAACCTCTGATGAACCCGCGATCAGCCGTTGTGCTTATAACGACTAGACGATAGAGGCATTGAAAAACTTTTTTTTTTATGTTTCAATTTATAGTCTCTACTATTTTGGGTCAATTTTGTAACAATAGTCAAAAGTAAAGTAATTAGGCCTTCACTCCACAAGTCCACTTAATTTTATTACTGTGGAATTGTACAAAATTTTCTTAAACACTATAGTTAATTCAACTTTGCAGCTTTATATCACTGAACCAGCGAAACAGTTATAAAAATATTTCAAAAGGAATAATTGTTCCTGCACTGATGTTGTAAATTGCTTTGCCGAAGAACAAATTGCGTGTAATTTTATCACCGGACCCTTCTTTAGAAACTTTCGGCGGAAATGTTCAAGAGAACAAAGTGACTGTGGAAATATTAGAATAAGGTTTTTAAAGTAATGAAGGCTAAAGCTTTAGTGTATTCTATTTAGGAAATTGTTCTCAATATTTCCTGTTAACTTTTACGTTGTATGTAAATTAATTAGTTTTAAATTATCTACATATTTAGTTTAATATAATAATTTAAGAAGTCGCTTATGCTAAATTGAATTAAAAGCAAATCTATTTATTTTTACTATATATAAATTAATGTGAACGAATTAAAATAATTAAAAAACTAATACAAGCTATAATAATTAAACAACTATATCATTCGATGCTGTAGATATGTTATAGTTATAGCAAGATAGGGTTGGCGCGACCGGGGTGGAATCAAGCTTACGCAGAATACCATTCCATCTGAGTCCTCAAGGGTAACAACGGATCTGCATTTTCATTCTTAATCGAAGATAAATGTATATGTCTATGGGCCACATCATCCACTTACCATCAGGTGGACTTTGCGCGTCTGTCACCCTTATATTAATAATTTTTCTTATAACTCCAAAACACTCAAATAAATATCACGTAAAACTTCATAATACTTCTACATAATACTTCTTTATAGATTAAACCTTCCTCTGTATTTTGTACATACATGTGTACATTTACTTTTCTACAAGGAGCTTATTCGAAAATTTCTGCCAGTTTTGTAAAGAAGGGTCCGCTGATAAAATTACGAACAATTTGTTGTTAGGCGAGGTAATTTTAAACAAGATGTATGTACGAGCAATTCCCTTTCAAGAAATTCTATAACATTTTCCTTAAAATAATTCTTTGTTATTATTCTATTGACAAAAATTTATTGGTTCAATAAAAATCACGACTTTAACGTGGTAGAACTATGCAATGACGTTTTAAAAATACAGCACATCTGGGCCACTCGACTGGAGAACACCAGCGTGAAATAGCAGCATAATGCTGCTAAATTCCGATGGTGAGTGACGAGAACCCGATACCTCTTTTACTGATAACAAGCTTAAGAGGCTATCTTAGCCCAAAGGGGTAACAATGCGTCTGCATTCTTAATGAAGACGAATCGAGTATAGATGTAAGTGTCTAAGAGGCCATAGTGCCGCTTGCCATCAGAACTGTACTTGTTTGTTTGCATACTTCTATCTACCCATTATGAAAGCCGTGGTAGTTCAGGGATAAGAAAAAGTAAGTTAAAATTATAGCCTATATACATCGCTTATATGAGCACAGGCCTCCTATCATATCTGACTCAGAAGGCGTTTTTTAACATGGGGAAATGCCTACGCATACCCGTCTCGTAGGGGCAAGGTCGAGTTATGTCAAACTGGCACCGATTAAAGTTCATGGTATTCCATCCGACATGGTGTTCCACCTTCGTTGCATATTGGCAGGGCCACGGGAATGCTTTACCACACATTCACGGTCCCACAAGCGCTGGCCGTCCCATGGCGGTCCCTCCTCGGGAGAGGACCACTCCTCCTCCATCTTCTTCTCAGGCAAGGCGTACCAGAACATATGGCGCGCCCTCCTTCGTGGCCTTCAACTTCACATGTGCAACAGATGCGCCCGTGTCCGATGCGCGAAGGCCATGGAATCAGGAAAAATGAGCACTCATAAGCTCAAGCCTTCCTGACCCCAGCGGCGCATCTGGTCTATGGCTCTGCCGCCAACTAAGATTCGGCTGCGGAGGGTAGAGAGAGCGGCGCCCCGCAATACCGACACTCCTTTCCCCCCGCAGCCCCACCACAACCGTATCAATTTTCATCGTCGTCAGAGTCGCGGAGCATAGGCGAGTGGCGCATCGCCATAACAACACTCCTCTTTCTCCGCGACTCCATCTCGACTGCAGCAGTAGGGAGAGATGGCACCTCTCTTGCCGCAGCCCAGCAACACACATCCAAAGTGGGCTCGCCAAGCCCCCTCGGAGTGGCCTCCCTGGACCGGCTCTACACCTCGGGCCAGCCATGTGGGTTCTTCTGAGTTCACTGCGGGCAACCAAGCCACGGCTACTAAGCCACCCACGCCACGACAAGGCGGGAATCCGTTCGGAGTATACCCAGAAGGCCTCAGTGGTGACAATGCCTTTGTAGATGTTTTAGTTTAAAGCTGCTTGAAGGTGTCTATGGGCTGAAAAAGCCACTTATCTAAAAGTGGACTGTTAGTTTACTTGTCATTTCAATTTTGACATAAAAAAGGTGAGTATTAGTAAAATTTTACAAAAAAAGTGAGTATCAGCAATAGTCAAAGCAATCAGCGAAGAGTGATACTCACTTCTTGTCTTGCGAAAATCCTAATGAACACCTTTCGCTGCGGGGCAACGAAAAGGTTATGCCAGACTTCTACGGCTAAAACCCCAAACAAATGATAGAAATCATCAGTTTATATGAGGGACCCCGGGCTCTTCGTTCGGAACGTAACCGGTGCGAAACTCTCGCTTTGTTGTATTAATAAAGAACGTCCCGGGAGCATTCTTGTCTGCACCCACCGTACTATGTTCTCTCAGTACTGTCTCGGGACTACTTCTGGCCTCCTTGGCAACGTCGTCTCTGAACTGGATCCACCCTCTCCCAATTCCGCTCAGCAACCTCCTTCTGAATCATAACGGATTCACAGAAGGTGGCTACGGCCCTCCAAGCCGAAACCATCAGCATCACCGCCTCGACTTCTAGCAGGAAGAGGTTTCATCGGATCTGATTCACCAGGAACGTCCGCTCCCGTTCCCACGCTGGACATAACGTGAGCGTACGGAACGCGGAGTATCAACTAACTAGATCAACTCACCCGTCTTCTTTGGTCTCAAAAGTTTGCTTGCCGTGGAGCAAATTTTAATGTAGTTTGTGCATTCTTGGGAAGGCATATGACAATCGGAATTATAGAGGCTGTCGTTGTTATGTGGCGTTAATCTGGTAAAGATAATTAACCCTAAAAACTTAATCCTGACTTTTACAGTATAAATGAAAAATATTTATAACTTAACGACTTCAACGCCTGTTGGGTCCAGATTCCGTGATTTTCTTTTTGGTACTAAACCAACATATTATTTGCGCTTTCGGTTTATGAAATAAAACACAGAATTTGTTGATTACGTGACTACAGCGTCACCTATCGGATTTAAACCTAGCTTCGAACCATCATCCTGACAAAACTAATAGTTTGTGAGTATATGATAACAAGACTAAAGTTAAAGATCGGAATTAATTGGGCTTTTTTATGAAACATACTCAATCATTAGTACATTACATAACATTGATCAGAATATTTGAAAAAATATTAAAATGGACCTTTGATCAGAATAATATAAATAACAGTGTATATCCTCCGCAATCATGCACTGTTATAATATAAATAACAGTGCATGATTGCGGAGAAGTTTTTGGCCAAAAACCAGAAAGTTTTTTGTGCATTCATGGACTTGGAAAAGGCTTATGACAGAGTGGACAGGAATGTGTTATGGCAAACACTGAACTCATATGGGTTGAGCGCTGGTTTGATACAGGCATTAAGGTCTCTTTATAGGGACTCTAGTGCTTGTGTCAGGATCAATGGGGTCTACTCGGACTGGTTTGGCATCCAAAAAGGTGTCAGACAGGGCTGTGTAGCTTCCCCTTGGCTGTTCAACCTATTTATGGACCGGTGTTTGCAAACTTTGAAAGATGAAGAATGTGGTTTAAGAATGGGCGAGTTAACCGTCAAATGCCTTTTGATGCCGATGATCAAGTCATATTTGCGTCATCGGCGTCTGAATTGCAAATGATGGTTACATTAATGAACTGGGAATTAAAAGAAAGGGGAATGAAAGTGAACACATGTAAGACGAAAGTGATGGTTTTTGAAAGAGAAGAAAGCAAAACGGTATGTGAAATAAGAATAGAAGGAGAGTTAATTGAGCAAGTGGATGAGTTTGTGTATTTGGGATGTGTATTTAGCAGGGATGGTAGATATGATAGGGATATAGAACGACGAGTAAATGCCGGGAATAGAGTGAATGGGGCACTACACTCTATTATGGAGAACCAGAATGTGTCAAAACAGGCACGTATGGTGATTCATAATTCTGTGTTAGTCCCTACTTTAATGTATGGTAGTGAAAGCTGGGTGTGGCAGAAGAAGCACGAAAGTAGAATAAATGCTGTAGAAATGCGGTCTTTAAGGAATATGCTAGGTTTGAATCTGAATGACAGGGTGAGAAATTGCGTGATAAGGGATAAATGTGGTATGCAAGATGATGTTGTGACCAGGATTAAGAAAGGAATGCTTCGGTGGTTTGGTCATGTGGAAAGAATGAATGAGGAAAGAGTGACAAAGCAAATTTATATGGCAGATGTGAACGGCCGAGTCGGGAAGGGACGCCCTAGGAAAAAGTTTATCGACCAAATTGGCGATATTTTGAAAATGGACCACGTTAGAAGTACCCTTAACCGACGAGCATGTATGCGTAGATATATGGATGTAAAGGAGGCGAAAGAGGTGTGTCAGGATCGTGCCAAATGGAAGTCCGTAGTCTCTGCCTACCCCTCTGGGTGACAGGCGTGAGTGTTTATATGTATTTAAAGATAAGCAATAATTAGGAATTATTTATACGTGGTAGAGCCATGCTGCAGTTATATTAGTAGTATAGTTGTAGCACGAATGGGTCGGCTCGACCGGGGAAGGACCACGCTCTCACAGAATACCAGCGTGAAATAGTAGCTTAATGCTGCTGTATTTCGTATGGTGAGTGTAAAGAACCGGAGACCCTTTTTACTGGAAACGAGGCATTCCATCTTAGTCCTCACGGGTGACAACGCATCTGCATTTTGATTCGTAATAGAGGATAGATGTAGATGTCTATGGGCCACAGCAACCACTTACCATCAGGTAGACTGTGTGCTCGTTTGTCACCCTATCCTATAAAAAAGGCGTTTTTTCTTCACAGCGCAACGCCGCTATTCTGATAACTGGTAACAAAAATCTTTTAAAGGTTCAAAATATTTTTATACAGAACTAAAATATCAATAAATTTTTGCAGTGGCTTATGTTATTATTACTAGTATTTACCTGTTATATTAAAATATTGTAAATAATTTTAATATAATGCCAATAAATTGTAATTTTCTGGTAAGTAAATTAATTATTACTTAAATCTAGTAAGTAAATCAGTGAGTGATCTGTGCAGAGGACTATGTTCGGGGTTTTTCTGCATGATAGACTTAAAAACGAGGATATCCGCAGTAGAACCAGAGTAACTGATATAGCTCAACGGATTAGTAAGCTGAGTGGCAATGGGTCGATAGCTCGAAGAACCGATAACCGTTAGGGAAGAAAGATTCTCGAGTGGCAGCCTTGTAACGACAGGCGAAGTGTTGGTTGTCCAACTAGTTGATGAAGTGACGACCTTATAAGACATGCAGGAAGTCAATGGATGCACGTGGCTCGGGATCGTGCTTTGTGGCATTGCTTGGAGGAGGCCTATGTTCAGCAGTCGACTTGTGAAGGGCTGTTATTTTGATAATGATGATGAATAATTTTTGTAGACAAGTAATTAATGTAAAAAATGTGTAAATGAAACTATATAAAATAACGAATGGTTTATGCTTGGGAGGTTACAAAGTCACACTCTAAATCCAATCTTTTCTTTGCAGCATAATGTCATGCTGAAACCTTTCCCCTCCTTTCCTTTATACAAAAACACTGCAGTGGGTGCAGTGCTGCTTTGCGGCGGGAGAAGGTAAGAAGGAATCGTTATTTGATCTATCCATTTTATAAGTTCTATAAAATAGGAGATGGGCAGCAGGGTTTTCTTATTAAAAAGTCAAAATAAAAAAAAATTGCGGTTGCCAACCCACCTGGCATGCGAGGCAAATATGACAAATATGCCTCCTATTAAGCAACCTTTGGAGTCTGCGTTTAGTAGTGGCCTTTTGATAGGCTATAATCAAATAATTAATGAATGAACTAGATTTTCTCTTACGCCAATAATTTGAATAAAATTTATAAGATACGAGTATAAGCAAATTATTCATGAATTTATTTCCATTCGCTCACAGAATATGATTGTAAAAATATTCTGTATGAGTACAACAATGCCATCTCATGAATTATTTATCTGTTCTTATTTAAGTTTACTTGCGTCACAAGTTTTGTTAGAGTTATAAGATAATTTTGTACCAAAATTATTAAGGAAGTCATTTCCATTCAATAAAAATAACTCAATTCAAAGCTTTTACAGATTGTATCGCGTAAACGCGTTTGATATTATCTCATTTTATATTTTACATTTGAACGCTTTGCTGCTCCCGGCGGGAGCTCCCTCGTAACCGTATAATTAGTTTTATTCAACTTTTTTTTATAGAATAATTTTGTTTGTCAACATTACTACAGCTCACAATTCACTCGGTAATTGGACGTTCTGAATTATAGACATGCGTTGTCTCCCCTGAGGACTAAAATGAAATGCCACATTTCCAGTGAAAAGATTTCTGGTTCTCCACACTTGTGTAATATTTGTTTTTTTTTGCGTATATTTTTTGTATTAAAATGAATCGTAAAAAAGAAAAACTAGAGTTTTTTTTCTAATACAAGTAAAAGCTGTACAAACATTTTATTGAACATAGAAAAACGCACGTATTATATGGTGGATGTGTTATAAATTTATCCTATGAAATAAAAAGTTCCAAGAACGTTGAAAATTCGTATAGATTCTATGCTTTAAGCAACTGCTATGGAGTCTGGTACCCATTTGGATTAATACTTTTTTCCTGACAAAACGGACTACCCTGAAAGTTGTTTGTACCGAGCTTGTCACCCTTTTCGTATTTTTATTTTTGGTGTAAATAAATCTTCAATATTAGCTTCTTCGATTTTAAATAAATTTCAAATAGCTAGTCTGGCAAGTTGATATTATATCAAAATATATATATAAGTACACGAGTAAGTTATTTTACATACGTTCTCATTTGCATTCAGTTTGTATTTTGAAACGAGCAAGAGAGTGTTTGCTAATGTGGATGCATGTTTATTTGAGTACTAGAGAGTAAGTTTATCTTGTCTAGTGTAATTTCATGAACTAATTTACAGTACTTGACAGACTTGTTATTACTTTATCAATTAACGGCCTTTGTAACTTAACTTGTTAAAAATTATGTTTTTACGAAATACTTATTAAGAGATAGCTCTATAACAGCATTATATTGAAATATATATATATATATATATATATATATATATATATATATATATATATATATATATATATATATATATATATATAAAAGAACTTTTAAAATTTGACAGTGATTATTGTAATGATCATAATGTTTTTAAACTTAGTAGTATATTGCATATTTCCTTAGCTATAATAAATCCAGAAATCATCACTTATAGATTAAAATTTGCTTGAGTGCGTGTTGAAAAATTCGTATCGTATCTTACCGCTGGGCAGATATCATTTTTATAGAATAAAGGTGACAAACATGCAAAACAATATCAGTAGAATAGAAAGTAATTGATAATTGGCAACAAATTTATTAGCTGAATTGGCTATGTTATTGTTTAATATGCTAGAATGGACAACCAATATAAAGCAAAAGTGTCTCGACTTGCAGTGTCTTATCGTCAAGACAGTTATGGGTCATCACCCATACAATGGAGTGATGACCTGATAAGAAGTAGGTGCACGTGGCACAGCAGAATAAATTGTGCCATTTTTGGGTACAGCTTATGTTAACCGAGCTCGTAACGACTCGTTATAATGCTTAGCTTGATTGAAGAGTCATCAGCTTTGGGAGATCGTTTATGGGGAATTTCAGCTAGTTGTCTCCATTTAAATTATTGGTAGGAAGTGGGGACCAATCAAAAATCAGCCTATTACTCCTGCCCACATGTTTTACTGAAAATTTCCTTTGAAATGACACTTGCTTTTTCCAGTGTGGATTGTTGACCTTACCAGCCCATCGATGGATATTATGAAAGTTGGTAATTCCTTTCGAAAACTTTCACCATTCTTAATTTTCCAAAACTTGTACACCCATGCTGTGAAAAGGATACTTGTTTTCTGGGTTCATCGTATGCCACACCTGCCATACCGAAAGTTGATGTTTTGAGCTACTGCTCTGAAGCTCGTAGTAGAAATTGCATCAAAAACTGCAACAATATCTTCCTTGATACATAGGCCATTTATTCACGGATTGATTCAAGGTTTTACGTGATGGATTCCTACAATACTCTGAAATTTGGTAATCTTCAATTCGGATATCGCTATTAATACATTCGCTGTACCATAGATCCATTACCGTCAGCTCTGCCATATATGATAATATATCAGCGTATTCTTCATTAGTGAAAGGAGCCATATTTGATTGGTCACACAAATAGCAAATAATTCATGGTGGAAAACAGTCAAGGAGCACACAGCCAGAGCTAGGCTTAACTCAATAAAAAAGAACATCTGAAATAAATTCGAATTTGCAAATATAACGTCTAGTCACAAGGGCAGTCGTTACCTGACTAACAGAGGGTCTGAAGATGTGACAAACCCGACCTAATTTTTAAGTACCGATCCTGATTTTTAGGTCACGCAGCGGTTTTTAGTAAATGAGCTCCCGGAAGTTTATCCATGCATGTGCATCGTAATTCTAAAAACTAGTCAATTCTAACAAAAACAATAGTTTATCAGCAAAAATGTTTCATTATTTTAGGCCGTATAAAAATAAAAATATGCATTCGCAAAGGTTTTAACAACAAAGGCTATTTTATTTATTTTATCATGATGGCATGACAACACAACATTTACTTTGTTTTTTGTTTCTAAAACTTAAATATTCGTAGAATATTTTTCTAAAGATGAAGATATTATTTTGTTTGAGTAATCACACATTACATAATAAAATAATAGAAGAAACAACATAACAATTGTTACTGGACTACTATGCCCAATTATTTGGAAAAAAAGTCGGTTTTATTGTTAAAAACCCTAGAATTTCAATTCAAAAAAGGAGCAGACTTCGTTTATGAAAACTTAAGCCTTGTTATAAATGGTCTTAGGTAACATCTCCTTCAGGCTTTACATCCATCTTCCATGTTCCAAATAACCTGTATAATATAGAGGTCGTTATACTATGAATACATTTTATCTGTAGATTGAAAAATGGGCCCTTAAAAGCATATTTTACAAGACCTCAGTTTATAGATAATTGCTCGTAAATGCGGAGCTCAATACGATTTAAAATGATATTAACTAAGAAATTAGATGAAGGTCACCATTAATTCTTCAAAACATTAATTTCTGACATTCCTAGCTAACTACGAAGCTGACACTCAAAGTTTTTAGAACTGGCCACTTGTAAACGATATAATAAGAAAATAAGTTCAAATTTTGAAAATGGAACACTTGGCCAATATTATTGTGTATGTATTTTATTAATTTGTCATTGGCAGCAGATTGAAAATTGTCTGCGTCACTTTAGCATGAATTTAACGAGAAAAAATTTATGTACCTTGATTTTTAATGACTTTCGATGTCATTTAAGTCAACAAGAAAGTTATGATAGGCTTCGATTGGCCTTTCACGTAAAAGCTTCAGCTCTTGCCACTGTTTACAACTGTTTTGATGAATTAAAAAGTGGTCGCACTTGTCTCACTGATGATCTGCGTGAGGGACGGCTTTCTACGGTGACGGTTGAAGATAAAAACAGTGTTTTGCGGCATATAATAGAGACTTACAAAAGAGTGACTTATCAACAGATTCGGACAAGCTTAGGCATCGGTACGAGTCAAGAGTACAAAATCCTCCATGAACAATTAGCGGTCTGTTTTATATGTGTTGATGTAAATTGACACTATTTTGGAAAGATATTATAAAACTAATAACTTGTCAGTTTGTTCAGTTTTTGATTTTCTAAGAACTTTCAGTTTTACCCTCGTATAAAGGCATACGTGCAGGGATGTGTTTTATTGAAATAGGAAAACTTAAATTTCCTATCAGTTGATTTAATGCATTTTTTTGTAAATTGAGCTATATTTTGATACAACACTATATACTTAGTATGATAAAAATATATTTGCCATATGCTCCACCAACCAATATGTTGCACGACATCAAAAATTTCAAAGCTAAATACAGAGTAAAAAGGTATCTTACCACGATTTATAATAATGATCATGAAAATTTAATATTTAATCCTAAAAAATATCAAATCATATAAAAAATCAATGCCGGAAAAATTCTATCAATATGTCATCAAGAAATAAATAAATGTAGGGAAAAAAATGTTAAAAGTTCTTTATCATAGAAATAATTAATTGTTTTTGAAGAATTTGCATAGTTTAAGTACGAAGTTAAAATTGATGACTATAATCCTGGTCACCAAAATCAGGCTATGCCTGTTTTGGGGTCCAGCAGCTAATTTTTATATGTAATTAGAATTTAAAATGATTTAATATTAGTTACTGTTTATTGTGTTCAGCACTGTAGCCCTACTTTTAGAAATAAATTATTTTTTGTAATTTCTCCTTCTCCCGTTCACCGTCGGACAACCCTGACCCCCCTTTCATTGTTGACTTACCACACTTTCGAACCAAATTTTTTGCTACATCTTTCGTCATGCGTACAGAAAAGGATTGGAATAAGCTACTAGTATCAGCTTTTCCATCAGATTACAATGTGGATGTCTTTTTTTATAGAATAGTATGACAAACGAGCACACAGTACACCTGATGGTAAGTGGTTGCTGTGACCCATAGACATCTACATCTATCCTCGATTACAATTCAAAGTGCAGATGCGTTGTCACCCGTGAGGGCTAAGATGGAATGTCTTGTTTCCAGTAAAAAGGGTTTCCGGTTCTCTACACTCACCATACGAAACACAGCAGCATTGGGCTACTATTTTACGCTGGTATTCTGTGAGAGCGTGGTCCTTCCCCGGTCGAGCTACAATTCGTTCTACAACTATACTGCTAATATAACTGCAGCATGGCTCTACCACGCAAAATATCTGTCTTCAAGGCAAGAGTGCATAGGCTTATGTTAAGACACCATCATAGCCCACATTACCACTTACCATCAGATGGGACTGTAGTTAAGCGCTGGCTTACGATAGCAAAAACAATAATTTTTTTTTTGCTATCGTAAGCCTTTACATTTTTACTTTTTGTCATCTCTTTCCATTTTTTTTATTGCTGCACCGCTTTTTAAATATCTGTCTCTGCCTAGTGCTTGACTGAGAGAGAGTGCATCATATGAGAATGTTCAAACTCATAGTCTGGAATATGTGAGGAGCTGGTGTCTGAGTTAGGCAATAAAATGCATGTATTACCAATCACCAGGTCCCGCCGCACAGAATAAACAAGAGCATCATTAGTAATTTAGTGCTACTTAAGTCTTAGAAATTATAATGCTTTAACGTATTATGATGATATTTTGAGGGGCTATTTAATTTTATATAAAGTTACTGTGTTATTAAAAAAATGAAAGTTAGAGTAGTTTACGTTACCTCATAACAAAAACAAAGAGGTGATGCAGTATGATTTTTTTTTTTTATAGAACGAGGGTGGCAAACGAGCACACCGTCAACCGTATATAAGAATAGAATAGAATAGAATAGTTTATAGTCAATATAGATTATTACATAATACTTATTGAAAGTAATTTTTTTATTTACCACTGGTTCGGAAAATACCTCTCTCTGTACTAGGAAGAACCAGCAAGGAATCCAGCGCGACTTTTTTTAAAAACATATTTCACTATACAATTATTTTGTTTGTACAAATTTTGAATTCTATACTTTTGAACGAGCAATTCTTATATATATATATATATATATATATATATATATATATATATATATATATATATATATATATATATATATATATGTTATCTCGGAAACGGCTCCAACGATTTTCATAAAATTTTGTGTCCAGGGAGTTTCGGGGGCAATAAATCGATCTAGCTAGGATTTATTTTTAGAAAATGTCTTTTTGTCCGTGTTTTTAGGCAATGAAAAAGTCCTACAATATCGTTACAACAAGAGGTAAATTTTGACAGTTTATTAATGATTAAAATACTATTAAACGAGCAATTCTTGTATATATGTATATATATATATATAATCGGGATCTCGGAAACGGCTCCAACGATTTTCATAAAATTTAGTGTCCAGGGAGTTTCGGGGATAATAAATCGATCTAGCTAAGATTTATTTTTAGAAAATGTCTTTTTGTCCGTGTTTTTAGGCAATTAAAAACTGCTACAATATAGTTAGAATAAGAAGGTAAATTTTGACAGTTTGGTAATGATTATAAATAGCTTATTGGTATAATGGGCGGTCACAAAATCGTAAAACCCCGGTTCGAGCCCAGACCGACCGACCGACTTTTTTATTTTTTTTTTCAAGTTTCTTTCTTTTTTGAGAAAATATATTTTTTTCGAGCCCTTTTTTTAGTATTTTTTAAAAACACGAAAATTTAAATAAAAATAATTGCACTCATGATTTTTTATTCAAATAACCAGTTCAGTTTTTTCTGTTATGTCGCTAAGATCAAAAAATATTATTTATAATTCATCAGTATGTAATTTGTATCTAAATATAATTTCCAAAACACACGAATTAAAAAAATCGAGCGAAAAATACCGAGCAAAGCTCGGTCAACCGGGTACTGATTATAAATGGCTTAATTGGTATATCGGGCGACCACAAAATCGTAATACCGTGGTTCGAGTTCAGACCGACCGACCGACTTTTTTCAATTTTTTTTCAAGTTACTTTCTTTTTTGAGAAAAGCTATTATTTCGAGCCCTTTTTTTAAGTATTTTTAAAAATAAACTAATTGCACTCATGATTTTTTATTCAAATAACCAGTTCAGTTTTTTCTATTATGTCGCTAAGATCAAAAAATATTATTCGTATTTCATCAGTATGTAATTTGTATATAAATATAATTTCCAAAACACACGAATTAGATCGAGCAAAGCTCGGTCAACCAGGTATTGATTTTAATAGAACCAGCATAGTGGCGATCACCTCATTACCAGGGTTTTTTTTTATTTATGTATTTTTTGATATTATAATAACCCTTTTTGTCCAATTTTTCTTTAATAAAACATTTAAACTTGTTTATTGACATATTTTGTACTTTTTCGGGGATTTTGTATGCTTTAAGTGGTTGCTGTAGCTTATAAAAATTTACATCTATTCTCGATTAAGAATCAAAATGCACATGCGTTATCACCCCTGAGGACTAAGATGTAAACTTTTTTTTTTTTATAGAAGAGGGGGCAAACGAGCATGCGGCTCACCTGATGTTAAGTGACTACCGCCGCCCATGATCAACCACAACACCAGGAAAATTGCGGGTGCGTTGCCGGCCCTTTAGAAAGGAGTAAGCTCTTTTCTTGAAGGTCCCCAGGTCGTATCGGTCCGGAAAAATCGCCGGTGGTAAACTATTCCACAGAGAGGTTGTACGTGGAAGAAAACTTCTTGTGAAACGTACAGTGGTGGACCGCCAAGCATCCAGATGGTGTGGATGGTATCGGGACGTTTGCCGTGTAGTGCGTTCACGAAATTTGGCGGCTGGGATTAATCCGAACAATTCCTCAGAGCACTCCCCGTGATAGACGCGATAAAATACGCAAAGAGATGCAACATCTCTTCGCAGCGCCAGTGAATCGAGCCGATCGGAAAGCACTCGGTCGTCGACGATTCGAGCCGCTCTGCGCTGGATGCGGTCAAGTGGAAGGAGCTGGTACTGGGGAGCCCCAGCCCAGAGATGGGAACAGTATTCCATACGCGGCCGAACCTGCGCCTTGTAAAGTTGCAGGCGGTGTGCCGGCATGAAATACTGTCCCGCTCTGCTGAGCACGCCAAGCTTTTTAGAGGCCAATTTGGCCTTCCCTTCCAAGTGACCACGAAACTGCACGTCACTCGATATGTCGACGCCGAGGATTCCGATACTGGCTGAGGCAACAAGGGGAGTGCCATGAAACTGAGGGGATACGACAAAGGGGTTCTTTTTAGCGGTTAACGCGCAAACTTGTGTCTTCTGGGGGTTAAACTGGACTAGATTTAGTCGTCCCCAATCCGAGACTCTGTTCAGCAAAGACTCGACTTCAGACACAAGTTTGTCCCGGCACTCGGAGACGTTTTCCCGAGAAATATTGGCTCGGCCGGTGTAAAGAGCATCACCAGTGCTGTCATCTGCATAGCAATGAATGTTACGGGTATGCAACATATCATTGATATGCAGAAGAAACAGCGTTCGCGATAGCACGCAGCCCTGTGGAACACCAGCATTAATAGTATTGCAATCGGAGCTTGCACCGTCTACAACGACCTTGATGCTCCGATCTGCAAGAGAGCTGGTGATCCAATTGCACAATTTCTCGGGAAGCCCATAGGAAGGGAGCTTCGAAAGAAGCGCTTTGTGCCAAACCCGATCGAAGGCCTTCGCAATGTCCAAACTAACGGCCAATGCCTCCCCCTTGAACTCTACTGCCTCCGCCCATGTGTGAGTGAGGTAGACCAGAAGATCACCAGCTGACCGACCACGGCGAAAACCGTATTGGCGGTCACTAATCAGCTGGTGATGCTCAAGGTACCTCATGAGCTGGCAGTTTACAATGGACTCCATTGTTTTGGAGAACAAGGAGGTGATGGCGATTGGCCGGTAGTTGGACGGATCTGAGCGGTCGCCTTTTTTAGGGATCGGGTGGACGAAAGCCGTCTTCCATGATTTTGGGACTACGCCTAGGGAGTAGGAGTACCGGAAAAGACGCGTTAAAACCGGTCCCAACTCTGGAGCACACGTCCTCAGCACAATTGGGGGGATTCCGTCAGGCCCACTCGACTTGTGGATGTCCAGGGAGAGGAGTGCTTTGCGAACCGAGCGCTGTGTGAACTGCACTTCCGGCATGGAGCACTCACACCGCGGGATGGTCGGCGGCGTACTCCCCCCGTCATCGAGAGTCGAGTTAGACGCAAAGAAAGAGCCTAGAAGATCGGCTTTCTCCTTTGCAGTATGGGCCAGTGAGTCGTCCTCCCTGTGCAAAGATGGAAGAGATGGCTGACAGAAATTCCCCAGGACAGCCTTGGCGAGAGACCAGAATGCACGGGTTCCAGAAGGAAGGCGAACTAATTTCTCGCCAATTCTGCCTATGTGCTCTGACTTTGCCTTGGCAATGACTCTTTTGAAGGACCTAGAGGCGGAATTATACTTCTTTTTTAGAGCGCTGGTGTTTACATCCCGGGACGCTGATGCATCAACCCAGGCTTGGTAGCACTCCTGCTTATAGCCTGATGCTATTTTACAGGAGCGACCAAACCATGGCTGAGATTTGCCTCCAATGGGCACCACAGAGGAAGGAATAAAAAGTTCCATACCCTGAAGTACCACATCAGTAACAGAATCCGCAACAACGTTGGGATCATCCGGCGAGAAGCAAACCCGCCCCCAAGGGTAGGATGCAAAGAAAGACCGCATCCCATCCCAATCGGCTGACCTATAGTGCCAAACACGGCGGCAGCCTGCAGAATGCAACCGCGATTTCAGCGTGAGTGGCACAACACTCCGGACCAGACAATGGTCCGAGGAGCCTAAAGGGGCGTCGACGGAAATCTGATATCCGTCCGGGTGAGAGGTCAGCAGAAGGTCCAACAGGGAAGGTGCATGATCCTCCACATCTGGAATCCGCGTAGGCGAAGTAACCAGTTGTGTCAGACCATATGCCAAGGCAAAATCATGAACAGATCTCCCCGCATGATCGGTTAAACGTGAACCAAGCCATTCGGCGTGATGGGCGTTAAAGTCGCCGAGGATCACGATCTCTGCGGAGGGGATCTGCTGTAGCAACGAATCTGCAGCCATTTGGACGTGGTCGAAGAGTCGGTCTGTTTCGGCATTACCGCTATGGGACCTATAGAGGCACCCGTAGACGCGCGGATGGTCGTCGCTGTCTACGCGTAGCCAAAGGATGGACAGGTCCGAACCTTCAAGTCTGCCGAGGCGTCGAGAACAGATGTCCTCTCTGACGTAAACGCAAACTCCAGCCTGAGGCACAAAGGAGTGTTCCAGTTTGTACCCCGGGTAGGAGAGATACGAGACATCAGCCGGAGAGGACACCTGCGTCTCGGTCAAAAAGAGCAGAGCCGGCCTCGCCGTCTCGAGATGGTAGTGGACGGCGTTTAGGTTAGAGTGAAGTCCCCTGATATTGCAGAAATTCACGGACAGCGTGGCAGGGGTCGCCTTGGTTTTGTTGCTCCGTTTGCCCCGAGCAGTTGTAGTCTTGAGCGGAGTTTTGCCCCCCCCCCCCCCCAAAATACGCGGGGCAGCCTGAGCACCCACGCTCAGAAGTGGAGAAACATGGTCGTGGATGCTCAGCGAGGGATTCTCCAGGGGTGCTGGTACCCTCCTGGGGTAGTCTATCATTATTTAATTCCGCTACCATGTTGATGGGGGGGGGGGGATTTGGGCACTCACCAGACGAAACGCGGAAGCAGAGCTTCCACTTCACCCCGGCATTCTGTGAGGTCGTGGTACCACCCCGGTTTGAGCCGGCCCATACGTGCAACAGCAAAGCTGCCGCGTGGCTCTACCACTGTTGTTTATACAGAGAGTTTATACAGAGATGCGACGCGACGTGCCGATACTTGAAGATACCACTTTACACACTTGGTTGCATACCGCTTTGCGCGTCGCCGCGAGACGCAACCCTACATCGCGAGGCGCATCGTGAAATTGCTGTCAGCCCTTGCATGCTACGCCTACCAACTAAGCGGCACTGCGTCGGGATGCGTAGCGCTACATTGTGATGCGTCACGCTACGCAGCGAGGGATCTTCGAGCCGCAGCGCGGTGCCGCGAGGTGTTTTTGAATTATATCAATAAAATATGTATCATTTTGTGTAGTGAATAATGTTTTATTCTATGTTACTCGTGAAATGAAATTATTTTATTCTTTTTTGTATCTCATATCATATAATAAAAATATTTTTAAATTTGAATTTGATGGTAATTTAAAGTGCTATATAAAGTAAAGGGACTTATTAATGTTTGATAGTCATAATACATCATTTTTGGATATTTATTTATAGGTTGGAAGTCCTCCTTCCCCGGGACAAAGCCGCCTGATTAGGTTAGGTAGCACACTTGTGGGTAATAAAGAATTGAAGTGCACAGTGCACAGTGAAAACAAATGCATAAATTGCAGTATTTACTTGCAATCTCAACTCTATATCTAAAATATACAATAAAACGACAAAGCGGCATCGATCGCATCTTGATTTAAGTATATTGAATGGTGCTCATGAGATTGCATGTACTTCAGGGTACAAGGAAAAGCCGTTAAAATTTATACTAGTGTCTCAACATGGGCCATAAAATTTTGTAGAGAGATTACCGGGTTTTAGTGAAAAGTAACTTCCAAAGCATCTGTTCATAAATACTAATATTACCATAAATGTAAATTTCTTTGTACGTGGTAGAACACGTCGTAGCACAAATAGGCCAGCTCAACCTGGGAAGGACCTCGCTCTCTCGGAATACCAGGGTAAAATAGCATTGATACTGCTGTGTTTCGTATGGAGAGTGTGGAGATCTGGTGACTCTTTTTTACTGCGAACGAGGCATTCCATCATAGTCCTCAGGGTGACAACATACTTGCATTTTGATTCTGAATTGGGGATAAATGTAGATGTCTATGGGCCATAGCATCCACTAACATACAGGTGGACTTTGTGCTCGTTTGTCACCTTTATTCTATAAAAAAATATCAATTCACATTTTTCTTCAACTATCTAAATGCAGGCTTCTGTTTAATCAAACACTATTTCTTATTTGCACTCCATGCCGCAATCTCATTTATTTTTTCTCCCGTTGCTGATAAGGATATAAAAAAGACCATTCATTTAGTTTTAGCAGTTAGCTTCGATGATGTAAATAAATTTATGATCCTAATTCTTTTGTTTAATTTAGTATTTATTTAATTTATGTATTTTAGGAAGGCTTACAGATTACGTAATATCTTCGTAAAGTTACAAAATGTTGATAAGAATCGCTAATTACAAGATCCATATATTACAGGATTATGTTGCATCATTAATCATTCACTATTGACCGAGTATTTTCCTACACTTTGGAGAGAGGCATTTGTTAATCCGATGCCCAAAATAAATCACTCCACGTATTTTTCTTACTTTCGCCCAATGTCTCCCTTTGAATCTGAAATTCTTGAATGTATTGTCCACAAACAAATTTCTAGTTACATTTTCAAAAATAACTTTCTTAGCACTTATCAATCTGATTTTAGGCCTGGGCATACTACCACAGCTCTTTTTAAAGTTACGGAAGATTTCCGTACTGTAATTCAGAACTCACAATTGACTGTGCTAGTCCCAATATATTTCTCAGACGATTTTAACGCTGTTGATCATGATATTCTCCTAGCTGTATAGTACTTTGTCACCCGGGTTTTTCTTCGTCAGCGTGGGACTGGTTCACCTCATACGTACGGGGTCGTCAGGACGTAATTCGATTGGGTCAATTGGATTAGGTTGTCTGCTTGGAACAGAAGAGGAGAGAGAATGCCTCAATGCCTCTCTCCTCTCCTGTTTTCAGTCTTTATAAATCTCATTACATCCCATATTTACTTACTTACTTACTTACTTACTTACTTATCGTCACGCACAATCCCTAACGGGGTAGCCAGAGAGAACAGATCGCCAAGTGTCACGATCCTTACATACCTCTTTCGCTTCTTTCAGGTTCATTAACTTCTTCATACATGCACGTCTAGGTATCCGAGTACTCTTGACCCTCCCCTCTTCGAGCAATTTGCTCACATGGTCTTCGAAAGTTAGTCTCGGTCTACCTCGACACCTTTTAATATTTACTTTCGCTCTATATATTTTCTTCACCATTCGGTCTTCACTCATTCGTTCAACGTGTCCAAACCATTGGAGTACGCCCCTATCAATTTTTGTGATAAGGTCATCTTTCAATCCTGCCATATTGCGAATCTCTTCGTTTCGCTTTCGGTCGGCTATGGTAACGCCACACATTTTACGAAGAGATCGCATCTCCACTGCATTCAACTTGCTTTTATGCTTCTTCTGGCATACCCAGGTTTCGCTGCCATATAACAAAGTCGGTACCAACACTGCGTTATGTATTGCAAGGCGTGCACTCTTCACCACGCCTTGCCTTTTTATTAATGCATTCAGGGCACCATTGACTTTGTTTCCGGCAGCGACACGCCTATCCACATCTAAATCACATCTTCCATCCCGGCTGAAAGCACTCCCCAAGTATACAATTTCATTTACCTGTTCTAGACATTCCTGATTTACCCATATTTCACATTTCGTTCTCTCTTCGTCCTTTTCATATACCAGAACCCTAGTTTTATTAGCATTCAAACGGAGACCTTTAATTTCACATTCCTCTTTCATACACGTGACTAATGCCTGCAGTTCTGCTTCTGATGGTGCAATAAGCACTGCATCATCAGCATACAGCAGACAATTAACTTTTATGTCACCCAATTTCACACCCAAACAGCTATCTTTCAGCTTCTGTACATCCCATATTTGATCTTCGTATCACCTGTATGCCGATGACTTACAAATTTATGTTCAAGTTGAGGTGACAAGTATCGATAATGTGATTAAAAATCTCAACTGTGATCTCAACTCTATTTCTAATTGATCAGACAGATTAGTTATTAGGATTTATTATTATTACCAAGCACATTAGCGTGACATTAAAAATGACAGGCTAATGTGCTTGGTAGTTCTCGTAGGTTACCGTAAATTAATATGAAGGTAGCGTCTTCATCGTCAATTTTATCTCCTATACTAATTTTGCTGTTCCTTACTCATCAACTGTTAAACATCTTGGCTTAATTAGAGACAACGCCCTCAGTTGGCGATCGCTTATATATGAAGTGAGCAAAAAGTCACTAATGCTATGCGTTATCTCTATCGTCTCAATATTTTTTAACAATAGGGACTAAGGCAATGCTTATTGTAATTAGTGTTGCCTATTTTTGATTATACAGATGTCGCTGTGCCGAAGGCTCGCTAAACAAACTGGATCGACTTCTTAATGTAAGCCGAAAATTAAACGTTGTATACGTTTAATTTTCGGCTTTACTCGGCTGTACCAAGCAAGCCGAAAATTAAACGTATACAATTAGTATACCCTTCATTTTCTATTCACGTAAACACCACATTTCCCCTTATCGTTCTCAGCTTAAATAGCTACCTCTCCGCTATCGTAGAATCTACGTCTATCTCTAATATAATAATCTACTATATCTGATATATCAGAATACCGTGAAGATTATTTTCAGTTTTACAAGATCCGTTAGTCCCTGGATATCTGAAATGCAAATTTGAGTAGTAGGCTGATTCCCATAATCGTTGTCTCCGTTCTACGGAAAAACTCTAATCTCCATGTCCCCCTCTGTCATAATAGTTTTTTGTAATATCTTATTTTTTCATGCGGTAAGATCTCAGAATATATCTCTCTATATATAAATACATACTGAACCAATAAAGTACATACAATATAGTATAGGAAATTATAATATACATAACCAATAAAATTAATCAAGTAATTATAAATAACTTACCTCAAGTTTACGTTTAAATGTATCTATTGAAGGAGCATCTTTTAAATATCGTGGAAGTAAAATTTTCAAATTTAAAGTATATAAGTAGCTTGACACTTCTCATTGTAGTAGTAAGTAACGTAGAACTCTGTCGCCTTATTTAATTGATTAATGAATAAAATAGGTAGGTAACATTGACGCAAAATCATTTCCATACAATTTCAATTTCTCCGTTTGTTTCAGTTGACTTGACTAATGTTTCTAAACAATGCATCTGCATTCTCTGCTGTGCATCATCATAAAGAATGCATCTGCCATGGCAAAAAAGATTATAATAAACTATATACCTCATAATATTAAACATAAAAACTCATTGTTGTTTATAAAATCGATTTTGAAATTGTTACGCAAAAAATTAATTTGTGTAGAAAAGTACTTAAATGCCAATAATCTACTTATTAACAAATTACAAGTCAGTCAAATATTAATGTTTGAGCTAGTAGTTTTGAATATTATTTTATATAAAATTGACATAATTAGTTTATTAATTTCACTTAAAAACAGAAATAAATTAATGATAATTGGTTATGTAAAGTTTATAATTCACATTTTACATATTATATAACAATTGACAAATTAATAATTACCTCATATACATAAAAATTGAGCTGTAATAATAATACTACATTATTAACTAGTTATTAAATCAATAGAATAATATTAAATAATTTATGTGTTGCTAAACATTCCATAAATATTATTATAGTTACTTGACCATTGATGTTTGCACATCACTAAGGTAGAATATCTACAGCTGAATATACTTGAACACCTTTGTATAAACATATTCTTGCAGATAAATAAAATAAAGATTATAATTATTATTATATAAAAAATTACTGAATAATTAAATTAATTATTTTTATTTTTCTATTGCCGCTAATGTTTCCCTTAATGTATTTTATTTATTTGTTTCATTTTTGCTATTAGATAATCAAATATTTCTAAAGGTCCTTACTTTATGTAATATAAACTGTGAGTGCTAAATAATTGTCTGCCTAAAATATTACTTTTTCTCAAATGTTCGTCGTGCACTGTTTACTCGTTAAAATTATCAACGATAGCACTTTATTGTGCTCTACTTTTATTATGTTTGTATTGTGCTCTACTTTTATTATGTTTGTATATCTCATCATAGTTATGATCGTTGCTCATAGAATCACCTCGTTAGTGTTTTGTGTTTTCCTACTTTGTTAATTAATAATTAAAGATTTTCTTTTTCAATAAATGCGTATTACTTTATGGAGGGTATGTAATTTTGACTTACACTTAGTACCTTCGAGGTATGTATTCTTGCATCTGCTACAGCTGGCTAGTTGCTCTTTGTACTCTGATTTCTTTCTACTGCTCTGGCACTCGAAGATATTGTTAAACTACCGATTATTTATTTACGTTCCATTTGTAAGTGCAATATAGAAAAATACTCCCCGAACTTTAATATAAATGTTTTGCTTCTGCTATCTTCTTCTTTTGCTGCCTTTTTTCTGATCCTAATTTTACTAAATATTTTAAGGTAATTTTTTTTTATAGAAGAGGGGGCAAACGAGCATGCGGCTCACCTGATGTTAAGTGACTACCGCCGCCCATGATCAACCGCAACACCAGGAGAATTGCGGGTGCGTTGCCGGCCCTTTAGAAAGGAGTAAGCTCTTTTCTTGAAGGTCCCCAGGTCGTATCGGTCCGGAAAAATCGCCGGTGGTAAACTATTCCACAGAGAGGTTGTACGTGGAAGAAAACTCCTTGTGAAACGTACAGTGGTGGACCGCCAAGTATCCAGATGGTGTGGATGGTATCGGGACGTTTGCCGTGTAGTGCGTTCACGAAATTTGGCGGCTGGGATTAATCCGAACAATTCCTCAGAGCACTCCCCGTGATAGATGCGATAAAATACGCAAAGAGATGCAACATCTCTTCGCAGCGCCAGTGAATCGAGCCGATCGGAAAGCACTCGGTCGTCGACGATTCGAGCCGCTCTGCGCTGGATGCGGTCAAGTGGAAGGAGCTGGTACTGGGGAGCCCCAGCCCAGAGATGGGAACATTATTCCATGTGCGGCCGAACCTGCGCCTTGTAAAGTTGCAGGCGGTGTGCCGGCATGAAATACTGTCCCGCTCTGCTGAGCACGCCAAGCTTTTTAGAGGCCAATTTGGCCTTCCCTTCCAAGTGACCACGAAACTGCACGTCACTCGATATGTCGACGCCTAGGATTCCGATACTGGCTGAGGCAACAAGGGGAGTGCCATGAAACTGAGGGGATACGACAAAGGGGTTCTTTTTAGCGGTTAACGCGCAAACTTGTGTCTTCTGGGGGTTAAACTGGACTAGATTTAGTCGTCCCCAATCCGAGACTCTGTTCAGCAAAGACTCGACTTCAGACACAAGTTTGTCCCGGCACTCGGAGACGTTTTCCCGAGAAATATTGGCTCGGCCGGTGTAAAGAGCATCACCAGTGCTGTCATCTGCATAGCAATGAATGTTACGGGTATGCAACATATCATTGATATGCAGAAGAAACAGCGTTGGCGATAGCACGCAGCCCTGTGGAACACCAGCATTAATAGTATTGCAATCGGAGCTTGCACCGTCTACAACGACCTTGATGCTCCGATCTGCAAGAGAGCTGGTGATCCAATTGCACAATTTCTCGGGAAGCCCATAGGAAGGGAGCTTCGAAAGAAGCGCTTTGTGCCAAACCCGATCGAAGGCCTTCGCAATGTCCAAACTAACGGCCAATGCCTCCCCCTTGAACTGTACTGCCTCCGCCCATGTGTGAGTGAGGTAGACCAGAAGATCACCAGCTGACCGACCACGGCGAAAACCGTATTGGCGGTCACTAATCAGCTGGTGATGCTCAAGGTACCTCATGAGCTGGCAGTTTACAATGGACTCCATTGTTTTGGAGAACAAGGAGGTGATGGCGATTGGCCGGTAGTTGGACGGGTCTGAGCGGTCGCCTTTTTTAGGGATCGGGTGGACGAAAGCCGTCTTCCATGATTTTGGGACTACGCCTAGGGAGTAGGAGTACCGGAAAAGACGCGTTAAAACCGGTCCCAACTCTGGAGCACACGTCGTCAGCACAATTGGGGGGATTCCGTCAGGCCCACTCGACTTGTGGATGTCCAGGGAGAGGAGTGCTTTGCGAACCGAGCGCTGTGTGAACTGTACTTCCGGCATGGAGCACTCACACCGCGGGATGGTCGGCGGCGTACTCCCCCCGTCATTGAGAGTCGAGTTAGACGCAAAGAAAGAGCCTAGAAGATCGGCTTTCTCCTTTGCAGTATGGGCCAGTGAGTCGTCCTCCCTGTGCAGAGATGGAAGAGATGGCTGACAGAAATTCCCCTGGACAGCCTTGGCGAGAGACCAGAATGCACGGGTTCCAGAAGGAAGGCGAACTAGTTTCTCGCCAATTCTGCCTATGTGCTCTGACTTTGCCTTGGCAATGACTCTTTTGAAGGACCTAGAGGCGGAATTATACTTCTTTTTTAGAGCGCTGGTGTTTACATCCCGGGACGCTGATGCATCAACCCAGGCTTGGTAGCACTCCTGCTTATAGCCTGATGCTATTTTACAGGAGCGACCATACCATGGCTGAGATTTGCCTCCAATGGGCACCACAGAGGAAGGAATAAAAAGTTCCATACCCTGAAGTACCACATCAGTAACAGAATCCGCAACAACGTTGGGATCATCCGGCGAGAAGCAAACCCGCCTCCAGGGGTAGGATGCAAAGAAAGACCGCATCCCATCCCAATCGGCTGTCCTATAGTGCCAAATACGGCGGCAGCCTGCAGAATGCAACCGCGATTTCAGCGTGAGTGGCACAACACTCCGGACCAGACAATGGTCCGAGGAGCCTAAAGGGGAGTCGACGGAAATCTGATATCCGTCCGGGTGAGAGGTCAGCAGAAGGTCCAACAGGGAAGGTGCATGATCCTCCACATCTGGAATCCGCGTAGGCGAAGTAACCAGTTGTGTCAGACCATATGCCAAGGCAAAATCATGAACAGATCTCCCCGCATGATCGGTTAAACGTGAACCAAGCCATTCGGCGTGATGGGCGTTAAAGTCGCCGAGGATCACGATCTCTGCGGAGGGGATCTGCTGTAGCAACGAATCTGCAGCCATTTGGACGTGGTCGAAGAGTCGGTCTGTTTCGGCATTACCGCTATGGGACCTATAGAGGCACCCGTAGACGCGCGGATGGTCGTCGCTGTCTACGCGTAGCCAAAGGATGGACAGGTCCGAACCTTCAAGTCTGCCGAGGCGTCGAGAACAGATGTCCTCTCTGACGTAAACGCAAATTCCAGCCCGAGGCACAAAGGAGTGTTCCAGTTTGTACCCCGGGTAGGAGAGATACGAGACATCAGCCGGAGAGGACACCTGCGTCTCGGTCAGAAAGAGCGGAGCCGGCCTCGCCGTCTCGAGATGGTAGTGGACGGCGTTTAGGTTAGAGTGAAGTCCCCTGATATTGCAGAAATTCACGGACAGCGTGGCAGGGGTCGCCTTGGTCTTGTTGCTCCGTTTGCCCCGAACAGTTGTAGTCTTGAGCGGAATTTTGCCCCCCCCCCCCCCTCCAGAATACGTGGGGCAGCCTGAGCACCCACGCTCAGAAGTGGAGAAACATGGTCGTGGATGCTCAGCGAGGGATTCTCCAAGGGTGCTGGTACCCTCCTGGGGTAGTCTATCATTATTTAATTCCGCTACCATGTTGATGGGGGGGGGGGGGATTTGGGCCTCCGGCCACCTGCACTCACCAGACGAAACGCGGAAGCAGAGCTTCCACTTCACGCCGGTATTCTTTGAGGTCGTGGTACCACCCCGGTTTGAGCCGGCCCATACGTGCAACAGCAAAGCTGCCGCGGCTCTACCACTGTTAATTTAACGTCGTATGCAATTTATCCACCTCTACTATAATTTTAGTCCTAATAATCTAAACTTCACCATATAACTCTCTATTACTAACATTTTTACCCCAGTAATAAGAATAACTAACTACAACTGAACCCTTGGTGCAGGTGTATGCGGAGACAGGCTGGTGATGAACACGGCAGGCGCACGAGCTGCTGGTTGGTATGGATGACTCAGGCTGAATGTCTTGTTGAATGGTTGTACCGGGTCTATACCTCAGACTATATACCCTAGACATCTCCTTGTTATCCTTGTTATTTCCGTTCAGTTATCGCTGTATCGTTCGGCCATAATGCTTGTTAAATTTCTTGAATATTTCTTTCTTGATCTTTTATTAGTTTATTTGTTTGTGGTGTTTATATGAAGAAAAAGGGCAGAAAAGGTTGTGCACGAAATGTTTTCATGTATTCTTCTACGTTAATGCTATTTGGTCTCGTGTTACTAGTAGTTGTAGACATTTTAGGGTTCCGTAGTCAACTAGGAACCCTTATAGTTTCGCCATGTCTGTCTGTCCGTCTGTCCGTCCTCGCTTAATCTCTGTGACCGATAGCACTAGAAAGCTGAAATTTGGTACCAATATGTGTATCAATCACGCCGACAAAGTGGTAAAATAAAAATTGGAAAAAAATGTTTTATTAGGGTAGCCCCTATATGTAAAGTGGGAAGTGATTTTATTTAATTTCAACTCTAACGTATGATATATTATTGGAAAGGTATTTAAAAATGAATAGGGGTTTACTCAAATCATATTTTGATAATTTCAATAATTTCAGAAATAATCGCTCCAAAAGTAAAAAACAATGTGTCCCCCCCCCTCTAACTTTTAAACCATAAGTTTAGAAAATATGAAAAAAATCTGAAAAGTAGAACTTTATAAGGACTTCCTAGGTAAATTAATATGAACTTGGATGGAAACAACAGTACCCACTACAGGGAGCAGTTGCAGGAGCGCGGAGCGCTGCTGGAGCGCGAACATAATGGATAGCCACCTTTAAACTCATAGGTGGGAACACTTATTGTGACGGACGGGAAACTACGGAACCCTACACTGAGCGTGGCCCGACACGCTCTTGGCCACTTTTTTTTCTTCTTATTCCAGTTTCAGTTTTCCAGTTTCAGTTGCCCTTGAAGCAATCAACTGGACGTGAGACAACTCTTCAAAAGCATTTTGTACTGCCTCTTTGGTATTGAATTTTTTCCCGCTAAAAATTTATCCAAATTCTGGAAAAAGTAGAAGTCTGTGCGGGCGCAAGGCCGGGTGAGTAAGGCGGATGATGGAGAGCTTCTATTTCCAACTCTTGTAACTTGGAGACCGTCTGTTGTGTGGTGTGAGTTATTGTGTAGTTGTCGTGCAGGAGCAGCGGGGAAGCGGGGAGTGATTGAACAAAGCTCGTTGGAGACTTCATTGTGTTCAGTTCTTCCCAGTAAATATGTGCAGTGATCCAAACAACTTGCTGAGCATTTGTGATTGTCAAACATAATCCAGTTTTTTTCGCAGTTTACAATACAGATTAAAATGTCTTCATTTGTGAGCTTGTTTAGTGCACGGCACGTCTCGATATTTGTCAAGCTTTTTTACTCGGCCAATTTGACGAAAGTGGACCAATATTGTTTTAATGCTAACTTCAATAGCAGCTATTAAGTCAGCAGTGGATTGTGTATCATCAGCTTCCACAATCGCCTTCTATTCGTCAATTTTGACCAAAGTTTTCTGACGAGCACAGGGTTCTTTTTCGGGTTAAAATTTTCAGCGGGCAAGCCAATAACAGATGGTGTGTTCGTTTGTAGTATTCGCCCCGTAAATGTCATTGATGTTGCGTGCCGTTTCTGCCGCGTTGCTGCGACTACGATACTCAAATTCCATAATTACTCAAATTTTAAACGTATCTATGATGACAAAAAGATTCAAACGCGATGAAAACAAGGTTAATCAATTAACAAATGACTAATTAAAAAAAAATAGTTACATGTTATTTTAAATAAAATTACTTTGAAATTGGTATTCTTAGTCAAACAAAAATTATTTTGATTTAAAATGACCAGTACGTGGTAGAGCCATGCTGCAGTTATATTAGTAGTATAGTTGTAGCACGAATGGGTCGGCTCGACCGGGGAAGGACCACGCTCTCACAGAATACCAGCGTGAAATAGTAGCTTAATGCTGCTGTATTTCGTATGGTGAGTGCAGAGAACCGCAGACCCATTTTACTGGAAAGAAGGCATTCCATCTCAGTCCTCACGGGTGACAACGCATCTGCATTTTGATTTGTAATGGAAGATAGATGTAGATGTCTCTGGGCCGCAGCAACCACTTACCATCAGGTGCACTGTGTGCTCGTTTGTCACCCTATTCTATATAAAAAAAACCAGTATTGCAGAACGACAATTTGATAGGTAAAGACCTATTATATTTTAATGTCGTACGTCTATTGTAAGTAAGCGAGACAGCTAATCACGTGGTTATCCGCACCCGTACGGTATGCCAATCTTGGGTTTAGGTAGTAGCCAGGAGTCAGGAAGTTAGCGATGTGTGAAAACTCGTAAACTCGAAAAACGTAGTCGTTAAACCTGCGACTGGTCTCTTTCCTGCCGGTTCGAATTTTGATTGCGTACACACTCGTCTCCTATAATCCTGTCAGAAATTTTAAAAATTAAGGAAATTAATATTTTAACCTTGGCCTCTCAATATATTTACGAAAATGTATTGTAAATCCACAAATATATAAGTAGGTTTAAAAAAAGTGATATTCACCCTGTAAATACTAGGAACAGATACAAGCCAGTAGTACCAGTATTTAACTTCAAAGATTTAATAATTCATTTTTGAGGCGATTTATACGATTTTACAATGAAATCCCAAAAAAATATACAAAATCTGACTGCGGCCAAGTTTAAAAACTTTTTTAAACAAAGATTGTACAAAAAGGGTAATTTAAATATTAAGGATTTCTTATGATAATAACTCCTGGGAGTTTTTTTACTTTAAAAAAACGCCCTTAACCACTCGTGGTAAGCTTAAAATGCTTGTGTTACGAGTGGTTCACGCCAGTAGTCGAATGGCGGATTCGAACCCACGACCTTTTTGAATTCGCGGTCCGCGCCCTGCCATTAGGCTACTGTCGCTTGACATAAAAAGTAAAAAAAACTCCTGGGAATGAGAATATTACTGCCTAGCTATTTCTAATATATTTTGTTTATTTATTATTGTGTAACATATTAAATGATTGTAAACTGTTCTATTTACAAGAATGTCCTGCTGAGTTTTTTGTTGGTTCTTTCCAGGTCAGAGGTATTTCCGAACCAGTAGTAAATTAAAAATAAGTATTATTTATTATATATCAGATAATAATACGATTTGATTTAGTAGCATAATTTAGATTAAGAAGTATAAAATGTTTATATTCATTGCGAAAATGAATGCTTATTTTGCAATCAATTCATTTATCAATTTTTACAGAAATTTTCACATAGGTATCTACAATTTTTTTATAGGATAGGGTGACAAACGAGCACACAGTCCATCTGATGGTAAGTGGCTGTTGTGGCCCATAGACATCCACATCTATCCTCGATTACAAATCAAAATGCAGATGCGTCATGCGTCACCCATGAGGACTAAGATGGAATGCCTCTTTTCCAGTAAAAGGGTCTCCAGTTCTCTACACTCACCATACGAAACACAGCAGCATTTAGCTGCTATTTCACGGTGATATTCTGTGAGAGCGTGGCCCTTGACCGAGCTGACTCATTCCTGCTGCAACATAATAGTGAATAGATAATACTTCTGCCAAATGTCATTAAAGGTTTTGTAAAAGAAAATCAAAATTGGTCAACAGCACCATGTTAATTAATTATTGGAAATTTTTAAAAATAAAATTAATATGATAGATATTCGACGAGACTTCATAGCAACACGTACGAATCCCTTTCTTCTACTAAGGATCACTTTGTATTCTCCTGGATGGGAATCGAGCGCCTCAGCAGCGCCGCCGACAATCAGGGTCACACATTTTCCCGTATGTCTCCTCCTGTCCAGCAGGTACATGAGACTCTCTTGAGACGAAGAGCAACTACCCAAAGCCATAATGAAATCTCTGAAGAGCGGGACCAAGAAATGACCTCCTAATGTAATCATATGGCATGTCATTCCAGGGAACGTTTTATAGAAGTCCAATGCGTTTGTTGCGAACGCTCCAAAAGCCCCGGAACAGACCACGCCGTGGGGGAAACATGCGAAGAGATAGATCTTTGATGGATCCAAGTCGACAGTTTTGATCAGTTTTATGGGGAAATAATCCCGATAATACCGCCACCAGGCCCAGTTTCTCACCCACTCGAACCTATGACCGCCTTTGTTTGCTGTATCAATATCCTGCAACATCCACACCGCGTACAGCAACGCCATCCACCAGAGCGAAGAGTACAGTAGACTGATGTATAGAAAAATGGTGATTGCTTCGCCGAATAAGACGAGACATATCCATCCAGTGGCAGCGAGGGTCTGAAGTCGACGCGATATTGGGAGGTTCATCGGCGCCCATTCTATTCCAAATGTTTCAGATTGATTGATTCAGATGATAGGTCTACTATATCCACGGGGTGATTATTAATTGTTTTTTTTTTATAATTATAATTTTATTTGTAGGATAATAAGCACCACGTACTACTTTCTACCATTTGCCTTTGCATTTTGTACACTCGGAACTAGGAACAACATATATCGAAATAAGGATTTTCACGTCGGAATAAGGTGTCTCTGACCTGTTTTCATATTTAACTAATGTATAACAGCAAAAACTATTCTATTTCTCGAGTAGAAACGATTATAATTCTGGTAAAAATAGCTAAAACTTCAAAAGGGTAAAATATATGCTTAATCTAAGATCTCCTTTCGACTTTTATTAAAAATATCGCGGAAGTAGGTGTCTTTACCTTATATTAAGTTGCATTAGGTTGAGGTTCTCAAGTGGAAGTGCAACCATGTTATCTCATTCCTTGAAGAAGGCCTTTGTTCGGCATTGGACTTTTAAAATTGCATTTATTTATTTTTTTATTGACCTTTTTTACATTACATAACATTGGTACATCAAAATCACAATTCAAATTATATAAGATTTCTTTAGATTATTAAAATTACAAATTAAAATAAACCTCATTAACATTTACATTTTACTTCATCTGATCATTTACATTATTTTATATGTCAAGCAAGTCGGAAAATGAACGTTTCCTATATTTTTTATATTTTATAAAAAGCGTGATTCCAAAAGAATTTTTTTGCTCTAACGAAATGGTAAATGTTTATTAAATGTATCATAGTTTGCTCTTTTGTATATTGCGACATATTTAGTCTAAGCTAATTCTCTCAGACACTTTCGAAGTGTAAGTGCAGTTTTGGTTCGAGAAAACTGAAAACAACGTAACTATAATAATCGAAGAGGCAAATAGGAGTTATTCCATGGTATAAGATTTTATTTGATAATAGGTTTTTCGTTTTCGGTCTGTAAGAACGGTATGGATGAACTTACTAGAGTATGGGTTCTCTCAACTTACAGGATTAAAAGTATGCTCTTTTCAACTCCAATACCATTAAGTGTGCTCCCTCTTTGAACCGTAGACTGGTAATTGCTTAGAGATTACTGTGCAATTAGAAGAGTGTTTTGAAATTAGAAATAACCTTTGTGAACTTTACTCAAGATAATTTATGGCCAGACAAATATTTATACATTAATTATTTGAGCTATATAGCATGCTATGAGATCTACAAATTATTTCTGCTGTTTTACAGTCTTTCTAAGTAACCAACAAAATTTTATACCTAAAATGAACTACTACTCTACTTGCTGGTAATTGGTGATGTCCTAAAATATTGTAAAGCGCACTGGTTAGCATTAAAAAAAACAATAAAAAACAATATACTTTTGCCTAGAAGACCTACACTTTTTAATGGGATAGAAAGAGACAGTTTATTTTACTCCCATGTCGTACGAACGACGAAGCAAACAGTTTGGCCCGAATACAAAGGGGTGGAAATTCTCTAAGCTAGATGCTTGGGTAATCCGTAGGTGGAAGAGAAAGGGAAAGTGTTAGTCATGTAATTCCTACGCACAATTTACATCTCTATTCTCTATTATATACGATCTAGCAAATTTGTTTATAGAAGAGAGCAAAAGAGCATGCAGCTTACCTGATAAAAAGTATCGACAGCCATCCATGAACTCAACACCAGGGGAACTACAGGTGCGTTGCTGCCGGAAAAAGGAGTAAGCTCGTTTCTTGAAGGTCTTTAAATCATATGAGTCCGGATAAATTGCCGGTGATCAATTAAAAGATGAAGAAAACTCAAGCAAGTGATTTTTTTCGCGATGTGCGTTGGTATAATTTGGTGGCTGGAATAAATCCCATGAAGTCCTGTGAGCACTCCCCGTGGTAAGTCCCTATTTTATAGCTGTGCTGCTGTACCTGTACTGGCAAGATTGCCTTCAATCAAATTGAGTTTACCACTACCTTCATTCTTCACACTATTTATTGTTTATCGAGGATTGATTTTTGCACCACCGTAACCATCTTACCTTAACAATATTTTTTGTTGTTCTATTGAAAATATTTTTTGTTGGCCGATTTCGACTTCAACGACAACTTCTAAACATTTTAAGAAACTAACAACTGTCTAGGATGCTATTGCGTCTGCACTTACCTATATTATTTTAAACGTTTATATATAATTCAAAGATTTTTATTTCTCCAAACTCGTTGGTTTCGGTTGGTATTCGAACCAGGAACCTACGACTGCCAGTTACTCTGACTATTTGCTAGTCGTTACATGAGCAAGATGGGTCATTGTTATTCTTTTCATCTGACTTAATAAGACAAACAATGTTGTTGTTAAGCTAATTATACTGAATACATTGGGTGCATTTGGCAGAAAAAAAACGCTGGCAAGCGCTTGTAAGCAAAATGGCGATCGTAAGCGGTAAGCGCTGTCAAATCGTAAGTAGCTATTTTCCTCCAGGGCACGATGTTAGTCTTAACCGGGGAACCTAACCTAATTTAAATATATGTTTGTAAAGTATTCATATTAAAAACTTACCAATCATGAATTTTTAATAACATGTATATGTTTATTCATGTCATTATATTACTTAAAACTAATATTGCACAAAACAACTTATAAACTCTACTTGAAAACAAACAAATTAAATAAGCAAAATGGCGGATTGTGTCAGCGCTACTGAAGTAGCAATCGTGCCCTGGCCGAAAACTATTTCAGCGCTTATAAGCGCTTGCTAGCGCTTTTTTTCTGCCAAACGCACCCATTGTCCGTTTCATAGAAGGCTGGACTGCGTTGACACATAATAAAACGACTATTGTTCTAGAATCGTCTGTTGACACGTGACATTGTTGGCTCGTTTTTTAAGTTCTGTCGTCGTTTAAGTTTATTTTTAAACTAAAAGAAGCTGTTTCCCTCGTTGGATTGTGTGATCTTTTACTATCCTTTCTTCTATTTTTTTGAAAGCTTTATTTGAATACTTCGCGATTTCGCGTAAACACTTTTTATGGACTTGACGAAATATAACTATTTACTTTTATCTTTTCTTTTAGAGTGACGTTGTTTCTAAATGTTTATACAATCTAACCATGACCATTTGAGGATCATAAAGGGAGAACAGGTTCTAATATACTTAATCTGTACTGAAACAGATCCTACTCCACCATTAATCGACACGCCATCTTAATTTGTCGCACGATGTCTATAGACATAAGAGAGTAAATTATGATTAAACTAACTTCGAAACTCTAAAGCTATTCTTTGTTCATTATTTTATTATTGGTAAAGTTTAAAAAAATATGTTGAACATTTTTTTTAAATATAACAAAAATAGGTAATCACTTTCACAAGAATTCTTTTCTGGCCAATAATAACTTTGGTATTGCTGTTTAACTTTTTTGTTTTTAATATATTGGTGTAATTAAATAAGCTGTAAGCTTATTGGCAAGGCGCTATAGTACCCCATGCGTACTTTTTTAACATGGGGAAATGCCTGCGCATACTCGCCTCGCGGGGGCAAGGACGAGTTATGTCAGACTCGCACCGACTAAAACCCCCTGGTGTTCCACCTTCTTCGCATAATGGCAGGGCTACGGGAATGCATTACATACATCCGCGGCCCCATCTGCGCCGGCTGCTCCATGGCGGCGCCTGCTCAGAAGAGGACTACTCCTCACCTTTCTTCTTCTCAAGTAAGGCGCACCAAAACACTTCCTCTACGGCATCCATGGCCATGGAGCCAGGGAAAACCAGCACTCAGAAGCGCTAGCCTTCGTGACCCCAGTGGCGGATCTGGTCTACGGCTCCACCGCCAACAGAGATTAGGCTGCGAAGGGTAGGGACAGCGGCACCTCGCAAAAACAACACTCCCCTCCCCCCGCAGCCCTACCACCACCGCATCAATGGTACGGCCCAGTTTGAGTCGCGAAGGATAGGGTGAGTAGCACATCGCCATTCCAACACTCGTCTTTCTCCGTGACTCCTCCTCGGCTACAGTGGTAGGGTGAGAGGACACCCCTCTCAAGGCAGCCCGCCAGCACACATCCAAAGTAGGCTCGCCGAGCCCACTCGGAGCGGCCATCTTGGGCCGGCCCTTCACCTCGGGCCAGTCATATGGGTTCTTCTTTGTTCACCGCGGGTGATCAAGCCATGACTACTAAGCCCGTCCGCCACGACAAGGCGGGAACCCGTTCAGGGGGGAACCCATGCGTACCTGCTACTTCAAACGAAGAAAGGTACCGACACGGCTGTCCTGAAGGTGAAAATACAATATAACGGTTTTCTACAGTATATACACAAAAACGGTTAGCCCATGCGGGGACAAATATCATCGTAAGCTTTATCTTCCTCATGTATATAAATATAGGAAAATTTTTATAATAATCTGGTCATTAATTATCTGAAAGACTATTCCTTTTTAAGAAAATACATATTAAGACCCCCCTAATTTATTTAATAATTTCGAAAGGAATAAATTTGGTTTGACGTTTACCCCGTTCGTATAAACTTTGTTCAAACAGCACCAGTGGCAAGCCGTCGTCCCAAAACTTTTTGATATACTTATCAATTTACGCATCACATTATATTGTGATAAATGGACTCTTCAAATGCTATTTGAAAGAATGTCTAACAAAATGTAAATGAATTTATTATGATAGTAAAGTTATTATAATAGGAAGTTCAAGCATTCATCAGGTACCGATATGTATTGATCATATTGATTGTTTGTATTCAGACCTATTTTCAAACCGCTAGGCAAAGGTTTCTCTCATTTCTGAGCAATTTGTCAGCCATTATGGAGCCATTTGTGTGCCACGTTGCATTAGTCCGTATTTATGGTTAGAGTTCACATGTTCTTGAAATATTAAATATACAGGTTCTTTCAAGATGTTTTCCTATCAGCACTCAAAATTGCAAAAACAATTTAATTCACGCCGGCGGGAATCGCACTGGGGTTGCTGGCGTGATTACTTAAAATATAGGGCGAACGTTTAGCCCCTGGGTTACCATGGTTTTAAACGTATTATAACTTAAGCCACTACGTGTATATGGAGTAGATGGTTAGATAGTAAAGGAAAATATCCTTAGAATTTTCCTTTACTCTCTTGTATATCCGAGAAGTCAAAAAAAAATATTTCGCAGACATGTCAACATGTGTTGGGTCAACGCAGTGGTTATTTCCTTGAAATAAAACTTTCAAAATGAGAAGAGGCCTGTGGCCAGGAGGAGGATGTATATAAACTGTAAATATAAGTAGACTCACATATATACACATATCATGTAGAATCCTTCCATTTAAATTTTAATAATTTAAACTGCATCTTTATAAAATAATTTCCTTCCCTATGACTTATATAATGAAATGGATCTAGTGTGGAAGCAAGGTGTTCATATAGTGTGAGGTAGTAGTAGTGTAGTGATGAAGTTTCATTAAATAGACATGATGAAATTGTATATTAAGAAACAATGTATAGATGCTCCAGAGTGAAACAATTATGGTGAAATCTTCATGTTTGTATTTCTAAGATATAACAAAATAGAGGAAGGCAAGAAAACTCTGTCTCAACGATAGAGGATAAAATCCGAGTGCTTTTTTTAAAGAAAAGAAAATAATGCCAAATATTTACTGACTTGGTGTCGTATGAGGCGACAGTGGGAAACTGAGGCAGAAGATGGGCAGTAGCATCTTTCTGATGACGTTAGAAAGCGTGGCAACTATGGCAGTATATCCTCTATGAGCAACGACACAAATAAACAGCCCCTAGTCCTCGGCGACCTCGCTATTTCTGGCTACGGTGACGACCATGGTAACGGCGGGGCAGGAGGTGCTAAGAATCTCCGGTGGAGCTTTAACTGCCACCTAAGATGATTTAACTGGGCAACCTATAATGTACGCACCTTGAGGACTGACGACAAGATCTTGGAGCAGGAAGAAGAGATAGACAAGTTGCGCTGTGATATTATAGGATTATTTTAGTCCCGAGGACGGGGAAAGACACGTTAATTCGCAAATTTGGCAACTTATTCTATAATCAGGAGGGCAACTATCTGACCCAAGGAAGTGTCGGATTAATAGTAATAATAAAAAGGTGTACGGTAGCGGGCGATGGGGGTGTGACGTCCCCATCCCCCGCTAAAGTAACAGTTATGAGACAAAACCGCTACGTTAACGCAGTCAGTCAGCGCCTATCCAAGAGGTGTGTGCACCGTGCCTCGGCAAAATTGAGGATGTAATGGCCCATTTGTGCTTATGGCCGAACATGATGCGGTGCCGGGCCGTAGCGTCTCCCGTAAAGAGAGCATCTCCCGATGATGGACAAAAAAAATAGTGTGAAAAGGGCCGCTGCCTGGAGATCGCCAGGGCGCGTCTAGAGCTGGCGCTGGATGCGACAGCATGCAAACCACGGGCCGAGCGCGAGATGCTGCACGACCACCAAGCAGCCCATCACATCCATCATCATCAGGAAGAGTCTTTGCAGGCCTAGCAATCGGTACCCACTACTTGTGAAGTAAGTACGCCACATGCGATGGACAATCAAGCTGAATACCAACATATTGCGGGTGTATTTGAGGACAAAAGGGAGAGAAATTGAACGTTTTGCTTATTGGGTTAGGATGCATCGTCTTTTTGCTGAGCTGGAGCCATCTATAATCGTCACTGAGCCACCAGGCAGGCTTAGTTCGGTATGTATTTCGCTCAAACATATTTGATGATGCCGAATTCAAATGGTTACGACGTAAGGCTTCCCTCATCGGATGAAAATGCAACGGCTGAGGAAGCCACAAGTTGCAGAGCAACCCGCACGCGTGGATGCCACCATGAATACCCCAGTTGTGGTTGATTCAAGCGATGATGGGACAGTCACCCAGGGACTAGAACTGGAGAAAATAAGGAGTACATCGGAAGAGACGATTGTGGAAACCCTCCTCGCTTAGCCCTGAGCAAGCAGAATTTAGAATTCGGCGAAGTGTAGGGCGTTCCTCCACTAGATGTGGTGACGACCTGGTAAGACTGCAGGAAGTCGATAGATGTAGGTGGCTAAGAAGGACCATGCTTTTTGACATTCCTTGCCGATAATGATTTCTTATATTTACGCGAACACTACACATGATTAAAACTACTTTTACGGATTTTATCGCGTTTATTTTTACTTTTTATTTTTAATTCCCGACGTTTCGGGCGCTTTCCAGCACCCATGGTCACGGGGGACTGAGATGACTGACGTCCCGATGTCATTGTTAAACCCGGAGTACCTTCAGCTTTTTTAATTATGGTCCGATCTATGCAAAATGAACTAACTCTGTCTTGAGGTCTTGCAGTGGTATGCTTGGGTTTAGTTTTAATTTTATTGATTATAGGATCCCAAGCAGGTGGTAGTACCCAGCCTCCTTCTCTATTGAAATTAGGATGTTTTTTAATTTCAATAGCCTCACGTATCATCCTTGGTAGGAATCGGTGTTCTTTCGCGAGGATTTGTGGTCTATCAAATCTGATGTAATGGTTGGGGCCGTCTAGGATATGATCACAAACTGCAGACTTCCCGGAACGTTGATGCTTCACATCAGCTATATGTTCTTTTACGCGGGTCCTAATTGATCTTTTGGTTTGTCTTATATTTTAATCATTCCTTGCCGATGTTCAGCAATGGACTTGTGAAGGGATGTAATGGTGATGATGATTTCAGCGTTGATTTTTAATAGTAGACCAGGAAGAATCGGCGCATGAGTACCAAAAACTATTCTTTTTAAATAGTCTTACTGAAAAATGATGACTTTAAAAAATAAAAAATTGTCAACGTGATGTGTGTCAATAAATAAGAAAGTACACAATTTGCGATTATGTTGTCTTATAATCTCTGTACCTACAGTGGAATGTTCATTGACAGTTTTACTTTTGAAACTTAATCAGACGCTCATTTTGTATGTAGTACATGGCCTTTAAGTTAACTTGAATTGTTAGACTTAAGAGTAAAGAGGGATAACGTTAGTTAACTCGAGAAATAGACTGATTCTGTTAGAATAGTCATAATATACGTATTATATAGTTCTGAGGTCTATTTATAATTGGTTCTGTGATAAACACAAACGTAAAATTACAGCCTATATAAATACGAGGTACTATTTTATAATAGAAAAACGTCACCGCAGGCCAAAATAACCCTAAAATTATAATGGTATTATGAAAATATGATTTACATGGTTGTGGCGAGAATTGGTCAGCTCAACCGAGAAAAGACCACGTTCTCATATAATACAAGCGTTAAATAGCAGTATAACGCCATTGTGCTTTAGTAAGTGTAGAAAACTCAGTGAACAGTTTCACTGGAATTGAGGCATTCTATCCTAGTTCTCAGGAGTGACGACACATCTGCATTTTAATTTCTAATCGACGATAGATGTAAAAGTCTGTATGCTCATTTGTTACCCTTACTTTATAATAAAATTCAAATATTCATAATTTTTATCACCTCAGACCCTTAACAATGGGTGTTGCAATGCTTTCAAAACGTCCGCAATTAAAAATAAGACAAAATTAAACGCGATTACGTATGGTGGCACCCCGTGTTACTTTACGGCGATAAAATTTGATAAATTTATTTTAAAATATGTAGTATTCATCACTTAAGGAAATATTTATAAGTACAATGCCTAATACTCACTATTCGAAAAAACATTTCATGGAGCATTTAGACTGAGGTACAACAATAGAAAACCCAAAAGTGGCAAAATAAAAAAGCTGTTAGATGTTAGTGAAATTAATGTATGTGGTTCGATCTCGTGCCGTGCCTCCGCGTTCTGTAATAAATGATACCTGTTACATGGTCTTACAAATAGGCAAAACAATGTGAAACAATTTTATTTCACATTCTAGGTTCTAGAAGTGAGACCTATAACACACTCTAAAAGATGAATAACATTGCAACGAAAGGGTATTTTTTCAATATCAGTTGATGCTTAACACGTTAGTATCTCTTTTATAATAGTTAAATATATTTTCTCTTTTCACTGCTTACGATTTCAAATTTTTTTAACATAATTTTATTGTATGACTATTATATTTTTTATATCTTTTATAATTATGTTGCCATATAGCAATATCCTTAGTCCTATAGTCCTCCCTTTATATAATATAATTCGTGCAAAAAAGAATGAAACATAGAATAAAATATAAATGTACTAGCGGAGAAGAAAATGCGCGCTAAAGAAAATACGTAATAAAGGAAAAAGAAGAAAAACAAAAAAAGGAATGAATAACGCTAATTATTATAATTTGGCTTTTAGTTTTTCGGGAACTTTACCGGCGGCGGATTGCTGTTCCGTTGTTTAAATAATGGTTTGAAGTGGATTGTAATATTTAAAAGTAGTACGATTTTGTGTATTAAATGTTAGCGAATATGCACTATTAGAATAATCATTGAAACAAGTGTTTCGATGGTGATGTGAACCTCAAGATAATATGTCTGCTTAGACACGTGTTGCAACTCTAAACGTCAGGTAAAAATCATTAGTGAAATAGACTACGAGGTGGCTTACCGCTAAGCACTTGGGAGAGATGCTAATGTCCCGAAAAGATTTACCATAATCGCAATGAACAAGCAGGTACTAAAGTCAAAATCAAAATGCATGCAGAACCATTCTGCAGGTATATATGTATTTTAGGGTGAGTATAGCAAACCGGAGAACTTTTTATGTAACACATATCTTAGTTGGTTTTTAGGGTTCCGTAGAAAGAAAGACCTTCACTCTTTTTATCCATAAGGTAAAGCAGAGTCCTTTTAATATTAACCTGCTATCTATCTGTCCATCCGTATGTTCTCGTATGCATTTTCGCACTTACCTTATGTAAAATACATGTTTACATTTACCAAACACAAACATTATTAACATAACATTATTAAGCAAAAAAGTACAGTCATATTTTATAAAACATGCCGAGGCCGTGCATTATTAATATTATATACACCATGATGGTAATATCCTGTTCTATCCATCCATGATGATGACGACTTGGTAAATCAGCTCAAAAAATCGCATTTAAGAATGGAAAAGATAAGCGATCGCTTATTCGGAAAACTAATCTTCTTGGCACTTCTGGGCCATCACGCCTCATAGCAAAAATAAGTTCAGTCTTTGATGCGATAATGTTGTTCACACACAAACCGTAACACAAAACGTAATCTATAATTGTAGCGTATCAAAGCTGGAAATTCCGTTAACTAGGTAGCTGTTAGGACCTTAAGTTGCTAATGTCTGAGTTTACCAATAAATTTCGTTAGAGCTCGTCAGGGAACTTTGTTTGTGGAAGAGTATACCGTTGAGTGGAAAGTTGCACTGTTTTGTATACACGTACATAGGGTAGTACTAAAGTCAAACACAGTCCGCCTTAGCCCAAATTGATTTCAAGTTTGAACTAAAGTATGAATATGCGAACTATATAAAATGTAGAGTATGTATTTGACAGCAAATGTAATTTTTTTCTTTTGAATATTCTTTAGAGTAATTACATACATACTGATCATTACTCTGAGGGATTTTCTTTCAAAGCATAGACTTAGAACGCCAGTATATTCTAAGTCGGGTATGGTTCAAATTATAGATTACGAACGCTTTGTGTTGTGTGTGTGTGTGTGTGTGTGTGTGTGTGTGTATGTGTGCGTGCGTGCGTGCGTCCTTCGTGCGTGCGTGCGTGCGTGCGCGTGCGCCTGTGCGTGTGTGTGTGTGTGTGTGTGTGTTACAATTAAATTAAATTAATTTCGTTATATAGATGAGACCCTAAAAACGACAGTAAGAACATTTCGGCTCTTTAGTATGGTAGTTATGATTATTAGATATGTTCCTCAGCCTGGCCGGCCTTGGAGTAGCCGTTCTGATGAGAATATCGCCGTGGCAGCCGAAGATGTCGAAATGGACCCCGGAACATAGACCAGACAACGCGCCACACAATTGGGCCATAACACGCGGTCCCTATGACGAATTTTGGTAAAAGACCTGAAGATATTTCCTTACAAAGTGCAGACAGTGCATCATCTGTTAGCTGTTGATCGCCAAACGCGCGTAACCCACGCTCAAACCATCCTGAATCTTGACCAAGAAGATGAAGATTTTTCATCGGAACTCATCACTAAATCTACGTGCGATCCACGAATAGCCATTAGACCCGTTTAAGGTTACGGCATGTAACCTTGGTTAAATGGTGCGCTGTTTACGCTGGAAGAATCATCGGGCCATTTCTTTTCGATGACGCCGCGGGCCAATCCGTTACTGTGAACGCCAACCGTTACAGAGCCATGATTAACGAGGAACTCAATTGGATGAGCTGGGACTAGAGAACGAGTTTTTCCAACATGGTGGTGCAACGGCACACTCTGCCCAAGCTACGACCGAAATTTTGAAGCGAGCATTTCCTAATCTTTTTCGTTTTGACAATTTGCACTAGCCGCCAAGATCGCCTGATTTGACCGTACCGGACTTTCTTTTTAATGGGGGCTTTTGAAGTCTCGTGTTCACATGAACAAGCCTCAGACTCTGGAAGCCCTCAAAGACAACATCCGACCGAATGCGTGAACCTATCGCCTGAAGTTCTGGCAAAAGTAATGTAAAATACCATAAAAAGGGCCCGTATGTTCGTCAATGCTGGCGTCGGCCACTTGTACGATATCATCTACAAGACTTGTTGATAAAAATTTTAATGAATTAAACATAAATATTCCACAAACAAGACCAAAGTTTTTATTTGTAAAAAAATCACAGCCAAAGAACATCGGATGGTTTTGCCTCATTCTGTACAACATACTTTAGTATATACACAAAACATCCTTCACTATAACGACCACCTTGTTATTTGATTAGCAACTGTTTTAGAGATATTTTAGATATTTTTACTTTTATAACTTTATTTAAAAAAAAATTGTGGAAATTCGTTAAGTAAAGTGGAGACCAGTTATTCCCATGTACGATTGCCATGAATATTTTTGTTAGTTGGTAGCTTAAATGTGGGTAATCTGTTCAACCTACGTAGGGTTTCAGGTCTACTATATTTTTCAATGTACTTATCGGCTCCCATTCCTCTCATAAGGCTGCCAATTTAATTTCTTCATATACATTTATTTTTTACAATTTAACTGAACTGTTTCTTTTTTCTAAATGCCTTAAATATATCTTGTGGTTTTTTGTTTAAAGCAATTATTTTTGTTAAATCGAATAGATTCTCTGCTTTCTCTTCAGAAATCCTATGTATCTCGATGACATTTGATGTTTTCTTGATCTTCCTTTATTTTCTTGGAGTAAAATTGTAAGGTTGGTAGTTCTTGTTGCATAATTTCTCGCAATTCTCTGATTATATCACTGCTTATGTTCTCATTAGGGTGTTATATTGAAATTCTGAGCTGGAATTTCGTCTTCCGCGTCAGGAATAATACATGATATTATTATCGGTTTCGCTGACCCCGTGCACGTACGGCATTTCCAATTATTAGAGTCGGTACTATTTAAGACGTCTGTCTGAAGTCTACGATTTCAGCACATTCCCAATTTATCTATTTGCTGCATTTGCTACACTGGTTCGATGGGAATTTTTGGTTACAATTTTGTGGCATTTATCAGACTTAACTATCGTATTAACAATCAATTAATAGACGTTACGTTATGCCGATGACGCGGCGCGCGTACGATATTGAATGGCGCTCATGATATTACATGTAACTCCAGGGTTCACGGTAAAGCCGTAAAAATTTATACTAGTATTTCAAAAGGGATCATAAAATTTTTAGAGAAACAACCTGGTTTTAGTGAAAAGTAGCATCCATAGCATCTATTCATAAATACTAATATTATCTTAAATGTAAAAGTTTTGTTTGAAGAAATTGTCAGAGAGAGAGAATATAATATATTACGGCCGTCCCATTACGTTAATTTACTCCTTTAGGTAATATTAATCATAGATAATGGAATCAGCGCTTAAATTAGGTTAAGATCCAAATAATATAGACAATATAATGACAGACGTGTAGCTTACAATTATATAGATATTTTTTACGTGGTAGGGCCATGGTGCAGTTATATTAGTAGTATAGTTGTAGCACGAGCGGATCGGCTCGCTTAATGCTGCTGTGTTTCGTATGGTGAGTGTAGAGAACTGGAAACCCTTTTTAATGGAAACGAGGCATTCTATCTTAGTCCTTACGGGTGGCAACGCATCTGCAATTTGATTCGTGATCGAAGATCGATGTAGATGTCTATGGGCTACCGCAACCGCTTACCATCAGGTGGACTGTGTGCTCGTTAGTCACTCTATCCTATAAAAAATTAAAGTGAATTCACATTCACGTTAACGTTTATTAAAATTGTCATCATCATGTCTACCATTATATAATTGTACCTGGTATTATTTATAAAGTCTGATTTATCACGTGCTCGGCGGCAAAGGCAAACATCGTGAAAAAAAAACTGTACGCCTGAGAAATAAAATAAGCCGTGTAAAGACCGCCAGCGGGTAAACCTTCTTTGCCCTAAAATTCTCTGGGACGATTTGAAATACACTACTGAGTACTGGTTTAGGTATGTACAAGTAGCTCAAAATAATGATATATTGTATGTTTCTACAACTTTCATGTCCACCCTCAAATTTGGTGAAAAGTTGTTTAATTTAAAAAAAATATTATCCGTTTTTCTACGAGTATAACTGGTAAGGGGAAATCAATTCTGAACAGTTCGTGCTGCTAATATCTTCTTAGAACTTAAATTTTTATTTAATAAAACTATTTATACGGATTTTGTCGCGTTTAATTAACATACTTTTAATTCCCGACGTTTCGTGTGCTTTACAGCACCCATGGTCACGGGGAAGGTCTGAGATGTTTGATGTCCTAATGTCAAAGTTAGCCCGGATACCTTCAGATTTTTACTATTAATTTTTGGTCCGATCTACGCAAAATAATTAAAATTAATAAAAAAATTAAAAGGTAATATTGGTTAAACGTTATCTAAACGCGTTAAAATGTGTATAAATAGTTTTATTCAATGTGTAGTGTTCACATAAATATAAGAAGTCATTACGTTAACTTTTACTTAAAAATTATATTAAATGTGCATTTTAACAATTAATTTAAAAATATTCAACTACTTTATCTCAGCAGAAGTGATTTCAACTGAATCTGAATAGTGTGTCTTGTTTAATTAAATTTCAACGAGAATCTCACTTCAGAATAATCATTCTCGCTGTATAATCAAACTGAAGGGACCGTTTGCGTAAAATGTAGTCAGTAAGTCTAATCTTCAATGTAGACTGTTGTAAGCTTCGTTTTGAGTTAACCTAAGTTAAAAGAAAACTTTCTTTAGTCTGTTTCCTCAAACTTAAATTAATTTAACTGACTATATATCTTACAGAAATAATGAATGGAGCTATATAGGAGGCACATATTTACATCAAATTTGCCAAACACAAATCTTTTGCAATATTAGCATTTTGAGTAAAAAATTCTTTCACGCGATTCTCTTCAATAGTAGTAGTTTTGACTAATCAGGCGCTAATTTGGTACCGTACTGCTTAAAACAAAACAATGACTACAATAACCATCGATGGTGGGATTTATTTATAGCGTAGTAGGTAATGAGATTAAAGATGATGGTGAAAGTGGGATATGCTCTTAAAACGAAATAAGACACTTTTTTATTTTTCACACGGATCTTAGCTTATTAAATTTAACATTTTGAATAACAACAAAGTAGTTTAATTTTTGTACTACTTGTTGTTGTACAAATATAAACAGACCAGGTGATTACTTCCTCCTTTTTAGCTTCGTCACCCCGAAACAGTCTATAGCTGGTAAGTGGAGTGGTGATTCCAGTATACGACGCACCTGTCATGTTGCTTCCCGTCGCTTGTCTGATTATTTTACACTTGGTGTTAACGATGTAATTATACCAACATTTGTCAGAAATCAAAAGATCTTTCTGGAGTTCTCATAAAAAGTTACAGCCTATATACGGCCCACTGCTGAGCACAGGCCTCCCCTCATTTCTAAGAGGGTTTTAGCCGCGCCGCGTAGCCACAATGCGTGTTGGCGAACTTCACATGTCTTCGAAATATTTTTTTTTCTTATTCCTCGGACATGCAGGTTTCCTCACGATGTTTTCCTTCACGCCGATCACGTGGTAAATCAGCACCTAAAATTGCAATTAACAATTTAATTGGTGCCGGCGGGGATCGAACCCGGGTTACTCGCGTTCTGTTATATTTACAGCGAGCGTTAACCATCTGAGCTACCACGGTTCTCCCATAGTCTGTCAGAGTTACCTCTTATTATAACCACGGAATAAAAGTGGACGATGAATGCACCTACTCCGCTCCTCGTCGGCAATCTATCTACGAACTTTTTGTCACCTTCGACCTTTTTACATCAATTAACCGACGTCAGCCAAAGGGTTGAAGGTGATGAAGGGTTTGACGAAGATTGTATAAAAAAGGTTATACTAGGTAAATAAATAAGTTTATAAAATCGTATACTATACATTAACTTAAAGAAATGCACTCTAATAAATATATTAATTTAGAGAAACGCTTTGTATTTCGTTGAGATCTTTAATTCATTAAAAGTTATTGCACCACACAAAAAAAAAACAAGAAATTGTGATTAAAAAATCTGCTTCATTCATTTTTCTATAAAACAACTGGCATCACTGGAGGAAACATAAACAAAAAACTGTAGAAACAGTTAAGATCGAATTATGTCTTTGAGTTTTTAAATTGAGTATTGGCGTCCGTTTAGCACGATTCGGTTAGTTTAAACCGTAAAATTCAAAACGGTGACCGCACGGTGTTTAGAATATTTTAACAAGCACATAAAAGAAAGCATCAACACCTGCAACCAACTTCAAACAAAGTAGGCTACAGATGCGTTAGCACTACGGAGGACTTAATTGCAACGCCTTACAGCCTGTAATTATACTGGCTCTCTACATATTTTATATCGGAACAAAGCAGTGCAATGCTATTTACAAGTGTTATTTTAAAGCGAAATTTGGCAACTATTTAAATAGGCCTTTTTTAAAGATTTTCGATGTTATTTTCCAGGATGGAGGTAGTCGCAGAACCAGAGTTAATTTAAACTTAAAATAACTTTCAAAAAGTATTATGCATTAAATTTATTTACGAAAAAGAAAGACAACTATGTCTTTCTTTATTTTCAAATTATAAATATACGATAAGTATGTTTCAAATATTAATTAAAACTTTACAGCTTTTATTCTACAGCGACTGGCTGAAAGTTAAATAACACGTGTATCGAAAACGTTGCGCATAAGTTTAAATCGATTTCTCCGTATTTGCGAATTTGAAAATAACATCTACCTCTTTGGAAATCTTTAGACTACTTTTTTTTCACATTCAAATATAATACAATTCATAAAACGTGATTATCATTATTATCAGCTCGTAGAAATCTACAACTGGACATGGTCCTAAGAGCTAAGAAAAAGATGGGGCTAAAAGTCAATAAAAATGCAAATGAATTGATAACCCTGAGGAATAGAATGTAATCGTCATATCCAGTTAAAAGGGTTCACTATTCTCTAAACATATCATACGAAACAAAGCAGCATTAAACTGCTATCTGACGCTGGTATTATTTGAGAGCGTAGCTCTTTGCCGATCGTGCCGACCCAATTGAACTTCAACCACAATGTATTTTAGCTAAAACAATCGTAGATGTCTAGAATGTCTGTTCTATCCTCGATTAAAATAAAAGTGCAGGTAAGCACTGAGACTAAATCTGGTTGTACATCCGATATGAATAAATCCGGTTCTTTGCACTCACCATACAAAAAACAGCATTGACCTGTTATTTATCGCAGTTTATTACAATTTGGAGTTGTTATCAGAAAGATGCTGCGGTCCATCTCCCTGTTTCAGTTTCTCTCTGTCGCCTCTTATGACACCCTCGGGACAATATAGGGTGGTGGATATTCTTACATCGCAACTACATATACGATTACTCTCTTACTTTTTGCATTCTACCAAAAGACGACAATAACCTCTTTCGAAATACAAGTAATATTATTTATTTTGAAAAAAATGAGAGTACCAACAATAATTACTATTCCTTAAACGCCGAGCAATGAAAGTTTTGATTAAAAATTTCACCATAGCCAAAATATATCGAATTCAAATATGTCTATTCTGTGTAAACGCAAACTCTATGTAAACACAAACGTGCACAATGTATTATCCCAAATACATTTTAATTTGTTGTCCTTTTACGATTCTGCGCTATAGAGACGATGTGAAAACGACATAAAACATAGAGTTTTATTTTGAAGAAATTTATTTATAATTTATTTTTTAAATAAGTTTATCGCGTGTGTGGTGGCGATGGAGAATCTACTGCCCTATATAATCAGCAACAGAGAGAATCAAACAACGAGATGGGTTGCAGTGTATCCCTAATAACAACTAGAAATGAAAAAACTGCAGTTAACTAACCCGCATGCCAAGTGTGACAACTATAACAAATACGCTCCTTATGAGTCAATCTAATCTTATCAGGCTATGTTCAGCAGTGTACTTTTATAGGATGTGATGTTTGGATGTAAACACAACAACACCTTAAGATCCTGCTTGACAGGCCAGCTTTACCGCGGTCTCGGTTTCTTGTTGACTTGGTACTGCTGGTTAGTGGTTCATCGCAAAACCATGGTTTTGTGAGCCAATAAGCCAGGCTCAGTCAGTGAAGTTTATTAATTTAACAGATATATCAACATCAATTTTTCTATATACAGATGTAAATATTATATCGAAGTAATGATAGAATTCAATTTCGTTAGTTGCGTACAAAACGAACTCAAGTCAGTCTTCCCAAGTTATCCAATTAATCGAAGTTCAAATTTTGAAAATGGAACTCTTTGCCTATATTATTGTGTATGTATTTTATTAATTTGTCATTTGTTTACAATTTGGCGGCAAATTGACAATTGTATGTCACGTCAGCATGAATTTATAGTAAGAAAATTTTCGTACAATGATTTTTTATGACTTTCTATGTCCTTTAAGTCGACAACAAAGTTATGATAGACTTTAATTGGCCTTTAATTGGACTTAAACAGCGGCACGAGATTGGGCTTAATCGTGAAAAGATTAAGCCCCATCTCATGCCACTGTTTACAACTGCTTTAAATGGTTTATACGTGGTCGCACTAATCACACCTTTGATTGGCGTGAGGGACGGCCTTCCACGGCAAGGACGATAACATCAGTGTTGCAAGGGGAATGATAGAGACTGACAAAAGAATGACTTATCGGCAGCTCAGAACAAGCTTAGGCATCGGTATGAGTCAAGTGCACAAAATCTCCCATGAACATTTAGCGGTCAGGAAGCTCAGTGCCCGGCGGATACCTCATAATTTGACAGAGACCCAAAAACGTCTTCGTGTTGATTGGTGTCGGGAAATGGTTCAAGATTTAACGGAGATGAATCAAATGCTGTGTTCGTAATGAAATGGTGCTTGGGTTCAGTGGTCTAAGGAACTGCCTGTTCGGTTGTCAGTCTGTCACTGTCGTCACTGTTTCGGCTGTAACATCTTTGTCGTTCAGCGCCCACCTGTTCAACTCCTCAGTGCTGACGGTTCGCATTCTGCACAGAACACTTAATATAGCTAGTAGAAATGTTATACGAGCCGGAAACGCGCGCCGTGTATATGGCTTAAAAGCCAACTACTAGAATTTCGTGACTCAGTTCGAAACAAACCGTCGTCACGTGTTAGTCGTGGAGCAAGTGGTTTAAAATGGTCTATTGCAGTGTTTCGAACTGTTCAAATTGTTCAGGAAAGGGTTATTGTTCTTCTAAAGGAATTTCTTATCATTGGTGAGTAAAATAATACATTTTTAAATCGATTTTATTGAACGATACCTTGCCTTTCAACGCATCGTAGTATGGCCGCTGGTCCCATACGCCAATTAAGGATGTGCTTAGATTTTAGTTTATCGACGCTATCGATATTCTATGCCTTGTATAATCAATTCTAGCAGGTTATTTTTAGAAATAAATTTTGCTGTTAAATAAAAAGCGTAAGTTTTTATTTAACAATAAATATTTTTTTCTTATTCAACCAATATTCTTATATTTTTTTAGTTTTCCGATAAACCCAGAAGTTAAGGAAAAATGGATTTTGGCGACAGGGAAAAAACTAGTTTCCTTCTAAACATAGCAAAATATGTTCAGCACATTTTCAAGAAAAGGATTTTAATCCTACAAGAAAACGCCGTGTTCTTTTGGATCATGCTTATCCGACTATTCACGTTTGGACAACTTTTGAAAATGTAAGTATCTTCTAAATAAATAAAGTGTTTTAGTAAAATACAAACCATCCCGTGGCTCTATTATGCAAAACAGTAAAGAAATTATGTGGCGCCACTAGTACATTTTTGATACTTTATAATTCGAAAACGAAACGCTTTACGACATTTTGTGTAATTATACTGAAATGAAGTCAGTCTTGCTGTCGCACGGATGGGCCGGCTCGAACCGGGGTGGTACCACGACCTCACAGAAAACCAGCGTGAAGTAGCGGTTTACCTCTGCGTTTCGCTTGGTGAGTACACGTGGCCGGAGGCCCCTTTTACTGGAAATGAGGCATTCCATCTTAGGCCTCACGGGTGACAACGCATCTACATTTTGATTTGTAATAGAGGATAGATGTAGATATCTATGCCACAGCAACCACTTACTATCAGGTGGACTGTGTGCTCGTTTGTCACCCTTATCCTATAAAAAAAGGAATTACAATCAAATAGATTAATTAATAGCGACCAAGCCTTTTTTTAGAAAACACCAACGTTAACACAAAAGAGTTATTTAAAAGATGTGAGAAAACTAGAGAAGAAATTAAAATCTAAAAAATTAACACATGAAAAATACTCTCCGAGCCTTCGGAGTTTTGCGATGACGCTACATTTTCATTCGCCGAAGGCATATCTTTATGTAAGGCGCAAGTTTGAGACCTGCTTGCCTCATCCTAGAACCATTAAAAATGATACCAATCTTTTGACGCAGAACCTGGTTTTACCACAGAATCCCTTGATGCTACAAAATCTAAAGTTCAATCTACACAATATCCAATATTATGTAATTTGGTGTTGGATGAGATGGCGATTCGTCAGCGCATCGAATGGGATGGGAAATGTATGCATGGTTATGTCAATTTCGGAAACAATTTAAACGATGGTGGGGATAATTTGTGTGAAGCTAAAGAGGCTTTAGTATTACTTGTTACTGCAATTAATGGTATGGACTATAGAAAGGTATACAGATATTCGCCTTCACCATTTGATGAAAACCTCAGCACAAAAAGTATCAAAAAGACAACTTTTAAATAAATATTCGCATTTTACAGGACAATAAATAAATAAAAATATTTCAATAAATATTTTGTTTTTGAAATGATGAAAATGTCTTAATTTTTTTCTATTTTACTGTAAAGTTTTACTCCTTGCAATTAATTATGTTTTCTACTTTACGTTTTTTTATAGCATTAAGTTTATTTCATAAAATTTACGTTTCATATTATATAATTATACTGTTTTATTTTATCACATATTTATTACCTACATTATTCCGTGTCGATATTTTATCGATAGTTTTTTGTCAAGCACTAACGTATATGAGTTGAGTGTGTTAACTACCTGCAAGGAGTGGGGAGACTAGCGGCGGCAGTGGTACCGCAAGTAAATTAAAACAAAGGCATTTCTATTCCGCTATATTAGGTGTTCTGTGGCATTCTGAGACACCCAGCACTAGATCCAGGTGTGCCCCGGCGATCACCCTCGGATAGCGGTACTAAATGTTTTCTCTTTGAACTCTAAAATGTTGTTTACGAGAGACTTCTGGACGATAAATCCGACACCTCCTTGGGACAGATGGTCACCCTACCGGTGGTAGAACAATTTACCGGATTCGAGGATTACCATGTCCGCCTTCTCTCCTCGGCCGTCAGATAATATTATAATATTGCAGTTCAACTTGTCGATCTCTTCTTCTAGCTACGGGATTAAAGATCCTCGGTTCCTCAGGGTGCCAGGTTGAGTCGTCTTATGTAGCAACCGAAGCTTCACCGGAAGTACTTAGCAACCCCTGTCCCGCCATTACCATGGTAGCTACCGTAGCTAAGAACAGCGGGACTGCGGGGGACTGAGGCCGTCACTTTGTTTCTTTTGCTATGGGGTGTTCATTGCCATAGTTGCCTCACATGGCGAGCTGGTAGACAACCGCAGTTTCATGTATTGTTATGTTACTTTTATAGGAAATATCCTGCTGCCCATCTCCTGCCTCAGTTTCCCTTTGTCACCTCTTACGATAGCCACGTGAAGATAAGGGTTAGTTGATATTCTTAACCGCCACTAAACAACCTTCATGTTAACATGGATGCAACAAAAGTTTTTTTAAACATATTTTTAAAAGGGTCAAGCTAGCATGTGTCTGACCAGATGGTGACTACTACCGCTCATGAACCACTACCACAACAATAGAATAGAAGATGCGTGGCAGGTCTTTAGGCGTAGCTATCGAAAATATATTTTGTTACGAATTGGAATTAAATATATGACGCAATTGTTATTTCTTATAAACTTAATTAAACTTAATATATTTTCACAAAATTTATGTTATATTTAATAAGTAATTTATGTAGCATCTTTGTTTAAAAATAGCTGCAGATGTGTACTGCTATGTGTTTACCTCTGAATCACTGCGAATCGCACAGTCCTTATGACATTTTTTTAATTTATCATACCTGAGTAAATTTAGTATTATTGCCTTTAAATAACAACATAAAAATAAAATGTGTTTAAATATATTTTTTATGTTTTACCGTCTGGAAAAAAAATAGGATGTTACAGGTGAACGGAATGGAAGTCTATGGCACTGATATTATATATTTTTTTTAATTTTACATTGTGTGTCTGTATTATATATCTTTTTAATTTTACATTGTGTGCTGGAAAGCACCCGAAACGTATTAAAATAAAACTCAAACTCGATGAAATCTGTAAAAGTAGTTTTAATCAATGTGTCGTGTTCGCGTAAATATAAGAAAGCATTAAAGTTTAGATGCATTTTACTTCATATATCTATTATTATCTACACATTCCTGAATAAATTTTGTATAATATGACTATCTGTAAAATATCCACTACATTAAAATAAAATCACAATTATATAGAACAAATAGCGAAGATCAAAAAAATGAAAACAAAGGGCAGAGATAGCAAGCAAACCGGAAATAGATAACCCATCCAGATGAAAAGAATGGTTATTGTTATCACAATATTAAATTCAAAACAAAATTCTATTATATTGGTTCTAGTTAATATATATCATATGTAACTATCGTATTTATTATTATTATTATTTATTGATTTATTTTACTTCTATATATTATTTCATTTTATATAATTTACGTAACATTGTGTATATTATTTATTTTTTAGTAGTACTAATGTATGAACTATGTTTGCAATTTAAATATAACTTTCTTTATTTATGGAATTTATTAAATATTTTGAATTATATATTCCTTTATATACCTAAATTTTATATATCTTATATATATATATATATATATATATATATTAAATGGTCGACTGGAAGATATTTCAGCGAATTTGGAATAAGTAGAACACTTGTACGTAATTACTATAAGACTGCTTCTGTGTCTTAATGTGTCTACATAAAATAAATTAAAAAAAATGTCAAAGCCGCCATCGAAATGTTTCTTTACGACTAGAAACTTACGACCCCTAATCTCATCCCTTAAAGACTTGAAATAGGTATCCATCAGCTGAAAGCTATCTAAGTAAGTTGTTACTGGCAGAAGCTTATGTCATAATAATATACTAAAAAGTCTTTTACGAACTAGAAACTTACGACGCTAATACACCCCTAATCTCATTCCTTAAATACTTGAAATAGATATCCATCAGCTGAAAGCTATCTAAGTAGGTTGTTACTGGCAGAAGCTTATGTCATAATAATATACTATCAGGGCTGAAAGTCTGATGACATCGCAAAAATATGTAAGAATACAGTGCATGTAAGAATAACGATTTCCCCAGAAACCTAAAAGAAATATATTTCAAAAAGAATGATAGAACACTCTCAAGATACAGCCAGTTTAATTTTGTCTAGATGAATTTTTGGAGCGCAATTACTTTGGTAAGGGCGAGAATAGCTAATACATATTTCAGGTGTTACCATTTATTACTAATATTATATTTATTTATTTATTTTACAATTTATGTACACACAAGTAAGGGAGAGGACACATCGTGATAAAAAGTTTGTACAAAGGCTCTACTTATCTCGCAATGAAATTTCTTCCAGTAGCCAGTTTCAAACACGTATGATTAAGAAATGATTATAAGATGTGCACTTTGTTACTATACTACAACACATATGGGGATAAAATAAATATATACGTCAGCTCAAATACTTATATATGTACAAATACATGAATATATTCATATTTAAATTAACATTAATACATACATAAATACTTAATCTACACTAATATTATAAAGAGGAAAGATTTGTTTGTTTGTTTCTTTGTTTGAATTGAATAGGCTCTGAAACTACTGAACAGATTTGAAAAATTCTTTCAACATTAGAATCCTACATTATTCCTGATGGACATAGGCGATAGAACGTTTTCAAAAAATTTAGGGATCCGTAGGAAAACTTCGTTAATGTAACCCAAGGTGTGAAAAAAATACAAAAAAAAAACTTATATCGCGTACGCTGCGGAAACTATTGACAATAGAGCAAAGTGATGTGCTACAGTTTTATGGAGGACATCAATATCTACATAAAAGTCTGCAATACCATATGTCTAACTATTATAGTTATCTCACAATAACTACTTTCCCATGTTAAAATATTCAATAGTAACGTCGAAAAATCCTTATATCGCGTACACTGCCAGCACCGTGCGATGCGGGTGTCACTGGGGTGTGGGAGGGGAGTCTATGTCAAAAAATAAATTGTCGCGCGGCCCACTCGCGAGGTCGGCCCCCTACGCAGCGGTTGTATGCGGAATCCAATAAATTTAATATTTTGAATTCGCTTTAAATTGATTTAGTAGGTGTTGATTAAATTTATATCAACACTAATATTATAAAGAGGAAAGATTTGTTTGTTTGTTTGGTTGAATTGAATAGGCTCTAAAACTACTGAACCGATTTGAAAAATTCTTTCACCATTCGAATCCTACATTATTCCTGATGAACATAGGCGATAGAACGTTTTCAAAAAATTTAGGGATCCGTATGAAAACTTCGTTAATGTAACCCAAGGTGTGAAAAAAAAACCCAAAAAAAAACCTTATATCGCGTACGCTGCGGAAACTATTGACAATAGAGCAAAGTGATGTGCTACAGTTTTATGGAGGACATCAATATCTACATAAAAGTCTGCAATACCATATGTCTAACTATTATAGTTAACTCACAATAACTACTTTTCATCATACATTATTATCTATACTTATATATATATATATATATATATATATATATATATATATATATATATATATATATATATATATATATATATATATATATAATATCATAAAGAGGAAAGATGTTTTTTTAGTTTGTTTGTACCAAATAAGTCCGAAACTACTGGACCGATTTTAATCAATTTTTACCAATAGAAAGCTAAATTATAGAGGGGGAGGGGGAGGGGGAGGGGATAAAATTTAAATTTTCTGTATAACGTGTATATACGCGGGTGAAACCGCGGGGTACAGCCAGTATAATATAAAGTCATAATTAAATATATAAACATACATACACACATGCATACATATATGAACATGCGTATATTTGTAACGGTATAGTAAATATCAGAGATTTGAGATATACATAGAATACAGCGATAAATAATGTACTTTTACTCGTTTTTTGAACAATGTCACTGTTTTTATTTCTCGAATGTGAGTAGAAAGCGAATTCCAGAGTCTTACTGCTTATACGGAGAATGAACGGGAATATGAATGAGTATTAAAGGATGGCAATTTTAAAAGAGTTTTAAGGTGAGATCTACAAACTGTATCTGGGGATTTAAGAAAGTTAAATTGATTTCCAAGGTACATAGGGAAATTTGGGCTATATAGGATGTTAAAAAGGAGACAAAGGATACGGGTGTTCCTGCGAAATCGGATCGGGAGCCACTTGAGTTGCTTTCTATATTAGAGACGTGGTCAAACTTTTTGAGTGCGAAAATATACCGAATGCAAAGATTTTGCAATCGCACAAGTTTGTTTAATTGCTCCTCTGTGTCATCCAAAAAGCAGACATCAGCTTAATCTAAGATAGGCAAAATAAGAGCTTGAACAAGAGAGATTTTCGTTGATAAGGGTAAAAAACTTTGGAGACGTTTTAATTAGTGGAAAGCATGATAAACTTTTCTACCGAAGTCCGTTATGTGAGGACCCCATGACAACCTATTGTCAATAATTAAGCCCAAGTTCTTCACAGATTCAGTATAAGTAATTGATGTGCCATTGATAATCACATCTGGCAGGGTGCATTTATAAATAAAGCTACTTACTATTAAATCTTACTATTAATAAATGATTGGGCATCGCGACGTTTGTGCGTTTTTCATGCGCTTCGCTAATATAAAATGTCAAATCTGTGTGGTTGCCGTTTAGTGGTAAACGAGCTACTTTGTTTTATTCAGTGTAAAATCGACGTGATTGATGAAGTCAGTTTACTACAAATATGTGAATCTAATTTTACGGAGGAAGAAATTGATCGTGCAAAGGCGCTTCTGTTAGATTCTTCAATAACTCGACGAGTGACACGTAAAGGGGAGGGGAAAAACAAAAGGCTTCTTCAGGATATCATAAAAATTCTTAAAGAAACGGAGCCTTCTAGCCTTCCAGTGTTTGTGGCGAAGAACCTCAATAGGCTCCCACCCGTAACATTTGATCACGTTGATGTAACCAGTCTTTTAAAGGACATAGTTCTGTTAAAACAAGAATTATTGAACATTAAAAACGTATTGGCTACGCAATCAGATTTGGAGAACCTACGTAAAGATTTAGAACAACAACCTACTCGTGATAATAAATTAGAAAAAGAAGGTAGTAAAGATAAAAATATTAGCTTTGTTTCTATTGAAACTCAAATAAGAAATGACCGATCACCAGTGTTACTACGCACTTTTGGAGGGGAGAGAGGAAGGAGCGCTGAGAGTGCATCGCAATCGCATCCGCGCTCGACCTCGGCTTTTGTAGTAAAGAGAAGTGTGTCGAGAGAGGACGTAAGTATGCGTATTGAACGTCCGTCTGCAACTGCAAGTACGAGTACGGTAACAGTGTTAGGCGAGACTGACGATACGATAACTAACGACATAAATACGTCTGCACCATTACGTAGCCAAAAAGAGGTAAATCTGACAACAAATAAGGACGAAGGGTTTGTGCCCGTGTCTTATAAAAAGAAAATTAGGAATAGGCAGGGTAGGGCGGCCGTACAACCACTAGGAGATTCGCTTATCCGAGCTGCTCCGAGATCTCTTTACTTATATGTATCACATTTAGACGTTTCAACGACTGCTGATAGGCTTGAGGAGTATATTAAATGTAAAGGTGAACAAGCGATAAGTGTTGAACGTATTTAACCTTTTAAAGTGACTAACTTTGCTTCTTTTAAGGTAAGGATTAATTTTGACAGAAAACATATTTTTATGAATGAGGACTTCTGGCCTGTAGGCATAGTGTTTAGACATTTCTGGCAAAGTAATTGCGTAAAACATTAAGTTCGTTAGTTTTAATTGTCAGTCAATTAAGAGAAGTGTTGATCACGTTAGAGAACTGTGTAAAGAGTTTGATGTGGTGGCTCTTCAAGAGACCTGGCTGCTTCCCAATGAGCTATCTTTTTTGTCAACAATTCGTACCGAGTTCTCTTCACATGGTACCTCTGCGGTCGATTCTTCATCCGGAATATTAAAGGGAAGACCATATGGAGGTGTGGCCCTCTTGTGGAGAACTGCGTTATTTAATAATGTTGACTTAGTAAATTGTAACGATTCGCGAATTTGTGCTATAAAATCGTATATTAATGGGAATTGTCATATGTATTTTTCTGTTTATATGCCTTAAAACAATCTTGAAAATTTACCTGAATTTAAAAATATTTTATGTATAATCAAAAGTTTAGTAGAAAATCATTTCGTAAATGTGGCTATTGCCTTAGGAGACTATAATGCGAATATTAACACGTTATTTAGCAACGAATTAATAAAATTTTGTACAGAAAATGATTTGATTTGCACAGATCTTAATTTTTTTAAAGATTTCGAAAATATTTTTACATACGTTAGTTATGCTCATGGCATAAAGAGCTGGCTTGATCATTGCATCGTAACTCGGGTCGCGTGGTCGGCGTTATCAAGAGTATATGTAATAAATGATGTATTTTGGTCGGACCACTGGCCTCTCGCATTCGAATTTAACTTTAACATAATTGCTGTTGAGAGAATTGTTGTTAATCACGTTTAATCTAGGAACCTTATTTCTTGGGGTAAGAGAAGTGGAGATCAGATTAAAGCGTATGAGTGGTGGTGTAGTTATCTCTTATCAGAATTTAATTGGGATTATCTGCGCTTAATTTCTTCTTGCGATGGCTGTGAGATGGCACACAAAGGTTTTCTCGTTAAAATTTATAAGAAATTTATCGAAAGTCTTCATACATCCGCTATTAAAAGGCACGTAAGTCAGGTAGGGTATGGAGTGACATCGCGTAAACGTAAAGGCACGCTGGGATGGAATGATGTAGTAAAATCAGCGCATGTGGATGCTAAGGTAAACTTATCAAGGTGGATCGGGGTGGGAGCTCCCAGCTCTGGTTCTCTCTATGATATGATGAAGCAAAGTAGGTCTATATTTAAAGGTCGCTTAAAGTGGTGCCGGAAAAATAAAAATAAAATTTTATTGGAGCGGATAAGTAACGCATGTATAGACAAAAACTTTTCTAAATTTTGGCAACATACATCAAAACTATGCAACATAAGGGTTGGAGTTCCGGTCTGCGTGGATGGTGTTAGCGATAAAAAACAGATAGCAAATAATTTTAAACAGAACTTTTTGTTGAATGACTGCTATTCTAGTGGTGGCCCTTCTGCGATAGATACACTTGATATGCCTGTTTTATCATATATTCATATTGATGAGAGTGTGGTGTATAATGCCCTTAAAGATGCACCTTGGTAAAGCGTGTGGTCATGACCATATTTCTGTACAACATTTACGTTGCGGTGGGTTGTGGTGTTTCTCTCGGTTTTTATTAACGCGTGTTTAAAACACTCATTTTGCCTCCTGACCTAATAAAATGCGTGGTTATCCCTATTGTCAAAAGTAAAACCGTTAGCGATACGATCAGTTCCAATTATAGGCCTATCTCAATCGCTACAACCTGTGCGAAACTATTTGAGTCTATTATTCTTGATATTTTATCGAAATTTATTTTTATAAGTGACGCTCAGTTTGGTTTTAAAAAAGGTAGCTCTACTGAGTTGGCAATTTTTTCCTTAAAACAAATCGTAACGTATTACGGGTCACGAAGAACAAAAGTATACGCTTGTTTTTTGGACTTGAGTCGCGCCTTCGATAGGGTAAACTATAGCATCCTGTGGGATAAGTTAAAACTGGTGGGTGTTCCTTCCGACATAATTAGAATCCTTATTAATTGGTATAATACGCAGGTTAATGTAGTGAACTGGGATGGCTCGCTTTCGGACGAGTTTGTACTGACTAATGGGGTTAGGCAGGGTGGGCTGTCTTCTCCTCTGCTGTTTAACTTTTACGTTAACGTGTCGTAAAGCGACAATTAAAAACTAAAGAACCTAACCTAACAACAACGAAACAACCGAAAAAAAATAATTTATTTATAGTTTTAAAAGATACTTACAGTTTTTTTATAAAAAAAAATGTATGAAGATGATTACGGATGACGTGATTTACAATTTTTTATAAAAAAAAATAACAAAGATAAATTAATAATGAAAAGGAGTATGCACAGGCTATGCCTGTGGTAGGTGCACGCAGCGTCTGGAGCAGGTACACGCAGCGTCTGGAGCAGGTACACGCAGCGTCTGGAGCAGGTACACGCAGCGTCTGGAGCAGGTACACGCAGCGCTTGAAGTGGGCAAACACAGCGCCCAGGGTAGGCACACACAGCGCTCGGAATAGGCACAAGCAGCGCTCGGAGTAGGCACACGCAGCGCCCGGAGTAGGCACACACAGCGCTCGGAGTAGGCACACGCAGCGCTTGAGGCAAGCACGCACAGCGGCTAAAGATGGCGCGGGCACTAGTAGGTGGAGGCGTAGGCGTGGCTAGGCGACGACTTCAGGTGAAGGCAGAGGCTTGCAGGATCCCGGGGCAGTGCGGATAAGGCCTTTAGGAGGTGCTTCTAGTATGAAAGCTGAAGTGAGACTCCCTTTTATTGGCCTTTTGTTCGGCTTTTATACTTTTTGACGGATCTGGGATAAGAACGGAAAATTATTTAAATTAAAAGCAAATTTTTGTAAATGGCCAAGAGGAAAAGAGTATTTTTGTGGAAGTATTGAAGTAAAAACATCAGGCCGGTAACGAATTTGAATAAAAATTGCCATGACAACGAGATAAACAACGATGTCAAAACATGTCAAATTTTGGTTTTAGGCTCGTAATAGAGAAACGGCAAGATTTAAGTGAAAAATGAGATATTATTGGTATAGGAAAAAAGGTAGCGCAACAGCGCGCACGAAGCCCGAAATTGCAGAGTTACGGAGAACTAAAAAAAGGACCGAAAAAGGTAGACTCCATTGACACCGATCTAAAAAGTGCTGATAACGTGAAAATACGAAGTGAAAATTATTTGTTATTGTGTTCTTATGGTTTAAAAACGTTACAGGATCCTATGGAAATAAAGGTGATGCAAAATATCCAGTTTTGAGGCGAATGCAGAAAATTAAAAACAGAATGGAAAAATAAATTTAAAATAGTGTAAAATGATATGTAAGTAACATAACACTACAAACGCTCTAATTGAGGAGCTCAATGAAACGGGTATCGGCTGTCATGTAGGTGGGAAATGTGTAAACAACCTTAGTTACGCAGACGATATGGTTTTATTGAGCCCCTCAATCGGAGCCTTAAGGAAGTTAATTTCTATTTGTGAGAGATACGCAGCAAGCCACAATTTAGTTTATAATGCAGGCAAGTCTATGGCAATGGTCTTTGGAGCGCATAGTAAAGATGTTTGTTTACCATTATACCTGAACGGCAAAAATTTGAAGTTTGTGACGAGCTTTCGATATTTGGGATATATCGTATCGAGTGACCTGAGGGATGATCAGGACATGGACAGAGAAAGGCGGTCCCTTGCTGTACGTGTAAATATGATTGGCAGGAAATTTAATAAATGTGAGCGAGATGCTAAAATATTACTATTTAAAACCTATTGCCAATCGCTTTACATACCACATCTCTGGAATAAATTTAAAAAGGAAAACTATCGAATTTTTAAGGTTCAATATAAAGATTCGTTCCGAATATTATTTCGTTTTCCGAGATACTGTAGCGCATCTACAATGTTCGCTGAGGCTCGCGTACCGACGCTCGATGCTTTGATAAGACATCGTGTGGCCAGATTTAGAAGTAATCTTTTCAAATCTGGAAACAGGATTATACTAATTTTAACACAAAATTGTAGTGAAATATTTAAATATTGATCTAGTATGTTAAGATGTAAGTTTTAATTTGTTTGATGGCATTTATTTAATTTATATTTATTTTTGTATTTCAGTTTATTTCAATTTTTTTTATGTTTGTTGATTATAAGTAATTAAGTTTCTTTTTTACGGGCCTTTGTTGTCTGTCAATAAATGATTATTATTATTATTTTTTATAGAAGAAGGGGCAAACGAGCATGTGGCTCACCTGATGTTAAGTGACTACCGCCGCCCATGATCAACTGCAACACCAGGGGATGTGCAGATGCGTTGCCGGCCCTTTAGAAAGGAGTAAGCTCTTTTCTTGAAGGTCCCCAGGTCGTAACGGTCCGGAAAAATCGCCGGTGGTAAATTATTCCACAGAGAGGTTCTACGCGGAAGAAAACTCCTTTTGAAACGTACAGTGGTGGACCGCCAAGCATCCAGATGGTGTGGATGGTATCGGGACGTTTGCCGCGTAGTGCGTTCACGAAATTTGGCGGCTGGGATTAATCCGAACAATTCCTCAGAGCACTCTCCATGGTATATGCGAAAGAAAATACAAAGGGATGCAACATCTCTTCGCAGTGCCAGTGAATCGAGCCGATCGAAAAGCACTCGGTCGTCGACGATTCGAGCCGCTCTGCGCTGGATGCGGTCAAGTGGAAGGAGCTGGTACTGGGGAGCCCCAGCCCAGAGATGGGAACAGTATTCCATGTGCGGCCGAACCTGCGCCTTGTAAAGTTGCAGGCGGTGTGCCGGCATGAAATACTGTCCCGCTCTGCTGAGCACGCCAAGCTTTTTAGAGGCCAATTTGGCCTTACCTTCCAAGTGACCACGAAACTGCACGTCACTCGATATGTCGACGCCGAGGATTCCGATACTGGCTGAGGCAACAAGGGGAGTGCCTTGAAACTGAGGGGATACGACAAAGGGGTTCTTTTTAGCGGTTAACGCGCAAACTTGTGTCTTCTGGGGGTTAAACTGGACTAGATTTAGTCGCCCCAATCCGAGACTCTGTCCAGCAGAGACTCGACTTCAGACACAAGTTTGTCCCGGCACGCAGAGAAGTTTTCTTGAGAAAAATTGACTCGGCCGGTGTAAAGAGCATCACCAGTGCTGTCATCTGCATAGCAATGAATGTTACGGGTCTGCAACATATCATTGATATGCAGAAGAAACAGCGTTGGCGATAGCATGCAGCGCTGTCGAACACTAGCATTAATAGGCATGCAATCGGAGCTTGCACCGTCTACAACGACCTTGATGCTCCGATCTGCAAGAAAACTGGTGATCCAATCGCACAATTTCTCGGGAAGCCCATAGGAAGGGAGCTTCGAAAGAAGCGCTTTGTGCCAAACCCGATCGACGGCCTTCGCAATGTCCAAACTAACGGCCAATGCCTCCCCCTTGGACTCTACTGCCTACGCCCATCTGTGAGTTAGGTAGACCAGAAGATCACCAGCTGACCTACCACGGCGAAAACCGTATTGGCGGTCACTAATTAGCTGGTGATTCTCAAGGTAACTCATGAGCTGGCAGTTTACAATGGACTCCATTGTTTTGGAGAACAAGGAGATGATGGCGATAGGCCGGTAGTTGGACGGGTCTGAGCGGTCGCCTTTTTTAGGGATCGGGTGGACGAAAGCCGTCTTCCATGATTTTGGGACTACGCCTAGGGAGTAGGAGTACCGGAAGAGACGCGTTAAAACCGGTGCCAACTCTGGAGCACACGTCCTCAGCACAATTGGGGGGATTCCGTCAGGCCCACTCGACTTGTGGATGTCCAGGGAGAGGAGTGCTTTGTGAACCGAGCGCTGAGTGAACTGCACTTCCGGCATGGAGCACTCACACCGCGGGATGGTCGGCGGCGTACTCCCCCCGTCATCGAGAGTCGAGTTAGACGCAAAGAAAGAGCCTAGAAGATCGGCTTTCTCCTTCACGGTGTGGGCCAGTGAGTCGTCCACCCTGTGCAAAACGACAGAAATTCACCTGGACAGCCTTGGCGAGAGAACAGAATGCACGGGTTTCAGAAGGAAGACGAACTAGTCTCTCGCCAATTCTGCCTATGTGCTCTGACTTTGCCTTGGCAATGACTCTTTTGAAGGACCTAGAGGCGGAATTATACTTCTTTTTTAGAGCGCTGGTGTTTACATCCCTGGACGCTGATGCGTCAGCCCAGGCTTGGTAGCACTCCTGCTTATAGCATGATACTATTTTACAGGAGCGACCAAACCATGGCTGAGATTTGCCTCCAATGGGCACCACAGAGGAAGGAATAAAAAGTTCCATACCCTGAAGTACCACATCAGCGACAGAATCCGCAACAACGTTGGGATCGTCCGGCGAGAAGCAAACCTGCCCCCAAGGGTAGGATGCAAAGAAAGACCGCATCCCATCCCAATCGGCTGACCTATAATGCCAAACACGGCGGCAGCCTGCGGAATGCAACCACGATTTCAGCGTGAGGCACCACACTCCGGACAAGACAATGGTCCGAGGAGCCTAAAGGGGCGTCGACGGAAATCTGATATCCGTCCGGGTGAGAGGTCAGCAGAAGGTCCAACAGGGAAGGTGCATGATCCTCCACATCTGGGATCCGTGTAGGCGAAGTAACCAGTTGTGTCAGACCATATGCCAAGGCAAAATCATGAACAGATCTCCCCGCAGGATCGGTTAAACGTGAACCAAGCCATTCGGCGTGATGGGCGTTAAAGTCGCCGAGGATCACGATCTCTGCGGAGGGGATCTGCTGTAGCAACGAATCTGCAGCCATTTGGACGTGATCGAAGAGTCGGTCTGTTTCGGCATTACCACTATGGGACCTATAGAGGCACCCGTAGACGCGCGGATGGTCGTCGCTCTCTACGCGTAGCCAAAGGATGGACAGGTCCGAACCTTCAAGTCTGCCGAGGCGTCGAGAACAGATGTCCTCTCTGACGTAAACGCAAACTCCAGCCCGAGGCACAAAGAGTGTTCCAGTTTGTACCCCGGGCAGGAGAGATACGAGACATCAGCCGCAGAGGACACCTGCGTCTCGGTCAGAAAGAGCAGAGCCGGCCCGTCGCCGTTTCGAGATGGTAGTGGACGGCGTTTAGGTTAGAGTGAAGTCCCCTGATATTGCAGAAATTCACGGACAGCGTGGCAGGGGTCACCTTGGTCTGGTTGCTCCGTTTGCCCCGAGCAGTTTTAGTCTTGAGCGGAATTTCGCCCCCCCCCCCAGAATACGCGGGGCAGCCTGAGCACCCACGCTCAGAAGTGGAGAAACATGGTCGTGGATGCTCAGCGAGGGATTCTCCAGGGGTGCTGGTACCCACCTGGGGTAGTCTATTATTTAATTCCGCTACCATGTTGATGGGAGGTGGGGGGGGATTTGGGCCTCCGGCCACCTGTACTCACCAGACGAAACGCGGAAGCAGAGCTTCCACTTCACGCCGGTAATAATATATAAAGCAATATCCTAAAATAAAAATAAATAAATTTGAAAGAGAAAATATACCTGACTTATAATTAAAAAAATAAAACGTAAATAAATATAAAAGCAACTCAGCTCAACTCACTAGCATAATGGAATTATTTTTAACTAAGTCTATACATAGACTTACATATTATATTAAAACTAGAAGAAGAAAAACAAAAATACTAATTGCAATACAAAATTAGGAAACTAAAAACGGAACATTTTTTTAACATCGTATAAGTAAACATTACAAATAATCTTTAAAAAGGAGGTAAGTAGTAAAATCTTAATAAGTTAGTTTTGTTTGCGTTCATTGCAATAAAACAATCTCTCGCCAGGGAGTAGTATGTTCCTTGATATTATTTTTTGTGCATTGTTTGTGACGTGTATGCGTTCCGTCGAAGTTAATTCTCTCCACTTTTATGGAATAATAATTAGTTATAGAAAACAATACTACTGTATTCAATTATTTATGCGTCGGCGTGCTTTCTTCGGGGCGTTAATAATTATTGATGTTCTATTAGCGGAATGTGATGCGTTATCGTTAGGAGGATATTTCACGATGAGTAGTTCCAATTCAGCCAACGTTTAAATTTTTGTCGGGTTTTATCGGGGAGGATTACAACATTTTTTCCTACAGAAGACCAGCAGTGCTTAATTACAAAGTGCTTACGTGCTGTAGTAAATATGTGATGCCTGGTTTTCGTTAAAAACTCTGAGGTGGTGACACCGGAGCCTTTTAAATTGGCTTTGTTATCCCAAACCGCCTCTGCTCAGAATCAATAAACCGAACTAAAACTGGTCGTGTCTTATTTCAAACTTTAACACAATCCTTTTCTATATCTGTCAGCTTTAAATGCTTAGATATAATATTTAAAATAACTTCACGGAGGTTTTCATTTTGCTCTTCGGAAATGCCATGAAACAATAGAACTTTATTTTGCATCACTGTTTCATGTCTATTAAGGCCGAGGCATAGTAAATTTATTTGTGTTTTAATTGTAGAAAGAGTTTGCCAAACAAATGACTTAAACTCGGAGAACTCACGAGACAATGAAGTTATGTCAGGATTCAATGAACTGCTCTCGGTATTGACTTTTAGCAGCTTCTCTTCATATTCCCGCATTCGGGACTCAAACATCTTTTCAAGTTCGTTAAGATTATTATCCAGCTGGACATCCATATTAGGTGGTATAAGAATATAAATACAAATCTTGTAGGATAAGTTGTGATTAGTGAGCGTAGATGAGTTAAATAAACAATTCATTTATAACACTTAACACACACTGTTAACACAATATAAATGGGCGCACACCAAAACACACGTGTTGACGATACGAATACTCATTATATTATGATTTTAATATGTATAATGGTACAAAGTTACCAGTATATGCACTACGTCACTCAAACGAGACTAGATAAGGAATATTATTCCCGCTGGATTTCTTGCCGTTTCTTCCTAAGACAAAAGCTTTTTGCGAACCAGTGGTAAAAGTAACAAATAACTTCAAGAAGAATTATTTATGATATATATTGAAATTATTATATTCCATCACGCTGATTTTTATCGAATGCATAACATTACCACTGCAAAGTAATAGCAGGTATTTCTTTTATTTTCTCACGCAAATTATAATGTCATAAGTGGTTGTTGCTAAAGGATTCATACAGAAAAGCAGTTATTAGGCGTACAAATGGTTAATATTGTGTGATGCCACTACAAGTTTAAACACTTATAACAGACTTAGTGAGATAATATAAAAAAGTAACAAAGTAAGTCATAAAATCGTAAGCTGAGATAATCGAAGTTACAAATTATAATTTGTACTTTTGTACAAAATCTAGCTCCGTCTAGCTGTATTCAATATTTCAATGTAATTACATGGTTGGGTAGTTGTAATTTATATATAGTAGGTCGTCTTAATCAAGTTTTATTCCGAGGCATTAATGGCATTCTAATCAGTGTATAAATCAGTAAAATATGAAAATAATTCAAATGTAATGCCATCATTATGCATTGATGGTATTGTAGTTTCTACGCATTATGGACGACTGTCACGGAATGACTAAAAGGTTTGCATTGGTGACATCTTAATGTAGTTTTTATTTTCTTTAACTTTGATCGATGACGTAAAAATTAAACATTAATATTGAACGGTAAAATAGAAATTCCTGTGAATTTATTGCGGTTTAAATTCATAGCTCAAATATGTAAGTCACATTTTTGAAATATCTTAACATTGTATTGACGCCAAAGCTAAGAATTATTAAGTGAATATAATCAGGTGGTGCCGGCATGCATTCAGAATGTTATTACATATTCGTCTAGAAAAGTATCACGAGTAAAATATGTCTATATATATTTTCATGACAGTGAAATCATTACAGCAGTTTACAAAATGAATTTTGATTTTGTGATAACAAGAACCACAAGAAAAAAATAATATTTAAAAAGGAAGCATACCTATTAATTACCAAAACTTTGCAACTCTATAAAGAAAGATTTGAGTGTCTTATGAAAGAAGAGGGTTGAAACCGGATGTATACTTTCTTATTGATTTTATAAAACTTAACGTAACTAACAACTAAATGACGTATTCAGAACACTTTTACATCATCATATTGTTGCCCGCCACATTTGATGCCTAGTTCATAGTACTAGCGCCATCTATTATCAAATATAAGCTAAGCTTTCCAGAAAACTCCACCCTAAAATTTTCTACACCTAGTCGGTCGGGACCAGGGACTTAAATACCGGTAAAATACAGTAACGTTATCTGCAAAATGCGAGATAACATTATGTTTAAGACAAACGAAATATCAAAACGATATTATGCAAAGCTTTGCATGTGTATAAGGTTATAATTACGTTACAATAGATTTGTCAATTAAAAGTTTCTAAAATATTGTTATCACAGAATAATAATGTTATTATTTATTGTTCTATGCCATCTCTTTACTTGTATGTTCTCTCTACTACTTTCTAAAGCTATAGGTTTTGTGATCGTCTGTGCAACAATTGAATTATCAACTGCGACAGTCAGATTTTATATAAGTTCATACAACTCGCAAAATCAAATATATTTCTATATTTTTACATGTTTCTAACGATGCAGCTTGGCTTTGCACAGGTGCAATTTTAAAAGCTTTTAATTAACTTGCAATGTATGTAACTATGTTTGTTCGGGTGAAATCTCGCAACTCAATTTTGACGCAGATATTTTCTACAGATTGACCTGAAAATTTGTATACGCATTTAACTTGGATGATAATACATGGTTAGCTGTGTGACATCGTTCTATATCCAACATGGCGGCGGCAACACCTAAGATGGAGATCTTGTTATTTTTAATGTTCTTCTACAATACGGGTATGAAATGAAAGGGCTTGTTGAGAATAACTCGAAAAATAAAGTGACGTCACTCTAAATCCTAAGATGGCGGCCTAAGTTTTATGCTTTCCTACAATATGGGTATCAAATGACAGGACTTGCTGAGAATACGAATGTTAGTTGAAAAAAAAATAAGATGGTGATCATAAACTCCGCTGCCGACCATTCCGTTATATACTTCGACGTAAAACTCTTCGCTGCTGGTCAAACATACGTGATGTTAATTAGGGTAAAATCATTAGGTCTCCTTATTGAAAAGCTAGACTGTTCAAAATTAATCGGCAAACGACCTTGTAACAATGATGCGTTAAATGAGATGAACAGGCTGAAAATCCTGTCCAGCGATAACTGTAATAAAAAAATAAATTAAAAATATTTTTTATATAAACAAGCTTTTATTTAAATGCGCTTAAAAGAATAAAACTTTTCCGTTAAAACTTTTACTTTCAACTTATAACATTATTACACAATTTATATGGTATAAAAGCATGTCGCGAGATTTACCTGTGTAAATAAACAAGTAAATTAAATAACTTGATCTGATTGATTTTAAGTTTTAAGATTTTCAAACTAATTAAATATGAGTACTTAAATCTCGTGGCTCTAAATTTCTTCCCAGAATTTCCAAACACGTTACGACGACTTTAGAAGCGGTTCTTCTAAAAATATTTTAATTTTTAATTGATACTGTAAGAGTATTGGTTATTTCACTAGTTTGATCGCTCCTTCTTACTTAAGTTGAAATATTATTTCAACTTAAGTAAGAAGGACGTACACGTTTTTAAATATAGCTAGAATTTAAGGAATCCTCCAAGCAATGACGTGAACCTGCAGCTTGTATGTCATTTGAGGTAGATGGCATATTTTCCATTTTCACGCTTGAAGAAATATTTTTTATAGGATGGGATGACAAACGAGCACACAGTCCACCTGATGGTAAGTGGTTGGTCCATAGACATCCACATCTATCCTCGATTACGAATCAAAATGCAGATGCGTTGTCACCCGTTAGGTGTAAGATGGAACACCTCGTTTCCAGTAAAAAGGATCTCCGGTTCTCTACACTTACTATACGAAACACAGCAGCATTAGCTACTGTTTTACGCTGGTATTCTGTGAGGGCGTGGTCCTTCCCCGGTTGAGCCGACCCCTTTTTTATTAGATTGAGCATCTTTCAACTTAGGGAACGTTGCAATTTTCTTAAAAATCACTTTAGTAATTTTCAAGACATGTTATGTTAAGTGTAAAGCCGGTTTGAATTTTAACCGACTTCAAAAAAGGAGGTTATTCCCTTCACAAGTCCACTGCTGAACATAGGCCTCCCCCAAGTAATGCCACAAAGCACGATCCTGAGCCACCTGCATCCATCGACAGCCTGCATATCATACCAGGTCGTCACTCCATCTAGTGGGGTCGCCCTACACTACGCCTACCGGTATGAGGCTGCCACTCGAGAACCTTTCTTGCCTATCGGTTATCGGTTCTTCGAGCTATATGGCCGGCCCATTGCCACTTCAGCTTACTAATCCGTTGGGCTATGTCGGCCACTCTGGTTTTACTGCGGATATCCTCATTTCTGATTCTATCACGCAGAGAAACTCCGAGCATAGCCCTCTTCATAGCTCGCTGAGCGACTTTGAGCGTCTTCATACGGCCACACAAAATACTGGCATATGATAATCTATTTGGACTTCCAAACAAATATACAAAATTTTATAGGTGTATGTATGTACGTACTTACATATGTTTGTCCACGCATTTCTCCGAAAATAGTAATTGGATCGCGATCATTCTTTTTTTATTTATTTTAACTTTATCATGGGGAATAATAACGATTTCATCATTATAGGTTCACCCGTTTTTATGATATTGACTAAAAGGTGTAACTAAAACTGAAATAGTTTTTGTAATAAATAGTTATTACAACTTAAAACTAAAAATTACGATATAAAATAGTAATTTAAAAAACTAAAACAATTTAAAAAAATAAAAAATAACTGAACGCGGTATTTTATTTATTAAGGATTAGAATTTTTCCTTAGTCTCGCAAAAACTCGAGAATGGCTTAACTGATTTTGATGAATACTTTTGTGTATTAGAGTGAGTTTCTGGATAGTTTAACAACTCAAATGGACCGGTAGGTGGCAATATTGTCGAGATCCAGAAATCACCTGTGCAAAGCCAGGGTGGATCCCTAGTTTGAAATAAAATTAAACGAATAGTTTATTTATATTTAATATATTTTTCTTAACACAACTTGTTTGTTTATCACACATAATAATCAAACAAGATATTTATCGAAAAGTAAAATTATGAAAGAAATATTTTTAAATAATTTTAAAATTTTTATACCTACCTAAGTAAGCTCTTACGCCATTTTCTTTTGGCAATTTTCTAATGGTTATTTATTTATAATAACATGTCACATACAATACTCAACTAAATCTTCAGTATTATTTCCGTTATAACATTATTTTCAAGTAGCCCAAGCTCTCGGAATTCGTTTTAGGGCGGCTCTGGGATAATCAGTGATTCAAATAAACGCAATAAGGAGAACAAATGACGCCCTTCGTTTTATCCCTTGCCATACTCCACCGGTAATCCGATTACTTTCAAACAACAAACTTCACTATTTACTACGATTGTGTCCCATTTCCTTTATTTTACTTACTACGTTGTTGCCAGACTTTTTAAGGCTCATTGCTGGATATTGAGTTTTTTTAATGTTTTAAGCCAGCGTCTAGTTACAATCCCACCTGGTGATAAGTGGTGATGTAACCTTAGATGGTAAGACGCTGTGAATTAATCAAAACATGTTGGCTCTTGCTTTGAAGACACTCACGTTGTAATATGATGGAAAGGCGGATGCTGGCAACTTATTTCACTCTTTTGCTGTACTCATGACGTAGAAAACCGTTGGGTTCGAATGCGTGGTAAGTACACAACAAAATGGTGAGGCTGGTCGAAAGTCCGGTTGTCCGATGGTGGAAGGGAAACTAATGAATTAAATTATTTTATTCCTGCGCACACGAAACCCTGGCAACCTTGCACCTCTTGTCCACGCTGATAAGATGGATTTGGGTCACCAATAAGCCTCTCATAACGCCTTTCTATTGAGTCCAAAGTTGCTAGGTGGCATATAGTTTTGGCACGAATAGGTCAACTCAATCGGGGAAGGACCACGCTCTTACAGAATACCAGCGTAAAATAGCAGCTTACTGCTGCTGTGTTTCATATGGTGAGAATAGAGAACCGAAGACCAATTTTACTGAAAATGAGGTATTCCATCTTATTCCTCACGGGTGACAACGTATATGCATTTTATTCGCAATCGAAAGTAGATGTATATGTTTATGGGCCATAGCAATTAACCATCACTCAAAAACACATTTTTGTAAAATGCGTTTTTAGGCTGATCACGTCCAACGGGTAGTTTTAAACGAGCAGCACCAATTCCGGTGTAAGATTTCGGCTGCTAGCTTTTTGGTTAGACCTACCAATGGAAAGTCTCGTCGCCAATAAACATTTTTGTGTTCCGGCATGATTCTTGGTGAAACCATATGGAGAACGGATCTGAACTAGCATTGTGTATGGGTAAAGTGAGAGCAAAACGTCAGCTGTTTCTGCGTCGGATGCTCGGTTGTAGAGGGTAGCGGAATCCGACACACGGTGTATCGCTGGCCGAACGCAGATAGTTGGGACCCAATGGGGTTGGCAACTGTCAAAGTGGTGCTAGCAAAACTTTAACCAAAGAAAGTTAAAACTGTATGAGATATTTTGAATAATTATTATTTTCACAATGCCAAAGATGTGTGAAGTACCTTATTGCAAAAAATTGGTGCACATCAATTTCCTAAAAACGAAGAAGTAAGAAAAATGTTGCTTAAAGCTATAAGAAGAATAAATTTTAAGCCTGAAAAAAATTCGAGGTTATGTCGTAATCATTTTTTTAAGACTGATTATCAAAAAACCAGTATTTATACGGGTACATCCTTTGATATTGTTTTAAAATACCTTGCACCACACATCAGTACATTTTCCTTAACAATTTGTATTATTTTCAGGTAATGAACATCAGCATCGTTACTTGAAAAAATCTGCCGTCCCGTCAGTGTTTGCATGGACTACGAAAGCTATTCCGCAGGAAGGTCAAGCTCGAGAGGAACGATTAATTAGCACGTAATATTAAAACACACTTCTGCTTCCATATACGGACCTGAAGACTTGAAGTTTGCTGAAGAACTTTGTACGCAGGCTCTGGATATCGCAAGTGAACAGTGTATCCAGACTCTGGATATTTCTTGTGACCAGTGCCCAGAGGCAGAAAACCTAGAGGAATTAACTCCTGTCCACAATTACAAGTCCGTAGGATCCCAGACATGTGTTATGTTAAAAATATTTTCTACAGATTTATTATTCACTGATAATGAGTCACTCATGTTTTACACACGATTAGAATCTTACTCAAAATTTCAACTAGTGCTCAACACCCTCTTGCCAATGGCCATGTCTTACATACCGCTGGAGTCAAGCTACGTAAGCAAGTACTGGCGTCTCAATTGAAGATCAATTCCTTATATTACTTATTAAGCTCAGACGCAATAAACCTTATTGAGAAATAGCTAAAATATTCAATATAAGCAAAACCGAGGTTTCAAACATAATAGTTACTCTGATTCACTTTGTACATAAATTATGGTTAATGATTGATATTTGGCCTCGACGTGATTTAGTACATTACTATATGCCTCAAATATTTAAAGATTAAAGTAGCAAAACAAGAATAATTATTGATGCAACAGAAGTGCCTATTGCTAAACCTAGCAATCCTACATCCCAGAAAGCCATTTACAGCACTTATAAAAATACCAACACTATAAAGATTTTGGTGGGCTATACACCAGGCGGTCACCTATATTATTGTTATGAAGGCTATGGGGGAGCAACCAGTGACCGGCAAATGATTGAACATAGCTCATTGTTAAATTTCTGTGATGATGGGGACAATATAATGGCAGACGGGGTTTAATGTGCAAGACTTGTTTGCTCAAAAAAATATTGCAGTAAACATACCTAATTTCTTGAGAGGTAAATCACTGTTACCAGTTGCAGTAATAAAAAATGATCAGACTTGCAAGTCAGAGGGTACACATAGAAAGGCTTATAGGCCTTACAAAAACCTATAAAATACTACAGACACCACTTTTCTCGTTATATGTTCTTTTGGCATCAGAAATATTTTTCATTTGTTTTATGTTATGTAATTTCAAGGAAAATATTGCAAATAAAAATACACAGATATAGTCACTTTTTTCTTTATTCCTTGATAGTTAAATTATCAATATAGTCGAAACTATTGTTCAGAGATGTTTAGAAATCGAAGATAGGTTTGTTAGTCAGTGCTCAAGAACCCAGCCGCTGTCCCTGATCTATTGAAAAAAAATCAAGTCTATATCATGTAAATAAAAAAGAACCTTCCTTATTATAGTTCTGATAAATACCAATAACAAATAAAAAATATGAAATGGTTATGTCTTGCTATTATCACAAACTTCACCCTCTTTCTTTTAACAAGACAATTTATTTTACAAAAATCAGTGTATAAAAATGTACAATAAATAGCAAGAATAGAATATAATATTTATATATTTCTTATTGAAGGCCAATTTTTAGCTTTTTCCATTATTTTTTTTACTTATATTTATTAAACTTAAGTAACACTTATATAAAAATAAAAATAATAGATTTAATAACAAACAAAATTGAAAACATTCAATTTGTTGTTTTATTAAATCATAATTTTTATATAAATAGTTATTTAAAATTATGCTTTTAAAGTGATTATTATAAAAGCCATCCAACTTTTCTATCATCTTTGAAATAAAATGATCATCTCTAGTAACATAAACAACTTTCATGTCTTTATATGTATAAATAATTAAATTACAGTAAATCATATTTGTGCAGTACTACTGACCCTGGATTTGATAATAGATTGGACTAGTTGTTTTAATAGCATCTTTTTATTTAAAGGGTCATTTACCAGATAGAACACAGTTGCTGGAGTAATGATATTGTTTCTTGTGGAAAATAGACATTTTATTTCGATAATGGTATCATTTCCCAGTAGACCATCCGGTGTAGCACCCAAATATGGTATCTGCTTGCTAATAAATAACCCACTAGGTTCAATATTTAATTCAAACTTAGACTGATACTCATTTAGGGCTATTGGTTCATTCAAGATTCCATGAGTTGTTGGCCTAGATGAAAAGGGTTTTTTACTAAAATGTTGTTTGCAGTAACTAAGTTTTGAAGAGGCTTTAAGATGGCATACTGTATGAAAATTGCTGGCAGTTATTCTGTGTTTTCTTTCTTCACACCACATTGAATTGTTTTTTGTCCTCTTGTAATTTTCTCAATATTTTTATAGATTCTTCATTAACATTTCATAAACATAGTTTTTCTAAAATTTTATCTCCATGTTTGGAAGATGTGTAGGCATGATCTGCTATGATGGCATGGGAATTTGCTGGTTCAAATAAATGTTTAAGAGGCATTGTAGAATTTGGATGATTTAAAATTAAATTACGAATTTTATTGTTGTAACTCTATTTGTCAATCATGTGAATAGGGTACGGACTAAACCTTTTAGTATTTTTTTTTCTTAGGTAACTTGTGTGCAGCTATAGGAGATGCTGTAAATAGAGTTTTGGGCATATGAAATGTCTGCAACCTTTGTGTGCTAACTTATAAAATATATTGTGTGTAACAAATAAAATATTATAATATATAATTACATCTCGAACCTATAATCATTTTTTATTATAGTGACTAACAACCTGCACGATAACCTTATTGTTAACAAAAACCAAAACCAACTTCTAATGAGGATATTGAGAATAAAATATAAAAGAAATTTTATTAACTTATATATTTTGTATTTTGAGTAATTTTATATCATTATTATGAAGAACAAACTTACCAGCAAAAATAATTCCTAATATGCATTTTTGTTAGAGGCGGTAAGAAAGTGCAGCTATTTTTATCTCGATATGTGTTGGGCTCCGGAAGGTTCATTGTAAGATCTTCTTCATCCTGATTCTCGGTGTTCCCAAAATTAAAATTTTGGTCATATAACTCTAATCTGACAAAAAATAATATACCATCTTTAAACGCCAGTATTATGTAAGTATATAAAGAATCTTTAAGATAAGATCGTACTTCTTTTTAAAGGGGTAAATGGTATAACTTCCGATAAACGTGTTAAAAAAAAGTAAATGAGTAATGTTATGTATTCAAAGATAAATAATGAGAAGATATCCTAAAGAAAGAAGATTTTATAATATATTTACCTTTCCACTAGATCTGCTTTCCGTCCCCGTAAAGACGCACCTCGCTTCTTTAATTCAGCTTTTAATTCACATACCCGCCATGTCAGATACATAATGTAATAAATTATAATCCTTTTCCTTTAGTAATTAAACTTATTAAAGTAATTGAATTTGTAACACAAATTAAGCACTCGACTTTGACAGGTGAAAGCTATGCTGGCGCCCTCTAGAAAGAGTTTTCACCAGCCAACCCCATTAGTGAGTTAGCTATCCATGAAAGTCTAATCCGCTTAGTAGTGAAAAACTTTGGTGGTATTGTTTATTTGCTAATGCAACACCTCGTTCAACTACCATTCTCCATCCTTAATCACTCTTAACTCCTAATATGTCTTAAAATGAGAAGTATGGCTTAGCAGTGGTTTCACGTCCACTCATTAAAAAGCACCTTACTAATATTCGAGGATTGCATTTAAATCTCAGCGCAGTCCATCACCAACTCGAGACTGAGAAGCCGCAGCTACTATTCTTGACGAAGACCTAAATTAGATATCCATTGAATGCGGCGTACCTTGGCTATCCGGGATTCTTCCTGGAGCACACATTCCATCTACGTGCCAGAGTCTGTGTGTACGTCCAAAATGACATCTGCTCCTAACGTCTCCGTCACATTGAAGATCCCTCTGTAGCAGCCAGACTAATCAACCCTAAACGGGAATAAATAATATATACTCTGCTGCTACCATAAAAAACATTTATTTCCTACCCATCCCTGGCTACTGAGATACTGCGGACTGCATATAGATAATTTGACGTTCTTATAAAGAAACAAGAAGCAGCCGCAAATATCATTCAGCGCCACATCGACTTCACACGCCGCTATCGTCACGTATCCGTCGACCAATGGTGAGTCGTTTCTTCAACGCCGCAGCTCGCTTCTTCTTGCTGTTCCGGAGCTGTATTCCACGCCGCCGCCGCTCACCGACTACGCGCGCGCATTTTTTTTTGCGCCCGAAGCAATTGAAGGGCTACCCTGTACGCAGGGAGGCGGAAAATGCATTACGCATACCACGATAGCCGGTCTATCGTGGTTATGAGGGACTCACTGTCCTACCGGGGACCCTAAGTGATACCCTCTAAAAACCGCCTTTGGGGACAGGCAACTGGCTGATTAAGCTGTATTGCCTTATCATGAGCGACCCTCTTTTGGGAAAAGAGGGCGCAGGCGGCTAAGAGCCGCTGAGGGAGTGCCTACGAAGGCAAAATAATATTAGTTAATATAATAATAATTAATTTAATTAGAATTGACCTGAGCAACCAGGAGGCAGTTCAGGTCGTTTGTCAGTTTATTAGGCGGGTCCGAGAGAGAGTTTCTCGGCCTGCGGACTCGATAGCGAGAGGGGGGTGGGGCTGCATAGGTAGCTGCCTCACGAATTAGTTGGTTTGGATGCGACTCTGAGGCTTTGAAGAAGTTCTCAGAGAGTTTTTTGAGAAATTGTTGAATTGCTGTGAGCTCTAGGTCCTGATGAAGGTCGGCATTACGGACGTACCAAGGTGCGTTCACAGCTCGACGACAGAAAAGGTTTTGAACTATTTGGAGTTCGTTAATAAGTTTGGGGTTTGCGTGGGCAAAGACGGGGCCCGCGTAGGAGTCGGGGCCCGCGTAGGAGTCGGGGCCCGCGTAGGAGCGCGCGCGCACCGATCTGCATGTCTTTTATAGCCCGGTCCAGCGACGTAGCTTCGTGAACAACACACAAGTCTTACGCCAGGAAACGAAACGTACATAATAGTTGTATATTTTGGTTAATTTTCATTGGTCATAATATAAGCATTATAATTGTCTAGGTAAAATAAAAATTGTTACCATTGGCAAACCAAAAACGTAGCCGGCCATATAAATATAGGCAAGGTTGATGCAAATATATTCCATTCCAGTCCACAGTCCATTCCATATTCATACTCCAGTCGGACTTACATAAACAGTCGTTTCATTTCTCCACCTTAAAACCACTCGGAGTCTGTTAATAGCGGACCGTTCATCTCCACTATTACAGTGTTGACCCCGACGTGATTTGAACACGCAACCTTCTGATACTGTTTTTTCACAATCTGAGTGCTGGTAGGTACAGGTATTGGTAAATCCTTTACGTCTGTGACTATCGATTACACAGCGGTGACCAGGAGATAACTCGATTAATTGATCACCTAAGTAAAGCTGCTGATGTGATCCTAAATTGGTATCTTATCCAACTGCACAAAATAATAACAAAAATGGCGGTAAAGTCAGCTGATGTGGATGAGATGCTACACTTTTTTGCTACCTATCCTTGATGGGAGGTCTGATTATCTTCTACGGATCAGTTTAGGTGCGCGTATGCGATAACCGATGTGTTGCGTCAAGTTATGGAGTATTTTGTCCTCTTTTCTGCCGCACCCACCGGCAGCAAATTTCGTCCATGGTTTAACGCTGAATACGCTCAAGCTGAAAAGCGAAACCATTTAGCCTATCTATCCTGGGTTGACGCTCAAAACCGCAAAGCTCCAGTAATGAGCCTTTTTTCATAGTGGCCTGGTTGTAAGCACGCCTAAGGAAGAGAGCTTTCAACCAGGCCACTAAAAAAAAAGCGTGTTCAAATCCAGTCTGAAAGAGAACCTATAGTTCTCTTTTAGACTGGATTCGACTACAAGCAGTCTCCAAATAGAGCGTCTCACGCTACAGGTAGTCTCTAAATGGGGCGATGTGAATTTTTTCCAAAATGTATCACTGGAATACACCGTCCGCCTTCAGTTGTTGGAGGTTGAGATATCCTCAAACCTGTACTTCAGGATTTTGAGGAATCTAAAAATATTTTTTTCATATTCAATTAATATTATGATTTTGTCCACACAATTTATTAATTTTATAAATTCACAAAATATTTGTCCAAGTTAACATTTTTTGCTAAATGGGTCTTTATTCTCACTGATCGATAAATAGTCAACCTGTTTGCAGTAACAACGTGACCCGTTGTGTTTTTAGCCATATATTTTTACAATAATTTTATTTTCCATCCAGTTTCAAATATTTAAAAAAATCATATGATTTTTATATAATACGAGTCGTAAGAGTGACGATTAACGAGGACACCGTTTGTTGATGTTTAGTGAGAGCTGTGACTTATAGGCATGTATATATATCATCACTTAAGAATCAAAACGAAAAATTTTTGTCACTACTGAGTATTGAGGACTACGATCGAATGCTTTATCACCAGTAAAAAGGGTTTTCTATTCTATACACTCGCCACACGAAACATGGCAGCATTATACGGATATTTCACGTTGGTATTATGTAAGATCGTGGTCCGTCCACGATCGTGGTCCGTCCACGATCGTGCTACGTAAAAATATGTCCATAATACGTTAAAAACTTGTTACAATCTAAATTAAAGGACCTCTATATTTATCCTAATGACATTTTAACATGAGCTTTTTGCAACTGAAAACGAAAAGATTGATTTATGATTTTATGACAATATTACCACATCACACCATCAAAATCTCCATTCATAATCAATACAGAATATCACAAGTCAATTGCTGAACATAAGTTTTCGCCAAGGAATTCCAAAACACGTTCCTGAGCCACCAGAATCCGAACTTCATCTACCGAAAAGAACTGCCACTAAAGTGCCTTTCTTCCCATTTCATCAGATATTAGTAAATAAACGTGTACACAGACCAAATGTTGTGCAAATGTCTTTTGAGCCTAACGCGCTTCGTTTTTGGAGGTTCATTAATTTTAGGATGCCTTAGTTGTAAATTAATATTGCAATAATACTTAGCTTGAACATGTACATATTTTTTTTATAAACGTGCAAATGATTAAAAATAATAAAATCGCAAGATGCAAATTAAAAGAAATTATTTATAATATGCCATAGTCTTTGTGTGTGACGTATTTAGTGATGTTCACAATCTTTTCAACTTCAATTAGAAAACACAATAATTAATTTTTCTTTTGCTTAAAAGTTGATCGTATAACTTTGATAACAAGATTTTATTTGGTTTTTTCACGAATTTATTGAGTTTGCAGTTTGCTTAAATGTTGCTTGTATTTATTGTTATTACTTTTTATTTTGATTTTTGATTATTTATAACGTTATTGATAATGTTGTAAATTAACGAAAATGAATGCATTTCATCTACAATCTTTAATTAATTTTGAGAAACAAGCAAACATTATTTTAATTAGGACATATCTTTTAGATCTAGGAAATATATTGTATAAATACATTATACATTGGAAAACAGCTCCCAGCCTTAGGAAAAACATTAAGAAAACAACAAATTGACAACGACGCTTTTTCTGTCTTTCGCACTACACTCTAGCGAAACTATTATTTTCAAAATACAATCTTCACCAAAATCTATATACCTACGAATATGTATTTTCATGTAAGGTAGAGAAGCAGAAAATTAGAATATAAAGAATACTAGTTTAGAATTTATATAGATAAAAAAATTAACCAAGTATACAAATGCGGTCTGAAGTGTTAATGCAGTGAAAATTTAACTATTTAGAAATTTCCATAGCCTTGCGATGGCGTTGCCAATTTTTACATCAAATATAGCATTTTGAGTGCTATAAAATGACATAGTAGATGGTAAAAAAAAAAACATTTTATACGTGGTGGAGCCATGCTGCAGCTATATTATAGTGTAGCACGAATGGATCGGTTCAACCGGGGAAGGACCACGCTCTCACAGAATACCAGCGTAAAATAGTAGCTTAACGCTACTGTGTTCAGTATGGTAAGTGTGGAGATCCGGAGACCCTGGTTTTTTACTGGAAACGAGGCATTCCAGTCTTAGTCCTCAGGGTTGAAAGCGGATTGGTCAGCTCGACTGGGGTAGAGACTCACGCTCTCAGAGAATACCAGCATAAAATAGCAGCTTGATGCTACTGTGTTTCGTATGTTGAGTGTAGAGAAATGTAGACATTTTTCACTGGAGGCAAGGTTAGTCATCCGGGATGAAAACGCATCTACATTCTGATTCCTTATTGAGGGTAAATGTGGTAACATTTAGGTGAACTGTGTGCCCGTTTGTCACCCTTATTCTATTATAAAAAAAAACAACAAATTCAAGCAAACAGCTAGAACGACGTCTCAATAGTTGCATTATAAAAACTTCCCCCTGGGACCACCCCTGATGTATAATACATTTCATAAAAGATAAATTATTAAAATCGATTTAGCTATTTTCGAGAAATCGGTGAACATACCAAAAAATAAAGATACATACTAAAAAGTAAAAATACTCTTCGAATATCCTATTTTCTTGTTTTTTAAATCGACTAGTTAAATTGAGCTAAAATGTTTAAAAGTTTCGCTATTCTACTTTGTAACATTTCTGTTTTACCATTAATCTGAAAAATGCGTATCTCGAGAAACACCCTACAAATGATCCAGTAAAGTGTTTTTTTTAAGTGTACTCTACATTATTTTCAGTTTCTTCATTATTTATTAAAATATATTATAAATTAAGTCCTCTTATTAACAAAATAACAAAATAACAAATATAATGCTATTAGAATGCTTAATAAAAGAAAAACGATGCCGTGAGACGATACCAGTCGGTTTTTTTCTGTTAATAAATTATAATAAGTGTTACTGAGACACGTACAATCATAAAAATACAGATGATGCTTCACCAAGTGACAACAATCATAATTGTAAAAACTTATATGTTAAAGCGATTACATAATTAATACTTAGCTTATTAAAGCTTTGGGTTCAGTATAAAGTTGTATGTTTCGGTCACAAAACAAATGATAAATTGACATTTTATTACACAACACGAACCGGTAATTATATGATCTTAAATTATTACTGGGATGAACAGTAGCCATGTTTTGTCTTAGATAGGCCATTAATTAAAAGACAGTGAGTGGCGACAAACTTAAATAAGATCAAGTAAATAAAAAAAGTTATAATTTTTAATTTACAAACATACCTACTGCTGACTGCTCAAAAATTTGGTAAAAGTAAAATAAAATATTTCTGTCTATGAATGTTATTTTCTCTAAGTATTTTTATACAAAAAACGAGCATAAAGTTCACACAATGGTAAGCAAAATGCATTTAAGTACAAAAGCAACCCCTTTTTAATGGGGAAAGGCCTACGCATACGACAAAGACGGCATATGTCGGACTCGCACCAACTAAAACCCCAGAGTGTTCCACTATCGTCGCATATTGGCAGGGCCACGGGAATACTTTCGCCCACATCCGCGGCCCCACCAACGCCGGCCGCCCAGGAGGGGACTACTCCTCTCCCATATAAGGATATTGATGGGTAGCCATACCTGAGAAGGCTTAGATATGGCCACCCCTGAGTATAAAAGTTTGAATGCCTCATTACCAGTAGACGGGGTCTTCAGTTTGCGCCACTAACCGAGTCAACTCAGCGGCTTTATGCAGCTATTTTACAATGCAGCCTTACGAAAGTAGTCTTTCCCAGGTCGAGCTGACCCATTTGTGTTGTAGCCATATTACAACTACAGCAATATATTTATTATTTTCCTTAATGGTTTGTTTTTCATTTTTATTTAGTTCTCTCTCCTTCAGAATTATTCTAAAAACATAAATTATTTGGATTTTAATTACGTAACAAGCAAAGAGCATCGACATTTTAATTTACCTCTGCAACATCAATTAAAAAAAAATTGATAAAAATTCTATTAAAATAAAAAATGCCATTGAATTTTTTAAATAATAATAAACTAGTCTCAGTTTACATAAGGTAAATATTTCAATTCGAAACTGTATTCGTTTTATATACGCCTTTTAAAAAGGTGGAAAGCTTTACATTTGATGTAATTGGAAATACAGACTATCAGAAGTCCCCTGCTGAAATAGCTGCCACGCTTGGCAGGTGCATTGGTAACTGCATTTTTTTTTCTTTAATTGTTATTAAGATGTTGCTTTCCATCTCCGGGATGTTTTCCTTTGTCGCCTCTTGCCACATACATGGCACAGTATGTAGTGGACATATTTCTGGCGCCATCACACGGCTTAGACCATTCACTCAATGGACGAGTAATGCGCCTAATGCTTCGATCAAAAACTTCTGTCACTTTTGGTGCGGGGAGGAAACACTACATAGACAGTACTGCACACCTACTCAAAAATAAATTGTGCCATTATGGTACACACAAATCTAAATCTCCAACACTATAACGGCGGCTTCTCACTGCACGTGTTATCACGCGCCGCGCCGCCCGTGTTGATTTGTACGCGCAAGTACGCGTCACGCGCGAGCCCGCGCCACCCGTTTTCATTGGCGTGGCTTTGCGCGTTCTTGCCCAAACACCGTGCCACTGAGCCAGTCTGTTTAGCGCAGCGCACTTGATGTCGTGTAAGTCGAATTGCCACCTCCAAGCAATGCCACTGATGAAGAAGGCATCGCTGTTGCTTCAGCCGCTTTTGTCTTATTATAAGGATATCATTTACTTCATAAAATTAACAAAAAAAAAAGGAGAAAAGGCGCTGGTGGATGATATCGTTAAAATTAAAACTTCTGCAATCGTCTTATTAGACCACTCCATATCTATATAGACATGAGAGTACCTCAACGTCGGACGAGTTACGACGAAATGAACGAGTTCAATCCTGTAAGCACACGCCGCGCCATGCGCGCCCGCGCACGTGGTGCGAGCCCACGCCGCGCCATGCCGCGCATTTTAAGTTACCGGTTTTAAACGGGTAGCACGTGCCGCGCCACGCCTACCCATGCCACGCCGCGCCAAGCCCTTCACAGTGTGCTTGGCGCGTGCGGGTGCGGCGCGGCGTGTAATAACACACGCAGGGAGAAGCCGCCATAACATTTTACGCACACATGTAGGTTAAAAACATAGACATAGAAAAAGTTATCAGTTAATGAGATTAAAACACTAACCCCAGAGTTGTCACGTGGATTGCAATAGTAAACCTCTGCAAAATAATCTCAAATTTGGATATTTCTGGAATCAAATGAATGAAATATCATTTACTCGATTCGACTTCGACATATGGAGTGTAACGCCATCTCTTGTAAATTTAGACTTTTTTTTACACACGTTAACCTCACAAATCGGCATCTTTTAAAAAGCATCTACAACGAGGGAAACGATTCTTGTAGTGACGAAATCGATTCCTTAAACAGTTTTTATAAACGCGCAAGATTTTTAAATCCAATACTTGCGCAGAGGGGAATAATCATGCGAGTCGACTCCATTAGGTTTAATCATTGAGTTATACAAAACTAGAGGAGCACACCACATTACCGCGCGTCGAGAAAAGTTTAACCACTATCCATCCGTGACGACGTAACTTTGAAATTACTAAACATTTTGAATAAACTTATATCTGACTCACTTACACAAGCTACGAAAACATTACCGTCGCTAAGATTAGATTAAGTTACACACACACGCCATGGCGAGTTGGTGTGACTTACTACTATATGAAATTTTACCCAAAATACGCAATAAAACGAAATTTTTCTTAAGCTGCAGGTAACCGTTTCTATTTAAAAAAATAAGTATATTTTTTTCTCAAATGAATAGAAGTGATGAAATAAAATATATTTTTATAAAAGTATTTTTTATTGTACTAATAAATCAAGCAATATAAAATAGGTAATAAAATATAATTAATATAAAATTTATATAAAATTATAATTTATATATTATTAACATAAAATTGTTAATAAAATATAATTAATAGATCATTCATGAATAAACTAAAATAAGAATATTTAATTATTTTGTATGAAAGTTAAAACGTAGTTTTTATTATGATTTCCAACATACTTAAAAACAGAGGCAACAAATTAACTTATTTCATAAATTATATAGTCTCCCATTAATTTGGGATAATCACAAAGGCGGAAAAGTGGCAACATTGAACCTAAATTGCAATATTCGATATTTTTAATTAATTTTTCGAGGTTTTTATGTTTATATGAAAACATGAACTAAAACGTATGCGTGGAAAGTGATTTTGCTTGATTTATTATCTATATTTTTGTGATCTTGAATTGAATTATTTCACTACATATTTTTACCCATTATTTGTCGCGGATCGTTTGGCTCAACTCTGTCGGCGTCACACTGATCACTGAACTGAACTTATGTTAGTTAGGTATATGGCTGTGGTCATATGTGCAGTGGCAACGCCTTGGCGCGGTAATTACTAATCTAGTGTAATATATAAATTAATAGGTTTAATGGTCTAAGTTACACGGTCATAATGTTATAATGGCAACCAATTAGGAAGGTCCATCACCGATTTTTTGTTTACTTTTATTTGGGATTTGGGTAATTACCTTCTAATTGGGCGTTGTACTCCATCATGTTCTTTGATTTATTTATACTTAACATATTTTACCTAGGAAAAATGAAAGCAAAATATTCTCAATTTCCATTGTATTGTTAGGAAAATGTTTTTTTTTTTTTGCTTTTTCCTAAATAATAAACAACAATAGAGAGCTTGTATTTTTGCAGAAATAAAAAAATCGTAGGTATTCTTATAATTACTACTTTTGAACATTAACCTAAGATATTATTTTTACGTAACGAAAAACTTCAAACAAATATAACAACAAAATTTAGTTTTATTCAATGTGTAGTGTTCGCGTAAATTTAAGGAATCATTAATTATAACTATAATATATAATCGCTGAATACTCATTTGAACATCACTTTACTCAACCAAATCCAAAGATATTTAAGTAGTAGATATATTTATATCTCTTTGACCAAATCTAAGAAATACCTTTTAACGTTTTACATTAGTAATCATTTTCCAATAACTTTGTATTATACATATTTAACAACATGTATAGTTTTTTATCGCTGATTTAAAAACACAGAATAAAATTTTCTTTAATTTTCTTTACAGAATTAAATTTCTATTTACTACCAAAATGTTCGTTCTAAGATCGAAAACAATTGATCTATTTAATAACATAGTCTGTAATTCATACGATATTGTAATTATGACGGAAACGTGGTTAAATAGGAGTGTTTTCGATTCTGAAATTTTTGATGATCGTTATAATGTTTATAGACGTGATCGGGAGAGTAGTGGTGTTCACGCTTCAAAGAATGGCGGGGGTGTACTTATAGCTGTATCTAAGCAAATAAATTCGGATCGGCTCTTTAGTTTCAAGTCCAAATGCGAGGATCTTTGGGTTTGCGTAGAAGTGGAAAACGTCCAAGGCAAGTCTGAAAGACTTTATATATGTGCTGTGTATATTCCCCCACCCGTCCAAAAACACATTTTTGAGCATTTTATTAATAACTCGAGTCGAGTATTGGAATCACTCGATGAAAATATAATTGTTGCTGGAGATTTTAATCTAAGTAGTATAACATGGTCTTTAGAGCCCCACGGGCATCTTTGTGCAAAATACTCCAACAGCTATCTACAGAATCTCTTAACAGACTTTCTCTCGTGCAATGAATTGAACCAATTTAATCTAATTAAAAACTCTAAAAATAAAATGCTTGATCTTGTCTTGTCTAATACTAACATTGTTGATAAACTGTCATGTCCTGATCCTTTGACACTAAAGTGCCATAATGACTACTGATAACAAACATAAAGATAGAGAAGTTGATATTGACATATTTTCAGATAATCTTTGGAAATTTAAACGTGATTTGTTACATTTATATTCCTCAAATAATTGTAATTCACAGTATAATTATATTATTTTTCTGTAAGCTAAATTGTGATTAGGTAATTATTGTATATTATAATTTATTAAAGATTTTATTTTTGTTATGTGTAACGTTCATAAAATTTCTAATGTTAATAACAATAGTGGAATATGCATGATTTAATTTCATTAATTATATAACACTAAATTTTGATATATTAATTGATCTCTTGATTTTTGTATTCAATTTAATTCACTGCATATGTTTACTTGTGTCTATTTTTTGTGATGAAATGTGTGTAACACATTTTTATGATTTTTTGCAAAAATATTGTGCTTTTGTTAGTGTATGTCTTGTTGGTGTTAAATAAATAAATAAAAAACAAATAAAGCAAAGTATAAAAATATTAACCTAAATCAACTTTTATGCTTGACATTGCTTCATTGACATGTCATTATGCACCTTGGTATTTGAATGATTTGAATTGATTTGATGTTGAATTCATGTGATGTGAATAATCGGTAAAAGTATTTAAAAAATAGGACATTTACCTTTTTTTAATTTGTTATATATTTATTTAAATTTTCATTTTAGATTTGCATACATTACATGAATCATGTATTAAACAAGTCATTTTTTTATTATTTCTATATATCCCACTGTGTTGAAGTCACGAATAAGTTTAGTAGATACCGACTTGGACAATGGTCGTATAGAGTCATTGAGAACCATTTTAAAAAGGAATTGACTTCCAAAACAAAAAAAATTGACATACGCAAAATAATTATTTAGAAACATGAATGCGAAAAATAATATTTTTACGAGAAATTAAAATTATAACCAATTGCGACAACTTTATAATCATTGGTGATACATAGCTAAGCCCTAACTGCACTGTGCCGCAGCCGTGGACAGATGATACGTGTCCGTGGGATAAGTTGGGCGCCTAATGATTATTTGTCACGTGGGATCCGCCGGAGGAGAATTTGTAGAAAAAACAACTATTACACGAAGCAAAATTGTTATGAATGTTTATGAAAGGGACATTCATTTTAATGCATTATAGAAAATCAAATAATAATGTAAACAACGTCGTCGTCATTATGACGACGACAGCTTGATAAAAGGATGCTGGCGTCCAAAGACACCTTCCTCTATCCTCGATTATGAATCAAAAGGTAGATGCGTTGTTATCAATGAGGACTAAGATGGTATGATCCGTTACCAGTGAAAGGGTTTCCGAAACTCTGTTACACCATACGAAACACCTTTTATATTATGTGACCGACCCATTGGAGCTGCAGCAATATTATAGCTGCAGTTAGGTTTTACCGCGTAAGGTGTAATCATTGGTCATCACATATAGGTACATGAAGCATAAATATATATTTCAAATTATAAATCATAACCATTCTACTGGACAGGCCCCTGTTCTGCTATGCACTTTTACGTGCTGACGTAGAAAAATATGAACATGTAAGATGTAGTGGTCTGCGTAATGGAAAAGACAAATATTACACTTTTCTGTTAGTAATCTTGTTGGTATGCAATCGGTGCTAAGACAATGTGTATTAAACAATTAAATCCCTGACTTCAGAAGTTACTATGGCGTATTTCATTGTTTACAAATAGTTTTATTCTTTTAGATTTTAAAGTCGGTTTTTAATTTTAATAAAAGTTTAATTATTTTACGCTTTTGAGCGGACTAAGCAATATCACATGGATAATTTCGTCTTAAGAGTATATAACATATAAAGATGGTGGAATTAATTACTCCAGCTGTGGTCCAGCATCATCGTTTCAGCCGTTTCTGAGAAATCGAAGAACATTCATAAAAACATACGCGTTAAATCGTTTTCCTTTTCGTTGTTGAAGGTAGTTAAAATATAGTGTTACAAAACCCTTCCGCCGTACTAGGTATTTTGCAGCCGTAAATATAAGGTCTTTCTAATATTGCCTTAAGCCGTTATTTATCAAAAGCACAGTACTGGATAGGGCGATGAAATTCTTGCACCACTACCATATTGCAGGCAAAATCTTAATTTTTCTTTATAAATAAAATTACAAATTAAAGAATAATTTAACGTCGCAACTTACCGCTAATTCTGCTTAACTTTTTTACCAGCCATGAATGGATATTTTCAACCAGCGTTATTGATCGCGTTACGAAACGTTTTGATGAACTTTCTGAATTTTAGTGCAATAAAATGTTTGATAGTAACTCAAACCACACGTTATTTTTAGATAACTATTATTATTTCGCAACAAAACTGTACAAAATAATCATTCTTACGAATATTATGTTTGTTTATACTTGGTTTTAGTGTAGATTACCACTCAGCTGCATTACAACTTCGTTTTAGTTTAAACTAAACTGTCAAGCGTACTCATAGTCCAGAGTGGTCTGTGGACTGTACTCAGTCCGCCACTACCGCAGTCTATGGACACCTGCAGTCATCTTCAAACAAAGAAGATGGAATATCTTTCAGCCTCTACATATACTGACTTTTTATACCTACCTTTCAAACCAAAACGTGTCAGTTCAAATACTAGATTTGAATTTAGATGCAGAAATATGTGAGAAGGTCCAGTAACACCAGGTGACATAAGTAGAAAAATACACATTTAATACCGCTACCTCTATTTTTATCAAATCTTTATTTTAAAAGCTTTTACCCCTTTATAAAAGTCAAAGGATTATACTTCGAATTTTATGTCAGGGTATAATTTCGCAGCATTCTAAATAAATTTAATACGTGCTACACAAACAACGGGTGTCACTTATAAATTATTCATTTTATTCACAGTTTTGAAGAGAATATATCATTTTATATAAATGATCATAAAGCTTTACTGTTTAAATAGTAATAACTACAGTCATGTTGTATACTTTGTCTCTATCAACATTTTATTTTGTGGAGCCTGTATTCATTTTGTGTGCCATAATTCATAGCTACGTACCAACGTTTCTAAAAATGTTCACGGAAGTAAGATGGGAGATTTCCTGTCGAGAGAGTTGTTCAACCCAGTGAGCGGTCAACGCAGTGAGCTGATTTTCGTTTGGAACCTTCGACTTAGGCTTCATTTCGTAACGCGACAGCGTCCTCACAAAACTATTCCGAAAACAACATACATATTATAAGCCTTGCTAATCAAAATCAAGATTTTCTTCTCTTTAATATTATAACTCTTAAGTCTTACCAGGTCGTCACTCCATCTAGTGGGGGGTCGCCCCACACTTCGTCTACCGGTACGAGGCTGCCACTCGGGAACCTTTTTTCCCCAGCGGTTGTAAAGTTCCTTTTTTCCTTTTTTTGTTGTTGATGTCACTACTCCGGAGGCGTGGAGCAGAAGTTTGGTGGTCTTGTTCTTCAAGAAAGGTGACAACGCCCTCTTGAAGAACTACAGACCGATATCCTTTCTGAGCCGCGTCTACGTGCTGTTTTCGAGGGTCATTACGAATCGTCTCGCACGCAGACTCGACGACTTCCAGCCTCCCGAACAAGCCGGTTTCCGAAAAGGCTTTAGCACCATAGACCACATACATACCCTTCGGCAAATTGTACAGAAGTCCGAAGAGTACAATCTGCCACTTTGCCTGGCGTATGTGGACTATGAGAAAGCCTTTGATTCCGTCGAAATTTGGGCGGTGCTACAGTCTCTTCAGCGGTGTCTATTACATAACAAATATTAATTCTACATTTAACATTAAAGTTTTCACAGTTAAGTAATGCATCAACAACAAGCGAATATCATGACATACTTAGGTGTGTAAAAACTAAAGTGAAGTTAAGTCAAAGTAATGTGTCATATTAAATAATTTAACTTTTATCCATTACAGTTTCAATTTCTTTTTTAAACTGTCCATATGACAGACAAAATATATCAACATGTGAAAAGTTGTTTTTATAAGAAGTACATGCGTGTGTTATAAAATTGTTCTTGCCATATTTTGTGCGCATAGTAGAAGTACAAAATAAAGTCTTTCTAGCACTTATCTTTTGGATTCTGAAATTTATTTCACTTAGAAGTGGTATGAAGTCAACCCTATTATGAATGATTTTAAATAAAAACATCTGATCCCTGACAGTACGGCGAGATTTTAGGTCAAAGGCTATCTACACCAAATGGCTAATCTAAATTGGATATGCGTCAGAAATTATATTTATTGTAAATCTTTTCAATTGACTCTATATAAATATTATATCGAGGATTCCAAACTGCTGAGCAATATTCTAATATTGGTCGGACCAACGAGTTACACAAAATAATTAAGGTTGAGGGTTTTTTAAAGTATTTAGTAATTCATAAGACAAATCCAAGCATCTTATATGACTTGTCAACTATTTTATCAATATGAGATTTAAATATTAATTTTGATCCAAATACACGCCCAGGTTACGCAACTCGGTTACCCGACATATCGATCACATCTTTTATTTATAATCAAATGCTATAGCTTTGTTTTTTCTGCTGAATATAATAACATTACATTTTTTAATATTTAAGAACGGTGGATTATTTGAATAATATGAGTATAATCTATTAATATCTTCTTGTAGTAACTCACAGTCATGTTAATTTTTTATAATTTAATTTTTTTTTTATTATCAGCAAATAGGAATATGTCCAAATGTTGGAGTTGTAAAAGAACATCATTTATATAAATATTGAACAAACGAGAACCGAGATGCGAGGCCTGTAGGACACCCGAAGATATTAGTTAAAAATGAAGAAAAGAACCCCTTAACTGCTACTGCTTGAGTACGCTTAGGCAAGGAAGATGCTATCCAGCGCAGGAGGTCACCGTGCACACCGATTTGATCTAGTTTTTTGATAAGGATTTCGTGAAATATTTTATCAAAAGCTTTTGAATAATCGGTGCATAGAGCATTGTACGTGGTAGAGCCATGCTGCAGTTATATTAGTAGTATAGTTGTAGCACGAATGGGTCGGCTCGACCGGGGAAGGACCACGCTCTCACAGAATACCAGCGTGAAATAGTAGCTTAATGCTGCTGTATTTCGTATGGTGAGTGTAGAGAACCGGAGACCCTTTTTACTGGAAACGAGGCATTCCATCTCAGTCCTCACGGGTGACAACGCATCTGCATTTTGATCTTTAATGGAGAATGGATGTAGATGTCTATGGGCCGCAGCAACCACTTACCATCAGGTGGACTGTGTGCTCGTTTGTCACCCTATTCTATAAAAAAAAAATTCACCTGTAGCATCCATTGATTTGTAAACAATATCAAGATATTCGCATAAATTACTCTATGTAGATTTCCTAGTCATGAAACCGTGCTTCTGGGTTAACTAGACGGGTTTAGACCCATATGTGGTGGGGTAGCATAGCATCATACACAATTTTTACAAAAAGCTTGGGGATCGTATTAAGTTTGGATATCGGAAGATAATTTTCCATATCCCGTATATTACTGGACTTTAACACAGGTGTCACAAAGGATTTTTGCCAGACATATGGCATCATGCCGGCACATCGCTTGCAACTTTACAAGCCGTAAGTTTGACCTCAATTGGAATATTGTTCTCATTTTGATCTTGAACTTGACCGCTTCCAGCGTAGAACGATTCGAATCTTTGTCGACCGAGTTCTTTGCGATCGGTTCGATTCACTGGTTCTGCGTAGGGAGGTTGCATCCCTTTGCGTTTTCTATCGTATCTACCGTGGGGAGCGTTCTGAGGAATTGTTCGGATAGGTTCCAGGCGCCAAATTTCATGAACGCACATCGCGTCTAAATTCCCGATACCATTCTCACTATATGGATGCTTGGCGGTCTACTACCGTACGTTTCACAAAGAGTTTTCTTCCTCGTTCAACTTCTACGTAGAATTGTTTACCACCTTCGACTTTTTCGGACGAATATGACTTAGGGACCTACAAGGAAAAAGCTTATGCCTTTCTAAAAGGCCGGCAAAGCACTTGCAATTCCCCTGGTGTGGCGGTTGTTCATGGGCGTCGGCAGTTACTTACCATCAGGCGAGCTGCATGCTCGTTTGACCTGTCTTCTATAAAAAAAGTAAAACAAATGAAAAAAAATTATAAATCCAAATATGCATGCCTTAAGCTATCATGTTATAAGTCAATTTTTAAAGCATTTTAAATACAGACAAGTTTTCAAAAATAACCTAATTGCTATTACTATTATATTACTTCTAATTTTTCGATATTTTAATGTCAAACGTGAATAAAAAAAGTTTGGAAAATCCGAAAGTACATGACTTATAATACTCATATGATTGTGAAAAATATAGAAAAAAATTCTCAATCAACATTTGAAAATATTTATTAGTATTACTATGTTATTATTATGGAGGTTCAAAAAATGTTATTGTTAATTGAAAAAACTTTTAACAGAATTATCTTAAAACGATCAGAAATCAACTTTAATATTACTTTAATTTTTATGCATAATCGTAAAAAATAATCTGTTTACCCGACTCCTTAAAGAAAATATTTTTCTCATCAACTTTATTTCTTTTGAAAAAGTTTTTCATTGAATAAAACTAAATTTACGGATTCTATCGCGTTTATTTAACTGATTTTACTTATTTTTAATTCCCGACGTTTCGGATGCTTTACAGCAACGATGGTCACGAGGGGGACTGAGATGTTTGACGTCCCAATGTCATGTTAGCCCGGCTACCTTCAGTTTTTGAATATTAATTTTTGGTCAGATTTACGCAAAACGAACTTACAGTATCTTGAAGTCTTGCAGTGGTATGCTTGGGTTTGGGTTTAATTTTGTTCATTATGGGATCCCAAGCAGATGGCAGCACCCAACCATCTTCTCTATTGAAATTAGGATGATTTTTAATTTCAATAGCCTGCGTATCATCCTTGGTAGGAATCGGTGTTCTTTTGCAAGGATTTGTGGTTTATCAAATCTGATGTAATGGTGGGGACGATCTTGAACATGTTCACAGACTGCAGACTTCCCGGAGCGTCGGTGCTTCACGTCAGCTCTATAGTCTTTCACGCGGGTTTTTATGGATCTTTTTGTTTGACCTATGTAAGAGAGACCACATTCACAATTTAACTTGTACCCTCCTGCATCTTGTAGAGGGATATTACAATTGACGGATGGTAAAAATTGACTAATCTTCTTCGGCGGCTTGTAGTATGTTTTAATGGAAGCTCGCTTCAAGATGTAGCCAACCTTGACTGTGACTTCTCTGACATATAGTAGTACAGCAGGCACACGCTCGACTGTGGCCGGCTTCACTCGGTCACTGTGACGTAGGCGCGGGATCCGAAGCATGTTGTCTGGCAACACTTGCTTGACTTGCTGCAGCTCGGCGGCCAGATGTTTTCTGTCACAGATCCCTCGTGCTCTCTGAAACAAAGATTTACCCACGGTAGCTAACTGTGAAGGATGATGGTGAGATTCACCATTTAAATATCGTTTGGTATGGGTCTTTTTTCTATACACAGTGTGACCAATAGTGTTATCAGGATTTCGAATGACTAAAACATCTAGGAAAGCTAAAGAATTATTTGCCTCTAACTCCATTGTGAATTGCATTTTAGAGTTTATAGAGTTAAGGTGGTTTAAAAATGCAGTTACTTTGTCAGATGGTAAAATTGTGAAGGTGTCGTCTACGTACCGCTTGTAGAATCTTGGATTTACAGGAGCAGTAAGAAGGGCTTTCTCCTCGAAGTCCTCCATAAATATGTCGGCGACTATGGGAGATACAGGTGAGCCCATCGCCACACCATCTACTTGCTTGTAGAACTCTTCCTTCCACAATAGATAGCCAGATGTGAGGCAATGTTTGAGTAATACTGCATATTCAGCAGGCATGTTGTCTTCTATCTTCCTATATACAATTTGAGATGCAGTCTTCAATATGTGAATAGTGACTGAACAACAAAACTGACCATAGTTTCTTTGTCAGCGAGATGTAGGTCTTTTATCTCACTAACAAAATGGAATGAATCCTTAGTGTGTGCTCTGGTATGTCCTCTCAGTGGTGACAGTATTTTTGCCAAGTGTTGTGCCAGCTTATAAGTTGGTGAATCGATCTGGCTCACTATAGGACGTAGTGGAGCGTTTGGTTTGTGTATCTTCGGTAACCCATACAACCTTTGTGCTTTGGTACATGATGGTATTGGCGAATTCACGTCGAGATTAAATTTTTCGGAGTATTTCTTTATTAAATTTCTAGTTGCTTTAAGCGTGTTAGTAGTGGGATCCGTTTTGACCTTTTTATATGTACTTTCGTCCGATAAAAGCTGTAGTATTTTAAAACTATACTCTGACGTGTCCATTATTACCGTAGCGTTTCCTTTATCCGCGCGGAGAATCGTTAGCTCTGGTCTGTTCCGTAAGTTAATGTTGAGGACTGTCTGTTTAAGAATAATATCGGTAAGGAAGATTTGGAGGCTATACGTCAAGATATTTCGTCCTTGTTACGTCGTATTGCAGTGCCAAAACCAAACCTTCCTAAAGACGAATTTACAGCGTTGATTAACTTACGGAACAGACCAGATCTAATGATTCTCCGCGCGGATAAAGGAAACGCTACGGTAGTAGCGGTGAATCGATCTGGCTCAGGAAGTCTGCAGTCTGTGAACATGTTCAAGATCGTCCCCACCATTACATCAGAATTGATAAACCACAAATCCTTGCAAAAGAACACCGATTCCTACCAAGAATGATACGCGAGGGTATTGAAATTAAAAATCATCCTAATTTCAATAGAGAAGATGGTTGGTTGCTGCCATCTGCTTGGGATCCTATAATTAACAAAATTAAACCCAAACTCAAGCATACTACTGCAAGACTTCAAGATACTGTAAGTTCGTTTTCCGTAAATCGGACCAAAAATTAATATTCAAAAACTGAAGGTAGCCGGGCTAACATGACATTGGGACGTCAAACATCTCAGTCCCCTTCGTGACCATGGTTGCTGTAAAGCACCCGAAACGTCGGGAATTAAAAGTAAGTAAAATCAGTTAAATAAACGCGATAGAATCCATAAATTTAGTTTTATTCAATGTGTAGTGTTCGCGTAAATTTAAGAAATCAAAAAGTTTTTATCTAGTCATAACTAGTACATTAATATAGCATTCACTAATAATAATAATAATAATAAAACGGCCTAGGGAAGTGACGCCCCCATCGCCCGCTGACGTGACGGTTGTGTGACAAAACCACAACGTCAGCGCAGTCAGCCAGCACCTTGCCTAGAGGTGTTAGTGCCGTGCCTCGGCAAAAATTGAAGGTGCAAAGACCCGCTTGTGCACATGGCCCCACCATGAAACGGCGCCGGGTTTGGGCGTCTCCCGTTAAATGACGCCCACCACTATGGATGATGGAATACGGAAGAATGCGCAAAGGGCCGCTGCTTGGAGGTCGCCAGGGCGCGTATGGAGCTGGCGCTGGACGTGACAGCATGCGAATCGCCAGCCGAGCGAGAGGTGCTGCACTCCCACCCATCAGCCCCTCGCATCCATCATCCCCACTAGCTCGCTTGGTGTCGGCAGGGTCTTCGCGGGCCCAGCAACCGGTTCCGATTTCGATTGTCCATCGCATGCGGCGTACCATTGGTGGAGTACGCCGCATGCGATGGACAATCGAAATGTATACTAACGCATTGCGGGCGTATTTTAGGGCGAAAGGGGGAGACGTTGGAGGTTTGGCGTATCGGGCTAGGATGCATCGTCTTTTTGCTGAGCTGGAGTCTTCCTTAACCGTCACAGAGCAAAACCTGGCAGACCGAGTTCGGTATCTCTTGCGCTCAAATATGTTTGATTTCGCCGAATTCGAACGGCTACGACGTGAGGATGTTCCGTCATTGGATGAAAATGCTACGGCTGAGGATGCGACGCCACAAATTGCAGAGCAACCCGTAAACGTGGATGCCGCCGTGAATACCCCAGTTGTGGTTGATTCAAACGATGATGGAACAGTCGCCCAGGAACGGGAATTAGAGCATATGAGGAGTACATTGGAAGAGGCGATTGTGGAAACAGGTAGTACGCCTCTCGAAAATTGACCACGACTTCCCCGCATAGCCCTAAGCAAGCGGAATCGGGCTTTTATGAGGGCTCTAAACCCAATGCTGGTGACCTATTTGGAAGCCAGCCGGGACCTTAGCGAGACGAACTCAATTCTTTTTGGCGCAGCACTGCTAGTATGCCGTATTATAGGCGCCAAACTTTCCACGGCTGGACGCGCTACTGGACAAAGTAGCGCTATCCCAGCCTGGAGAATAAGAATTGAAGAACGTATCGCAAAGGCTAGGGTCCTCATCGGCAGACTGATATGCTTCAGGTCAGGCAAGAACAGGCCAAGGATTGTGCGCACCGTCAGGATGGCATTTGCTGGAACAAATGTTAGTTTGTCCCAGCCGGATATAATGCAAAATCTTACGGAGCGCATAGCCGGGCTAACATGACATTGGGACGTCAAACATCTCAGTCCCCTTCGTGACCATGGTTGCTGTAAAGCACCCGAAACGTCGGGAATTAAAAGTAAGTAAAATCAGTTAAATAAACGCGATAGAATCCATAAATTTAGTTTTATTCAATGTGTAGTGTTCGCGTAAATTTAAGAAATCAAAAAGTTTTTATCTAGTCATAACTAGTACATTAATATAGCATTCACTAATAATAATAATAATAATAAAACGGCCTAGGGAAGTGACGCCCCCATCGCCCGCTGACGTGACGGTTGTGTGACAAAACCACAACGTCAGCGCAGTCAGCCAGCACCTTGCCTAGAGGTGTTAGTGCCGTGCCTCGGCAAAAATTGAAGGTGCAAAGACCCGCTTGTGCACATGGCCCCACCATGAAACGGCGCCGGGTTTGGGCGTCTCCCGTTAAATGACGCCCACCACTATGGATGATGGAATACGGAAGAATGCGCAAAGGGCCGCTGCTTGGAGGTCGCCAGGGCGCGTATGGAGCTGGCGCTGGACGTGACAGCATGCGAATCGCCAGCCGAGCGAGAGGTGCTGCACTCCCACCCATCAGCCCCTCGCATCCATCATCCCCACTAGCTCGCTTGGTGTCGGCAGGGTCTTCGCGGGCCCAGCAACCGGTTCCGATTTCGATTGTCCATCGCATGCGGCGTACCATTGGTGGAGTACGCCGCATGCGATGGACAATCGAAATGTATACTAACGCATTGCGGGCGTATTTTAGGGCGAAAGGGGGAGACGTTGGAGGTTTGGCGTATCGGGCTAGGATGCATCGTCTTTTTGCTGAGCTGGAGTCTTCCTTAACCGTCACAGAGCAAAACCTGGCAGACCGAGTTCGGTATCTCTTGCGCTCAAATATGTTTGATTTCGCCGAATTCGAACGGCTACGACGTGAGGATGTTCCGTCATTGGATGAAAATGCTACGGCTGAGGATGCGACGCCACAAATTGCAGAGCAACCCGTAAACGTGGATGCCGCCGTGAATACCCCAGTTGTGGTTGATTCAAACGATGATGGAACAGTCGCCCAGGAACGGGAATTAGAGCATATGAGGAGTACATTGGAAGAGGCGATTGTGGAAACAGGTAGTACGCCTCTCGAAAATTGACCACGACTTCCCCGCATAGCCCTAAGCAAGCGGAATCGGGCTTTTATGAGGGCTCTAAACCCAATGCTGGTGACCTATTTGGAAGCCAGCCGGGACCTTAGCGAGACGAACTCAATTCTTTTTGGCGCAGCACTGCTAGTATGCCGTATTATAGGCGCCAAACTTTCCACGGCTGGACGCGCTACTGGACAAAGTAGCGCTATCCCAGCCTGGAGAATAAGAATTGAAGAACGTATCGCAAAGGCTAGGGTCCTCATCGGCAGACTGATATGCTTCAGGTCAGGCAAGAACAGGCCAAGGATTGTGCGCACCGTCAGGATGGCATTTGCTGGAACAAATGTTAGTTTGTCCCAGCCGGATATAATGCAAAATCTTACGGAGCGCATAGACCACCTGAAGCAGAGAATCACTGCTTGGGGAAAGCTGATTCGGCGATATACCGAGAGTTCGACACGGTTTAACCAGAATCGTCTCTTCCAGAGTGATCAGAAGAGACTCTATAAATCATTGGAGCGACCAATGGTAAGTGCAACGGGCTCGGCACCGAATCAGGCCGACACTGTCGCATTCTGGCGCGGCCTGTGGTCAGAGCCCGTAAACCACAGCGAGGGCTCTTGGACGGAAGTTGTGGCGGGTCAGTGTGCGAGTATTACGCCCATGGACCCCGTCATCATAACACCGGATGACGAAGCTGAGGCGGTCCGTAGAGCCCCGAACTGGAAAAGTCTGGGACTCGACGGGCTGCATCACTACTGGATTAAGGGGTTCATGGTGTGTCACGCTGTGCTCGCCCGTCAGTTCCAAGAGGCTCTCAACCAGAAGTCGCTCCCTAGCCTCTTCACTACTGGGAACACTCATTGGGTTCCTAAAGACCAGGTTACCACAGACCCGAGCAAATACCGCCCCATCACGTGTCTCTGAGCGCGAGAATTACTCGTCACCTGGACTCAAATCAGGTGATGTCGCGTGCTCAAAATGGATGTCGGGGCGGTGGTCGTGGAACCAAGGAACCACTACTCACTGACGCGGTCATTGGCAAAGTGCTGAAACGCAACCGTCGGAACTTCTCCGCCGACTGGATAGATTACAGAAAGGCATTCGACTCGGTGCCCCATACATGGCTAAAGAGGGTCCTCGAGCTGTACAAGATTGACTGTACAGTTCGAGACTTCCTCGAGCAGTGTATGGGGCAGTGGATTACGATCCTCTGTCATCTAGGCGAGCGGATGACAGCTGCGGAAAGCCGCATAAGGATAAGAAGGGGTATATTCCAGGGCGACTGTTTGAGTCCAATGCCTGTGACACTCATGAGACGAGTGTCTGGTTCTGCCTCTCTCTAAACCCTCTCAGTACTTTACTGGAGGGCTCCGGGAGGGGATTTCAGCTCCGGAAAGGAAGTACAAAAGTGACCTACCTTTTCTATATGGATGACCTCAAGTTATTCGCCTCCAGTCGCTCCTATCTTATGGAATTGCTAAAAATCACTTGTGAATTTAGCAACTCTATTAGAATGGAGCTGGGGACGGATAAGTGTGTGGTCCTCCATGTTGAAAGGGGAAGGGTTGCTAACTCTAAGGGCATAGACTTATCTATGCCCGTCAACTTAAGGACCCTTTCCGATGCTGAAACATACCGATACCTGGGTATGTCACAGAACATCGGTATCGATGAGGCTGGTATGAAACAGTCAGTTTGCGACGTGTTTTATGCACGCTTGACCAAAGTGCTCAAAAGCCTTTTGTCCGGTGTGAATAAGACACATGCATATAACGGTTGGGTCATGCCTGTACTCATGTATAACTTTGGCGTACTCAGGTGGAGTCAGACTTAACTTAACGCCCTGGATAGAAAAGTCCGCACTACTATGACGTCCCATAGGATGAATCATCCGAGATCGTCGGTAATGAGGCTGTACTTACCGCGAAAGCATAGTGGGCGTGGCTTCCTGAGTGCGCTCACCATGCATAATCGCAATGTTTGCAGCCTCCGTCATTATTTTCTGGCGAGATCGGATGATCCATTCTATAATGACGTCATTTCTAGTGATAAAGGACTTACCCGTCTATCCTTAGCCAACGAGCAAAGGCAGGACCCAGCAGTACAGAGCATTTCTGAGAAGGAGGCCGTATGGAAGGAGAAGGAGCTCCACGGGAGGTACTACAGGGCTCTACATGAGCCCCACGTAGATACAGCTGCCTCCCTCAACTGGCTACGTTTCGGTGACATCTTCGTGGAAACTGAGGATTTTGTCTGTGCAATAGAGGATTAGGTTATTAAGACCAACAACTATCGGAGATACATCCTAAAGGATGGCACTGTCGACGTCTGTCGAGCTTGTCGCCATCCCGGTGAGTCACTTAGGCATGTCATCTCCAGTTGTTCGGCGCTTTCTAACTCTGAGTACTTGCATAGACACAACCTAGTAGCCCGAATTCTTCACCAGGAGCTCGCTCCGAAATACGGTCTCGTGGATCGGAAATTGCCGTATTACAAGTACTTGCCGGAAACCGTGCTCGAAAATGATCGCGCCAGTCTATATTGGGACCGGGACATCATCACAGACAGGACTATTCTTGCGAGTAAGCCTAATATTGTGCTGATGGACCGGGCACAGTCAAGGATATTTTTGGTCGACACTACCATTCCGTATGACGAGAACCTCGTGAAAGCCGAAATAAATGAGCAAACAAAATACCTGAACCTGGCTCACGGGGTGACCGACTTGTGGGGTGGACTACCATCCGAAATTATTCCTGTAGTCGTTTCTGCAAACGGGCTAATCCCAGTCAGCCTCTCGGGTCATCAGAGGCGGCTGGGACTACGTGGCGGACCGCTCCAGGCTCAAATGCAAAAGGTGATGCTCCTCGATATAGCCCGCATCGTCCGCCGGTTTCTTTCCCTTTCCCTCTAACCCTCGGCCGTTTGGTCTCTCCTGCCGAGGGCTTTCATCTGGTTGGATCTTATTTATTTATGTATGTTTTGTATTTATATTATTTTATTGATCATCATCATTATCATACAGCCCTTCACAAGTCCACTGCTGAACATAGACCTCCCCCAAGTAATGCCACAAAGCACGGTCCTGAGGCACCTGCATCCATTGACTTCCTGCATATCTTACCAGGTCGTCACTCCATCTAGTGGGGGGTCGCCCTACCTTTCTTTCCCATCGGTTATCGGTTCTTCGAGCTATATGGCCGGCCTATTGCCACTTCAGCTTACTAATCCGTTGGGCTATGTCGGTTACTCTGGTTTTACTGCGGATATCCTCATTTCTGAGTCTATCACGCAGAGAAACTCCGAGCATAGCCCTCTCCATAGCTCGCTGAGCGACCTTGAGCGTCCTCATACGGCCAGCAGTGAAGGACCACGTCTCAGATCCGTAAGTCATCACTGGCAACACGCACTGGTTGTACAATCTAGTTTTTAGAAATTGAGGTATACCTGACGAGAAGATATGTCGTAATTTCCCGAACGCTGCCCAGCCGAGTTAAATCCGTCGATTGACCTCTCTGATTTTATTGATATTTATGTATATTTATCTTTTCATTTTAATTTATAATTACATATTTATAGAATCCAACTAGATGAGAAAATTATAAAGATACCCCAAAAATAATAATAATAATGATACAATAAAACGGTGCCGGGCATGGGCGTCTCCCGTTAATTGGCGCCCAAAAATAGATGATGGATTTTAATAGAAAGCGTATAGGGCCGCTGCCAGGGTGTCGCCGGGGTGCGTCTGGAGCTGGCGCTGGATGCGGCAGTATGCGGGCCACCAGCCGAGCGCGAGGAGCTGCAAGATCACCTAGCAGCCTCCCGCATCCATCATCCCCACCAGACGGCTTGATGTCGGCAGGGTCCTCTCGGACTCGGCAAGCGGCATCCGCCGCTGGTAGTGTGCGCCGCATGCGTAGTACAAGGGATATGAACGCAAACGCAATGCGGGCGTACTATAGGGCGAATTGGACTGCAGGTATAACGTATCGGGCTCGGATGCATTGCTTTTTTGCTGACCTGGAGCCATCTATTCCCGTCACGGAACAAAACCTGGCAGACCGAGTTCGGTACATCATGCTCTCGAAAATATTTGATGATGCCGAGCTCGAACGACTACGACGTTAGGCCATTCTCTCATCGAATGAATAGGCTACGGCAAAGGCAAGGGCCCTTATCGGCAGACTGACAAGCTTCAGGTCGGGTAATAATAGACCGAGGGTTGTGCGCACCGTTAGAATGGCGTTTGCTGGGACAAATATCAGTTTGTCCCAGCCGGATATCTCGCAGAAACTAACGGAGCGCATAGACGACCTGAAGCAAAAGATCGCTGCTTCAGGGAAGCGGATTCGCCGATTTACCTAGAGGTCAAGGTGGTTTAACCAGAATCATCTCTTCCAGAGTGATCAGAAGAGGCTCTGCAAATCATTGGAGCGACCAGAGGTATGTGAAGCGGGCCCAGGGTCGGATCAGGCTAACACTGTCGCATTTTGGCGTGGCCTGTGGTCAGAGCCCGTAAACCACAGCGAGAGCCCTTGGACGGAAGTCGTGGCGAGTCAGTGTGCGAGTATTACGCCCATAGACCCCGTCATCATAACGCCGGATGACGTAGCTGGGGCGGTCCGTATAGCCCCGAACTGGAAAAGTCCGGGACTCGACGGGCTGCATCACTACTGGTTAAAGGGGTTCGTGGTGTGTCACGCTTTGCTCGCCCGTCAGTTTCAAGAGGCTCTCAACCAGAAGTCGCTCCCTAGCGTCTTCACTACTGGGACCACTCATTTGGTTCCTAAAGACCAGGTTACCAAAGACCCGAGCAAGTACTGCCCCATTACGTGTCTACCCACCATATATAAGACACTAACATACGTTTTGGGCACGAATCACTCGTCACCTGGAGCTAAATCAGGTGATGTCACGCGCTCAAAATGGATGTCGGGTCGGAGGTCGTGGAACTAAGGAACCACTCCTCATTGACGCGGTCATTGGCAAAGTGGTGAAACGCAACCGTCGGAACTTCTCCGCCGCCTGGATAGACTACAGAAAGGCATTCGACTCGGTGTACCATACATGGCTAAAGAGAGTCCCCGAGCTGTACAAGATAGACCGTACAGTGAGAGACTTCCTCGAGCAGTGTATGGGGTAGTGGAGTACGATCCTTTGTCATCTAGGCGTCTAAATCTAGTCCAGTTTAACTCCCAGAAGACACAAGTTTGCGTGTTAACTGCTAAAAAGAACCTCTTTGTCGTATCTCCTCAGTTTCAAGGCACTCCCCTTGTTTCCTCAGCCAGTATCGGAATCCTCGGTGTCGACATATCGAGTGATGTGCAGTTTCGTGGTCACTTGGAAATTGGCCTCTAAAAAGCTTGGCGTGCTCAGCAGAGTGGGACAGTATTTCATGCCGACACACCGCCTGCAACTTTACAAAGCGCAGGTTCGGCCGCACATGGAATACTGTCCCATCTCTGGGCAGGGGCTCCCCAGTACCAGCTCCTTCCACTTGACCGCATCCAACGCAGAGCGGCTCGAATCGTCGACGACCGAGTGCTTTCCGATCGGCTCGATTCACTGGCACTGCGAAGAGATTTTGCATCTCTTTGCATTTTATTTCGCATATACCATGGAGAGTGCTCTGAGGAATTGTTCGGATTAATCCCAGCTGCCAAATTTCGTGAACGCACTACGAGGCAAACGTCCCGATACCATCCACACCATCTGGATGCTCGGCGGTCCACCACTGTACGTTTCAAGAGGAGTTTTCTTCCGCGTACAACCTCTCTGTGGAATAGTTTACCACCAGCGATTTTTCCGGACCGATACGACCTGGGAACCTTCAAGAAAAGAGCGTACTCCTTTCTAAAGGGCCAACAATGCACCTGCAATTCTCCTGATGTTGCGGTTGATCATGGGCGGCGGTAGTCACTGGCCACTTGGCGGAACCCAACTCGATGAGAAAACTATATGTACACCCCCCATAATAATAACGTCCTCCAGACCTTAATTTCGGCCACGGCGGCCTACCTCAACGGAGGCAGGCAAAAGGAGGCGCAGGACAGGATTATAGTGCCCAAGTGTATGCGCAAGCACAGGTGCACTTTCTATTCCCTCACTCTCATAATCCGATGGGACGGTAAACCGACATGACCGGAGAGAGATTAGGTGCAGGACCAACGGCTTTACATGCTTTCCGAGGTACGGGGTGAGACACCGCCAACTTCCTGACTCCGGGCAACTACTGAGAATTTCTTGACGGAAAACTCAATAATTAATTTTTTAGCCCAACCCGGGATCCGAACCCAGGACCTCATGATCAGCAGTTGCACTACTACAACCACTAGATCAACGAGGCAGTCACTAATATACACCTTCAGGTCACTCCATAAAGTCCACGACGTATAAGTTATATTTACATAAAAATCTCTGTGATTATCACAATATGATATTAAATTAATATGATATTAAAAAATAATAATATAAATATAATAATATAAAATATCTTACCTTGGGCAAGTATATATCAAATTTGGTTTTTGGAATATTTTGTATTTCTACAGCGATCGATATTTTTCATCACAAGCCGCTGTAAAAAAACGATACAATAACCCACTCACGGCGGCAGCAGAGCCCGCTGTTAGGTAAAGTGTATCTGTATTTAATAAAAAATATTATTACAAGACTGCTTGAACACAGAAAATTTTGCAATTTCTCAGCCGAAAAAATTATTTATAACTAAACAAAACAAAATTAAACAGCCATTTACATTCCATGGCGTCTCACATAATATATGAAGATATTAAAAAATAGATTGAGTTGAACAATGGTATTTTACAAAAGTTACCCTTCATGTTGATTTGATAAATCGACCCCATAAGCCGCTAAAACCACTTTTCTAATTAAAATAGGAATTAATCGATTTTTAAAAATTAAGTTCAATAATCATCTCGATTTTATGGTGCTACTAGAACTCTTTGCGCTTAAGGCATGCTAGATTTGTTCGCGAAAGCCATTCCTTAACTTTTGGTGAGGATACTGAGTAAACAATGACATTTTATGCGAACCTTTATTAAATAAACTGCCATTCTATGTGTACAACAATTGTAGTTAGAAACAGACAGTTTATTTACAATTGTTGTATTCGTTATTGCATTGATGCAACTCGATATTTGAGTCAAATATTTAGAATTTCATTACTTTTAGTACAAAGACAAACGTTATTTAATTGTTCAGTGTTTCTTTTTTGAAATTTTAATTAGTGAAAATTACATTAATTTGGCAAACATTCATTTATCTATTAAAAGTTACTATTTAACTAATAGTTAAATAGTAACTTTCTCATTTCGACCCTTCATATGTAAAAAGATTGTCATAAAACTTGGTTCTCAGCTATCTGCATCCTGTGATCAACTACTTACTTGTTGTAAGTTGTTTACTTCTTTCATGATCGTCGCTTCGTGTATTGGAAGGTCGCCTTACCGTGTGTGCCTGCCACTTGAAAACCTCTCCCATATGTCGGTCGGTATATATGGTTGGCCAGTTTCCGCTTTATCTTCGATATATACATCTTCCTTACTTACTGACTCTCCCCCAAGGATAACTACATAAAAACTTAAAGAGACAATTAACTTATAATACTGTGCAAATTTAAAAGTGTTTAATTGTTTTAAATGCTTACCATCTTTCTTTTCATCAGTGATTACCATCAGTTGTTATAGTAGTCAAGCTCTGACTTGAAAAAAAACACACAATTACGCCTATATCCTAATGACGCGTAGTACTTCATAATGAAGCACGCATTGTTTCAAACAAACAAAACATGCTGCATATTTGTGTGCTGTCTAGACGAGCTCCATTTCAAAAGACGTTTTTTATTCTCATAAAATATTCTGTGATAAGCCTGACAGCAGACACGTCCTAATTATAGTAACGTCGAACGTCGATATTTTCAAATTAAGATTGAAACACTTTCATTAATGATATCTTTAGCTCTAAATAAGTGACGTCATTTTAAGGAGAACTATGCAGAAGAAAATAGAATAATTAGTTTCCTTTTTCTTTGTTTCGTTCCAGCGAAGCTGCGTCGTACGGTTTTAATATTTTATTAACCTTTAAAATAGTGTCGCACCTTTGTATAAGTGTCACAGTTTTGTCTTTTTCCCGTTAGGTGGAAAATCGATTAAAGGTAAAGTCTCGAAAAATTTCTATGAGTGTTTTTGAAATTTGTTATAATAGTTTCGACAAATTTTACTTATTTTTATGTATATTCATAAAAAATACCGCGTTATGGTGATGTAAAAGAATCCACTGCCTCATAATATCATTCCGTGGGTTTCGTGGTGTCGTAAGAGGCATCGGGTAATTAAAAAGGTGATGGGCAGCAGCATCTTTCTGATAACTTTTTTATAGGATAGGATGACAAACGAGCACACAGTCCACCTGGTGGTAAGTGGTTGCTGTGGTCCACAGACATCTACATCTATCTTCGATTAAGAATCAAAATGCAGATGCATTGTCAACCGTGAGGACTAATATGGAACGCCTCTTTTCCAGTAAAAAGGGTCGCCGGTTCTCTACACTCACCATACGAAACACAGCAGCATTAAGCTTCACGCTGGTATTCTGTGAGAGCGTGGTCCTTCCCCGGTCGAGCCCACCCATTCGTGCTACAACTATACTTCTTATATAATGCAGCATGGCTCTATCACGTATAAAAACTACTTCGATAATAAAGAAAACTGTTACCAGCCGCCTGCCAAGCAAGCAACTGCAGCAAACAAGGCAATCTATGAGTTAGGCTATTTAACAGTTGACTTTTAATAGGCTGTAATTAAATAGAAACAGATTATATATATATATATATATATATATATATATATATATATATATATATATATATATATATATATATATATATATATATATCGTTATGAATGAGGAAAGAGTGACAAAGAAAATTTATGTTGCGGAAGTGAATGGGAGAGTCGGAAAGGGACGTCCTAGGCGAAAATTTATCGACCAAATTGGCGATTTATTGAAAACGGGCCAAATTAGGAGTACCCTTAACCGACGAGCATGTATGCGTAGGTGTATGGATGTGAAGGAGGCGAGAGAGGTGTGTCAGGATCGTGCCAAATGGAAGTCTGTAGTCTCTGCCTACCCCTCTGGGTGACAGGCGTGAAGTGTTTATGTATGTATGTACATTATCGTTAATAACGTACATACGTATGTACATAAACAACGATAAAAATTATATTCTTTATAAAGATTTTTATATTTAGATAAAGATGTTGATATTCTCTTGCCATTTTTAGACAAACATAGATCCGGAAAAACCATTTGTACAACATACAAACCTTTGTAACTTACAAATCCGCTTCGAACTGTTGCATCCTTTAAATTGAAATCAGTCAGCAAATTCCAAATTTATATTCTGAAAAGTGCAGTTGGCATCAGGTTCTCATATTCTATTATCTTAATCGTAGAAATATACAGCTGTTTTTATAGAATTATTTTGAGGATACTAGAGCTACACTCTCGTTATCAAAAAAATAAGTTTGAAAAAAAAATAAGGAATGATAATTATTGGTTTCTCAACGAACGAAATAATTATTTTTATTGCAAACAACTACTCTGTCTTATCTCTTCAACTTGTTTATGGTCCAAGTTTTAATACAGGCTTAGAACACGATTTTTTTTCACGTTCATGTCCGTATATTCTAGAATAATAGGAAATTATTGAAAATTAGAAACTATTTTCCACTGCAAAACTTTGTATGTGGTAGTATTAATTAAGGTTGTATCACAAATGGGTTGGCTCGACCGGGAAAGGACCGCGCTCTCACAGAATCCCGGCGTGAAATACCGGCTTGATGCTGCTGTATTTCGTACGGAGAGGGTAGAGTCTTTTTACTGGAATCGAGGTGTAACATCTTAGTCCTTAAAGGTGAGAATGCAATTTGATGCTTCATCGAGGATAAATAATGTAGATGTCTAGGGGCCACAGCATACACTTATGATCAGGAGATCCAGCTAGTTTATCTAAAGTTTTCAGTAAAAAAAAAAACAATATAAATAATAATAATTCTAATCAATATTCTAATTCATATACTATAAATATTAATAATAATATTTCTAATTTATATTCTAATCTATCTCCTCTATGTTTTGTATTACATTCATTGTAATTCATTTTGTCATATTTTTCTTAACTAGATTACGAATACATCGTAACTTGACGAATGACACCACTAATAAATAATTCATGTATTCCCAGTTGCTGAGTTATTTTATGAAGACAAATCCGCACAAAGAAAATCACGCGCCTCAATACTTTTTTTGCTTTCATTTCTCAGAGTTTTATTTCTTCACAGCCTTTTAGAAAATAAAATGTAGTAAGTACATGAGGGAAATATACATTTTTTTTAAAGAATACTAGTGAACTATGAAAAATAAATCTTCCATTAAAATCTGCATGTATCTTAAAATGCTTAAGTTAGGATTGGTTCATGTCAGTAATCGAATGGCGGATACGAATCCACGACTTTCGGAATTTGCTCGCACTCTTAACCTATTGTCACTTTACGTTTCACGTTCGTGGAAATAAAAATATAGTCATCTTGGTCGCCTTAAAACACGGCGAGACCTTTTGAATCTTGTTGGAAATTATCACTTACGCACAAAATGTAGTAACATAAATTTCGATATATTATTGGATAAAAATAATATCTAAAATACACCCATACGAGAAATCCAAAATAGTGTACGTATCAATACGAGTGCGGAAAGCCCGTTATTGCAAAAAGTTCCGACAAATGTCTACCCGAGCCGAGTTGACAGTCGGAACAAGTTGCAATGACGGTTCCGTACGTGTACTGAACAACTATTTTAATACAGTTGCGAAAAAATGGAGCAATTTAATAAAATAATAAAAACACAATAAACTCAACTAACTTGGGTATTCATTTATATCCACGTTGTTCCTTATTTTCAGCATACTTTTTATCATCGAAAACCTCGACCATAACGTAGAAGGCTTTAATTTTGCTGAGAGTTCGGAGAAGTACTACATATTTATTTATCTATGGAGAAGTATGCCAACATAACATTGTCTTGATTAAAACTACTTTTACGTATTTTATCGCGTTTATTTTTACAGTTTCCTAAAATAAACGCGATAAAATCCGTAAAAGTAGTTTTAATCAATTTGTAGTGTTCGCGTAAATATAAGAAATCATTATAACATTTTCTGAAAAACTATTTGCTTTTTTCTTCTCTCCAAGCAATAAATTCGTCGTATGTAGATAGGTAGCGACTTTTTTGGCTTTTCCGGTAAAATGTTCTCCGAAGCATTTTGTGCAACTATACTGAGTTCCGGTGGTCTTAATTGAAATAAAATATCGTCGAAATTACTCATTTTGTGCAACAAATAACTAAACTCGCTAAGAAGTAAGAACATTTTTGGATAATGGTGCCAACCGCAAAATAAGCAGAGATTTTTTTGTTTTCTTCACCCATTCTGGATAGGCAAAGGGAACTATGCCCATACAGCCAAGTCTTCAGTAAAATTTTTATTGATATGAAATGAAAATGAAATTTAATGAGGTGAAATGAAATGAAAACCAACCTAACTCATTAAATCGAATCATTGAATCTGATATTGAAACAAATAAGTAGGTTCTTTTTAAAAATATTTGTATGAATCATAAAAACTTCTATGAATATTTTTTTTTTTGTAAAAACTTCGTGGCTGGTTTTTTATTTTTAATAGACATTATTTTGACAGTTGGGAAAGAGAACGCACGAGTTCGGAAAAGGTAAAGAAGAAGCTCGAGTATGTAATAGCCCACATCCGAACGCAGTTTTATATTATTTTAGGTTATTATCAGGAAAATACCGTACTGTCCATTCGCTGCTACATTTCCGTCTCTCGCCTCTTGCGATAACCACGGGGTGATACTCACGCCACAATTTGATTTATGCTTCGTATAAGCTTAAGCCACTCAAATATTACTCTACTGTAATGCATCTCCACAGATTTTTTTTTGTAGAAGAGGAAGCAAACGAGCATGCGGTTCACCTGATTTGAAGTGACTACTGCCGCCAATGAACATCCATAACACCAAGTAATTGCAGGTGCATTGCCGGCCCTTTAGAAAGGAGCAAGCTCTTTTATTGACGGTCCCCAGGTCGTATCGGTCCAGAAAAATGCGGAAGAAAACTCCTAATGAAACGTACAGTGGTGGACCGCCAAGCATCTAGATGATGTGGATTATATCGAGAGGTTTTCCGCGTAATACGTTCACGAAATTTGACGGCTGAGATTAATCCGAACAATTCCTCAGAGCACTCCTCGTGATAGATGCGGTAAAATACGCAAAGAGATGCAACATTTCTTCACAGCTTCGAGCCGATCGGAGAGCACTGTGTCGTCGTCATTCGGATCGCTCTGCACTGGATGCGGGTCCAGTGGAAGGAGCTGGCACTGGGGAGCTCCAGCCCAGAGATGAGAACAGTATTCCATGTGCAGCCGAACCTGCGCCTTGTAAAGTTGCAGGTGGTGTGCTGACATGAAATAATGTCCCGCTCTGCTGAGCACGCCAAGCTTTTTAGAGGCCAATTTTGTTTTTGCTTCCAAGTGACCACGAAACTGCACATCACTCGATATGTCGACGCCGAGGATTCCGATACTGGCTGAGGAAACAAGGGGAGTGCCTTGAAACTGAGGAGATACGTCAAAGGAGTTCTTTTTAGCAAACCTTTGTCTTCTGAGGGTTAGACTGGGTTCAATCAAGTAATTTTATATAATTGTAATCATTATTATAAATTATTTGATAAGTCTACGCAAATATAAGAACATATTTTTTCTAGAAGTAAAAACTAAGATTCTTTGAATATAAATACATCGTCCGATATTATAAATAATGATCACAATCAGTTTTTTTCTGTTGTTGACACATAAGTAAAGATGACTTATTAACTGTTACCCTAAATGATTTATTACAAAATAATATATCTGTAGACGTATTATGTATAACGGAACACAACACTAAGTATACATACTGATGCAGAGTACTTAAATATTCCGTGATATAAATTAGCTTAACCCCTTCAGACCCAGCGTCCATTTCAATGGACACGTTTTATTATTGCATGAAATATGAGGTAGATTAATAAAAACGCCAGTGTAAACATTTGATTGTACCGGCCACTTACCTAGAAACGTTACGATAAACAAAACACCAAAGGATTTATTGTAGGTAGGATGAAATAATTAGTCAAGTGTTGACGTTCGCCATGGATACGCGCAATGCGAGTAAGTCTTTAGTGTTATTTTATTTACTCCGAAACGATTTGATCGATTGTTTAGATATTTTTTATTCTGCATAGTGATCATATTAGCTAAGATATACATTTTTAAAAAATACTAAATATGCGGTTGTTTTCATAATTTTGATGATAAAGTCGATGTCCACTTCAGTGGACATGGGGTCACAATCGTTGTAAATCAAACGTATTTACAATAAAACTTTGTATTGAATTTTACATGTCATTTTTATTCCTTTTTATCGGATCTCGAAGAAGAGAGTGACGATGAAATTGTACAGTCAATACCACAAAAAATGTTCGTGTAGGTAGTAACATAACGCTACCAATCGAAAGAGAGATAGGTAATCACTCTGAAGAGGAGGACGATATAGTAGAGGAAGAAGACTTAGAGGAGGTAGAATCTAGACCCGGATCAAGTAGTAAGCCTAAAAATGAAATAATTTGGAGAAAACATTTACAGCTTGATCCACCACAATTCATTTGGTCAGCGCCACCACCATCTGAAATTGATTCACCTCGCGTTCCCATTGATTATTTTTCTAAATATATATCAGAGTCTAATCTTCAATTAGATTAGATATATATTTTTCTAAATATATATCTAATCTAATTGAAGATTTTACATTCAATACAAATTTGTATATTGTATATAGGTAGGGAAATTTGGAGTAGGACAACGGAACCGTAGGGGCCAGCAGCTGGCCGACCTTATGGAGAAAGAGGGACTCTTTATGATGAACTCTTTCTTCCAGAAGCGGCCCCACAGGAAGTGGACCTGGTCGAGCCCCGACGGTTCGACAAAAAATGAGATTGACTTCATTATGACGACCAGATGCCAACTGTTCAGTGATGTCTCAGTGATCGCAAGGGTGAAAACTGGCAGCGATCACCGAATGGTTAGAGGCACATTGAACCTAAACGTTGAGTTGGAGAGGTCTCGTCTAATGAAGTCAACGCTCCGTCCCCCTCGTGCTCTAATCCAGAATCTCGGAACCTTTCAGCTCGAGTTACGTAACCGCTTTCAGTGCCTAGAAGATTGCAATGCAGTGGACGATATGAACGACATGCTCGTGGAAACTGTCCATGCGGTCGGAGCTAAGTTGTGCAAGACCGGCCGCAGAAGAACACAAAAACTCTCCGATCACACTCTTAATCTCATGGCTGTTAGACGGGAGATGAGGCTGCAATCGTCAACAGATTTGACAGCATACGAAACTGAACAGACTGATCTCCAAATGCATGCGGCGAGACTTACGCAAATTTAATACTGCTCGTATTGAAGAAGCGATTATGCGGAACCAGGGCTCCAAAATCTTTGCCAGAGATCTGTCTGCCAGTAAGAGCCAACTGTCAAAGCTGAAGACTGAGTGTGGCAGCATCGTTTCCGGGATACCTGAGATTCTGAGTGAGATTGAGAGGTTCTATGGGCAGCTGTACACATCATCGTTGGAGCCACACGCAAGTGTGAGTAACGATCCAAGAGCGGATCTTATGCGACACTATTCCGATGATATCCCGAACGTCAGTCTGAGCGAGATTAGAATGGCTCTCCAGCACCTTAAAAACGGCAAGTCCCCGGGCGAGGATGGAATTACAGCGGAGCTTCTGAAAACGGGTGGAAAACCGGTACTTGAAGTCCTTCAGAGGCTCTTTAATTCCGTCCTCCATGGTGGCACTACTCCGGAGGCGTGGAACAGAAGTGCGGTGGTCTTGTTCTTCAAGAAAGGTGACAACGCCCTCTTGAAGAACTACAGACCGATATCCCTTCTGAGCCGCGTCTACGTGCTGTTTTCGAGAGTCATTACGAATCGTCTCGCACGCAGACTCGACGACTTCCAGCCTCCCGAACAAGCCGGTTTCCGAAAAGGCTTTAGTACCATAGACCACATACATACCCTTCGGCAAATTGTACAGAAGTCCGAAGAGTACAATCTGCCACTTTGCCTGGCGTACGTGGACTATGAGAAAGCTTTTGATTCCGTCGAAATTTGGGCGGTGCTACAGTCTCTTCAGCGGTGCCAAGTTGACTGTCGGTATATCGAAGTGCTGAAGTGTTTGTACAGTAGGGCTACGATGGCTATCCGAGTACAGAACCAGAGTACGAAACCTATCCAACTGCTGAGAGGTGTAAGACAGGGTGACGTTATTTCCCCGAAACTCTTCACAGCTGCATTGGAAGACGTTTTCAAGCTACTGGACTGGAAAGGATACGGTATTAACATCAATGGCGAGTACATCACTCACCTTCGATTTGCCGCCGATATAGTCCTTATGGCAGAATCGCTGGAGGACTTAAGCACTATGCTCAATGACCTCAATAGTGCCTCCCAACGGATAGGTCTTAAGATGAACATCGACAAAACAAAGATCATGTTTAATGTCCATGTCACACCTATGCCGGTAGTTGTTGGGAGCACTAAGCTCGAAGTTGTTGACGAGTACGTTTACCTGGGACAAATAGTCCGGCTAGGTAAGTCCAACTTCGACCGAGAGGTCAATCGACGGATTCAACTCGGCTGGGCAGCGTTCGGGAAATTACAACGCATCTTCTCGTCAGGTATACCTCAAAACCTGAAAACTAAGTTGTACAACCAGTGCGTGTTGCCAGTGATGACATATGGAACTGAGACGTGGTCCTTTACTGCTGGCCGTATGAGGACGCTCAAAGTCGCTCAGCGAGCTATGGAGAGGGCTATGCTCGGAGTTTCTCTGCGTGATAGACTCAGAAATGAGGATATCCGCAGTAGAACCAGAGTGACCGACATAGCCCAACGGATTAGTAAGCTGAAGTGGCAATGGGCCGGCCATATAGCACGAAGAACCGACAACCGTTGGGGAAAAAAGGTTCTCGAGTGGCAGCTCCGTACCGGTAGACGATGTGTAGGGCGACCCCCCACTAGATGGATTGACGACCTGGTAAGACATGCAGGAAGTCGATGGATGCAGGTGGCTCAGGACCGTGCTTTGTGGCATTACTTGGGGGAGGCCTATGTTCAGCAGTGGACTTGTAAAGGGCTGTAATGATGATGATGATGACAAATTTGTATGTGGTGAGAAATGAAGTCCGTAATTTCAAGCCATGTACTTCAACGGAAATGAAAATATTTTTCGGCCTTCATATCATAATGGGTAACCTAAAGTTTCCTCGTATTCGTTTGTATTGGGATTCCAGTTTATATATGAAAATATTTTTAGAGAACATGGCCAGAGATAGATTTCTTCAGATGAGAAACAATTTGCATGTAATTGATAACAATTCTATTCCACAAAATAACACCGATCGTTTTATCAAAGTTCGACCTTTATATGATTCAGTTAGAAAACGATGTCTAGAACTAAAATTAGAGCAAATATTGAGCGTTGATGAACAGATTGTACCTTTTCCAGGAAAACTTGAAGTCAAACAACATGTCAAGGGAAAACCACAGCCATGGGGTGTAAAGATATTTCTGATTTGCGGTAAGAGTGGATTAGTTTATGATCTTATTATTTATCAAGGCGCAACTACAAATCTAGACAAAAATGACGTTTTGAAATATGGCACATCTGTTGCTTATGTAAATGCCTTGTCAAAGAGAATAAATTGGTCTGGTCATTACCTCTTCTTTGATAATTTTTTCTCTTTTAGGAAATTTATGCAGGAGGAACGATCAGAATAAATCGTTTTGGAAAACCGCCACTCATAACTGACAAGGAAGGATCAAAAAAAGATAGGGGATATACTGATCAAGTTACGAATAATACTAAGAACAAAGGTGTAGTACTTGCTTCAAATTTTGTTGGAATAGGAAATCAAGATGAAGTTCGACGATGGAATAAAATATCTAAAAATTACGTAACTATACCGCGTCCTGAACTTGTGCAATTATATAAAAATGGTATGGGCGGTGTAGATAAAACTGATCATCTGATTAGTTTGTACCGAATCTTCATTAGATCCAAAAAATGGACATTGCGTATGATATTTCACGCCATTGACTAAGCACTAACCAATAGCTGGCTGGAATACTAAGAAGATTGCAAAATCTGTAATATACCAAGTACAGACGTTTTGGATTTTTTGCACTTTCGGCAGCGCGTTGCAGAAGCTCTAATAAAAATGGGGCATACAATTCCTAGCATAAAAAGAGGATGGCCCGCATCTGGTGGTAGCAGTCCAGTAAATTCACCAGTTACACCAAAACAACACCGTTTCAGGACTGAAATAAGACCAGCGAGCGAAATCCAGTATGACACTGTCGACCATTTGCCAGAATGTGATCAAAAGGAAGAAGCTACAAGATGTAAAAATCCAGGATATAAAGGAAAGACGCATGTTTACTGTCTGAAATGTGAAATACATCTGTGTGGTGAGCGAAATTGCTTTCGAAAATTTCATCAAAAACAAGAATAATCCTAACAGTGTAAAATGTTAAATAAAAAATAAAGTATTATAATAATATTACATAGTTTTACTGACTTACTTCAAAATATTACTACAAAACATTTATTCATTAAATATGTATTAATACGACACTCTGAACCTGATGTCCACTTAAGTGGACATCAAAATTTCCAAAAATCTGAAAACGATAAATCTCATATTTTTACAAAAATCCCTTAATTACACTTCTAACTCACAGAAAAACCTTAACAATATTTTTATTATTATTTTATATAAATTCAGGTCTGAAGGGGTTAAATTTAATGATTTCTTATATTTACGCGAACACTACACATGATTAAAACTACTTTTACGGATTTTATCGCGTTTATTTTTACTTTTTATTTTTAATTCCCGACGTTTCGGGTGCTTTCCAGCACCCATGGTCACGGGGGACTGAGATGACTGACGTCCCGATGTCATTGTTAAACCCGGAGTACCTTCAGCTTTTTTAATTATTGTTTATGGTCCGATCTATGCAAAATGAACTAACTCTGTCTTGAGGTCTTGCAGTGGTATGCTTGGGTTTAGTTTTAATTTTATAGATTATAGGATCCCAAGCAGGTGGTAGTACGCAGCCTCCTTCTCTATTGAAATTAGGATGTTTTTTAATTTCAATAGCCTCACGTATCATCCTTGGTAGGAATCGGTGTTCTTTCGCGAGGATTTGTGGTAATTAAAAAAGCTGAAAGTACTCCGGGTTTAACAATGACATCGGGACGTCAGTCATCTCAGTCCCCCGTGACCATGGGTGCTGGAAAGCGCCCGAAACGTCGGGAACTACACATTGAAATAATACTAGTTTTTACGGAATTTATTGCGTATATTTAACTTTTTAAATACCCGACATTTCGAGAGCTTTACAACACCCATGGTCACCGGGGGACTGAGATGTTCAACGTCCAGATGTCATAGTTAACTTCGGTTGCCATAGATTAAAATTTAACTTTCGTTCCGATCTACACAGTATGAACTTATGGTATCTTGAAGTCTTGCAGTTGTATGCTTGGGTTGGGATTTAATTTTATTTATTATAGGATCCCAAGTAGATGGTAGCACCCATCTTCTCTATTGAAATTAGGATGTTTTTTGATTTCAATAGCCTCGCGAATCATCCTTGGAAGGAATCGGTGTCCTTTAGCGAGGATTTGTGGTCTATGTTAGGGTCCTGGGACGTGGTAAAAATGAAAGTGGACTGTATATTCTTATAGGGCTGATATAATCATCCGTACTTTACAATAACCCGGTCTACTTAATAAAATTATTATTATAAATTAAATTTAGTGTTGTCATCCGACCGCGGTGGAGTATCGTAAAGCGAGTGGCCGCCGCCTCGCTGCCGCCCGACCAGACGTCGACGTGTCGTCCTCCCGCGCGTCTCCACCCGCGCGTATATGCAACCAGTTCCCAACATGCTCCCCGGGTTGAAGTGTGCAGAGAACTTCAAAAATCTGGAAGGGTACAGATGTTATTAAGGGCCCTTCGAATTGTGCCTCTCCTTGTCTTCAACTCGGCGACTCTGGAAACGCCGTCGCTGCCAGGATAGAGCTGCATGACTCGTCCTAAGGACCACATCAATGGTGGGAGAGCTCTTTCCTTGACAAGAACAAGAGATCCCAATTTCAGCTCCTTGGTCGACGACTGCCATTTCACCTTTTGCTGGAGTAGAGTGACATACTCTAGTGAAAATCGGCTCCAAAAGTGCTGCTTTATAAGCTCGATTCTCTTGAATCGATCAAGGCGGGTTATATTCGCATCACCTATTTGTGGTTGAGGGATAGCAATTAGTGAGCGTCCAATCAAAAAGTGGGCAGACGTCAATGCGGAGAAATCTGAGGGATCAGTGGAAATAGGGGTGAGGGGCCGAGAATTCAAAACAGCCTCTATTTGAGTGAGGCAGGTAGCCATTTCCTCATAAGTTAAATGAGTGGTTTGTAATAAACGCTTAAGATGGTGTTTTGTAGAGAGTACTGCTGCTTCAGCTAAGCCATTAAAATGAGGGGTATAAGCGGGAACAAATTTAAATTCGATGCCTTCTTGAGCCATTTGACCTTCAAGTTCCAATTGAAGAAGAAATTGAGCCAGTTCGTTGCTTGCACCAATAAAATTCGAACCGTTATCTGACGTGATTCTCTTGGGCTTTCCGCGACGGGACACAAAGCGATTTAAAGCGGCTACATATGCTTCGCTGGATAGTGCCGTAACGAGCTCAATATGACAGGCCTTTACCGAACTGCAAATAAAGATTGCCAAAAAAGATTTAATAAGTTTACAACCTCTGCCCTTACGGTCTGCTATCAACACTGGCCCGGCGTAGTCGACGTTGCAATGAAGAAAGGAAAACTCTAGTTCGGTACGCGAGGCAGGGAGCTGGCCCATGATCGGCTGAACAGTTTCCGCCCTGTACCGGAAGCATCGCATACATTTGTTAACTTTAGCTTTAGCTAGGTTTTTTCCACCTAAGGGCCAATAAGTTTGCTTAATATTTCCTACAGAAGTTGTGGCGGTGCATGTAAATATTTTAGATGAAAATGTTCAAACATAAGCTTAGTGAAATGATGTTTGCTGCATAACAAAATTTGGTGCTTTGTGTCGTAACTGTAAGGGGAGTTATCCACCACGAGTCTTCCACCAACCCTTATTATGTTATTAGCATCGAGAAATGGGCTTAAAGCTATAAGTCGATTTTTGTTAGGAAGCGCCTTTCCGGCTTTAGAAAAGTATATTCGTCAGGAAACATCTCAGATTGAGATTTAAGAATAATAAAATTTAAGGTATTTTGAAGCTCTTGAACTGAAAAATGTTCTTTCATTTGCTTTTTCGGGTTCTTACAGTTGTAAATAAATCTTTGTATATATGCTGCAGTGTTTTGTAAGTTTGTTAAATTAGATTTGTTTTTGATTAAGTTAGATATTAAGTCTGCATTAGAATTGTTAAGCGCGAAGGAACAAGTAATCAACTCTGGTAGATTCTGTTTCACGCCGATGTTGGGCATTGGCCAATTAGTTTCAATGTCTGTTAAAAAAGGTGGCCCTGACCACCACAATTCTGAACCGCTGATGAGGTCAGCCTTCAGCCCACGGGAAACAAGATCCGCCGGATTGTCCTTCGACGGTAGGTAGCTCCACGTGTGACCCTCTCTGCATTCCTGAATTTCATGTACACGATTCCTTACGAAACTTTTAAGGTTAGTAGGTGGTGTTTTTAACCACCCTAAAACTATAGTTGAGTCACACCAGAATCTACACTTGCTGATATGTAGTGTTAAAGAGGTTGATACTTTGTTACACAGTCTTGCAGCCACTAACGATCCGCAAAGTTCCAGGCGCGGAATAGTTGTTGGCTTTATTGGCGCTACCTTGCTCTTAGAAGTCAAAAGTTGTACTTTGATAGAGCCTGATGCGTCTATAGAGCGAATGTAGACGCAAGCCCCATATACTCGCTCAGAAGAGTCCGAAAACACATGAATTTCATGGAATATTGAATGGTCTTGAAGTACCCACCGAGGAACCTTTAAGTGGTTAAGAAGTGGTAAGGTGTCGGCGAACGAAAACCATGAACGTTTTATTTCCGTTGAAACCTCATCGTCCCATGAGCATCGTTCGATCCATAGCCTCTGCATGATGAGCTTTGCTTCGATGACACAGGGGCCCACGAGACCCAATGGGTCGAAGATCTGACTTATAACGGAAAGTATGTGACGTTTTGTCACTTTGTCACGAAGTTCGATATTGATTGAAAATGACAAAATGTCTAAATCGCAAATCCAATTTAGACCTAAAGTTTTAGAAGAAACATTACTATCGCTGTTTGCTATGTCTAAGACGTTATCTGATTGTAGTGAAGATGAAACGTGATGTAAAATTAATTTGTTGTTTGATTGAAATTTGCGTAAATTGAAATTTGCAGTTTTAAGTGTATTAATAACTCCTTTGCACAGCTTGATAGTGTCGTCAATAGTCGACGACCCGCCTAAATAATCATCAACGTAAAAATCGCGTTGAATCGACTGCTTTACGTCGCTATCGAGAGCACTAGATGCTAAGCTCACCAAACTCTTCGTGGCTAAGTATGGGGCAGACGCCGTACCATAAGTCACCGTGTTTAAGGTGTACGTTTTTAACGGGTGTGATGAGTCATACCTAAATATGATTTGTTGAAGTGAGCGATGGGCGGGATTAAGCTCAATCGCTCTGTACATTTTCTCTATATCTCCAGTAATGACGTATTTATGCTGGCGAAAACGTAATAGAATAGAATAAAGGTCTTCTTGTACAGTCGGCCCTACCATTTGAATGTCGTTAAGCGACAATCCAGAACTAGATACGGCGGAAGCATCGAAGACTGTGCGAAGCTTGGTGGTAAGGCTGGATTCATGGATGACTCCGTGGTGAGGTAAAAAATAATTGACCTGTTGTAAATCGCCAAATGAAGACTCTTTGTTTTCAGTCATGTGACCTAGGCGTTCATATTCGTGCGTGAACTCCATGTACATATCCTTAAAAACAGGCTCCCGAAGAAATTTGCGCTCTAAAGATAAGAAACGGCACTTGGCCATTTGAAAGGATTCTCCTAAGACTGACGGATCGTCCTTTAGCGGCATGGAGACGACAAAGCTACCGTTCTCGCTGCGTACGGTGATTGTTAAAAAGCTCTGATCGCAGGCACGCTCCTCAGGAGACAAAGAGTGTTTTGCTGCCACAGTGTCTTACTCCCAAAAACGAGTTAAGTCTGGATTGGAATCCTCGCTTATAAAGTGACAACGGGAGACGAAGATGTTGCCTTAAGACGGGCGATATGCCCGGACACCAGCCAACCTAGTTTCGTCTCATACAACTTAGGCTGATTTTTGCCCAAGTCAATGGAATTATTACATAAGACGGACCAAAATACTTCGGCACCCACTAAGATGTCTATAACCGACGGTATGTTAAAGGAAGGGTCGGCTAAACTTATTCCCATCGGATTAGAGGAATATTTTGTATGTCTATGAAAGAAGACGGTAAAGCTTTAGTGATCTCAGGCAAAATAAGGCAGTCTACAGTAAGGCTATAGTCATTATGAAGCGACTTAATGTTAAGGCTGCAAGACTGTGTAATATGAGATGAATTACTGTTTATACCTGTCACCGTGGAGCTCACGCTACGTCGCGACAAACCCAGCTTACCGCAGAGCGATTGCGTAACGAAGTTAGCCGTGCTGCCATTGTCGAGCAGCATGCGGGCAGAGTGCGCGGCGCTGGTGCCGTCCAGCACCTTTACCAGCGCTGTGGTAAGCAAAACAAGCGGAGGAGTAGCTACCTGCTTTGACTCGCTCGAATTTGCGAAGTGGTTAATGCTGCTGGTTGATGGCATAGCAGGCTCAGGGATCAGCTGTGGCTCATGCAAGTGCAATAGTGTATTATGCCTTTTCTTGCAATATTTACATGAAGATAAATTGCAATTATTTTCTAAGTGCCCAGGTCGTAAACAATTAAGACAAACGTTTGACTCTTTAGCCTTTTGTATACGAATTTCAATATAAAGGGCTCTGAATGTTTCACAGGTGAATAGAAAATGATTTTGATTACACAATGGGCAAGTAAATATTTTTTTATTAAATAAGTTGTTTTTTTATTGAAGTTTTTTTTCCTTTTGAGTGTTTGTAGCTATAAGGAAATTTATATTGGTTTTGTAAGTTTCATATTTTTGTGGTTTATTTTTACTTTCTTGCAAAGTGTCCAAAAGGTCTGCCCTATTGCTGAGAAAAGTCGTAAATGTTTCTAACGAAGGAGGATTATTAAGAGTATTTCTATATTCTTCCCATTCTCTATGAGTGACACTATCAAGTTTTTCAGCCATCATGTGAATTATGAGTGTATCCCAATGCTGTGTCGGCTGGTCTAGGGTGGTCAAGGCGCGAAGATTTTTATTCGTAACGTCAATAAGGCGTCGAATATTCTTGCAGGATTCATTGCGCATATGCTCCACATTAAATAGTTCCCTTACGTGGTTATTAACCAGTAAGCGTTTGTTGTCGTACCTGCGACACAATAAATTCCACGCAGAATTATAGTTTTCGGCTTTGAAATCTTAGTTATCGATAACAAGCAAAGCGCTACTTCTAAGAGATGCGCGAAGATAATGCAGTTTATTAATGTTATCAATATCTTGTCTCGAATGTATTAAAGATATGAAAGTGTCCCTAAACTCAAGCCAGTGTTGATAGTGACCGTTGAAGACTGTTAAATCAATTTTGGGCAATCTGCCGCAATTGGATTTAAAGGCACCTGTTTGCTGTAAGCTTGCATCCTCGCAGCTCGATAAGGAACGATTCAGCGGCTGCTCGCATTGCCGCGCGGGCCGCGCGCCGAGCACGCTGCGCGCCGAGCACGCTGCGCGCCGCCGCCGCCAGCGAGTGGTACTGGCCCTAGAACTCCTCGCGCTCTAGCTCTTGAGCATCACTGTCGTCTGAAAGCACCTCGATCTGGCTCTGTAATTCGTCATATTGCGCGTATAAGGCATCGAATTTTTTAAAACGACCTTCTAAGTCTAGCAGTTGTAAATCGCTAGGGGGGACGCCTGATTGCAATACTTTTACGTATTTATTAAATATAGTAACCTTAGATTTAATAGAACTACGTAATTTAATTAATTTTTGTATTTTTTCCTCGGCCATGACAAAGCGGTAATGAAATATTTAAGAGAAGCAAAGGTTATAACGCAAAAGTATATAAAATGCAGCGTGAACTCAAGTTCAAAACGTGCGTTGGTGTGCGAACAAAGGAACAGATGGGCAAGCGGCGACCCGGCCGGCTATAGATAAGAAGCGAGAGATTTGCGTAAACAAGATCCCGTTATTCGAGCGCAATGCTGTTGCTGGGCTTATGCAATAATTTGATTTTAGAAGTAAGTACGTGTTATTATGGAAGATATTAGATAGTGTTTAAGCATATATGACCAAAAGCACTCACTAAAAATAAAGGCTATTTTAAATTTAAATATATGAAAAAGAAGGAAAGATCACAGGAATAATTGGAACGGGCTCACCAATGACTAAACCTTTCACCAAGGTGATCGTCGATTATGTTGATGATTTCCTGTGTTGAGACGATGGCTCGAACTTTCGATGGGTCCAAAGTCCGTGGCACGGTTGAATTCAAGATGGTTCCCGGCTCACGAGCGTGCGAGTTGCTTTGAAGGATCTTCCGCAGGATGTGATGGTTCACGAAGGCCCGTGCAGAAGTATAATTTCGCAGCTGAAGACCACACTTAAGAGCCCGGAGACGTGGCGAAGACCGTATTATGTAAGACGGTGAGAATCCTAAAGGACCAATGTGTTGTCGTCCGACCGCGGTGGAGTGTCGTAAAGCGAGTGGTCGCCGCCTCGCTGCCGCCCGACCAGACGTCGACGTGTCGTCCTCCCGCGCGTCTCCACCCGCGCGTATATGCAACCGGTTCCCAACAGTCTATCAAATCTGATGTAGTGACGGGGGCGATCCTATACGTGTTCACAGACTGCAGACTTCCCGGAGCGTCGATTATTCACATCAGCTTATGTTCTTTAACGTGAGTTTTAATTGATCTTTTAGTTTGTCCTACGTAGGAGAGACCACATTCACAATCAAGCTTGTACACTCCTGCATCTTGCAGAGGGACGTTACATTTGACTGATGGTAAAAACTGACCAATCTTCTTCGGCGACTTGAAGTATGATTTGATGGAAGCGTGCTTCAAGATGTAGCCAATCTTGTCAGTGACTCCTCTAACATATGGCAGTACAGCAGGTACACGCTCGACTGTGGCCGACTTCACTCGTTCACTGTGACGTAGGCGCCGGACCCGAAGCTTGTTGTCATGCAAAACTTACTTGGTATGGTGGAGCTCGGCAGCCAGGTGCTTACTGTCACAGATCCCTCGTGCTCTCTGAAACAAAGATTTAACCACGGTAGCTAACTGTGAAGGATGGTGTTGAGAATCACATCATTCCTACGTGTGTCAAAATATTGTTACGAGCTTGAGGTTCGTGACAATAAAAATTGCCGATAGAATTAGCTAAATTAACACTTTAATTTACTTTACACAAATTAAAGTTAAAAACACTAATAATTAAACACACTAGTTCACTTAATTCTGCTCCGAAGCTTCGCTTGTGTCGCCGAGTTCAACTCTGCCCCGATCGCATCTTGCAGCGCCTATTTATATAAATTAGCAAAATATCCAGAATGTTCAAGTAAACACGCGCAAGGTACCGAGAGTTCGAGTTTTAAACTTCAAGAAGTTTAGTCCTTCGGTTCGAGACTAGATGGCACTAGTGCGCCGATTTGAGCGCGTAACACTGCCCCCTCCTAAGACATGCTCGTCCCGAGCATTATCGGCCCCATAATAACGCGCTAGGCGATCCACATGGATGATCTTAGGAGTCCCTCTTGCGCCTTTCTGTATCCGGTAGGTTACATCGTTGATCCTGGTCACAATCCGGTACGGGCCGTCCCATTTAGCTTGAAGCTTAGGAGATTTCCCTTTGCTGCGGACTGGATTGTGCAACCACACAAGTGAACCTTCGTCGAACCCTTTGTTGTTCATTTTGCGATCATACCGGGTTTTCATCTTTTCAGACATTTGCTGGCCCGATTGTCTGACGTGCTCATAAACGTCATTCATTTTGTTCCGCAAGTCATTTGCATAATCGGTTATACTGCGTGGAGCATCAGGTGGTATCCCGGTGATCAGGTCTACAGGCAGCCGTAATTCTCTTCCAAAGTTTGCGAAAGCTGGTGTCACTGCTGTACTTTCGTGAACAGCGCTTCGATATGACCACAAAAACGGTTGTATGTGCTTGTCCCAATCTCGTTGCCGATTGTCTACAACTTTTGCTAGGTACCTCTCCAATGTCTGATTAAATCGTTCTACCATTCCATCAGATTGCGGGTGATAAGAAGTCGTTCTTGTTTTATGAGTACCCATAACTCGGCAAGTTTCCTGGAATATTCCAGGATTATTTGAGACTCAAAATTCCTTCCTTGATCGCTGTGAATCTCTAAAGGTACTCCAAAACGACAGAAGATTTCATGAACTAGTTTATCTGCAACTGTTGAAGCTTCTTGATTTGGAATGACGAAGACTTCTGGCCACTTAGTGAAGTAATCCATCACAACCATGAAATACTTGTTACCGCTTTCACTCTCCGGAAACGGCCCCGCCACGTCAATGGCTATTCTCTCCCATGGTGCACCAACACTGTACAACTTCAATGCACCTCTACTACGAGTCTGAGGTCCCTTTACAGCCGCACAACTTGTACATTTGCGACACCAGTCCTCGACATTGTTTCGACAGTGGACCCAGTAAAACCGTTCTCGGATCTTCAGTAAAGTTCGTTTAACTCCCAGATGGCCTCCTGAATAATCATTATGGTACAGCTGTAGAACATCCGGTACTTTAGCTTTAGGGACAACTATTTGTAAATGACAGCTGTCTCCCCGAACATTTTCCCATTTACGGCACAGAACTCCATCCTGAAGCAGCAAGCTGTCCCACTAGGCCCAATAGCTTTTAGTGGTCGAACTCATCGCTGAGACGTCCCTCCACTTAGGCTTGGTAACACGGGCCTTCATCCATTTCAGGATCGGCTTGATGTCCAGATCTTCCTGCTGTGCACGTTGTAAGCTGTCCTTCCACTCGTTGCTGAGGTGGTCTGCCCTGAGCATCCTCACGGATACCACTTCCTTACTCTCTTGCCTAGTACAATGTTTGCAATCTTCAGGACAAGGTCTTCTTGACAATGCATCTGCGTTGCCATGAGATTTCCCGTTGCGATGTTCAATCTCAAAGTCGTATTCCTGCAGTAGTTCAATCCACCTCGCAACTTGTCCTTCTGGATTTTTAAACTGCAATAGCCATTTTATTGCAGCATGGCCAGTTCGTAAGTGAAATTTTCGCCCCAGAAGATATTTGCTAAAATGCTGCAACGACTTTACCACAGCTAGCAATTCGCGTCTTGTGACACAGTATTCCTTTCCGGTTTCGACAACGACTTGCTGAAGTACGCTATCACGACCTCCTGGTCACCATTCCGTTGAGACAGCACACCGCCAAGTCCTATATCACTTGCGTCTGTGTCAACTATAAATTCTTTGCTTGCATCAGGGTATCCCAAAATAGGTGTTTTGCACAGACGGTCCTTGAGCTCCTGGAATGCGATATTGCAACTTTCATCCCAGCAGAAATGACGCTTCTCCTCGGTTAGCTTGTGCAGAGGTTTTGCTATTACCGCAAAGTTCTTCAGAAATCGCCGGTAATAGGAGCACAAACCCAAAAATGCTCTAATCTGCGTCTTGTCTTTTGGAACCGGCCAATCCTTGACAGCGGCGATTTTCTCTGGATCTGTGCGGATACCTTCTTCCGATACTACAAACCCCAAAAAGTTAACTTGCCGTTGGAATAGTGAACATTTCTTCGGGCTCAACTTGAGGTTGGCACTCTAAATCTTCATGAGCACGCGTTCCAGGTTTTGAAGGTGTTCCTCAAACGTACGGCCTACGATGATGATGTCATCCAAGTAGACCAGACAGGCATCGCCAATTAGCCCGGTAAGTACAAGTTCCATCAGCCTTTCAAACGTTGCTGGAGCATTGCACAACCCAAACGGCATTACTTTAAATTGCCACAGACCCTTTCCCGTCGAGAACGCAGTTTCCTCCTTGTCCTTAGGGTCAATTTGAACTTGCCAGTAGCCACTTTTTAGATCCAGCGTGCTAAACCACTTTACTCCTGTAAGCATGTCCAGCGTGTCGTCAATTCTTGGCAAGGGATAGCTGTCCTTCTTCGTAACGTCGTTCAGACGACGGTAGTCAACACAAAACCGCATGCTGCCATCCTTCTTCTTCACCAGCACCACTGGTGAACAACATGGACTAGAGGAAGGTTGAATAACACCATCCTTCACCATTCCTTCAATCATGGTCTCCACTTCCCTTTCACGTGCTACCGGAAATCTTCTTGGCCGCTGACGGATAGGCAATTCTTCTCCTGTGTTTATTTTGTGTTGAACTAAGCCAGTCTTTCCTATGTCAGCATCGTTTGATGAGAATACATCGGCGTACTTGAGTAACAACTTCTTCGCCTTGACCAATTCGTTCGGGGAGAGAACACTGCGACAGTCTTCCAAAAGTGTGGTCACTCTCGTTTCTGCATCCTTGCTGGGGGTCCCACTCGAAATATATTGGCACCGACGTAACCAATCCACTTCCTCACAAGTACCAATCAGTGTGCCTTTTTCTATAATCTGTTCCCGGTCGCAAAGGTTCAGCACACGTACTCCTGAGATGTCAGTGGTCCTGTCCAAGGTTCGAACTACTTTCCGTGGAAGGTCATTGTTTACCCTTTCCACAAGTACACAACGGTGAGCTTGCCCAGCGTTTCGAGGAAGACTAACTGGAACAATCGTTTCCGATCTCGGCGGAAGAACAATCTTCTTAATGCTGCACACGTTTCCTGGTAACGCTCCTTCCACAAAAAGTTCCTCTTGTCCACATTTCAAGACACCTTGCTTAACGTCGATCTCACAACAATTATTCCTCATAAAGTCTAGGCCTAGGATGCAGTCGTCCATTATATCAGCCACGATGACATTATGCAGGTAGATCACGTTGCCCAGCTTCAACTCCATCTCCTTCTCTCCACGGACGGGTATACGCTGACCGGTGGCTGTTACCAAATTAATGCGTTCTCGGTTGTATGCGGAGTCCCCAAGGAACTGACTTATAAGTTGGGAACTAACAACCGTACGAGAGGCTCCAGTGTCTATGGTCAGTTTACACGGCATTCCGTTGACCTCGTCCTTGATGATTTGACTGTTCCCATCATGAGTTTGGGAGATCGAGATCCTTGGGGCTCTTTTAACATCAGCCAGCACCCGCCCCGCAGTTCTGGCTTTTACTCGTTTCCCTGCTGCTGCTGGGCGGTGCTGTTGGCCGCACTACCCTCCTGAGATCTTTCAACTTCCCTTTCTAGGGTTCGCTTAGGGCAGCTGGTTCGAAGATGGCGCTTTTCCCCACAGCCATAGCACCTAGGGCTGTATATTATGTTGTGGTCGCGAACTGTAGCTGCTGCAACCTCCCTGACGCGATGGGAATGATGATCCTGCCGCACGGCTTCCACCTCCAGTGCATGGGCCAAGGCGTTCTTAAGCGTCTCGCGGTGCCCGAGCCTCACAGCAGCTCTGACTTCCAGGTTGCGGATGCCGTCGATGAATGTCTGCACCAGGTTCCCTTCAATGAGCGCAGGTACAGACCGGTATGCTTTCCGCACCAGCTTCTCCACCTCTAGAACCCACTGCTGCAGGTTTTTGTTGATGCGCTGCACGCGATCTTTAAGCTGCTCACGGAAGACATGTTCCAGGTGAGCGTCGCCATATCTGGCCTCCAATGCCTCAAGGAGTTGCTCATAAGTCGCTTCCTCCCCGAGAGCTTCCAGAACTGTTAAGGCCTGGTCGCGCAGGCCTAGTGTGAGAGCAGTCATGGCCTGAATTTTATTCTAGCCGTTCGCCTTTATAACAGCCTCGAACTGGATTTTGTAGGCTGACCAGGAAGAAGTCCCGTCGAACGGTGGCACTTTAAACCCACGTAGCGATGGTGTAGTAGTTACTATGGGAGCTGTAGTTCCATCACCCAGTTTGAGGTCGTCCAGCGTTTTCTTCACGTCAGCCACCACGTAATCAACCCGATTGTTCACTTGGTCGATTTGGGTTTTAGCTTCCTTGATTTGGGTTTCAGCTTCCGACAGGCGGTTGTCATGTTGAGCAACCCTATCCTTCACCTCCCTTATCTCTTTCCCAAAGGTAGTATGAAGGTCCTTCATGAGGAGCATCTGCTCTTCCGACCGACGAGCCTGTCCCGCCTGCTGATCTTCCAACCGACGGCCCTGTTCCTCCTGTCGGCGAGCCTGTTCCTCCATCACCATCAGAGCACCTAAGTCAGGTGCTGCAGATGTAGGAGCTACCGACGGGCCTGCAGCCGGTGGCTGGCCTTCCGACGTCTGCGGCGTTGCACCACCAAATCTTCGTTAGTCCGTCTCCTGCTGGCGTTGACTTCGGGTACGGACACCCTCCGTTTCCTCCTTAGGTAAAATCGGCATGATTTTATCCCACTTCTGACACCAATTGTTACGAGCTTGAGGTTCGGGACAATATAAATTGCCGATAAAATTACCTAAATTAACACTTTAATTTACTTTACACAAATTAAAACTTAAAACACTAATAATTAAACACACTAATTCACTTAATTCCGCTCCGAATCTTCGCTCGTATCGCCGATTCAATACTACCTCGATCGCATCTTGCAGCGCCTATTTATTTAAATGAGCAAAGAAGCATCCGGAATATTCAAGTAAATGCGCGCAAAGGGACGAGTGTGCGAGTGTAGATTTTCTAGAATCTTAGTTCTTCGGATGGCGCTGTCGGTTGAGAGATTTGTGATGTCATTTTCTGCAAAGCTCCCCTCGCTCTCGTTCCTGACACTAGATGGCGGTAGTTGACTTATTCACGCAACAATAATATATTCGTCCTTTACCTAAGTACCCACAGAAATTTCGCATCTGAACATATTAATTTCATAATCTATATTCCATGACACGAGATGGCGTCTTAGGAATAATTTGTTTTATTATTAATCTACAATACTTTTTTATTGATTAAGTATCTTATTAACCGGTGGAAAGTAATTCCTTGGTTTTTACTGACATTTCTTGAATTATTTTTGCAATATGTACACACGACGGCATATTTTTATCAAGAGATTTTTTTTAATCAACACAACACGTGACAACTCTACAAGCGCTTAGCGAGCGACTGATTAAAGTGCGGCGTATGCACCGCAGTTGAGTGGAACATAGTAGCTGAATGCGGTGTCGCCTCTAGTATGTAGTACGTAATAGCTCAATGATGCGGAAAGAAGATTTGGAGGCGATACGTCAAGACATTTCGTCTATGTTACATCGATGTTCAGTGCCTAAACCGAATATTCCCAAAGACGAATTTATAGCGTTAAACAACGTACGCAATAAACCAAAAAATATGATTCTCCGCGCAGATAAGGGAAACGCCACGGTAGTCACGGATATTTCAGATTATAATTCTAAAACACAAGAACTTTTGTCGGATGTAAGTACCCATAAAAAGGTTAAAAACGACCCAACAAATAGCATACTAAAAACAACTAGTGACCTCATAAAGAAACACTCCGGAAAATTAAATCTGGAAGTAAAATGGATAATACCTACGTGCGCCAAATCACCAAAGTTGTATGGGTTACCAAAAAAAATACACAAGCCCAATGCTCCATTACGTCCCATAGTGAGCCAAATCGATTCACCAACTTACAGATTGGCTCAACGCTTAGCGAAAATACTCTCGCCGCTTAGGGGACATACAAGAGCACACATAAAGGATTCCTACCACTTTGTCAGCGAGAATCAAGACCTACATCTGGCAGACAATGAAACTATGGTCAGTTTAGATGTACAGTCATTGTGTACGTGCTTACCTGTTGAAGACTGCATCTCAGTTGCAACTAGAAGGCCGAACGAAAACAACATGCCCGTAGAATATGCAGTATTACTCAGACACTGCCTTACATCTGGCTACCTATTGTGGAAGGAGGAGTTCTACAAGCAAGTAGATGGTGTAGCGATGGGCTCACCTGTATCTCCCATTGTCGCCTACATATTCATGGAAGACTTTGAGGAGCCCTGCTTACTTCTCCCATAAATCCAAGGTTCTACAAGCAGTACATAGACGACACTTTCACAATTCTACCTTTAGATAAAGTAACTGCATTTTTAGACCATCTTAAATCTTTAAGTTCTAAGATTCAGTTCACAATGGAGTTAGAGGCAAACAATTCTTTAGCTTTTCTAGATGTGTTAGTAATTCGGAATCCTGATAACACCTTGAGTCATACTGTGTATAGAAAAAAGACCCATACAGATAGATATATAAACGGTGATTCTCACCACCATCCTTCACAGTTAGCTACCGTGGGTAAATCTTTGTTTCAGAGAGCACGAGGGATCTGTGACAGTAAGCACCTGGCTGCCGAGCTCCACCATGTCAAGCAAGTTTTGCATGATAACAAGCTTCGGGTCCCGCGCCTATGTCACAGTGAACGAGTGAAGTCAGCCACAGTCGAGCGTGTACCTGCTGTACTGCCATATGTTAGAGGAGTCACTAACAAGATTGGTTACATCTTGAAGCGCACTTCCATCAAAACATACTTCAAGCCGCCGAAGAAGATTGGTCAGTTTTTACCATCAGTCAAGTGATACGTCCCTCTGCAAGGTGCAGGAGTGTACAAGCTTGATTGTGAATATGGTCTCTCCTACATAGGACAAACTGAAAGATCAATTAAAACCCACGTTAAAGAACATATAGCTGATGTGAAGAATATACGCTCCGGGAAGTCTGCAGTCTGTGAACACGTACAGGATCGCCCCCGTCACTACATCAGGTTTGATAGACCACAAATCCTTTCTAAAGAACACCGACTCCTTCGAAGGATGATTCGCGAGGCTATTGAAATCAAAAAACATCCTAATTTCAATAGAGAAAATGGCTTGGTGCTACCATCTGCTTGGGATCCTTGGGCTGAGATGTTGGATGGATTGGAGATGGTGGTGCTGTAAAGCTCTCCAAATGTCGGGTATTTAAAAAGTTAAATATACGCAATAAATTCCGTAAAAACTAGTATTATAGCTTAAATTTATGCAAGGGATAATAGGAATGGCGGATGTTGTATACTGATTAGGAATAATTATCCATTCGTTCCCCTAAATAATATAAATAACTTATCTATAACCAATTCCTATGAGTGCTATTCTGATGAGATTATTACCATGGAACTACTATATGCGTTTACAGAATTCCAAGAACTAACAGCCAATTCTATGATTTTTTTAAATAAAATGGATACAATGCTAAAAACAAATTCTTTTTCAAACTAAATAAAAAAGTAGTAATTTGTGGCGACTTTAATATTGACATAATAAGAAAAAATAAATGCTTTTAACAGTTCACCCAATTAACGAATTAATAAAACAAAAAAAACTTGGCAAATTGTTAATAATTACAGTAAAAATGATAATGAAAATTTAAGCAGAAATGTTATAACACGAATTAAAATAAATAATAAATCCGTAACGAATTTAAAAGACATTGTACAGGCATTTAACGATCATTATGTTCAATAGATGACAATGATAATATGACTAATTCCATACTTTTACATTTATTAAAAAAAAAAACATTTTTCTTTAATTTTGTTAAACCTGTTAATAACATTCTATTAACTTTAAAATTATTTAAAATAAAAACACATCTAACAAACACAATACCCCCATAATTAATCATATAATAAACATAATTGTTGCGAATGGTGTATTGCCTGAAGTTTTTAAAACATCATACATACACATAACATAATAAACCACTATTTATAAAAGATAGAGGACTTATTCTGTTACCGTCCGATTACTATGATTTCTTTACTTTAGAAATTAATACCAAAGTGATTTCAATATTTATTTTTTTCAAAAAAGTAAAAAGGCTTTCGTAGAAACAAATCTACTTATGCAGTAATTTATGAATTTTTATACCAAGTATTCAAAAGAGCAAAAAGACTTTCGCAGAAACAAATCTAGTGATCAATTAATTTATAAATTTTTATACCAAGTATTTACAAAAGTTAAGTAAAGTATCAGTGACAGACCTACACAGGATGTCCTTCTAATAGAACCAAACGAAATGTGGTGAGAGAATAGATCGTGCTCTACGAGAACAGCCAAAAAAATTTTACTGTAGTCCACTGCTGAACATAGGCCTCCCCCAAGGTATGCCACAAAACACGGTCCTGAGCCACCTGCATCCTTCGACTTCCTGCATGTCGTACCAGGTCGTCACTCCATCTGGTGGGGGCTCGCACTACACTTCGCCTACCGGTACGTGGCTGCCACTCGAGAAGCTTTTTACCCCAACGGTTGTTAGTTCTTCGAGCTATATGGCCGGCCCATTGCCACTTCAGCTAACAAATCCGTTGAGCTATGTCGGTCACTCTGGTTCACTGCGGATATCCTCATTTCTAAGTTTATCACGGAGAGAAACTCCGAGCATAGCCCTCTCCATAGCCCGCTGAGCGACTTTGAGTGTCCTTATACGGCAAGCAGTGAAGGACCACATCTCGGTTCCATAGGTCATCACTGGCAACACACACTGGTTGTACAACTTAGTTTTCATGTTTTGAGGTATAGCTGACGAGAAGATGCGTCGTAATTTCCCGAACGCTGCCTAGCCGAGTTGAATCCGTCGATTGACCTCTCGGTCGAAGTTGGACTTACCTAGTCGGCCTATTCATCCCAGGTAAAACAACTCGTCAACAACTTCGAGCTTAGTGCTCCCAAAAACTACCGGCATAGGTTTGACATGGACATTAAACATGATCTTTGTTTTGTCCATGTTCATCTTAAGACCTATCCGTTGGGAGACACCATTGAGGTCATTGAGCATAGTGCTAAGGTCCTCCAGCGATTTTGCCATAAGGACTATATCGTCGGCAAATCGAAGGTGAGTGATGTACTCGCCATTGATGTTAATACCGTATCCTTTCCAGTCCAGTAACTTGAAAAAGTCTTCCAATGCAGCGGTGAAGAGTTTCGGGGAAATGACGTCACCCTGTCTTACACCTCTCTGCAGTTGGATAGGTTTCGAGTTCTGATTCTTTACTCGGATAGCCATCGTAGCCCTACCGTACAAATACTTCAGCACTTCGAAATATCGACAGTCAACTTGGCACCGCTAAAGAGGCTAGCATCGCCCAAATTTCGACGGAATCAAAGGCTTTCTCATAGTCCACATACGCCAGGCAAAGTGGCAGACTGTACTCTTCGGACTTCTGTACAATTTGCCGAAGGGTATGTATGTGGCCTATGGTAATACAGCTTTTTCGGAAACCGGCTTGTTCGGAAGGCTGGAAGTCATCGAGTCTGCATGCAAGACGATTCGTAATGACTCTCGAAAACAGCACGTAGACGCGGCTCAGAAGGGATATCGTCTGTAATTCTTCAAGAGGGCATTGTCTCCTTTCTTGAAGAACAAGACCACCGCACTTCTGCTCCACGCCTCCGGAGTAGCGCCACCATGGAGGACGGAATTAAAGAGCTTCTGAAGGACTTCAAGTACCAGTTTTCTACCCGCTTTCAGAAGCTCCGCTGTAATTCCATCCTCGCCCGGGGACTTGCCGTTTTTAAGGTGCTGGAGAGACATTCTAATCTCGCTCAGACTGACGTCCGGGATATCATTGGAATAGTGTCGGATAAGACTTGCTCTTGAAAGGAGGACTCTTTATGATGAACTCTTTCATCCAGAAGCGGCCCCACAGGAAGTGGACCTGGACGAGCCCCGAAGGTTCGACAAAATATGAGATTGACTTCATTATGACGACCAGACGCCAACTGTTCAGTGATGTCTCAGTAATCGCAAGTGTGAAAACTGGCAGCGATCATCGAATGGTTAGTGGCACACTGAACCTAAACGTTAAGTTGGAGAGGTATCGTCTAATGTAGTCAACGCTCCGTCCTCCTCGTGCTCTAATCCAGAATCCCGAGACTTTTCAGCTCGCGTTACGTAACCGCTTTCAGTGCCCAGAAGATTGCAATGAAGTAGACGATACGAATGAAAAGCTCGTGGAAACTGTCCATGAGGTTGGAGCTAAGTTCTGCAAGACCCGCCGCAGAAGAACACAAAATCTCTCCGATCACACTCTAATCTCATGGCTGTTAGACGGGAGATGAGGCTGCAATCGTCAACAGATTTGACAGCATACAGGCAACTGAACAGACAGATCTCCAAATGCATGCGGCGAGACTTACGCAACTTTAATACTGCTCGTATTAAAGAAGCGATCGAGCGGAACCATGGCTCCAAAGTCTTTGCCAGAGATCTGTCTGCCAGAAATAGCCAACTGTCAAAGCTGAAGACTAAGTGTGGCAGCATCGTTTTCGAGACACCTGAGATTTTGAGAGAGATTGAGAGGTTCTATGGGCAGCTGTACACATCATTGTAGGAGCCTCACAGAAGTGTGGGTAACGATCCAAGAGCAAGTCTTACCCGACACTATTGCGATGATATCCCGGACGTCAGTCTGAGTGAGATTAGAATGGCTCTCCAGCACCTTAAAAACGGCAAGTCCCCGGGCGAGGATGTAATTACAGCGGAGCTTCTGAAAGCGGGTAGAACACCGTTACTTGAAGTCTTTCAGAAGCTCTTCAATTCCGTCCTCCATGGTGGCACTACTCCGGAGGCGTGGAGCAGAAGTGCGGTGGTTTTGTTCTTCAAGAAAGGCGACAACGCTCTCTTGAAGAACTACAGACCGATTTCCCTTCTGAGCCGCGTCCACGTGCTGTTTTCGAGAGTCATTACGAATCGTCTCGCACGAAGATTCGAAAACTTCCAGCCTCCCGAACAAGCCGGTTTCCGAAAAGGCTTCGGTACTATAGACCACATACATACCCTGCGGCAGATTGTACAGAAGACCGAAGAGTACAATCTGCCACTTTGCCTGGCGTATGTGGACTATGAGAAAGCCTTTGATTTCGTCGAAATTTGGGCGGTGCTACAGTCCCTTCAGGGGTGCCAAGTTGACTGTCGGTATATCGAAGTGCTGAAGTGTTTGTACAGTAGGGCTACGATGGCTATCCGAATACAGAACCAGAGTTCGAAACCTATCTAACTGCAGAAAGGTGTAAGACAGGGTGACGTTATATCCCCGAAACTCTTCACCGCTGCGTTGGAAGACGTTTTCAAGCTACTGGACTGGAAAGGATACGGTATTAACATCAATGGCGAGTACATCACTCACCTTTGATTTACCGACGACATAGTCCTTATGGCAGAATCCCTGGAGGAACTTAGCACTATGCTCAATGACCTTAATGGTGTCTCCCAACGGATAGACATAGACATAGACATGCATTTATTCAGCAACTTACACTCATACAGTTTTGATACAGAAAATAAAATAATACGTAAAAACATCAAAGGTAAAAGTAAATAACAAAAAACAGTCATAAAATGATTCAATCGCATGAGTGATGTGATGCTGAAAAGGGCACTGACTCAACATAATGCTATGGCAGGATTGCGGTAGCGTTGGTTTTCAGCAATGCCCATTGAGGTTGGACTCGCCTACGAGGATAGTATGTTATATATTAATATTTCTATTTTCGAGAAAGATGTTATCAAAATAATAAAATAAAATAATGGTAATGAAAAAGGATGGGAACTTTATTTATGTAGTAGGTATATATAAATGTATATAATAAATAATATAATGAGAATTTACAATAAAACAATATAGATATTTATATTATACTATGAAAATATAATGCAGCTATTTAATCCGCCCTAAATGTTAACGTGACAAAAATATTCTTTTACTTTTACCTTGAAAAGGCTGATGGTATTTAGTTGGCGGATAGGTGGGGGCAAGTTGTTCCAGCATTTAGTAGCTGCATATCGGAAACTACCACGGAATGCTGCCGTTGTGTGTTTTGGTATTGAAAGGACATTTGATTTTGTTCGAATGTCCTTAAAATTACCGTCCTTGCGCCATTTTAGTTTTTCTAATAGATACCCGGGCTTTTTGTTTTGAAAGACACCGAACATTAGTATTGCTAAATGTAGTGCTCTTAATTGGGACATTCTTAATAACTTTGATTTATTTAAATAGGGACTGACGTGCGTTCGTGGGGGAATGTGGTGAATATACCTGGCACAAGCATTTTGGATCCTCTGAATTATTCGGTCAGTTTTCGAAAGTAGCCTTGGTCCATATACCGTATCGGCATAGTTTAGCCTGGAGAGTACAAGGGAGTTGCAAAACTTAATGCGCAGATCTTCACTCAAAAAGTCACGTATTCGGTATAATACTTTTAGTCTGTAAAAGCAATTACGTGCGATCTCGATCACGTGTCTCTCAAAGCGAAGCGCGTCATCCATAAGCAATCCCAGATTCTTAGCTTCAGTCGCACGATTTTTCTTCTCCCCGAAGACACACAGATCAGGATTATTTGCAACTATTCGATTTATCTGTCGCTTTGATCACAATACTATGTATTTTGATTTTGCTGGATTGAGTACAAGAGTGTTGGCTTCTGACTACTGGGCGATTTTCGTTAGATCTTTATTTAAGTTATTAACAGCCCAGTTAGTTTGACTTGGTACAAAGGAAATATATACCTGCAAATCGTCTGCATACATATGATATTTACGGTTCTGAATGGCTGTACTAATATCTGCTATATACAGTATGAATAAAAGAGGGCCTAGTATGGATCCTTGTGGAACTCCTCTCGTTACAGGACAAGGACTTGATAGAGTATGTGTACCATCTTTTTTAATTATTTTAACCAACTGCATGCGATCATTTAGATAACTGGAGAACCACTTGATTGCGGTTGGATCGAATCCATAATAGGAAAGCTTGGACAATAATAATTCGATGTTAAGAGACTCGAAAGCTCGTGAGAAATCAAGTAGTGTCATGATTGTTCCTTTACCTATATCTTGAGATGCTAAAATATTGTCCACTACGTCTAATAGTGCTGTTGTCGTGCTGTGATGCTTTCTAAAACCAGACTGCAGTTTTGGTAGTATGTGATTACTCTCCAAGTATGCTTCAAACTGTGTACATACTACTCTTTCCAGTATTTTCGACAAGCAGGGTAGGATGCTGATAGGGCGCAGGTCTTTGAAATTTATAATAGTATTGGTTTTTGGAATTGGTGTAACCAAAGCGGTTTTCCAGACGTCAGGGAAATAAGACGTGGTTTTCGATCCGTTAACTATCGCGGTGATTACTTTTAGCGTGTAAGGAAGTGTTAAAACAACCATATCCAGGCATATGCCGTCAGCGCCCAAAGCGTTTGACTTAAGTGAATTATTTATTTTGGCTATTGTGTTTTCGTCTGTAACACTTAACTTATATGTTGAAGAGCAAAATCGATGGGAGCCAAAGAAAACATGTTCTGAATCGGGTGCTGAATCATTTCCAGGTATATTGCAAAAGTGAGAATTAATCAAATCCGGATCGTTGAGTTGGTCAGGAATTACATAGTCTCTAGATTTTTCTGATATGTCTTAAGATGAACATGGACAAAACAAAGATCACGTTTAATGTCCATGTCACACCTATGCCGGTAGTTGTTGGGAGCACTATGCTCGAAGTAGTTGACGAGTACGTTTACCTGGGACAAATAGTCCGACTAGGTAAGTCCAACTTCGACCGAGAGGTCAATCGACGGATTCACCTTGGCTGGGCAGCGTTCGGGAAATTACGACACATCTTCTCATATACCTCAATCTCTGAAAACTAAAGTATACAACCAGTGCGTGTTGCCAGTGATGACTTACAGATCAGAGACGTGGTCCTTCATTGCTGGCCGTATGAGGACGCTCAAGATCGCTCAGCGAGCTATGGAGAGGGCTATGCTCGGAGTTTCTCTGCGTGATAGGTTAGACTCAGAAATGAGGATATCCGCGGTAAAACCAGAGTGACCGACATAGCCCAACGGATTAGTAAGCTGAAGAGGCAATGGGCCGGCCATATAGCTCGAAGACATAGGACTCGATAACCGATGGGGAAGAAAGGTTCTCGAGTGGCAGCCTCGTATGGGTAGGTGTAGTGTAGGGCGACCCCCCACTAGATGGAGTGACAACCTGGTAGGACACGCAAGAAGTCGATGGATGCGATGTGGCTCAGGACCGTGCTTTGTGGCGTTATTTGGGGGAGGCCTATGTTCAGTAGTGGACTTGTGAAGGGCTGTAATGATGATGAATATTTTTTCATCCAAGCTTAAGATACTGTATATAGGTGTTAAAAAAGGTACTAAATCATTCATGTCCGTTGGCTTGAAAACTAGTGCAATAAATGAAGATTGAAAAACAATGAAACAAAAAGAAATTATAAGTTAAAAAAGTTATTGCTATCTCATTGCTGAAGGGCAAAATTTTCGATAAATGTTTGTTTGTTTTATTTTGCAGTACATCTCTAAATACTGGTATTGTAAAAGTTAGAAATTGTGGCCAAAATTAGAGAAATAAAACCAAAACTAACAACAAAACAGGTATTATATAATATTACGAAAAAAATAACCCTAAAAGTATTACTATTATTCAATTATTTTTATAGCAGATGTACAAATGTCCACCCCCTGACCTGATACATGCCCGACACCTTCTAATAAAATAACTTTTGATTCGTTGTGCACATTCAGCATTATTAATTTCTTTAGTAGCGGTTTGAACACAGTTATTTAATCGGGTGGACTGTGTGCTCGTTTGTCACCCTATCCTATTAAAAAAAAAGCTTTTTCTACATTTCGGTCCATTTTCGATATGTAGTCTGCACTTAACAGTCGTGTGCCCAATACTGACGTGATCCGTAATGAACGTGTAGGTTGTGTTGATACGTTATTCCAGATAGCGTTCCAGATCGTGATAAATATCACACGTGTAGCATTCGCCCTAGATTTCCGAAAATCCATATCGCGATCCAAAGATCGTGATAAATATTTCGCGTGTAGTGTTGTTGCGATACGGATCGCGTCAGTCTGCTCTGGAGAAGCGATGGAAGAGGACGACTTTTGTAGTGATGCGGCCGAAATCGCAAACGAAAGCAAGAATCCTGTTTCGACGGGACCATCTACAATCCATCAAAAATATTTACAGGCTTTTATAATATTTTTTAAAACAACGTCAATATTATGGGACACATCGTGTGATGGTTTTAAAAACAATTGTAAGCGCATGAAGGCACTTAAGAAGCCACTACCAATTTATAAAAAATAAAAAATGACGCTTCAATAAAAGATGTTAGAAAAAAATCGTTCAAATCGACACTCTCATTTTTAATATTATTGCCATAATGATAGCCCACACAAGCTTTCATATGTGGTAGAGCATGGTCACTGGGAAATGAACTATGTATTGCTCTTTGAATTGAAAGAACACTGACTCTCTGACAAATCTATAAGATTTGTCAGCCATTAAAAGGAAACTGAGCAAAATTGATTCATCAGCCTATTTAAATATTTTGAAACGCAGCGTATAGGAAAGCATGAAAATAGCCTGTTTATTCCAAATGAAAATGGGATATTTTTTTTAATTAAAGGAAACTGAGCATAATTATCCGTCAGAGACGCAGACTTTTGAAAAGAAATTGAGCTAAATTGATTCGTCAGAGATGCAGTTTTCTGAATTGAAAGAAAACTGAGCCAAATAAAATATCCGTCAGAGATGCAGCTTTTTGAGTTGAAAGGAAACCGAGCTTAATAGGTCCGTCAGAGGTGCAGCAATTGGAATTGAAAAGAAACTGAGCTAAATAGGAACTTTTGAATTGAAAGGGAAGACCTGTGGGAATTCTGATCAATTGATTGTGGAAATTTTGGAAAAAAACCTACTGCACACTATTTTAAGACGCTACTGTACACAATGTTATATGTTTTTCCATTCGGGGAAAGAATCTGGAGATTCTGGGCACTTGACACACGCGAACAGCTACATACAGCTGACCATGAGAGAAGCACGGTTTTTCTAAGTTGACCCCCGCTACCTGTAACGTTTGCCCTCGCGCTTTATTAATTGTCATTGCAAAACTGCGCTTAATAGGGAACTGCAACCTTTTGAATTGAAAAAGAAAATCTGTAGGAATTATAGGGATCCGTTGTGTAATAATATTTTCACCTTTTCCTACGCCTGTCAAAGTTGTAGCACCGATTATGTTCGCAGCCTTGTCCCGTTACATAACCGAGGAGCATCTAAATTTCGTATTAGCATGACTGGGATGCCTAATTTTAATTGAAACTTATGTGAGGGCACACCTGACAACTCTAGAGAATTTAGAAACTCTGCGGGATATGAAGTGCTCTGTTCTGTGTTCATAACTGTGTCTACTGACAAATACTCTGTTATTTCTCCTGCTACTTCACTTAATATATCTGAATTTATTTTGTTAACGCTCTCATTTTTTGGTGCAAGAATCGCCCTTTCACATAACCATTTGTCTTCATGCATGTTGTTCGTTAAATCTGAATAAATGCTCGCAATTAATTTGGAATGACTCTGTACTAAATTATAAAAATCTCTCGGCAATTTAACGCATCCCTCA